>VDFB02000015.1:303815171-303851850 GCA_007258455.2 Sequoia sempervirens | reverse complement strand
CTTACGTTGCAAACCTGGCCGCCTTTTTCCCTGTCGGACCCGTCCCTTTGGACTTCCATCTTTGGAACTCCGTGTTGCCTCCATCGTTTCCAATGGCTAGCCTACATTGGCATCCCATCCTCTAGACCCTAACCTCCCCTTTGCCATTAGTTGAAAATAATGAACTTTGAGGCGGTCATTTGGTAATGTCCTTCCAACCGTTTGGTCAATGTTTGGTGGTCATTTTGCAAAAAAGATTTATTTATTTGTTTATGTTAAAACTGTTGTTGTGTGGAATATACAAGTCATTTTTCATGGGTGCCTAGCATTACAGTTTTATATGGATGAATAAATTGTAGTTAAATCTTGTTTCTTTTGCCAAAAAAATATCTATCCCTAGGAAGATGAAAAGATAAGTGTAGGAACATGGAAAAATGTTCTGTGTAGAGTAGACTATGGGCCATGCTTTTTCATTGTGTCTGCTACAAACATCATGCAATAGCTCTTTTGCAAATTCTCTATTTGGCTACAAAATTTACTCCCAAGCAATGTAGCTTGATTTTCTAATTAAGCCAGTGCCATTGTTGGGAGGCTATGCATATTACTGGTACTCATTGGCTTTATGAGTTCTATTTAATATGGGTTTCATGCCAAAGAATGTAGCTTCAAATTTTTTGGTGGGGAGGGCGCCATTTTTTTTTATGGTGACATGGGCATTGGTAATTATGTGGGCTAGTGGCGGTGGAGAATGTTGTCGTCATAATGGGGAAGGTGAATGGAAAATGTTTGTTGGCGTGAGCGCCAATGCATCTTCCCATCAGTGTATGGGGATGAAGACTGAAGTAAATGGTATATTGAATGTTTCCATTTGGGAAAGCATAATTTGATTAAGTTTTATTGTCAAAAGAGCCATTGTGGTGTGGGTGAATTGGATTTTTTGATGTTGGGGATGACTTAGTTGAAGGGAACTTGTGCGGGTTTTTTTTTTTGTGGCGACATGGATCTTGGTATACGCAAGTTGGCAATGGTGCAGTTGGTTGACTCAATACACGAGAACTGAATTCTTGTGTATATTATTTAATAACCAATAAGTGTTATTCTGATACTTTTCATAAAATTCATGTATTATAGTTGAATATATATGTGTGTGTATGTACCTCTCTATGCTTTGAAGCATTGATTTTTAGATACAGTTCACATTGTATGTAAATATATATGCCTAATATGAGAGGGAAAGGTAGAAGTGGAAATCACATGTTTTCTCACTTTCCCACGACATTGGCATCATGAAGCCTCATTGGGCCCCTGGAAAACTGTGAGCCAGGTAAAGCATGAAACACTGACCACATATGTGATGGAGTTTCATTATATATCAGAGAATAGTGAAGTCGCTAAAAAAATTCTATGTTTTAATATATGTATTTATTTTCCTAGAGTTTTTTTTGCTCCAATAACTTTTTAGGAAAAGAGAATGCCTGATAAATAACTCTAGAAGATGGAATTCCACATATGAAATACACAAATATTGTTTAAAGGAAGACATCAAAGAAATAGAAAAGGTTTTGTTTCAAAGCATACAATGTATAAGAATAACTTTATAGACATACCTAATTTTGGTATGTTTTGGAATGTATCTAACCATGCAGAAAGAAAAGGGGCAAGTGTAGAACTTTGCTATGCATTGAAGGATGTCTATCCCTGCAATAAGAAAAAAGGGGTAAATCTATAAGCTAGTAAATTATAAATTTACAAAACAAAACTATCAAAATATATATCTATGGTTAGGTGTGTATGAATAAAAAAAAAAGACAAGGGAAAAACAACTTACAACAACAATACGTCTACGAGATAGTGCAAATTGCAGAACACAACACTTGTTAAACATCCAATCTACGAACCAGCAGAAGTGCATGGAATGTTTTGACCATTATGCACCCATTGAGCAACACAACTAGGTCCACAACTGCCAACCCATCCAGTCAACAAAGTCTACCATTGTTGTGAAGAGGTCTGGGCAAGGCCTCACAAATTACATGGATTGTTATTATATATCAAGCAAAAAATGGAATATACTGAAGACTATATATTTCTGAAAGCAATACAGAGGAACGAAAAAAAAAAGTGTTGAATAGAGAATTCTATACATTAACATTATACATATAGATATACACATACATATACATATACATATACATATACATATACATATACATATACATGTACATATACATATACATACACATATAAATACATATACATATACCTACAAACATACTTTTTGCCCTTCGTTTATCGCTTCTAGTTATCTCTGTGTAGCATTGGCATTATACTCGTTACCATATGACTAGTTCTAGTTAAATGTTCTTTCTTTCATCAAAAGAATATGGTTAGGGTCACTAATCTTTTCACCTCTTCCATTCTTCATGTACTTGCAACTAAATATTATAGACAATTAGAGAACACTTGTCCAGGGATTTTATTGAGAGCCTATAGCTTACCTCTTAAAAAAAGGATCCGCCTAAATGTTGCTCATTGGTTAATAAGCTTTGCAAAGAAATCATAAATTTACAATTGTCAAGGAAACTATTATATAGTAAATGTATTTTTAATAGGTCTTTGATAGTTTCCTTTCTCACATAGTAAATTCCTTTTTAATAGCTTGAATTTTGAGTTGAGAACTGAATTGTTATATAGATTGGTTTAGGCACGATATAAGTTTACCTCGGGCCTAATTTTCATATTCATTAGACCTGGAAGCACATTTATTTATTTTTTCATTAAATTTGTAGGTGAATGAAAACCAAGAACCAAGAGTGATTAGCATTCAAAGAAACTTTAAATTGAATAAAATCTCATTAAACTGATGGAATAAATAATTTACGAGTCCTGATTTTTCCTACTAGCAGATTTTAAATGTGATTTTTCTTGGAATAAATAATGAAAAAACTTATAACATTCATGCAGATTTTAAATGTGACATAAAGAAGTTTTCAACAAAAAGGAGAAAGTATATCAAATAAATATAATCTACTAGCAATTCTATATTGGGAATGTTAATATTCAAATATCACAATTACTGTTTTTCGTACAATAAAAAAACAAGACTACTTATATTCAAATTTGATATCTCTTGAGCAATACATTTCAACTATTATCCATATACAAGATATTTAAAATCTATATCATAATAAATTCTCAATTATTAGCCATTACAAAATAATTTTTAAATATATATTAAAATATATTGCCAACTATTTCCTATATAGAAAATATTTGAAATATTTATGGAAATAAATTGTTTAGTTGACTTTGAAATTATAATCTATGTAAACATATCATATAACCATCCAACTAATTTGAAATATTTGAAAGCAACAATGACAACAAAATTGATGCACCAAGCTATAATAAAAAAGATGGCAGCTTAATAAATGTGCACATATGTAGATGGAAACATAGGTATAAATTATGTCCATATTTGTTAAATAGAAGTCTTAGCATGCCATAGTCAGAATTTAAAAGTCAAATCTATGAGGAATGATCAAAAGTGAAAAAGAGTAGTCAAAACATAGGCCAGGGCTAGTGGAGCCTTTTCCTGGAGCAGGAGTAGATATCTTCATTATGTCTGCAAGCAACAGTTTACACTCTACTTGGAAATCAACTTTCGTTGCTTTGACAATCATTGTTTTCAACTGGTCCTCAAAATTATAAGTTTATGTTCTAATAAGAGCAGTAAAGATGTATTCTTTACAAACAAGGCCTTTAATAACAACAATAGGATCTATTGTAGAGTCAAAGCTATCCTACAATGTGTAGAGGTCTTTTTTTGGGATTTGCAACAAACTAGTGGTAGCTTAATCAAAAGCAATACACCAAAGGTTGCTTGAATGGTCTTGCAACTTTAACTGTAGAAGATAGCGATAGTTGCATTCCTCAATTTCCATTTGGCAATGATCACAAAACTGAACATCAGCATGGGGGCATGTGCATTTCCTTTTGCATTCTTTACCATTAACCAACAAGGGGCAAGCAGGGTAACAAAAAGACTCAATTTTTGCAATTTGAATGGTTGCTTTAAAAATGGCTTCAACAGTTTCTCCCAAATGAAGGTAGTTGTTTAAGATAAATGCAATAGTAACTCTATCATTTGAAGGATGCAAGCAATGAGGTGTAGAAGAAGTTGAAGCCACTTGGTCTACTTTAATTGGGCCCTTGGATCTAAGAGTGTTTTCCTCAAGAATAGAAGGGTTAATCTCAAGGACTATTCCTGTTGATGTGTTGACAACTTTTCCATTAAAGTAGCCTACATGGCCACTGCAGACAACAACAATGACTATTTCACTAGAAACAAACATCTGCTCCAAGGTATGATCTTTTTCTTGCCAACTTGGGCCCCACAAATTAACATCAATGAAAGAAGCAGAGACATCATATAGTTTAATGGGTCGTCAAATTGTTTCAGTTCTATTTCTCCTACAGAAAGTTGAAATGTACCCAACACACAATACAATGTGAATATTATCAATGAAGTTGTTATCACTATAGTTGCTTATGTCACTAACTGATACAAAATAATATTTTTTTTGGGAAAGGAATCTCATCTTCACATTATTTTATTGTTGATTTTTCACCCAAAACAATCTCAAGATTACTATTTAATTTATTGAATCTTTAATTGGCTTCCTTGACCAATCCCCTTGATATTAAATAAGTCAACCCCACCTTAACTCGACTGTAATGCAATTCAACAATATCATCAAAACCAGTAATACATATTTTTGTCCCCTCCATATCTATGATGTCAAAACTAAATAGTTGCAGCTCACCTCTTCGTTTCTGGAAATGATGCATCTCCCTAATATGTGCTACATTCCCTTTCATTGTCCAAACATTTTGATAAATGTTCAAAACTTTAATAGGGCTGACCTTTGGAGGGCTGTTTTTTTTTTAGGGGACAACTATAGACTAAATTTAGGGGCCCGTTTAGAAGGAGAAGGTGAGTCAAGCGCCAAAATTTTCTCTTCTTGCTGCTTGAACAAATACCTAGGGGTCCCAATAATTTGACAATTAGACATAATTACAACTAAGTTGGATATGATTAAGGCCTTGAAAAAGAAGAAAAACAATATATTGGACAAATTATATGAGGTAGAAATGAAAGATATAATTTTTTAAGATATACAACAAACAATGCAACCCACCTTGAATCTTGGATATTCCTACAGACGTAGTCTTTTAAACATACAAGGGACCCTATTTTCAAGGCACCTATAAACAACATATCATTGCATTTAGAAGGGAGGGTTCCTATTTGTAAATAGTGGCCATTAGATAAGACAACCTTGTATCGCTCAACTTGCCCTTCATCACTGTCAATTTTTTTGAAGGAAAAAATATGGAGTGGAGAGGGAACATCGTCAGCATTGATGGAATGAAATGCAAATGGATTCAAAGTCATATGTTTCTTTGTAACCTACAAAGACAAGTGTAATCAAGTAGAATGAACATCATCACACCAAATGGATAGAACAAGTAAGAAAAACAAAGTCTGGAAAGAGATACATTATTATGTGTTTTAAAAGATCAATGCATTTATACTTTCATATCTATATACTCTACTAGGGCTAGCCATATATGTATACACCTAAATGCTAATCAAGCAACAATAAGAAGAAAGGTAGGAAACAATAAGAGCAAGTTTGTAGCATGCACAATGAAAAAGTAGGGAAAACTTATGGAATCAAATTATGCAGGTTGATGGATGGCATCCTCAGAGCTAGACTCCGTAGCATGACTTGTAGGAGCTGACACCAAATCAATCACCAAATCAATTTTTGGGGGCTCTGGAGACCCATCCATGGAACTCGACTTCACATACATAGTTTTTGAACCCTTTAAAGGCAAGGAATCTTCCAACTATAGTTGATTGATTGACAACTCTATACCATAGTAAAAATCAAAGATTAATGTATTCCAACATTTAATGCCAACTGGTGGAGAACTTAGAATGCATGCAATTTTCTTGCTATATTTGTATAAACACCTATATACATACATTTTTATATTGTGCTACTTGCTACCTTCATCTTTTTTAATAGAAACAATGGAATACAAAACAACAAGGATGAAAATTCTTAAGTACATATATGGGTTCAATTTTTCCTTTGTCTAGACATTTTGGAAAACACAAATAAGCAGATATATATATCCATATGTACACATGTGTATATATTTATCTATATATACAAAAATATATCTAAATGATAACATATTCCATCCAAACAAATTACACGTTAAAGATTACAAAACAATCCTTGTTATAAGAACAATAGAATACTCTGTTACAAGAAGCTTCAAATAGATGAGTGGAAAAAAATATCATGCAAGTTATTGATAGTTAAATAGATGAGAGAAGAAAATATCATGAAACATGTTAATAAAAGACAACCAGTCTATGTAATAGTTGCCTTGTAAATTCTAGTTCCATAATCTTTTGTGCAATACTTATTCACCAATGAGAAACATTTAGGAATATCTTTTGTTGAAGAGACAAGCTCCACATTGTAATGGCTATTTCAACAATGTAATCCAAACAATATATTTTCTCATGCATTTTGCATTATACTTTCCCATACACATACACACACACACACATATATATATGTGTAGATTTATACATATACACATATATATAAGTATGCAAATATATATTACACACACACACATATATACATACATACATATATACATACACACACACATATATACATATATATATACATACATACATACATATATACATACATACATATATATATATATATATATACACACACATATATATCTACTCTACATTCAAGGTCCACTATGTGGCACTAAATATTATAGAGGAAAACAAAAATTCCAACAGGATTATTAGGAAAACTCTCAAGAACCACACAAATTAAGATAGGAGTGATTGTATATATATGGATATGCAGAGGGTTTCTTATATATTTGAAGTTTGCATTGGGATTTTTGTTAGCCAAGTTGTGAACAGGATTTGTCATACAATAGTTGTTTCACAATTTCTCTATTGCTCTATAATATTTAATTCCACCCTATGCAGCTCACATTTTATGTGTAATCTAGAAGGAAGTACATTGATTAAGTTGCATTGTCGAAAGAGCCATTGTAGTTGAAATCTACTATTAAACTAGCAGGGAGCATGCATCTCGAGTAGGGCTTTGTTACCAAACCAACAAAACTATGCCGCTTTCAATAATGCAACCTAGTCAATATATTATCCTCACAAAACTTTTTCAAATGGATAATAGAAGGGACAAGCCACCATAATGAAGAGTTTCTTATGGTAGGAGTTGAAACAGGTGAGAAAGAAAGAATACATGCATACATACATACATACATACATATATATATAACACTACAATGGTTGTTTGAACAATGAAACTTAATCAAAGTATACTTTGCCACACTGCAACATTCAATATTGCATTTACTTCATCTACCTACATCTCACAACAATGACATAATGCATTAACCCCCGCAGAAGTAAACACTTACCATTCACCTTCCTCATATCAAGGTCACCACCTCGAGCACTACCAGACCATGTAATACACACACACACACACACACACACACACACACACACATATATGTATGTAGATATATACATATATATACATATACATATACATATATATATACACATACACACATACATATATATATATATACATATACATATGTAGACACATATATACACTTTGTGCATCTTTGGTGTTATACACATTTTCTACAATTAGCCCCTTCATATCCCTCTAATTGATTTCACTTCAAATCCTTACAAAGAGGATGTTGTAGATCGTGAATGGCTACATAATTTATTCTTGCCTTTGCCTATATAGATTTGCACATTCATTGAACTACCATGGTTTTCATTTTACTTTGATGCCCACCTTCTTTGTATTTCACTAACAAATAAAGGAATTGTATAACATCAAATGCATTATCCACCATTGAGTATTATAGAGAAATGGGGAAATTGTAATAAAACTATTAGTAAAACATTCATACATATATTTATGCATATGTACATATATATACAGGTGGAAGTAGACATGCATTGATCTTTTTGAAGACCTTAAAATATATTTTCCTTAATCGTTCTATCCATGTGTTGTGATGATGTGCATTTTCCTTCATTGCACTTGTTTAATAAATAAATAAATATAAATATGCCTCTAGAGCTAATAAATATAAAGGTAGGAGAGAGATAAATTATATTGTACTTGGACCAATCTATAAAACAGTTCACTTGTCAATTCAAAATCCAAGATATATTATTTGGCACTCAATATTATAGGAAAATATAAAAAATATAAAATATCTATCAAAAAGAGATTTACTATGCAACACCGGGCAAACTAATTTCATCTATATATAGGTGTGTATGTATATGTTTACACGTATATATGTATACATATGTAAACATATTTGTATGTATATATTTACATGTATATATGCATGCATATGTGTATATGTATATATACGTATATATGTATACATGTATATATATGTCCATATGTCTACATGTATATATATATATATATGTGCATGTTTTACATGGGTATTTTTGCATAAATGATTAATTTATTGTTCATGCCTTTGAGGATCTACTTATTGTTCCTTTTGATAGTAGGTTGGAGGGTTTTAACACTGATGCACTGCAAAACCTGTGAGAAAGTATATGTATATACATGTGTGTGTGTGTATATATGTATGTATATGTATACATGTATATATTTTTGTATATGTTTACATGTATATATGTATGCATATGTAGACATGTATATATACATGTAAATATATGTATATATTTATACATGTATATATATGTCTATATGTTTACATGTGTGTGTGTGTATATATATGTTTACATGGGTATTTTGTATAAATGATTAAGTTATTGTTCATGTGTCCTGACCTCTGTTGATTGTTCCTTTCGATAGCAAGCTAGATAGTTTTAACAATGATGTGTTGCAAAATGTGTGAGAAATCATATTGAATAAATTGCATTTTTGAAAGAGCCTTCTCAAACAGGAAGAGATATTATCATTTTTGATGAAATTAACAAGAGTTAACTATAGTTTCCCCTATAGCAATGGGTATAAAGCCAAAGATGCAAAGTGATAACTACAAACAATTAAAAAGAGCCACAAAAAATTACTGGCCCCAACCATATTTTTTTGGTGAAAGGAACAACATTTAACTACAATTTCCTAAAACCTACATTAAATAGAGCTCCCAAAGCCAATACATAGCAATAATCTATGCAAAATGAGGACAACCCCACACACTCCATTGGAAATTTGAGCTATATCACTAATAAATTAATTATCTGTGCAAAAAACCCATGCAAACATTAGTATAGTGCCACAACCTCCATTAAAAATTCAAGCTACATGACCTAACACTAAATATTAAATAGAAATAGAGAAATTATAAAAGAGCTATTAGAACTACACAAAACAGCCACCAAAGTAATTCTATCTCCAATATGTCAATGGTTTCATACAACCCTAAACCATTCACACAAATAGCTACAATTCCTACTATGGTAATGGTTGCAATGCAAAAGATATACACAGATAATAAAAATCGTAGGCCAACAGTGAAAGAAAGAAGGTTTAACTACAATTGCTCCTATGGTAACAAGTATAAAGCCAAAGATGCACAACCATAACTACAAAAAATAAACAAGGGCCACAAAAATCACCCAGCCCAACCATATCTTTTTCACAATAGGAAGAAGTACAAAAATTGTAAAAGAGGTATTAGAATAACACTCAACAGCCATATATTAGTAACCCTAGCCATATTTTTTCCATGAAAGGAAGAAGATTTAACTTCAATTTCTCCACTCGCAAAGAGTAGTAATCTCTTTCAAGTCTAAAAAATGGGCATAACACCAAAGATAGAAATATATAAGAACACATTAACAATAAATTAATCATCTATGCAAAACACCCATACAAACATTAGTATAACACCAGAACCTCCATTGAAAATTCAAGCTACTTCACTTGACACTAAATATTATATAGAAATAGACAAATTATAAAAAGAGTTATTAGAATAACACTAAACAGCCACCAAAGCAATTTTGTCTCCAATATGTCAATGGTTTCATACAACCCTAGACCCTACACACAAATAGCTACAATTCCTCCTAGGGTAATGGCTCCAACACCAAAGATATACATAGATAATCAAAACAATAGACCATCAGTGAAAGAAAGAAGATTTAACTACAATTGCTCCCATGGTAACAGGTATAAATCCAAAGTTCCATAGCCATAACTACAAAGAATAAACAAGGTCCACAAAAATCACTCAACCCAACCATACCTTTTTGATGATAGGAAGAAGATTTAACTACAATTTCCTCAAAACCACATTAAATACAACTCCTAAACCCAATACGTAGCAATAATCTCTGCAAAATGAGTACAACCCTAGACTTCACTAAATATTTTAGAGAAATCAAGAAATTGTAAAAGAGGTAGTAGAATAGCACTCAACAACCAAAAATTAGTAACCCTGACCATATTTTTTTGACGAAAGAAAGAAGATTTAACTATAGTCTCTCCACCCCCAAAGACCGATAATCTCTTTCAAGTCTCCAAAATGGGTATAATGCAAAATATAGAAACATAAAACAAGAAGACATTAACAATACATTAATCATCTATGCAAAGAACCCATGTAAAAATAAGTATAACCCCACAAGCTTCATTGAAAATTTGAGCTACATCACCACAAATAGAAAAATTGTAAAGGACCTACTAGAATAATACTAGACAACCACCAAAGTAATTTTATCTCCAATATGTTAATTCTTTCATACAACCCTAAACCCTACACACAGATAACTATAATTTCTCCCATGGTAATGGCTACAATGCCAAAGATACTCACATACAACCAAAACAATAGACCAACAACATACAAATAACCAACCCTAACCATATTTTTTGACAAAAGAAAGAAGATTTAAGTGCAATTTCTCCATCCATAGAGAACAATAATCTCTTTCAAATCTCCAAAATGCGCATACACACAGACAAGGAAAATAATAGACCAACATCAAATAAATAACTAACCCTAACCATAGCTTTTGGTGAAAGAAAGAATATTTTTGTGCAATTTCTCCATCCATAGAGAATGATAATCTTTTTTGAAATTCCAAAATGGTTATAACGCCAAAGATACAAACATATAGAAAGAAAACATCAACAATAAATAAACAATCTATGTAAACTACCCATTTAAAAGGACTTACAGATTCTAGAGCACAACAATTTTCAATTTGGCATAAAATAGTTTGTGAACAGCTTGCTATGAAACCAACGATGGAGCTGAAGGAAATATTTTTTTACAATAGTCTACTATTAAACCATTGATGAAGTCGTAGGAAACAATTTTTACAATGGCCTGCTATGAAACCAATACCACAATGGTTGTTTCGACAATGCAACTTAACAAAAAATGCTCCTATCATGATGGCTACAATGGGAAATATACACAGAAATAACCAACACCATAAACCAATGGCGAAAAAATTGCTAACCCTAAGCATATTTTTTTATGAAAGAAAGAACATTTATTTACAATTCCTCCATCGATACAGAATGATAATCCCTTTCAAATATCTACAATGAGTATAATTCCAAAGATACAAACATTTGACAAGAAGACATAGACAATAAAATAACCATCCATGCAAACTACCCATGTAAAATGACTTACAGATTTCGTAGAACACTAGTTTTCAATCTAGCATAAGATGGTTTGTGAATAGTTTGGTATCAAACTAGCAATGGAGCCGATGGGAACGATTTTTATTACATTCATCTGCAATTATTGTATACACAATGCAACTTAATCAAAGTATACTTTCCCAGATTGCTACATTGAATATCGCATTTACTTCATCTGTCTAGCCCCATTGTACAACAACTATAGAATGCATTAACCATCGGGTGAGAAAGCACTTACCATTTACCTTCTAGCTTTTGAGGAGACCACCTCCACTACTGCCAACCCACGTATTTGCAAAGATCCACATCAAACACTTACCATTCACCTTCCCTGTTACGATGACAACATTCTCCACCGCACCAACCCACATAATTACTAATGCCCACATCACCACAAAAAAAAATAGTGCCCTCCCCACCAGCCAGCAAACCCTCGGTGCCGACAAATCAAATTTGCGGTTGGGCTAACAAAAATCCCAATGCAAACTTCAAATATTTATAGCCTATCAACTAATTACATATTATTCTTTTCAATTTAAAGTTACCATTTTTCGAATTCGTAAAACAATATGGAAATTCTTTTGGATTGGCTCCATAAATAACTGCAACAATAACAATAAATATAATTTTTGTTAATTATAGTGCTTTAGTATTTTTAATTAGCTATTTTAATGACCTAACCCTATCCCTAACTCTAACCCTATCCCTATCTCTAACCCTAACAATGATCGTAACATTATCCATAACTATGAACGTATTTACTAAATTTTAAATAAATAACATTTAATAAATATTATATTATGAATTATTATATATCAAATAAATAAAATAAATATAATATACAATAAAAATCATTAAAAGTTAGATATTACATGTTGGCAATGTTTCTTCTCTTATTATTAATATAAAATGGTTATAAATTAAAATGATTATAAATTAAAATGATTATTTATTACAAGTTGTTTATTTTTAATTATATATATATAATAAGTTATATATATATTAAAAAATATAATATATTATATTAAATTATCATATTTGATTTGTAGTAGAAACAAGTGCAACTATATATCTCCATTCAAATCAATAATTGTTAAATATTAACAAATCCATGATTATAGATGGTATGATTTTTTTTTAAGTCCATGAATGATAGAGTAAACACTTCTAGATTAAACTATGTATGCTATTTTGAATTGACGTTTCAAACCACACTAAATGATTCATTGTAGGAAGAGGATAATGAAGAATATGATTGTAGAAATGACGTGAAGAAGTGTTAAGTGGTGGGAGAGGGTTGGGACAAAGGAGATTGATAAATAAAGTAAAAGTGAAAATAGGAAAAAAATGATGAAGAAATAATAGAGGAATGAATAATATATTAATATGATATAACAAAAATAAATGGATCAAAAAAGGTTAAAGTTAATTGTCTCAAACAATGAATAAATAACTCTAATGACCTTACCCTAACCCTAACTCAATGATTTATCATAGGAAGAGGATAATGAAGAATATGATTGTAGAAATGACCTTAAGAAGAGTTAAGTGGTGGGAGAGGGTAGGGAGGGAGTAGATTGAAAAATGAAGTAAAAGTGAAAATAGGAGAACCTACAAAACAAAATAACCTATCATATATATTAATATAAATGTATAATATAAATTAATATATTACCTACACAATGTAGATTAACTTATTTACCTACAAAATATTACCTTTAATAAGATAAGATATAAATAGAAATAATATATATAAATTCTAGATTAATATAGGTTATATATATAAATTAAAATTAACTATATTAAAATAGGTTGTATATTATATATAATAAAGACCTAAAATTATCTAGATTATCTTATATACCTACATATTATAGGTTATAATTTTTTTTTGGAGAATCTATATATAAAAATTAATATAAAAATATACATGATGAAAAAAAACTATTAATGAAAAGAAGAAGGAGAGCATATAATAATTAAATTATACCATAAAATATTAAAAACATAGATAACAAAGATATTAGTCTAATGGAAAGAATAATATAATTTTTATTTAATTTTATTATTTTAATAGTGTGAATCCAAATCTCTATAAAATAATTGATTTTTGTGAGATTTTCTTTAATAAAAAAATAACAATTAATTTTTTAAAAGGTCAAAATAAGTAACATTCATTTATTTTAAAAATATTTAATAATGACTTTATAAAGCAAAAAAAAAATTTAATAATGACTTTATAAAGCAAAAATTATTCTTCAAAAAAATATTTACCTTGCTTTCCTTACAAATGGGTCAATAAAATATAACTTTTTAACCAATCATATGCACAAGAAATAATTTTATAATTTATAAAGTTAAATATTTTACAAGTTGACTTTACAATTTTTTAATTTTTTTTAAATATTGTTTTTGATTGGTTGAAAACTAAATTATTAATAACTAGTTAATTAAAAAAATCCAAACTCATTACAATAGTCCTATACCAATGGCAAGTACTAATAACATAAATAATTGTCAATATTATAGCAAGAAGTAAATTGATGATCTATTATTGACATATATATATATAGTGATCCGATGTATTGGAGCACATGCACTTTAGAATGGACTTCATTGTGTAAATATGTAGAAAATAAATGTTTCTAAAAGAAACATCCATGAGACTATTTCTCTTAAAATTGTTGTATACTATGCACATAAACCATTGATTGTATAATCATTTAGACTAGAACAAGAATTATCTGACAATTACAGTAATGGCACCTTTGATGCATTTGGAATGTTTTTGTATGGGATTGTTTAAATATTTCAGATGGCACTAAATTTTGACTGCTCTTGTTTTTAATGTTTATAAGATTTTTTTGTGCTAAGTGACTTAATTTGAATATCTTTACAGCCCTGAATCCTTGCACATCAAGGATACCACTCCTCCGGCTCTCTTTCTATTGGTAAGTAAATTAATTATGTGTGAATCCTGCCGCCCAATGCTGTCAATGCCATTCACGTTGTCCTCTTCACCTACACGTGATAAATGGTCTAGCTTGTCATGTCCCCGAAATCGAGACACTTTGATAATTAAAGACATAATTAAAAATATTAACCATTTAAATGATTATAATTATCATTGTCAAAAGACAATATTATAATTATAAGTATTAGAATATAGATATTAGTGATCTAAATATTATAACTATTATAACCACTATTATATGATAAATACTAAAAATATATAATTTGTACTGAAATAATAAGCACAGAATATCTATTAATATAAAACATAAAATAATATTAAATATACAATTACAATTGGGACCATGACGCAAAGGGTTGTGACCATGGCCAGCACTCCCTCGAGCATTAAAACTGACACCTAATAGAGAGCAAGAAACCATACTAGCCTGACCTTGTAAGCTCACATGCTAGAAACCAGCAAGCTAAGACGAAGCCTCCCATAAGAAGCATCGACACATATATCTGTTCACAACTCTTCTTCTCTTAATGGCAATTCTGTCTCGAGTCTTGGCACAAGCATACATAGCTTTTCGCTTTAATTCAACAAGATATCAATTTTAGATCATCAAGTCGAATCCCTTAAAGGAGCTTGAATTAGAATAAACCAGGAAACCGACTATTTTTTTACCAATGTCACCTTAATTCTCTGCCATCTACTTTACCAGTTGCTCGGTGCTGCTTAGCCACCTCACAAGGGTTACAGAAGTGTTTGCGCCTGACATGGAGTCCACAACTATCAATGCAGTCTGTGTTGATCATCGTCCAAGCCTATGACGGCAATCACTTTCATATCACCATCAAGCAGGAATGACAATAGACGAGCCGAAGTCATCCAAGGTATCTTATCAACAAGGGATCATCAATAAAAGATTTTTGCTAATAAGGCAAAGACAATTAAGTATATCGAAACTATTAGTTAGTTAGTGAAGAGTATGAAAAAGTATGTTATATGCAAAATTAATAACCATTGGCAAGAAAAGGACCTGTAGAAGGACATGATCTTTACCTCACTCTCCATCGCAGGTATAAGAAGAGATATGTTTCAAGCAAGACAAGAGGAGATACGTGTGAGTTATCGATTAAGGATAAAAAAAAGGTTTCAGTCTTTACATAGTAAATGAGTGATGCTTGAGTGTCAGTGAGCGCAACCTTCTACAAATTGGACGTTGACATTCATGCAAAGGCAGAAACAAAGAAAGGGAAAGAATAAATAAGAAATATATTTCTGAATATTGTCACGGATACAATCAACAAAGGGGGAGGAACAATAATAAAAAGGCATCGATTAAAAGAAGTATTTGTATCACAATAGGAAAGAAATAACAGCAAACTGTGGTAAAATCCGATCACCCAAGATCGTGGCTACATGGAAGTAAAGAAGAATCTGCAAGTAAGTATAAGAGAGATTACTTATAAATTTAAATAATGAATGCAGTGAGTATAAATACTTTATGAAATTAAATAATGAGTTTGGTAAGTACATCATGAATTTAGATATTAATGTTTAGTAAATATATAATGAATTTAAATGATAGTATGGAAGAAATAAAAGTAATAATATCATTTCAACAAAACAGATTTTTCAATAGATCCATTAAAGGAATGGTGTGTAATGAAAAGTGAATAAAATAGTCAATAGCCATGTGTATGCTAATTCAGATCTATGTTTTATTCAAATATATGAATGATAATTATATGTTGAATATAATATATAAATATATATTCATATATGTATACATGATCGACGATTACCTAATAATGATGCTTGCAACAATTATTGAACCTTATAAGCAATTATGATTCTTACTCTAAGAATGGATTTCTAGCCAAATCCCTTTTGCTAATAGCCACTGAGGATAGGAAGTTTGTGGAGGGAAATGCTGGCAATTTGGTCAATTGATGGATGGTCTCAAGATGGGTAGGAAACCTTGAGGGAGTCCACTGGAAGACCATTCACGTGCCCTTGGCACAGTGATTCTTCCATTCATCGATAAGATTAGGAAAGAGGAAAGGGCGAAGATCTATACTGTTCAAGAGTAATAAGTCATCAGATTATGATGTGTTTTATGCACTAGATAATAATGCATCTACCTTATTAGCCGATAGTTAATATTGTGTGAAATTTTCCCCATTTTTTCCCTTTTTTTGTGAGCCCAGTCGGGAAATAGATTTCTCGGCGCCGACCGGCGGCGAGTTTCCTTAAAAGGCTTTTTGCTTGACTAACTGCATGGTCCCATGGGCAGGCTTGGGCTTCTATTTTGGTGGAGCAGGAGGTCTCATGGAAAAAAAAAATTGTGCTACGGGATTAATTGGAATCTCTTCCAGAAAAATAGGAGCCCCTACAGTATAGGAATGAATCTTTCAGCAGGGGAAAATGGGGTGGGGCTAGAAATTGCCCCTACAGCTTAGGAGTTTTGTGTGCCACTTGTCGCACATTTACAATAGAAAATTCCTGCCGGAAATAAAAAAAGAGGGAAAATGATCCCCGCTGCATGTTTTCCAGAATTTTTTTGTTTCAAAGGCATCAACGACACTGCAAAGCAGATCATCGGCATGCTGCATAGACCAGCAAAGAGCATCGACGAGCTGCAAAACAAACAGGTGCATATTAATTTAAGATAATTGATTTCATTTTTCTATCGTTGTTAATATCGTTGCTGATTTGTTCAGATTGGTTATGTACAGGAAAATACTATTCTATTTGTTCAGAGGTGGAGAAGACAGAGGACTCCAGAGCAATTTCACATTTTGAGACAAAAGGGCATTGAGTAAGTTTTATTTCTTTTTACTTTGCCAACTAATTTTCACCTATGCCTTTCATTCTGTTCAAGTTTATATAATTTTTTCCAATACTTTTCTCTCTGTTCAAATTCTTATATTTTTTCTCCATATTTTTCATTCTATTGAAGTTTGTATACTAGTTATATGGCAAATGGCTTTTTTGTTTGGTTCTCAATTCTTATTCTATCTCCTTATATGGTCAAAATCAGAGGCATGTAATCTAATTTGGTGCCCAAAACATGAGCCTTTGTGTCTGGAAAGTTTTCAAAACCAAGGAGCTCTGTCACATCACCATCTTGCGTGATACATATAAGATTAAACATTTTTTTTGTTTTAATCCTAGGCACACAGCCAAAAGAGGGGTATCTCACTCTTCCCCGAAAACTTATCAATGCAACAATAAACAAAATTAATACATTTAAAATCGCCCAAACAATTGAAAATCAGATTCACGCACTTAGACAATCCATTTGACTCTAGTTTCTACATCTGATAAATAAACACATAATTCTTAGGGAATGCTGGAGGATGGTAGCAACAATTGACATGTAGGAGGAGACAAATTGCCTTTAAAATCTTTGCCATACATATGATCCTATGGATGATATCCTCAAACTAGCCTATTAATATTCCATGCTTTCATTCAGGGCTAATTTAGCCTTGCATATTGAGATTCATGATAACTAGGCTATAATTACTTTCGGAAAAAACTTAGCAAATATTGTTTGCTCAGAGATGCATCTAATATCTAAAATTCACTTGCTTGAATGCACTGCCAAGGAAACCAACTACATTTTTTCTACCAATTGGCAAAGCATTTTTGCCACTTTCCCAAGTACAGCATAAGTTTAGTAGCTTTACTCACATTATAGTAAAAATTCCACTCTGGTCTATGTGGGTCCAGGAGCTCCATGAGGCCAAGTTCACATATACAAGAGCATTACCTAAGTAATCAACTAAAGTCTCTATATCACCTTGAAGAGTAGTTTCTATGAGCCTCTGAGAGACAACATCACATCCATTATCTGATGGAACTACCTGTCTTAACAACACAATACTGCATTATGAATAAAAACCCCAATGATCCATAACTTATAGGTTTTTTCAGACATCCAGAGGCCTTAGACAGGGAGATCCTATCTCTCCTATTTTGTTTACTATCTTGGCTGAGAGTTTAGGGAGAAATATTAAAAAGCTTATTGATCAAAGATCCTTAGTTGGACTAAAATCGTCCTCTTCTCCTCTCATCTGTTCCCATCAACAATTTGTTGACGACACCATCCTTATGGGAAGATCTACTGTGACTGAAGCTAAGACATTTAAAAAAAATTTGAACCTTTATGAATCTGCCTCTGGACAAGTTGTCAACAGGGACAAGAGTTCCATTTTTTTCCTCAATACTCCGGAGTATAGACAAATCAAACTTGCTCATATCCTTGGATGTCGTGTTGAGTCTCTTTCGTCAACCTATCTTGGCTTACCTCTTTGTTCTAAACCTTCAGAATCGTTCTGGATTTCTTTGGTTGAAAAATTTATTAAGAAGCTTTCGGGTTGGAAAGGAGCTCTTCTTAGTCAAGCAGGAAAAGTCTAGCTCCTTAAGGCTTCTCTACAAAATCTTCCTACTTATGCTCTCAGTATATTTAAAATCCCTGCTAAATATGCGGAGGCCATTGAAAAAATTCAGAAAAGGTTTCTATGGTCTGGAGTGGAGGACAAGAAGAGAATGCCACTTGTTGGATGGGATCTGGTCTGTAAACCCAAATCAAGGGGGGGACTGGGTTTAAGGAAGATTAAAGTGTTGAATATGTCCCTTCTTGCTAAACAGCTGTGGAGAACTCTTACTTTAAATGGAGAATGGCGTGATACCTTAAAGGCTAAATATTTTAATAATTATGAGTCTTTAAATGAAATAATAAACTCTTCTTCTTTACCTTGTGGGTCAGTCTGTTGGAATGATATGGGTAAAGGAAGAAAGCTTTTGGAAATGAGAATTGGATGGGTGATTGGAAATGGAGATTCAGTCAGGTTTTGGGAAGACAGGTGGCTTTTTAAAGATCCTTTAATCAGAATAGAGAAATTTAGTAAATGGATGAATGATTGTAAAAAGGAATTTGGAATCTTAGTTAAAGATTATTGGAGGAACAGAGATTGGGTTGATTTGAAGACCATTAGTCCGGATCTTGGCCCTGTTCAATCGGCTTTTAGAGCCCTTAGACTAGCTCAAGACCAGATGGAGGACACTGCTGTCTGGTTAGACAATCCATCTGGTATTTTTTCAGTTGCATCTGCCACTTCTATGTTGGTTTGTATGAAGGAGCCTCCTCCCTTTTGGGCTAAGGCTTGGATTAATTACTTGACTCCGAAAATTAATATTTTCTACTAGATTATGCTATAGAATAAGATTCTCACCTTGGACAATCTTGGAAAAAGAGGAATTCAATTACCAAATAGGTGTTATATGTGCAGGAATGAAGCCGAGACTGTTAATCACCTTTTCCTTCATTGTCCTTTTGTGTTGAATATTTGGGATAAATTACTGGGGCTTCTTGATCTGGTGTGGGTTTTTCCTGTTTCTGTCGAAGATTTTTTCATTCAATGGAAAGCTCCCTCTAAAAATACTTTTGTGAGAAAGCTATGGTCTTTTATTCTTCCTTTTGTGTCTTGGAATATATGGAAGGAAAGGAACAATAGAGTGTTTAGGGATAAAGAAATGTCGGAAGGAGATTTGTTTGCTAAAATTATTAGGGCTATAAAAGAAATTTTATCCTTAATTCCTGGAAAAATGTTCGAGAAAGCTTTCTGGTCTCCTTTTGATATTGCTATGGCCGAAAAATGGAATTCTAAATTAGTTGGATCAAATATAATCAAACCTGGAGTGAGTGGGAGAGATAATGCTATTTGGTCTATGCCGCCTTTGGGCTGGGTGAAAGCCAATTTTGATGGTGTGGCTAAAGGTAACCCTGGGAAAGCTGGTAGTGGGTGTGTGTTAAGGGACAACACGGGGGCTTTTATTGTGGCTTTTGTTGTGGACATTGGAATTCAAACTAATCATGTCGCGGAAGCAGTTGGGGCTTTTCATGCAGTCAGTCTAGCCCTCAAGATCAACATGAAACATCTTTGGCTGGAGAGCGATTCTTTGAATATAATAAATTGCATTCTTGGGCTTACCCCCCCTCGTGGACCATCAAAAAATGGATTGAAGACACGAGAACTTTATTAAGCAAATTTGATAAAGTGAATGTTTCCCATGCCTATAGAGAAGCCAATAGGGTGGCAGATTTCTTCGCTAATGAAGGGATCAGGAAGGGTGGGGAGAACACGTGGAGGAAGAATGACTACATTCATCCTGAAGTGAAAGCGCTTATTTATTATGATTCAGTGCATGGAAGAGAAGGAAATCTTAGTCATAATGAAATGAATAAAGATCAGGTACATCGATTTCATTAGATTTGATGGGACCGACATCATTTTCTTTTTTAAGAAGGGCCTGTGGCACGCTTTCTGGGTATTCGAACAAAAAAATACCTAAACGGGACCCATAGCAACTGTTCAGTGCTTATTTACAGTGAGTTGATTATGGGTGGAGAAAGAAAACGGGCGGAGCCGAGCAATTTCTAGGAGCACAGAAAGAATGCTAAAGCATGGGAAAGAATTGAAAAGGGGGGTTTAGTCCCATATATGGAAAAGCTTCATGGTACAGATGAGGGGATTCTGAACTATTTTGTTAAAAACTGGAAAAATGGAGAGATCGTGCTATTTGGCAGGAATGTTAAGCTGAGTGAGGACTTAATAGGGGAGATAACTGGTCTTTCTACTGAGGGTGTCAAATTCTACCGAGACCGACGATTCTCTGATGAAGTGGTCATTAAATTTCCCAAAAAAGATAAGGAGAAAGCGAAGATGGTGAAGGTTGCTAATAGCTACTTTGATGTGGAGTCCATCAAATCTATTTGGAGGAAAGTTTTAAGAGTTGTTATAGAATATATCACAGTTGACAGGCACTTTACCAGAGTCTATGGTTACCACTTTGCCATTATGAACCATTTCTGGCATAAGGTTCATATATCTCTGTCTTTTTACTTATTTTCTTCTCTGAAGAATTGCCTCGATGATGTGGAAAGAAACCCTAGGAGGAATGTTATTATTCAGCCTGGTCTTGTTAGGCTCATTTTTGAGCATTTTCAAAATTTACCTACTTTGCCTAAAACTGTTGATATTGAAGAATTGGATGATGAGGAGACAAAAAGTAGTAGGGAGATCGAACCTCGGGCCCCCCCAGCTTGTGATCTTGTTGGCCCTGATACCATTGATCCCCAGTCCTTGTCTTGTTGGAAAACGCTTAAAGGCTCTGCCCCGCTATCTTTTCCAAAGCGGCAACCTCTGCTTGAGTGCCCTAGTCCAGGTTTTATCACCCCGCCATGTCTTAATCCCCAACCGTCTCCTAGTTGCCCTACTCCTGGTTTGTCCCCAGGTGTGAAAGGTAACCCTGTTATGAAACTCATTTCGTATTCAGGGAATTCTATGGAAATCCTCTCTGACAAGCCCATGGTTAGTAAGGAGTCGGCGCCTAGTGCTCCTGCTTCTGGTAATTCTGGGAATGATCATTTAGAGCCCCCTATTCAGGATGAAATCAATTCTGCCTTGAATAAGCTTAAGTCTGAGGATTTGGTTAGTATAGCGAAAAAAAGTACGGATGGCCTTTTTACCATTCTCAAATGGACCCAGAAAGAAGTCTATAATTTGAAAGGTCATGTTACTGATCTCAGCAACAAGGTAAAGGATATGGAGCAGAAAATTAGTGGGAACAGTGGAGACAATGATGAACAGGAAACTCCTTTACCGAGGAAAAGACAGCAGTTACAGGAGGATAGATTGGCTAGCATCGAGTGCAGCATGTCCAAGATTGAACAAAACATTAGGGCTACTATTGCTAACAATCATAAAATTGCAAGGCATAACACTATCATCATCAATGCGATGGTGGAAAAGCTTGAAAAAAACCAAAAGGGATCGCTGGTTGTGGAGCTGGATGCGGACAGGGGTGGCAGCATATCGGCTGGTGAAGGGATTTCGACTCGTACCAGGGCTAACATCAAGAGGAAGACCCCAACTTCATCTCATACAGTCCAAATTCTCAAGCAGGGGTTACAGGACATGCAGAATGTTGAAAAAGAAGCCGAGGATTTACTTAACACCTTGGAGTAAGGATTTACTTAACACCTTGGAGTAATGTAATGTTTTGATTGCTAGTTTTTTGGGTGGTCCTTTTTTAGGGCCCTTTTGTCTTTTGTTGCTGTCTTTTCCTTCTTTGGGACAGCTGTCCGGTTGTTTGTCCTTTCTCTGTCTATCTCTTGTTGTTTAAACTCTGTGGTTTCAGGTCCCTGTAAAACCTATTTTTTCCTTTTCAAAAACTTATAGTACCTCATTTGGCCAACCTCCATGCTGACTCATTTGGCATTCAGTGGTAGGAAAAAGTACAGGAATCCAAGGGAGTCTCAAGCTCTATTACAAAGAGAATCTATAAGAGCATAGCTCAAAGATGTACCTAGTGCTTATAAAAGGGGGTGTGACAGAGGAATGCTATGTACATATTAGGATACAACATTAAGTATAGTGCAATGTAATGTACCTTGTAGTTCCCATGCTCACTGCCTAGTTCTTGTCTTACTCAACTCCATGAACATTGGATATACCCCCCTGACTTGGAGTCATAGATAGTCAGTCACAATCAACAATAGTGCTACAGTAGAACTAATTGGCAAAGCATTTTGCCACTTTCCCAAGTACAGCATAGTTTCAGTAGCTTTACTCACATTACAGTAAAAATGCCACTCTGGTCTATGTGGGTCCAGGGGCTCCATGAGGCCAAGTTCACGTATACAAGAGCATTACCTAAGCAATCAACTAAAGCTCTATATCACCTTAAAGAGCAGTTTCTATGAGCCTCTGAGAGACAATATCACATTCATTATCTGATGGAACTACCTATCTCAACAACACCATACTACATTTTGAATAAAAACCCCAATGATCCATAACTTATAGTACCTCATTTGGCCAACCTCCATGCTGACTCATTTGGCATTCAGTGGTAGGAAAAAGTACAGGAATCCAAGGGGGTCTCAAGCTCTATTACAAAGAGAATCTATAAGAGCATAGCTCGAAGATGTACCTAGTGCTTATAAAAGGGGGTGTGACAGAGGAATGCTATGTACAGATTAGGATACAACATTAAGTATAGTGCAATGTAATGTACCTTGTAGTTCCCACGCTCACTGCCTGGTTCTTGTCTTACTCAACTCCATGAACATTGGATATACCCCCCTGACTTGGAGTCATAGACAGTCAGTCACAATCAACAGTAGTGCTAGGAATTTTTTAAAATAAATTGAAATCCATAAAAAAAACAAACCACCATCCATTAATGTCTATTCCTTGTCTCCACCACCATCCATGATTGTATACATATTTCTTTATCTTCACATCACCCCGATCTGTATATTCCTCCATCTCCCTGTCCTCATTAATGCAGTTGACAATCTGCACCATCCAAAACAAATCTCTCCCTTCAATTCTAATTCTTCCTCCTTGATTTAATGAAGATGTCGTGCCACATTGGCGTTGATAGGGATTAGCAATAAAAACTATGTTCTTACTATGAATGAAATTGTTGTTAATAGGTACAATTGGTAAAATACTTCAAATGCTTGGTTGCTTAGTGTGTCCACCTCTGCTTACTTATGTACTCTTCAGTGTTGCCAATTTTCTATGATTTCTTTGTTGACAATTGTTTGGAGAGTGGTCTCATGATATTTCCTTATTTTTTGGAACTATTTTATCAAGGTTGTTTTAATCTTAACCATTGGGATTTTCCCCATTTCCTTGAATTTTATTTTTCCTCCTCATTTCCCTTGTTTCATGATGTTATCATTGCTTTGGGTGATAATACATCATTTGATTATGTAAGGCATACCCCCCCAGCAAATAATTTCTTGATTCTTAATGAATCTTGTTTGCTTTATTTGTTGACCACTTTGCAATAGTAATGTTGTATGTTGTGTCTCTTGTGGTTATTTCACTCTGCCATCAAATTGAATTACAGATTGTGTGTTGCACCTCCATGTTGGATTTTACATCTTAAGTTTCTTGTGCACTACTTCCCATGAAATTTGTCCCTTATTTATGTTGAGCTCTTTGGTTTTCCTCCCAATTATGATTGTCAATTTTTCAAAAGAAGTCAACTCAGTATTACCTAGTGCATTCTTTTTTTTCTGCAATTTAATAATGAATAAAAGAAACTTGGTTGTACACTATTTTTACCAAACATAATAATTTTTGAATATATATTTTATTGTAGTTCATTGCCATGGACAGGAATTTGCATCGTCCAATTCCTTCAAATCGTGGTTTTAGGAGGTTCACAACATTGCTCTCACAAAACCACATAGAAGATGAAGATATTTATTCCATTGACGATGAGCTCTTTGACTTTGTTCCAAGCACACAAAAAACCAATGAAACAGTCAACTCTAGTTGTCCTCCAACTACAGAAAAGGAAAATGAAAATTTTGTCACCTCAACTCCTAATGAACAATATACTAATGTTTTTTCTACAACTGAAAATCAAGATAAAACGCCTTCCATTCTTCCTACACAGAAAGGAAGGACACGATGGACCATTGCAGACACCATGGTACTTATTGAAGCAAAACAAGTTGAAAAAAACACACTATCAAATGGTGGTGCAATGAAGAAAACTGCAACTACTATTGAAAAGTGGAAAACTGTGAAAGACTATTGTTCTTAGCATGGTGTCTCTAAAACAACAAATCAGTGTCGAGATTGATGGGAACATATCATGCTAGATTATAAAAGAATAAGGGATTATGAATCACATATTCCCTTTGGCCATGACAGCTACTGGAATATGACAAATAGAGAGAGAGCTGAAAAAAAACTTCCACCAAACTTTCCAAACGAGCTTATGGTTGCAATGGAGGCTAGTTTTGGTAGTGATAGAGTAATTGATCCTGGTAACATGTTCATTGATACTTCGGACAACAACTACACATTTGGTGACAAAAACTCCTCTCTAATTGAAAATGTTCCTGTTGATGAATTTGATACAGCTTGTCAAGGGTCACTAAACAATGATAATGAAATAGAAAAAGGTTACACAGGTAAGAAGCGAAAATCAGTATAAAAAACCAATGGTATGAGAGATACAATTTTGGAAAACAACAAATTGGTTGTTTCCACATTACAGATTGCTGAAGAGGGTCGTATGAAATGCCATAAAAAAGAGTATGATATTATGGAAAGGCGATTCAAAAAGGAAGAATTAAATGATGAAAAGCTGATTAAGTTGGAGGAGCAAAAGGTTGTTGTGCAAATGAACATGGTTGCAGCCTTAAATTCCATTGGCCAAGCAATGTTAAAAATTTCTGAATCATTTTCAACTAAGAAATGATTTGTCATTTTGTTTAATGTTTGTATTAAACTAATATGCAAAGACAATTTGTGTTTAATGTTTGTATTTAAGTGATATGCAAAGAACAATTTGTATTTCAATTGTATTTCAATAAAATGAATTTTGAGGATGAATTTTTCTATTAGTATATTTTTCCATTATCTCTAAAGTTTCAAGTGAAGTATTAGAAACATTTGACATTTGGGATATTGTAGCAAATGCATTGCATTTCTTTATTTGTTCAATATTGTTGTTTCTAAGGCATATATCTGTTGTGTTTGTTCATTTGGCCATGCTTAGCATAAACAACATAAATAATCTACTACCCTTTGTTGGAAGAATAATGTAGTTTTATATCAGACTTCAATTCTGAAGCAAGATCAACAGACTGAATCAGTAGTATAATTAATGTTTTTGAATTAGTGGTTACAAACATGAGATTCTTTGTGATGATGGATATGGTGTTGTGATATGAAATGTTGATTTGAAATAATCATCACGGAGTTTTTTTAAAACATTGTTTTCTCATATTATTGACAGTAAAAGTTTCCATTTAAGATATTGATATGCTTATAAACTATTTTTGTTTTCTTATTTCATAAGAAGGGAGATATCTCATCAATATTGTGTCAAATTGATAGAAAAAAACATGGTAGATTGATTGAATAGTATTCATGTTTCCATGTTCGCATAGTATTCAAATTGATAGAAAAAAACATGTTAGATTCATTGAATAGAAGTTCACCAATTATTTAAAAATTTAAATTGAATGGTCTTTTGAAAAATAGTAAGTTAGTTGAACAATAAAATCATGAAAGTTAATTATTTTCAGCTAACTAAGCTATTGATATCACTTCACTAGTTAAATTGATTAATTATGCGAGTTGAAGACTCTCTTAATACTCATCTAACATAGTTCAGCAGAGGCATATTTAGCATAAGGCACAGAGTATGAATCCAATGTATGAATGTTCAGGGGTAATCTAGACACCCATGGACTAGAAAAGCAGCTGGAAAAGTGCATAATTGGCACATTCTTTTGCAACCAAAAAAGTCTTAATAGACTTGACTATAGCTGAAACCATCATGTGTACAACAACCTACACTAAATTAAAATATACATCATCTGTTTCACACCATATACAACATCTGTCTCACTCAATATAATTGTAGAAATTAAGTTCATATTCATTGAGCTAGAATTCATAGTGATAACCCATGAAGCAAGATTTGTTGTAGAGTCACTTTTTGTGGCTTGAAATGATCCCACTGCAATCGCATCACCCATGCAATCATTTTTAGGAGAATTTGTACCTTATGACAAAGGTAGAATGCCTACTATGAACTAACATGATAGCAATAGCAGTAAGCTAGACTCCTTACAAAAATGTGATAGCATAGTCCATGCTTGGATGACTTTGAT
Organism: Sequoia sempervirens; assembly: GCA_007258455.2. Classification (NCBI taxonomy): domain Eukaryota; kingdom Viridiplantae; phylum Streptophyta; class Pinopsida; order Cupressales; family Cupressaceae; genus Sequoia; species Sequoia sempervirens. The sequence continues at coordinate 303,824,357 of VDFB02000015.1, read as the reverse complement.
GTCTTTACTGGAGCATATCAAAGTCTTGAAACAGTGTTGAGGATCCAACTGTCAACCACATTAGCTATCATCTCAGTAGGAGTAGTAAATGATATTGCAAAGAAAACTATCCTATTCTTTACAATTCAAGCCCAAATTTGGCAGGGGCTCTAGTATTCAGTAGATGGATCATGAAGGTGGAAGATTAAATGGAATATCCATAGTGAAAACAATCTCATCACTTAAGAAAATTGGAATAATAATTGGGTGATCAAATGACACCTTGGGAGCATGCAAACTACTCTCAGATTTGCCCTGTTGCAAATTTCTTAAACCCTTGAGTGGCAAGGGACTGCGAAAAAAAAATCACTCTATTATGATGATTTTGTAAGTTCCTTATATTATTGATTATATTAAATTATAATTTTTTGTCACAAAACACTCTGGAAAGGAAGGCAATAGGAAGCCAAATTTTGCTTGCAACTTCAAAAAAGTGCCCCTAATTTGCTGTTTGGATTGTTGATCAAAGGTAGGCGGAGATTACTTAGTCATTTGCTAGCTTTTGACAGTTGTTTCACAAAAAAAGTTAATGAAAAACACAAATTTAAATGCTTATGCTTCTAGGCACTGTAAATCTACATGGCTTTAAAATATCAACCACATTAACTTGGCCTTGCATAAGATATCCACATTATTATATTTAAGCAAGCATTTATGCAATCTTTTTCTAGTTTTCCAATAAAGTAAAAAAGAAGAGAAATATTGATAAGAAAATGACTTCTATCCAATTAAAACATTGTATTTAATATTTCTTTTTTCTTTTTTTTTCGATTTTGTAGGGTGGAGATCATAACTACACAATGAATTATAGTTGAATAGAAAAAATGAAATTTGTTCTTGCCATTGCATCAAGTGTTATTCAATTGGCAATATAGATTTGGAGTGATCTTCAAAATTCAAACAATATACAAAAAAAATTCAAGCAGCATAGAATAGACTTCTTTGAAATAAGACAATCATCAAACATGGACTTAGATGATATGGAAACAGTGCTTCATGCAATCACTTCTGAGTTGGAAAGTGACATTGCAGAAACTAATTTATCTGTTTCTCAATGGGAAGGAAGAATTCAGGGTGAGTGGTATATCAAACCACGCTCTTTACATTGGTGGAACCACTACATTTTTCAAGTTAGATGTGATGATGAATGTTTCCACAACATTTTTAGGTTGTCGTATGCATTATTTCAAAATCTTTGTGAAAAATCGAATGATGACCTAAAGCAAGGTGATATACCACATTCATTTGCTATAGCTTTACAGAGTAGGGTCCTTCCAGTTGAGAAACAGGTTGCTATTGCAGTTTTACGATTGTTATTTGGAATGACAATGGTTAACATTAGTGAGCTATTTGGTTATGGAAAGTCAATTGTGGTAAGAATTGTAAATAAATTCATCAATGTCTTTTATAGTCGATTTCAAGATCATATCCGATGGCCTAGTAACCTAATGGCACTTGAGCGTGTAAAAGAAGGCTTTCATCTAAAACGAGGATTTCCAAATTGTTGTGGAGCTATAGATGTAACTCACATCCAGTTTCATCTTCCACCCAATGAGTGTTCCTCTGATTGGTATGATCATGATCATAACTATAGTATGTCATTACAAGCAATTGTTGATAGCAATATGTATTTCATGGATGTCTTTACAGGGTGGCTTGACCTTCTGTAAATGATTCTAGGCTTCTACGAAATTCATGCTTTTATAAACTGTGTGAAGGTGGACAAAGATTAAATGGTCATCCAGTGTCAATTGGGTCAGTAAATATGAGAGAGTACATTATTGGTGATGGCGGATATCCATTGTTGCCATGGTTAATTACACCATTTAGTGGAGGTCTAACAACAAACCAAACAGAATTCAATTTTAAGTTGTCATCAACACGCATTGTGGTAGAGCGTGCCTTTGGGAGGCTAAAGAGGATGTGGCAAATTTTACACTAAAAAATGTGGCATCCAAATTTGAAAATGGTTCCAAAAGTCATTGTTTGTTGTTGTATATTGCATAATATGACATTAGACATTGTGCAGGATGAAGATGATACATATGAAGATGATTTTGCTCAGAATGGAACAAATATGGCAAGCAATGAATCAGCTGATCCAGTTGCAACAGTAGCTCGAGAAACATTAATGAATTTTGTAAATGCTGATATGAATAATGTAGACATGTAGAGGCATAAAAACCAAAAGTTTAATTGATTTTGTATGGATGTAATAGATCTCAAGACATGTTTTCAATTTTGAATTACTTTTGTAATTATTTATATTGTTTTTGTTATTTTTTCCTCCTTATATGAATGCTGATATTTCTATGTGGGAGATTTCTATTTGTTAAGATGGTATATGTTGAGCTTTGCTTTGGGAGTATACTGCACTCCTATTCATTTCATTTAATTGAATGTGCTTTTATTGGAGGATTGCAAGACTTGTTCATTTAGTGCAGTATATCTCCATATGTTTAATAAAATAAATAATCTAAATTCAAGAGCATGTCTTTTTGGTAAAGTTTTTGTTGCAAATTAATGGATAAGTATTGGATATAGAGGCATTGTAGGTGTGATTCGTTGTTGATCTAAAACCGCTTGTTTGTATGGTTTTGATATTTTGAAATTAATTCACAAATATGCAGATCTGAATTGATGTTATGCTATAAATAATGTTCCATTTGTGAAAAAGATAAAAAAAATAATGTAGTTAAATGCTATAAATAATGTTCCATTTGATTCTTTTGTACTTTTGCTATAGCATTTGTTTGAAGCATATGGTTATAAAGAGGCTAAAGAGATCCACTTTGCTTTAAGCCCACAATCATCCTTGAAGGAAGATTTGCAGATCTCGTTGCCTGAGATGGATGTTTTTCTCCACCATGTCCATGATGAGCTAGTGTGTAAAGGGAAATCAGATAGACATGTCTATTGCATAAGTATTTGGCACCATCCTTACTGCTCACTGTATTCACTCCCCTTAGTTTTATTTTCATGCTCAAGTGACTTCCATGTTACTAATGATTTTCTAGAACTACCTCTACAATGCTATTGCTCTTAGGGCTATTTTTTTCATTTCCTGTACCTCTCAGACCAGAAACAACTTGGAGAACAGATGATCCCAAGGCACATATCTGAACATCTTTTGATGAAGTGACTGTCAAAAATGAATATGACTGTCTCTTTCAAGAGTGTCACTTCTTCACATCCATTCATTATCCACTGCTTATTATAGCATGGCATTGTGTTTGGTATGGATCTTATGATGCTGTGTAGGCTTTAGCCATATGTATTCTCATATTGCACCCCTCGTGTCATGGTCAGTGAACTATTATTGTGTTTTCATTTCAGTCATTAGGACTCTTGAAACATTTCCCTTTGAAGAGGATTGTCCTTTCTCATAAGGTGCTCACTATCCTCTATACCTTGCTCTCCAAGTCCTGTCAAGCTTGATAACTCTGCCACCTTCAAATTGTGAATTTGCTAACCTTCTCATTTTTACTGCCCTTAACACTAGATTTATCCTCAAACAATGTTGGTAGACATGTTTTGATGGATGTCATGCAATATAATCCTCTTCTATTCCATGGTGGTTGTTATAAGAGAATGTCATTCCTAATTGAGCTTGACTGTTGTCCTTTTACTAATCTTTTTGCAAATACCCTTCTCATAGGCACCAAACTTTGTTGTGTCTTCCTCATGAACAAATCCATAAGGTTTTGAGCTTCTTTATCTTTCTTGGTCTGTCATCATTACATTCAGTCATACCTTCAACTTCAGTAAACACAACCAAATCTCCATCCTGGACGATCTGCCTTAGCAGAGTATGCAAGTTCCTTCCTATTTAACCCATAACCATCAACAACTCTGCTACTTTGCATAACTCAATCTCCATGCTATTTTACTTTCCCTATTCCCCTTCTCTTCCATGCATTTTATTCTTGCACAGACTCTATAATAATCCTTCACCTTCAGCATCTAACTCTCTTCTCTAAACTTTGCACTAAGGCTTCCCTTAATATGCTGCATCCAATTCTTGAAGATGGTTTTTTCCATGAAAATTTTGGGGAAAAATATATTGCCTTACAAGAACTAAGAGCATTATAAGCAACAAAAAGAAAAACACCAGCAATGGGAATCCATGTAATACCAGAACAAAAAAAATAAATAGCATATATATGTTATGAGTTTATTTTGTAAACTTTATAACTCTGGAAATAAGGGATTTGTATTCTACAATTCTGAGCATGAATAATATTGCTATTACCATTCATAATATGTGTTGGGAATGATCAAAGATTTCAATTTGTTTAAGTGACTTCTGAGTTTTGTATCTGTTCATTTATTGAAAAGCAAATTAGTTTCATTGATTATGTTTTCATGGATGTTTTGTATCTGTTCATAGTATGTTTGGGTTGCTGAATGGTCTCAATTCAAATATTCGTTCAGGCTGCTATGCTATTAGGAGAGAGGTGATATGGTATTTTTTTTTCAATATTAATTTCTGTTATTTTGATAATTGCAGACACAATGATGTATGGAAAATTTTGATTATTTTTTGAATAATGAATAATGGTTATGTTCATTAGTTAAAAATAAATTAAAAAAATAAGATTCTAAGCTAAAATCTTTAAATAGAATTGCAAACACAATGCTGTAAGGAAAAATTTGATTTTTTTTGAATAATGAATGATGGCTATGCTCATTAGTTCAAATAAAAAAATTAAATAAAAAATTCTGAGCTTAAATCTTTAAGCACAATTGCAACATTAAATCCATGGGACCACTAGCTTCCTCAAATTTCGGAGCTTAAGATTTTAAGCAGCAGTGCACCACTAAATTCATGGGACCACCAACTTCCTTATATTTAGGAGCTTAAATTTTTAAGCAGAATTGCAACTAAATCCGTGGGACCATGTACTTTAAAATATTCCTAAAAAAGCTAAGCAGCACCCACTGAGACTTTTAAGGAAGACCCCTCCATGGGACCGCACCCTAAGTTTCCCGAGAAGAATTTTTTTGCCCTAAATTTTTGGCCGTGGTTTTCATTTTAACAAACATACTCTGAAACCCTCATGGAAACCTTTGCAGGCACGGCTGGAGCTTGACAAATTTCTTATTCCTTTCATCAAACAGAGTTCTATTATTTTTCAAGAAGACGTCTTTTGAATGAAATGGCAATGGAGGTTATGACAGGAGGAGAGCAATGAAACATCAGAGGGGTGAAGGTAATTTCTACTTTTATGCTTTGTGTGTTATTTTAATGGAAACCCTTTCATTATTACTCAATGGTTGCTAACCCTTTATTTCCTTTACCAGTGGCGTTGGGTTATTAGATGACGTATGCGTGTCATGGCCTTCTGCATCGCGTGGACTGGGATTACTCTCGCCTTTGCACCTGTTGAAAACTCTAGCACCAATTAGTTTGTTGTTGCAGAGGGATGCATTAAAATCCAGCGCACTTTCGCAAAGGCCCTTCGACTTGGCAGGCGGGGAAGGCATTCCGTGTGTTTTTTTGTGTGAACTTTTCCCCCATACACTTATAACAAAAGTGTATGCTCACATTGTCTACTTTTTTGGACGTTGCAATGGAAATCTGGAGCAAACACATACTATTTGCAAGCATTATGTTAATTTCGTAAAGCTTGGTGCGAAGTGTCGTTGTTGGGATTCTGAAAGATCTGCCATCGTTTAGGCTTCTGGATTTTTTAGGTCCTTTACTAATTCTCTGTTGTTTCTAATATCTACAGGTTTTCAAGTTTTGTCTTCATCTCGGGTGTAGGGTTTCACAATTTCTTGTGGAACAGTTGCTTTATGTTCTTAGAGTATTGAGATCTCACTGTGTAACTAAATTTCACTTGGTCAGATTGGAAAATTTTAATGGGCCCTATTTTAAACATTTTTCACACTGTTACAGGAAATGAATTCTTGTCAAATGCATCTGGATTTTGATGCAAGTTATGGTGAAACACAACAACGCTATACCCAATGGGCATTTAAAGAAGCATTGGTAGCGCCACGTTAAGACATTAAAAGTAACATTCACATTTCTTTTATTCAATAGAAAGACCTAGCAAGAAATACTGGACTAAATCATTAATGGGTGGCATCTCAATGATAGATCTTACGTTTTCAAGGAATGTTGGACTTAAAAATGCCTTTCCCCTTAAAAAAATTGTATCAATCAGAATCGCTTCTACAAGTTTAAAAGATTCTCGTTACAACCACATAAGAAAGAAGAAAACCTGATAGAATGCCAAATTAATTGAAGCATCAAAGCTCCTCAATAGAATTCATTAATAGCATAAATTTAGGAAAAAAAGCTTAAAATTGAGAATTAACATACCTTTCTTTGCGATCCTGCAGGTTCTTGAGATGATTCTTGTAATGGTTCTCAATAAACCGTTTGGCCCCGACAACTTACTGTCTAGTGAGAGGAGACGAAACGGCAATATCGAAACATTTTCAAGCAGCCTTCTTTTGAATGAAATGGAAATGGCGGTTATGACAGGAGGAGAGCAACGAAACATCAAAGGGGTGAAGGTAATTTCTACTTTTATGCTTCATGTGCTATTGTAATTGAAACCCTTCCATTCTTTTGAAGCAAATGATTCCAAGCTTAAAAAAGTCAATTGTGTAATGTTTTGGCTTTCTTTCTAGAATGTTAAAAAATGGTTTACTAGGAAATTTGTTGCCACTAATATATTCTCCATGAAATTCACTGAAGTGGAAATATTTCTATGAAGTCCAAACTTTTTTAATGGTCTTAAGAAATTCAATCTCTCAGATTACATTTTCTTTTTTTTGACATAATTGGGATGGTTTTAAGAGTCACGTGGGTTTCAAATCCATTCTTAAAATTTCTCAATTAGAATTTGAGAAGAATGACAATATAGAACAATGTTCTTCTTTTCAGTGAAACAGTGAAAGTGCTTTGGATACATTATTTTCATGTATTACATTTGTTTAGTTGATTTTAATCTGTCAAGAAGTTTTGACACAAGAAGTTGAGATTTTTAGACTTTGATCACATTCCTTCTTAGCTGTGTTATTTGAATTTTAAACTTCTGAAAAGTGTGAGATTTAATCAATTCATATATTTTTCTGTTTTATGAGTTGTGTACTGGTTCTTGCAGCCCTTAATATTTAAATAATCTCTTTACCAAAATTTTTGTTGCAAATATTTTTCATGACCAATGAAGTTGAAACTTGCTTTGTATATTTCCTTTGGTCTCTAATTCATTCGTGTATGTCATTTGAATAGCTTGTTTTGTGTATTTGTGGGTAAGTCATGTTTGTACTCACACCATCTGGAAGCTTTGCCAGTTTCCCATATCATCAGATAAACCTTATTTGCGACAAGCATTGACATGCATGGCAGTCTATCCTCTAATTGCGGCCCAGTACTCTGATACTTAAAAACAATCCATCTAGAATATTAAAGGTGGTGGATCTTAAAAAATAATTCCACAACTTATTTTACATACCTTTTTGAAACTTGAAAAGGGACTTGGGATTTTAAGAAACATTCCCAATTTCTTTAACTGGTCTTTTCTAAGGACAGATTGAATTGAATTGGGGGTTTCATTTGCCTTGAGATGACTTAAATAGTTAAGAGCAGCTTGCATATTAAATATATATTGATCAGCAACAAATCAATAATATTAAAGGGCTAAACAGTCTTCCCTGGATTTTCTGGGTAATCTCTAATTTTACGTTGTTTTTGCATGGCAATAATATTTGCATCACAGATACTACTTGCAAAACAAATGGAGGATGTATTAAATGAAGCATTTGAAGGTGGATGCCCCTGGAAACATATGTCAAAATTGTAATGAATGCTATGTGGTACAAGTTACTTTGTATCTGATGAGGGTAAAACACCAGATTTTAAGGGATCTATTGCAGTTTAGTGGTTTCTAGGTGGCATGTAGTGTAAAATTCCAAAATTTTACCGTAAAATTTCAAATTATGAAGTCTAAGTTAAGGTCCCTAGAGGATAAGAAGCAAGTATGATATTGGCATGTTTAAATACTTGATTGTCATTTCCTAGAATAAAGGTTTTGTAATTGCTAGATTATCTCCTATTTAATATACAAACAACTCGTAATGGAGAAACAAATTAGCATTTCCCTACCTCCGATTGAGGGTGGGAAACCCTTAACATGAAAACCTCATCAACATAATCCCCTGTAATTTCTCTATTAGTTAGGTATTACTAACATCATTATTTCATTGCAATAGTTTTGTTCATTATAACAAATACATAATGTGAATACTATCTATGTCTTTTATATTTAAGTCTCAATCGGATCAAACTGTCAACTATCTAACCTTAAGATATTTGTTGCAGAAAGTGGACAAACATCTAAGAACTTTGGAAAGGAAAAAATTTGGGAAGGGACAGCCTCCTATTTGTGTCATAGAGGTTGGATCTAGTTACTGTGGGGTTGAGTTAGCTGCAACTGTTGCAGAGAGATTGGCAGATCGAGGCACAAGTTGTTAATATGGCATCAACTATTTGCCCAAGTGCTCCAGCTTCCAATCACGAGGTTGCTCTTAAAGTAAGGATGTTCATGTAATCAACTATTTTTTTTCCTCTTTATTTTATAAGGGAAAAAAACATTACAATTAAAAAATTGTAGAGGATACCTATTTTGATTTTGATATATTTATGCTTTGGTTTTGGTTTGAGGAACATTTATAAATACATAAGAAGTAGGAATATGCAAAGAATTTGTTGTAGGGATTCCAGTATCACCAACTCAAATCTCTCCATTGCAACTTTCATGGATATGGATGTATTGACAGGCTATGTGTGAGATATATGTTGGTTTATTCATCTATCTATGCAGTCTCTTTTAGAAAGGAGGTGCTAGAATATTTTTCGTTGTAATTGTCATTAGTACCATTTTAAAGTTTTCTTGAATTGACTGCCTCATATTTCTCAAACGGTAATTCAGATTCTCCCTCTAGCTTTTGTAATAAACATACCGAAGACCTATTTTTTTAATGGGTGGATTAGAAACTTTAGAGGGAAAACACATTTTGACCATCAGTTTTATTTTATCAAATCAAAAAAATAATTGCATAAAATTAATAATCTGTAGTCACAAAAATTAAGATAGTTGACGATGGAACACACATTCAGATACAACTTTT
>VDFB02000015.1:303730045-303815071 GCA_007258455.2 Sequoia sempervirens | reverse complement strand
TCCTAAGTCAAGTCCATGATCACGGGGTCATTCTTATAACTATAAACTCAACTTGCCTAAATTCAAATTGGCCTATTGACCCCCTTTGTGTTTCTCAACTTAAGTCATGCCCATGTGTGTATGTGGGTTTTTATGTAATTTATTATGTTTTGGTATAAAAAGATACATTTCCATTCATTTCAAACAACACACACATTCAATTAGAATTATTCTGGGAGGATTTAGAAGGTCATTAAATAATAATGAATTTGGATTTGGTGCTTAAAAAAGAGTAACAAATCTAATTTATAAGCAAATTACCTATTACAAGTCATTAAATTAACATTCTTACTTGGCTTGAAATAACAAAAAATAGTGAGACTCCATCAATTTGGAGATTTTTTAAGAGATAAATGGTTAATAAGGCAAAGTAGAACAATATAACAATGTATACAAAAGAGAAATTTGAAAAAAAAAAAAATTGAAATCTTTTTCTTAAATATAAACTTATATGATTGTCTATTAATGAGTCTATTCTCATGTTCAAAAATAAAATTCAAAAATTTTAAAATATGATTATAAGGTGTATTCTTTCATCATGCATTAATATATTTATTGAACATGTATTTATATGTCCTCTTTTTATAAGTTCATTTTTTTATGTCTTTTTAACATAGCTTCTTAATATAAATATAGTTTGTGTGATATTTTAAGTTTTCTATTATATTTTCAATACACTCAAAGTTATCAATATATTCTTCTTTAATTAACATTCTTCATCAAATTCATTATTTTTCAACTCATGCATGGTTAAGTTATTAAAATAAATTAAATATTGTACATTACTAAAGTATTCAATTTACAAATCACACAAGTTTTGCAAGTCAAACTATAATATTCTTTATAATTGATGGGATAAAAGTGTACTTTAGAATGTACTTTAGAATTTACACTTTTTACAATACTTTTTTTTACATACATCATAAACACTTAACGACCCATTTTGTGCACAACACCCATTAGTAATCTACCATTACAAACCACCTCAACATTTTCCATTGCATAATCAAAAAAATTTAGCCACCTTGGATTGGATTGTTTTGTGGGACATTGTCTGCCAAACTTAAATTCACCAATTTTGTGCCCAAAAGTCAAACCTTTCACAAAATATTCATTATCACAATGGATCTCATGCTGGACATATTTGAAATTAATGACCATGGACATGTATTTATGGAAATTTCCTATGGCATGAATCTATCTACCAATCAATCACAAAAGATAAATCTGATTTGAAAAAATATTCAAAAGTCAATTTTTTATACTAGTCCACTAGCACATCATATTTTTCATTCGCATACCTTGTTTGGCATGCTTGTGACACCTCATTATTTTTTTTGTGCTTGAATTTCATCAATGATAGTTAAGGAATCATCTTGAAGTAAGTCCTACTATACTTCTAAACATGACGAAAATTCAAAAGAAGTACAAAATATGGAGGTAAGTGAGGTTTGAAGACTTACATCAACAAAGGACCGAGCCACAAAGTGACCTTCAACTCTAAGATTCAATTTCCTTATTGTACAAATATTTTTCATTTTTTTTCCTTTGTTTCTCTAAATTATTCTCTTTCATGCCTTGAATGGATGCTTCATGATTTAATTCAATTAAAAATTATGATGTCTTCGTCTATGGTCTTGAAATTCTTACTTTCACAAAGTTGCCTCATTCATTCCATTTTCTTCGTATTCTTGACTTCGTGCTCTCCTAATGTTTATCTTTGGTTGTTTCCTCAACATGATGTTGAATTCTAAATCAATCACGAATAATGTGTGGAGATTACTTGAACCATGGTATGATAAAGCATCAAACCATAACCAAACAAAAGGAAACACACAATTAAAACCACTAATAGAGCCACTACAAGATCACATCAATCAACCAGAAAGATGTATATGAGCATTAAAGCACCTACATTCACAACATGAGACATAAGAATTATTCTCAATATAAACACACTCACAATAGTACTAGCAATAGAAATATGATTGCCACAAATAGAAAACATGGATAAAAAGGTATAATTTCTTCACACACAACTCAACTAGCTCTAGCATAAGAAGTACTCACTTGGGAAGAACTTAATTGAGTTTAAAATTCCAAACACACTTAGGGTTAATAAAGGTTAGATAGAGGATAGATAGCCCTTATTGTTGTTGTTTTGTTGAAGCTAAAATTTTAAATGTTGTAGGGTTTGGAAGAGACTTTGGGGGTTTGAATTTTGTCAAGAGTAGGTTAACCATAGGGGTCTAGGTTTTTCTATTTTGTTTTCTTATAATATCTGGCATAAAAGGGAATTTAAGGTTACCTTTACAAATCCTCTAAATGAAGTGTGTTCTCCTTTTACATTCTTCACTCCCTTATCAATGTAGATGTTAAATGCGTGAGGGAGGGAAATCTTCCTCTAGAGGCCATAGATTTAAATGTTTCTAGGGCCTAATCTAATACCCCTTTCCAAATTTTGGGGGTATCAGGCTAAGGGGAAAAAACATTAAGTCTATTCCCCTAGCCTACCTATCTCATTCTATTCCCCTAGTCCCCACCCCTTCTTCCATCGATGAATTGATCTTGGTGGATCATTATTGGTGGCATTACTCAATGCTCACCTGCTTGTATGGAATTAGGGTGAACGAATGTTACGTGAGGAATGTAACGTAGACTAATTAGGTGCATTCACACCCTTTCCTTACTAATTGGGAGTACAAGGCTTATTTTTCTATCAACCATATCCATTTGAGGCTACAAGCATAATAAAATCATATATATATATCATGCAAAGAGAAAAAGTGCAGAGTTTTGATACTTCAAAATGCATGTTTCTTCTTCAATAAAATACTAATAAACTCTATACTAATTCATCATACTATTGGTAATCATACATGGGAATGGGTTTAGAGATGGTCAGTTCAAATCTTGGAGGTTGAAGCATGTTAGAGAAGCATAACCTAGTTTATGAGATTGCAAAATGGCCTGAAGGTGCCTCGGAGATACTTCAGTCCTGGACTCGAAGAGAGATACTGCAAATATTGTGTGCGGAGATGGGTAAGGAGAGGAAGTATACTGGTTTGTCAAAATGCAAGATTATAGAGTAGCTTCTGAGACTCATCTCATCGAAGGAAGCAATGAAAGAGGAGGCAAAGGTAGTTACTCCAATACAATCATCAGGGGCAAACACTAAGACATTCCCAAGGCAGAGGAAAAGGGTACACCCATTGCGTCTATAAGTCTCTGCAAATTTACAGAACTTAATATTCCTTTCTTTCTAGGCCTGCTATCGAGATCTAAAGCAAGATGAACTTCCCAACCAAAAAAAATGGTAGATCACCATTTTAGACATGTCTGTGTGTAAATCTCCACAAATTTACGTACTTAATGGCATGCCTCTATTTTAAACATATATCAATTTTAGACTTAATATTTGTCTAGGCTTAATATTGAGCTCTAAAGATTAACTTTCATCAAAGAAATATAAATTTAGGTGGGACAAGAATGGATAATCTATACAATCTACCTCAACATAGTATTTCATTAATGCCAAAATAAATAAACAAACTTATGTTACGGGTAAATTTCAGTGAGAGGTTGCTTATGTAACCAAGACCAATCCTTATAGAGTCCAACAGGAAGAGCCAGTGAATGGAGGCGGTTTATGGCAGTGAATTTAAATGGCAGGTGTTGACCACAATTTTGTCCATGGTCCACCTTGCATACAGCTGCTAAAAAGGAAACAACAACTCTACCTGTAAGGTCCAGACAAATCCTTTGGAGAAATTCCCTGGCGGTGTGAATAAGCGGTGAAACTCAATAAAGTTAAAGAGGAATTACAGCCAAAATGTCTGACAAAAAAGGCTCCCAAGTCTAACTATATAACAGGATAGTGAAACCTGTTTGTTGTATGCAGGGGCTTAAAAAACCGTGTACCAAGAAAGCAAAAGGCAAGAGAAAATAGAAACTGTCAAATAGAAAGGTGTCGTTGAACATCGAGAATGGCTCCGGTGGCAGGCTAAGAAAAACCACTTCTTCAATTCCATTAAAACCCTTGGGAAGATATTCTTTTGGCCATGCTACAACCCCTAGAATAGGAAAATAGCGAATTTAAGATATTAGTTTTGGCCACTTCACCATTAGCCAGTCTCTTTGACCAGAAATAGCTAGATTTGTTTAGGGTTTGAGGAAGGGGAAATACAAATTTATTTTTGATGATTAACAGATAGAATTACATAAAAGATTAAAAATATGACAAGCAGTTACCATCAGAAGAAATACGGAACAACCTCATAAAGAACACAATTGTTTTAGAATGAAATAAAACACACCAGAAAATGATCCATCCGCTGACAGATTGCAGAAAAAATACTCACTGAAACCATGGCAAGTGACTGCAAGATTCTGCATAAATTATGTCGTGCTATCAACCACACTGATGAGAAAAAATGGGCAGAGTTGAGAAGAAAAAATAACAAAACCCTATCACATCAGATTTATTTTAAATGAGACGAACCAGAAACAATCTCCCTGTAGTTGCTATAAACAGAGGTAGAGCGGTTTTATGTGGAGATGGACGAGATTTTTTCACGCCTTGTTGCATATATACGGCAACAACACAATGCGGGTGCGCATGAGGATAAAAAAAACTTGATTTTCACCCATTATGGCCCCATCACCGCAATTTTACAGCCAAGCAAAAAACACAATGCCGGTGCAGATAAGAATTAGAAACCACGATTTTCACCCATATCTTATCATCGGATCACGATTTTACAGCCATTTGATTTTGCATTTTTTTCAATTTTCCGGTGGAATTCATCAGGCGTGAGACTTTTCCGTGGGCAAAGCCCACAATAAATAGCCTATCGGCTAAAAATTCTAGATGTACTATCCTCAATTATAGTCTTAATTTATAAAATTTGATTCAAATATATCCATTAACTTACAATACATTTCCATAATACATTAAGAAAGATTAAATGTATAAATAAATAAAAAATATTTTTTAATATTAATTGGTAGAATATTAAGCTATGACATCTATAAAAAATTACATAAAATATAAACAATGTAAATAAGAAAAAAAAAATTATTTAGATAGAAATATTTTAAATAAAGAAATATTTATGATATCTATTTTTTTCTAAATTATCTATTAGAGGATTCTCAAATTTACTCTTAGTAAATACTTTATATTTATTAAAATTATAAATTTCCTAACCACTACTTTATATATCTATCTATGTATTTTATATTTCAAAATTAAGTATTAATTAGATAAGATAAATATATTTTTGTAAATTATCAAATCATAAAATTAACAAATTTATTAGTCAATTTTAAATCCATGAATGAAATAACATATCTAAATCCAAAAGTAGAAAACAAGCGACTTCAACAAATTGCAGGCCGAGCATGTTCAAATTTTAAAATGCATTATTATCCCCACAGATTATAAGATAAAATACTGATCTTTGCAAAACACAGTTTCAAGATATTCATGAATGTTTGATATGAAAATAATAATCCATCATTTCCCTAATCGTGGGTTTCTGTTTAAACATAAACTAGTGCAAATGGCTGAATTGGATTAGATTTCTTGTTTAACTCCAAATTAAAAAAAAAAGAAAAACAGACCACCAGCTTCATGTAAATCTACCTTATGAATTAGCTCGATCCACAAACCGCTTCACTATTATCAATGAGCCATCGAAAGAGGCCATAAGGATGGCACAAACTGCCATTCCCCTTGGCCCAGAACCCGTCCCAAGAAACCCTCCGGTAACAAAGCTTCCCATGATAGAATTCCATGGGTCCTCCTTTTGTCTCACATAAGCCATAGAATGTTCTATTGAGTGACCCAACACACTAGCAGCTGTAAAATGACACGCGGACAATGGAGTTCTCATTCGTACCGCTTGGGTTCCAGCAATGAAACGGTCACGCAACCCGGTGCGACAATTGTAAGAGTTTGTGATAAATTGATGGAAGCCACTCAATGTGCCTGCTAAGCCCAAAGAGGCCCCAGCATGCTGTAAAATCTTCTCCAGGCATAGCTCTCGTGGGTACTCAGCCCTACTGCTCATCATGAAACCCTACCCTGCAAAAAAATTCAAACGTTTAGATAAATTATTTATAAACCCTATTCATGAATGAAAACAGGCATAGATGAAACCGCAGAACCAATGATAACAACAGAATTGTTTTATAATGAAATGAAACACACCCAATAATAATCCAGCAGCGTAAAGTTTCCAGAAAAAAAAACACAAAAAAATCAAAGAATCGAAAAATTCGCGATAAAAAATCGGAAATCCTGAGGTATCTGCCGGTTTCCGCTCGATTTCTGTGAGTTCTTGGGTTTGTAGCCGCGATTACCTGTTAAAAACTTGTGCGCGATTTTCAATTTCGTTTTCCACGACTTTTGGCGGCGGCAATTTCCGTTAGGGTTTCTCCTATCTTCGCGTGCCCTCTGTGTTTTTCCTTTCACCATGAAATGGACGATCTGTTTTTACAAATCAATGGTTCAAAATATAGAAAGTATCCCATCTGTTCATCACTTTTCGGCGTTTTTCGTGCTGTACTTCCATTTTTCATTTTTTGGGTCATTCTTTAACCTAAGCCTAATCTGAGGAGAAACCTAATCTGAGGAGACGTATACTGTGAGCCGCCTCTATTTAGCTTAGGTAATATAAGCACGAAATACATTAATTTGAGGAGGAGACGTCGAGTGTGAGTCGCCTCTATTTAGCTTAGGTAAATGCCATAATTTAAGGTGCCATGGATATGAGATGCGAAATTGTTTTAAGGAAAAGAAAATAATATTGTTGGTCGTGATATCAATGTCCAAGAATGTTTCTATTCGTTATTAAAAATAACCCTTACAATATGCAATATGTCATTTGTTTCTTTGAATGTAAACCTAAAAGTACATCCAAGACATCCTTCTCCATAATGATGTTAATGCTTCAAATTTGAGCTTCATTGATTCATACATGTCATGACCTGGTGAATTGGAAAAATGTTCAATACCAACAATTGTTTGAGTATCACCTATTTCACTACCTTTCTAACAAAATATATACATTTTGAATCATTCTATTAGAGTGAGCTACTCTTATATCAACCCTCCTAGAGAATTCACAAGGACATTCACTCGTCAGAGAAATATATTCTACATGTGCTTCTTATAGAATAGTTTACAATACATTTATGTGTTGTTGTAATAGAATGTGTTTTTGAAAAGGAAAAAACAGGTTTTACAGGGACCTGAAACCACGAAGTTTGAACAATAAAAGATAAGCAGAAAAAGTACAAACAATCAGACAGCTGTCCCAAAAAAAAGACAACAGCACCAAAAGACAGCAGGGCCCAAAAAGGACCGCCCAAAAAAGCCAGCAATCAGAACACCACAAAACTACAAGGTGTTCAGTAATTCCTCAACTTCCTTTTCAACATTCTGCATGTCCTGTAACCCCTGCTTGAGAATTTGAACCGTATGTGAAGAAGTTGGGGTTTTCCTCTTTATGTTTGCCCTGGTACGAGTCGAAATCCCTTAACCAACCGATCTGCTGCCTCCCTTGTCCGTATCCAAATCCACCACCAGCGAGCCCTTTTGGTTTTTTTCAAGCTTTTCCACCATAGCATTTATGATGATTGTGTTATGCCTAACAATTTTGTAGTTATTTGCAACAGTGGCCCTAATGTTTTGACCAATCTTGGCCATGTTACATTCGATACTAGCCCATCTATCTTCCTATAATTGCTGTATTTTTCTTGGTAATGGAGTTTCCTGTTCATCATTATCTCTACTGTGCCAGCTGATCTTCTGCTCCAAATCCATAACCTTGTTGCTGAGATTAGTAACATGGTCCTTCAGGTCACAAACTTCTTTCTGGGTCCAATTGAGAACGGTAAAAAGACCACCCGTGCTTTTTTCCGCTATATTAGCCAAATCCTCAGACTTAAGCTTATTCAAGGCAGAGTTAACTTCTTCCTGAATAGGGGACTCAAAATGATCATTCCCAAGTTTTCCAGAAGTAGGGTCACTAAGGGTCGAATCCTTACTGACCAAAGGCTTCTCAGAGAGGATTTCCATAGAGTTTCCAGAGTACGAAACAAGTTTCATAATAGGGTTACCTTTAAAACCAGGGGACAAACCCGGAGTAGGGCAACCAAGAGACGGCTGGGGGTTAAGACAAAGCGGAGAGGCAAAAGCCGGACTAGGGCACTCTTGCAAAGGTTGTCGTTTAGGACAAGACAACGGGGCAGGACCCTTAAGATTTTTCTGACATGACAAGGACTGGGGAGCAATGGTATCAGGACCAACAAGAACACAAGCAGGGGGGACCCGGGGAACAGATTCCCTACTGCTTTCAGTCTCCTCATCATCCAACTCTTTAATTTCAATAGTTTTAGGCAGAGCAGGTAAATTTTGAAAATACTCAAAGATGAGCCTAACAAGACCAGGGTGGATAATAGCATTCCTCCTAGGGTTTCTTTCCACATCATCGAGACAATTCTTCAAAGAAGAAAATAAGTAAAAAGGCAGAGATATACGAACGTTATGACATAAATGATTCAGGATGGCAAAGTGGTAACCATAGACTCTGGTAAAGCGCCCATCAACCGTAATATATTCCATGATGACTCTCAGAACTTTCCTCCAAATAGATTTGATGGACTCCACATCAAAGTAGCTATTAGCAACTTTAACCATCTTCACTTTCTCCTTATCTTTTTTGGGGAATTTAATAACCCCTTCATCAGAGAATCGTCGATCTCGATAGAATTTAACACCCTCGGTCGAGAGACCTATAATTTCCCCAATCAAGTCCTCACTCAGCTTAACAATCCTGCCAAACAACATAATTTCTCCATTCTTCCAGTTTTTAACAAAATAGTCCAGCATCCCCTCATCTGTACCATGGAGTTTTTCCAGGTAAGGGACTAATCCTCCCTTTCCTATTCTTTCCCAAGTTTTAGTATTCTTTCTGTGCTCCTAAAAATTAGTCGGCTCCACACGTTTTCTTTCTCCTCCCATAGTCAGCTCACTGTAAAACCACACTAAACAGTTGCTTTGGGTCCTGTCTAGGTAATTTTTGTCGAATACCCAGAAAGCATGCCGCAGACTCTTCTTAAAAAAGAAAGTGACGTCTGTCCCATCAAATCTAATGAGATCGATGTACCTGACCTTTATCCGTTTCATCATGAGTAAGATTCCATATGATTTATCCTCCACTTCATTGTTCTAACTTTGAATTAGTACTCAAACCTACTCATGTTAGGAACCTCTTTTATCAAGCTTCTTTCTTAATGTTGGTATAGAATTCTATGTTCTAATTGTCTGAACCATCTACCAAGAAAGCAGTCTATCAAATCTCCTAAAATTCAAAAGCTGCTTGCTCAAACTATTTTCTTTTAAGCCAATTTCCAAACTTTAACACACCTAATTATCATATTTTAACCTACTCACATGTCAATTTCTTCCACTCGGTTTTAAGTTCATGATGACAATGTTAACTACAAATTTTATTGCCAACATTCTTGTAGCATGTTTAGTCTTGAAATTTCTTTAAAGGTTACATCTATAGACTCCATTTAACAACCTTATTCTACAAATGTCAAATACCAGCGACAACTCTCTAATGGTATGCACACGTGTATCTTTCTCTACTTCTTGAACAACTCAAACATCTTGTTTGGGAAGAGGCTTTTGTCAAAGGTTTTGTTGTCCGTCTGAGAGAATATACTTGCAAGATGTTCTACAAACCCACATATGTCTGTATTTTTCTAGTGTTGTTTTATGGCTTTCATTTGTTCATCTTCATCTCCTTAACAAATTATTCGTCTCCTTTAATATCTACAATATTGTGTTCATTGGGTACACTATTATATTTTTAAAAATAAAATTCTTTTAGTAATATATCTATTGTCTTGTTATAGCATAAAACTGTACCTAGTGCAATTTCCCATAATGTTACCTCACTTTAGCCTTACAAACCCGATAATGCAAAAAATTGCCACTTTTTCCTTTCTTTTGCACGTGCCTTTGGCATTTTTCATCAGTGGAGAGAATTTTGTCTATGATGCTTTCGCATCACGTAGATGTTCATGCACTGTGCAAACATCCCTACCAGATTCTCGAGTCAGTGAACGCTGGAGGCATTACATTCTCTACCCCCTATGAATTGTAACACCCCCTTCAAATATTGATCATCTAAAAATATCCTCTTACCTCCCAAAAATACTTTTGAACTTGATTCTTGCAATTCATTCGATCTTTATTCACTCTTTATTCTATTCTTTATCACTTCTATTCACTCTTGTTCTACACTCTACACCATTTTCTATTGCAGGTTTTCCAAGCTTCATATTATCAACATGGTTGTCCTTCTCTCTTCCTTCATCTCTCGGCTTCTCTAAGCATGTAGAAAGGAGGGTAATATCTATTTACTTGTATTGTCTTGTTTGTAGAGTAGCATAGATTGTAATTGCACTCTATAATTTGTGTCTACTTTTTATTTATTTATCATTTCTATATCTTGTGGTCTATCAACTTTTTTTGGAGGTGGAAACATCAAAATGAGGGTTTGACTTCGACAAGCTCTGAAACAAAACCACAAAAAAATTCTATCACTATGTGTGTAGGTACAATTTGTTCATGAGGAGCTTATGGGAGGTTGCACCTTCAGTGAGTTGGTCTTCTTCTTCCTTTCTCTTATCATTTTGTTATTAGATAGTTTATCTTTCAAAGTTAAATTCTTCTTCTTCTTGTTTCAATTTATTTCATGTATTTTTTGAACTGTGAAATTTTCATATTGATGCTCTCGAGTCATTAGCACACCCTATGATTTTCATTCTATAAAATTTTCTCTTTGATCGTATGAAACACCAACGTGCCTGGGTAGGTGTAGAAAGATGGGAGGCCAAAAAGTGGCCACCCATCTTTCAAAAAGTAAAAAGCCATAACACGAGCATGTTATGTTATGTTAAAAGAAAAAAAGCTCATTTCATCTATGATTGTGCTATTTCCTCCACCTGTGGTAGGGGAAAACCCTTCCCAAGTGTGCTCATGTTATTGAGAGTTCAAATTTCATGGTTCTTCACTAATTCTTTGCTAGAATGCCACCATGTTAATAGGGAGCTCAAAGGAGTAAGTTTTTTTTGTGAATTTGTTATTAATAAGTAGATTTAATATGTTTTTGATGTTAATTTCTTTAATTTTCAAGAGTTGATAATCCACCTCCTCCTCAAAATCCTCCTTCACCTTATGCCCAAATACCTACTAAACAACAACCCCAACAAACACCTCCAACAATTCCTCAACATGCTCCTAGAACTCAATAAAATTTAATGAGAGAAAAAGAAAATAACAAAAAAATAATTAAGGAGTTAATTGTGAGGTTGAAAGATCCTACAAGTTCAACCTCGCAAAGAACCACACTTGCACACTTGAATCTATGTTAACACATGTATATTCAATTAGTAAGCAATTAAGTGGTTGGGAAGAAAAGAGAAAAGAGTACAAAGAATATTATGTAGATAAACTATCATAGAAAAAAGTGAAAGAAGAAAAAATTAAAAATTGTGACTTTTGTTTCCTATTCACAAAGCCTAGAACTAATCAACCTTTACACCCTTCGAGCAAGAGGTTCCCTATCCATTGGTGCAACCACCAAGGGATAAGGAATAATTTTTGGAAGAGGTGATGGATGGTTTTTGACAATCCTCCATGCAATAACAATGAGGTGCCACAATATTTTTTGACAAAACTCTATTTTGAGCTTGTCTTTGTAATTTAATAACTTTAAACATAAGGAAATCATTATTTATTTCTAGAAGGAAATTAGTATTTCTAATCAAAGTAGTACTAGTGATGGGAAAGGTCATTGATGTCACAACTTGCATCATTTAATTTATCAATTTATCGAACCAAGTGTGTCTTAGAGTTGTATGCGATAAGGATGGTTGTCACAGACTTTTGGGGGTGTTTTGCACTATATACTGTGACTTTTAGGTTGTAGTTTAGCTTCATCAGGAGCTATCAAGAGCTATTAGGAGCTCTTAGTAGCGGATCATAGCAAAGGGTTTCAAAGTAATTCTAAAAATTCTAATCTATCTCTTAACTAACGATTATCCAAACTCTAATAACTTTGTTCAAACTTCACTTGACTTATTTGTAATGGATCCATGGAAGTATTTATGCTAAGAAAATTAAATTTTTAATTAAGCTAAAACTTGAATGGAAATGTACTTGTAATTACATTTGTAGAAAATAATCTAATTACATTTTTAGAAAAGGAAATTTAATCTAGAAAGCATTAACAGTAACTTCTATGAAAACATACCAAATGAGCTTTAGTTTCATTCTTTTGTAATTCATTACAGTCTTCTCCATTATCGTATGTGATTTATAATAACCATTGAATCTAATCTATGAAAAAAATTAAACCTACAGTAACTGAGTAAATATAACTCTATAGTAAAGCATAATGAATTACTCTAAGGATTCCATGAACTTAATCTAAGAATATGAGCATTCATAGTTACTAACAATAATTAATCAGAAATCTAATTTCCTATTTTCCAACTAAGATGAATGAATGCAGAAATCAATTGAATCAATGAAAATACCACAAGTCACCTCCTTCGATTAAGTGGACCCTACTCTTCATCTGGTGGGACTTTAAACACCAAGATTCAGTTTAATGCCTTATTTTCATTCCAATTGGCCTAAATAGGTGAGTGGTACAAAAGTGTAGATAATTCCAAATTACAATGCTAAAGAAAAAATGTTAACTAACTCCTAAACTAATACAAGGGTGGATATATATAGGAATATCCACTTATTTCAATACAAAAGTTGGTGTAGCCTGCGAAGATGTGAATGGTTCCAACAAAACTAGAACATAACTAAAAGTGTCATAAAGAAATCCACCATGCGAAAGTAACTAAATAGAAAGTTCTCAGACTGACTGAAGAAGTCAATTTGGAAACATTCATTAGGAGCTAGCTAGAGCGATTCAGGGGCAAGAAAGATTTCAAAGTTAGAAGTTTAACATGTCCACCTCATAATAATGACACTTTAATCAACCGAATAGAATCCTCAAGGATAGGATGTATTTAAGACATCAAAATATCTTCAACTTGCATTAATCATCATCAATAATCATTCAAAAGTAAGACATTTACTACAAAATACCATTTCTCATATCTACTATAATTAGTTAAATGCAATGTGTCATTAATCAAAGATTTAAGCACAAATTCTACCACCACATAGTTAATTATCATATAATAAGGTCATTTAAAACATAAAAGGGAATAATTAGAATGCCCCTTCTTTCACTCATCATTTCTCCCCATCATGTTGTCAACGATTTCCTCATAGTTGAGGATTTGGTAAATCCCAGTTTCTGCCTTCAAGCCAAGTAACAAGATCACCAATATAAGCCATATACTATATGAATGTCCTTTGTTGAGCATATCCATTTTGTTCTTTAATTGTCCTTAACCAATCTCTTAGACTTTCTCTAGCAAATTGTGGTGGAAAATTTAATGCAGGTGTAGGTGCTATGAGTAATGGAGGTTTGAACCTCATTCCTATCCAATTTGTATTTTTCTCCTCGATAACTTGTATCAAAGATCCTAGTCTTGTGAGACCCTAAGTGATATTACTTGGGGAGATTGGTTCTCTCCTTCCAAGTGGTGATGGAATGTTGTTGAATCTTTCCCTGACTATAGTTAAGGCTATGTGTGGAAGGTGTTCTTGGACACTTTTAAAAACTCTAATGCTTTCATTCAAATTTATTCTATAAATAGGTTTCACATTATCTCCTTGTTTAAAGTAAATAAATGCAGCTTTGAAGGCCTTGGACCAAGGCGTTTCATTCCTCATTGGAATTCCCAATCTCAACTATGCCTCCTTATACTGATCCATTCTATTATCCCACTCAACTTGATTTTGTAACAAAGAGACAAAGGACCTTATTTGCAACTCACCAACATAAATATTTGGGAAAAACTGTGGGAAATTATCGAGAATGAAACCATGCTAAAATTATTTGCACATCTGGTTTTGGACTATATGATGGTTGTAGAAATCCTCCAAAAATTCTCAGTCATCCTCATAATTTACTGTCTTCCTTTTCAAAACCAATTGATTAATTTTCCATTGTAGAAACCTTTCCCTCAAGAATAATGAATAAAATTTGGAAGGTTTCCACATTGATAACATAATAGAGGAGAGCTCAACTATTTTTTGCAATCTATCATTCGCCTCATCTCTCTCTTTTTCCAACTATTGATTTTGGATCTTCAATCAGTCGTTTTCATGCTTAAACTTGAATGTTGAAGGGAGAGGTATCCTCTTGGAGTTGATGAAGTAGAAGCCTCAAGATCATGCAATCTATTAGATTGTTGTTTTAACTCCTCTTCTTTTTGTTGCAAATCAACTTTTAATCTCTCTATTTCTTTAGCACCAAGCCTTGTTGTTTCTTCTGTTTGAGCCAATACATGTATAGAAGCCTACTGTAAGGCCTCCTCTATTTGACTCAATTGTGTTTTCAAATAATTTTCTTTTTCTATTATCTCCTCTAATTTTTTAGCTTTGGAAAATGATTTTTGTAGTTATTCTTCCTTTAAATTCTTAACTTTTCCTCCAGAAACTACATTCTTTTCCTTTCCTCATCCACATCTGCCTGTATTCTAGAAAATTCCATAGCCTTGGCTAGTTCCTCCTTCTCTTCTTCTTCTTCTTACATCTCCCCTTCCTATTGCATTTGAGGAGATTTCTATTTTTTAGTGATTGGGTCCTTTCCTTTTCTTCTTTTAAACACCCAAATAGGAGGTGAAGAAGATTCATCAGACCCTCTAATAGGGTTATCTCCTTCTGGTATATCAAGGGACTCTTGTTTAGATGGAGACCCATGAGACACTCAAGTAGGGGATTCTTGCGGAGATGAAATTAGGGATTCAGGAGGGTTTTTGGGCTATTCAAGAGAACAGACAGGCTCTTGGTCATGAGTGGCAGCGAGGGTTTCAAATGGTTTTTCAAGGGATGTTGGAACATTGGTGTCCACATCAACAATATCAGGGCTTTCCTTTGGTGATGCATGCCTATTCCTTTTACCAATACTTTGAGTTTCTCTTTGAAATTCCTCTATCTTTCTTTTTCCCTATATTTGTACTTTTTCCAAAGATTCCCCTTTCTCAATTTTTAACTTTTTCACAGTGGGCCCCTTTTTAGATTTCTTTCCAATTTTGGCAGTGGGGGTTGATAAAAATTCCAACCAACTGTCCTTCCTGAACTCCATAAAATGATTTTTGATTATCAAATGAATTAGGCTATGGTATCTTATGGAAGGAATTCCTCTAGACTTTACCCTAGCTAACCATAGAGGAGATTTGTGTAAATAAAAGGGTGAGAAGATTGATTCTTGCAGAAGGTGATGCATTTCCATACCTTAAGTGTGTAAGCATCCACATTCTTGGCCCAATAATTGTGCCATACTAGCCTTCGTAGGTGAAAATTTTCATTAACCAGGTCACGATTGATTTCCACAGCTCATCCAAACTACTGCGAGCAATTCCCTTTTGAATTCCTTTATGCCACTAGATTTCTGGTTTCCTTTCTAGTTCCTCATGGAATTTAGCTACCAATTCTTCAAATCCCACATGTCCTTTTTTCACTAGCTCACCCTCAGTTGGGATTTTAGAGAGCTCACTAATAACAACAGGGGTAACTTCAATTACTTCTCCTCTTACCCTGGTGATGTTTACATGGAAGTTCATCACAAATTATTCAACCAATTCAAGTTCAAATCCTTTGTACATATGTATAAACTCTAGCCACCCTGCTTCTCTTAGCAACCTCTCTGTTTCAGGATCAAGAATGAAGTTTTATGGTTTTGAGTCCCTTTTCTCCCCATCTTTAACTTCTGCAATTTTTATCAAAGACAATGGTGGATGCAAACCTTGAGTGAAATACAAATGTCATTCTTTTTTATAGACACCACATTTTTAATGAACAAAAATGCACATCATGTTAATTAGTTAAGCATTTACTCGATCTCATTCCTAGTGAATGCTTCATACGCACCAGTCATCACTTTTAAAATTATGACTTGAATAAATTGGAATAGGTTGCAATGATAATATCATCAACACACACATTCCATACTGGTTTGAAATCTTTTGAATAATCACATTTATTGCAGCAGTCATTTCAATTACTAAATCCTTTTATTTTTTGTCAGATTTGGAATGATTAGGACTCACTAATTAAAAAATTAATAACTATGGTGGAGATATCTATACTCAAGATCTTCTTTTACTATCACGTCACATTAACTAAACTAGAAGTAATATTTCAAAAATGATATTCAAAATAAATGCGTACCTTTTTCATTAATTGCAAAAGTCAATCAGAGCATGAATTAACTCAATTGGCAATAATTCCAACAAGTTAATAAAAAAGAGCTCAAATTTCAACTAGATAATTTATTAAAAAGAACTTTGGAAGCGTTAGAAGCTATCAGGGGTCATCAAGAGTCATCAGGAGTCATCAAGAGACCACCATTTTTGGTTTTTAGTCATCCACTTTTTTTTTCTAAGACATAAACCACCATTTCTGGTTTTTAATTTATCTCCTTTATTCAAAAGTATAGACACGTGAAATTGACATTGAACTCATATTTAATTTAAGTCATATTCATCGATTCATCAAATAAATCAATTTTATTTGATCAATCTCCTAAATTCATCAAACTAAATTAAATAAATCAACTTTATTTAATTTGATCCTAACATCACCCTCCTTGATCAAATAAATCAAACCTTTATTTACTTAAATCTAAAATCACCTTTCATCTCCCCTTGATTTAATTTAAATCCAAATATTTAAGTCAAATGGGTCAAAAGAATCTAATCATCATCTAAGTTAATCTAATCCTGATTAACCTAATCTAATCACCCATCACATCCTCTAGTTTTTCCCACTTGCACAAATAAATCAATTTATTGATTTATCAAATTCATCATTTTCTTTCAACATGTCATATTTGAGGAATATTCTCCAAATTTGAATCTCCCCACAAGTTGACATTTACATCCAGCAAAGCATTTATGAGCTCTTACATGGTTCTTACATGTCTCTTGCAAAGGTCAAACTCAACATTTAACTCTCAAATTTAGATTTGAAATCTCCCCCTCTTTGGCACATTGACCAAAATGTGCTCATTCCTCAACCTATTACAATGGTGGATCTTGAGTCCCACATCCTCCATATTCGGCATTCTTCTATCCTTTTTGGCTATAAATAGAGGGCTTCTCTATTGTATCCATCCTCCATAATCTTTAGATCTTTTTCCATATCATTTTCATTTGAATCCATATCATATCTTCATAGAATTTTATATCATATTTTCATAGCATTTCATATCATCAATATCATGGAGCTTAGCAAAGGATTGGGAAAGGGCTTCTTTCCATAGAAGCACCAATCCACTATGAGATAAAGTTTGATCATGTTTTTATATGTTTTATTTAGTTATTTTAAATCTTTTCATCTTATGTGCATATTTTAATATGATTGAGTATTTCATAGGAACACTACTTTATTTGCTTATTTTAGACTAACATTATGCTAATGTGTGATGAAGTTTAAATGGTTTGCAGATTTGTGGTGCTCACATATGGCAATAGAAGGAGGGAATATATGGACCCCGATTCTATTTTGCATGGTGCAAAGAAAACAAATCACATTGTTAGGCCATAATGTGGACCCCGATTCCAACTTGCATGGTGCAAAGCAAACAAATCACATTGTTAGGAAAAAAATGCAATGTTAGAATAAGAATCCCCATAAAATTGATTTTCTTTGTTAAAGAAAAAGGAAGAAGATTAAATAAATGAGAAAATATAAACAAAGATAACTATTCCTATTCTAAAACAAAGCAAGCACTTAATCTTATGGGGGGATTGGTGCTATTTTGATGTGGAAAATAGTCCTTTCCCAACCCCTTTTTGATAAGCTCAATGATGAAACTCATATGAAAATACTATGAAGATGATATGGATTCAAATGATAATGATGTATTAGTGCATGAGATGGTGGATTTGACAAAATTAGCTCTCAATTGAAGAGATTAACTTTGCATGAGGATTGTGGATCAAGTTGTGGAGGAGTAAATCAATAGAGATAATCTCTATTTATAGAATAGAATTATAGAAGAATGCAAAACATGGAGGATGTGGGACTAAATATCCACCAATGAAAAGATGTCACTTGTCAACTTGTGATAGGTTGAGGAATGAGCACATTTTGGTCAAAGTGCCTGTTGATGGTGTTTTTATGCACTTCTCAACACAGACAGTGCATAGACGCACTACCTCTCTTGAAAGACAATTTCCCACAATCGAATTGCAGAACACTATCCCAAGGTTTCTCGGATGTCAGGTCATGACAGTGCTTAGATACCTCAGTAGTTTGATGTGATTTGATGGAATCACAAGGCGGCCTTACATAAATACAAAGTGTGGGCACAAAGCATGAAGTTGGATCTTCGAAAAGGAGTTCTTAGCATAAAAGCAGTTATGTGTTGGCTGTAGGTTCAAACAGTAGTCTCAAACTCCATCTGGTTGTTAGATTTGGCTTTATAATGTGCAATGAACCTTGGTATTGTTCAATTTCTAAAAAAGGTGGAAAAGAGCGAAGGGGAAGAAAAGTTCCTAAGTCTAAAACTTGCAATGAATAGTGACAATGGAGTTCTTGCAATGGACAATTCCTTAAAACAATATCCCACTTAACCAGGGATTTCACAGTATCATGGAAATTGTGTTATCTTCTAAGGGTTGCAGATTTTTATCCTTCATCCACCACATACATGCATGAACTAAAGATAAGTGTTTGGGGAAGCTTTAATCAAGTCCAGGCTAACTTTGCACAGCTATCTACCTTCAGCAAATAGCAAAAAGTATGGACTAAGGGATCATCAACAGTGCAGGAATTTTCATAAACACCAAACAACATTCCTAAGATTTACCCAAATGCAATAAACAGCTAACTAAACAGCAAAGAGATCTAAGCTAAACATCTAATATTGGAGAAGTAAATCAAATGACATGAGAGAAAACAAGGAAATGCACCAAATCAATGCTATTTCTTATAAATTTCTGCAGCATGTCTTTACAACAACTCAACTCTCACTTTTGCAAATGAGGCGAGTGCTCTATTTATAGTTTCCAAAAAAACCAAATGAATGGCCAAGATCAATTTCCATTGTGTCGCCATGATTCATTACAAAATAGGGTTTCAGCTACCCCCAAATAGATTTACAATTTTAAAACATTCCTTGTCTTTTCCCTATTTCGTCATCTAGTGGATGACACTATTGCTTTTTCGTCCTGTAGCTAATTGTTGTTTTCTTGGCTGTAGCTACTCTTCTGGGAGGTCTTCTTCCTTGGCTGGGCTGTCTTGTTGCTCCTCGGAGGCTGCATGTTCTATGTACTTGAGGATTACGGCCTGGAGTTTGTCGATCTCGAGGACTTCGCATCTCAACGCTTGATAGCTCCATTCTTTGGCATTCTCTTCCAGCCGCTTCCAATCCTCGTCATACTTTGAGCCTTGGTCTCTGAACAGCTCTGATCGATCGAAGGCACGGGTGGCAAAACTCAGGAAGTCCGTTGTGATATCTCCGGCTATCCCATCCTTCATCTTTTCCTCAAAGTATGGCTTGATCTTTTCGGTGTCCAATTGTACCATGGGCATATCATGGCCCGTCATCAGCTCAAGATACTGGGCGCATTCGACTCGGATCTCCTTGATCCACTCTATATCTAGATCCACTATGCCCTGGATTTGCTCCATCCTCTCCTTCTGGTTGACAAGGTCTCTGTACCACACGTCCACCAACCAGTGATCCTCTTTTTTCAGCTCTAGCTTTTCTTCCCACGTGCTTTCTGACATTTGAAGGATGGCCTCAACCTTTCGGAAGGCGGAGTCGTAGATTGCAGGGAAGTTGGTGCAGAGTTTCTTCATGCCCTCCAGGGATTGGACCACATCCAGGAGCATGTTGGCTATTTGCACAGCCAAGCTGATCCCCTTATTTTCGATGCTTATGACCTGTTGGAACCAATCCTCAGTGGTCCTCTCCAAGTTCTTCCTCCTTTCTAGCTTATCTATCTGCTCCTTGGAGAGTAGCTGTGGTGCAGTTGTAGAGGTAGTAGGCAAGTCATCTACTGAGGACCACTGCTGAATATAATCGGTCAGGGCAGCAACCTACGCCTTGAGCTCATCCTTAGTGACCTTGTCCTATTTGATTAGATGCACCACTGTGGCCACTGACTCCTCCAGATGTTTGACCTTCTGTTCCCTGGTTGCCGTCCCTAGGTCAATTGTAGAGATATTGTAGCTAAGTCTGGCCTGGCCAACAGTTGGCATTGCTACTTATGCCGCCTGGGAGCCAGAAGCGTGCATGGTTATCTTAGATCGAACCTTAAGCTTCTTCTCCTTCTTTGTTACGGTCAGGGATCGAGCCAAGATGGCTTCCAATCTCAACCTCGGGTCAGTCGGAACTGGGGTTGCCCTTTCAAGCTGCTTTTCCAACCAGTCAGGCATGGCAGATTTGTCCTTGGGTGCATCATGGCTGCCCTCGCCCTTTTTAGTTAGAGGCAAGACTTCTGCCCCCTTTTCCTTTTGAAACTCTTCCTCCTCTTCGTCAGAGTCACGATAAAACACGAGGCGTTTAGCGGGCGCCTTGGTAGACAACACCCAGGTGGGATCTTCTTCTCCTGCCACCTCTTCTTCTTTTCTTCAACAGCCTCGGCCTCGGAGCTCTTCACGATATGGGTCTCGACTTCAATTATATCCTTTTTAGGTTGCTCTTCTTGCGGCTGTCCCTCTTCACCATGTGGCGACTGTTCCGCCTCTTCTCCAACATCCTTTGGCTGCTGAGCCAACTCTTCTTCAACGTCTTCATAAAAAACCTGAATAATTTCCTTGGCACCCGAACCATCCTCTCCATCCCCGCTCTCGGAAGAGCCTATCTCTTCTTCCTCGTAGGCCACCTTGTCGATGGTTCTATGCTCGTATTCGGGTTGCTCATACTAATCATCGACCTCTTCCTCGATAGGCTTCGAAGCCTCCTGTTCTAGCTCCTCCAACTCTTTGGAAATCTACATTGTGGCCTCCATGGCCGGCGGACCTGTTGGCGGTTGCGAAGGTTGAGCTGTTGCGAGGGCTTGGGCGAGGGCCGCCTGGAGTGCGGGGTCCATTAGGATTTGTGAGAGCTTGGGGGGAAGACTCTGCAGGTGCCGTGTAATAGCCTCGGGCACAGTGGAAAGGGGAACATGCGATGTTATTGTTGCCAGAGGTAGGGAGGTAATGGGTGACATGGCAATAGCAGAGGAAGGGGAAGTGGTCATTCTAGAGGAGTCGATGTTGATTATTGACCCGACCGGGCGTGAAGAGGCAAGGTGAACAGAAATGTCCACCACCTGTGGAGATGAGGCGACTGCGGCCTGAGAGGAGGGCAGCACACCAGTCGGGGGATGAAGGAGCAAGGGAGGCTGCGCCTCTGTTGTGATCACTATCCTATTGAGCTTCTTGGGAGATGAGCCTCCCGTGTCCTTTGTTGCTTGTTCTTTGGGGTCCGCAGACTGTGTTGTTTCTGCTTCCTTCTTTTTTTGGGACCTGGTGATGGGGGGAGACTTGGAGGTCTCACCAGCTGATGGGGAGGTGGCAACATCCTCCGTGGCGCTTGGCTCGCTCTTGAGCGCTTCATATGTTAAAGCCACCCCCTGTTGTTTCAGTTGTGCCACTTGCCCATCAACCCACTCCTTAGTGCGAGCTATAATTGGCTATGTGATAATATCCAGGTCCTCGACCTCTTGCTCATCCCAGTCGATGGAGGGGATTGCCAGGTCGGCAACCGCAGGGTACCTCGGGTGCACAAGGGTGGACTCATCCTCCTCAAGTTGGTCTGGCACCGGAAACAGCTGCACTCTCCTCAAAAACTGCACGGTCATGCGCATGTAGTGTCTCATGTGGACTTCCTTGTCATCTTTACAATCAACCCAAAAATCTTTGACATGGTATTTGTGGGCGTACGCCGGCCCCAGCGCCTTCCTGACATGGCCATGTGGGTCCATTCGCAGGCGAGCCGTGTACCATTCAAAATTGTATTCTTTAAGTTCTTTTTCTGAGTTGTCAGCGCATTGAGATGTTTGCAGTCGATATACGACCTGGCCGAGGGTCATGGGATAGGGGATCCCTACTACGTGCTTATTTCTGAAGACCATCTGAATATGTTGGAGCTGTCGGGAAAGCTCTAGGAGAATGATCCTGTCGTTTGGGTATCTTGGCAACTTGTTCGGCCGTTCAGTGAATCCCTGGGCACGAATGTATGTGAACTTGGGAAACTGGATATATAAGGAGGCATACTCCTTCAGGAGTGCCCTGGCATTGTGGGATACCCTTCTCTCGAAGTCCCCGGCTATCAATTTAATAATATGGCCAATGAAGGCGTCATTGACCCGGCAGTACTCCTTTTTGAAGTTGCGGTATTGTAGTTGAGGGTATCGGTCAAAAGGCTTGAGCCCTCGTTTATGATCCTAATCCAGCGCCATAAATAGCCCACTATATTTTCTTTGACCTACCAAGGAGTATACCAGGTACGAGGTCATGTAGAACTTGGAGCTTTTCTTGACATTTACAAACTGCTCGTGGAAGCAGTTGCTGATGATACTCCCCTAGTCGAATGAGATCTTAGTTTTCACGTCCTCATTTCCTCGTATGATCTGTTCAATGTAGTAAGCCATCCACTCTTGGAAGTAGGCGGCTGCTGGGAGGCCCATGACCCTGCTTAGCATAGTCACCAAGTCATGATAATCTTCTTGAAAATCGCTGCGGAACAGCTCTTGGGGAACCTTTGCAGCACTGCCTCGTTTCTCCTTAAGCCAGTAAATGTTAATTGACTTCTTGCAGCCCAATGGATTGGCATCCCACGCCGCCTGACACTGCTCCAAAGTGGGGACTTGCATATGTGGGAATGTAGGAATGTGAAACATTTTAGTGATTCCTTCTGGAGACATGTCGGCGAGGATGTTCCCCTCCTTGTCCACGATCATTCTAGTGTCTGTTTGGTAGGCTTCTCGGCAAGCCATTACTAATTCAGGTGCTATCAGAGACGAGGGAAGCCGGCAGCTTTGGCGATTCCACTTTGGTGTATCAACCTGGCATTCTTTGTTTTAGGGTCGACCTTGACCCTCTGGGTGAACTCATCTATGTCCACCTGGCCTATATTGGTATCTGAGATCTCTCTCCAGTCAGTCGAGACCTTCGACTGGAGCGGCTCACCCTGAAATTGGAACTTCATTTGATCTTTATCATCTTTTCCACGAGCGGCTCTTTCGGATTTCTTGCCCTTATCCTTCTCAGCGGAGGCCCCTGAAGTTCCTGCGGCCGATTCCATATATCCTGCAAGCAAAGGGTGAAGTCAGCACAACAAAACATCAACAACGTTAATGTTAGTCCATTTTATGAGCATATCATCTAAATAACCATTCAAATACATCATAAATTTTATCCTCAGATGATATCGATTTCATTTTAGAGCATTTGGATAATCCAGGCCCGGAGGGCCAGACTTCCCTGGCAGGAATGCTGTCAGGGAGGGAAAACACGACCGAAAGTTTCCAGAGACCCCCGTTGGCCAAATTTTGGTATTTTAAGAGGCCCATGATAGAGAACAGCATGATTTAGGACGTGGGTCGAAGTTAGATTCCGATTTTGAGTTGGTTTCGATTGATTCAAGGAGCTTCGAAGGTTTCAGGCCGGAAGGCAGTTAAGGGGCGGCCGTTGGAGACGGCGAACAGTGGACGGAAGTCCGGCCAAGGAAGTCCGGCAGCGGAAGTCCGAAGGCCGGAGTCCGAGAGGAAAAAAGACAGCCGACATGAGGTTCGGTTTTACAATTAGACCAGACGGCACTCGGAGTGGTAGGACCCGGTGGCCGGGAGGACGCAAGCTGACAGCCGCCGCATGATTTTGCGATGATTTGAACGGCGGCGGCGACAGGGAGGCCAGGACCCGGCGACCGGAGAGACGGGAGACGACGGCCACCGTGAAGTTTTGGCAGCGATCGGGCGATGGCGGCAGCGAAGGCATCCCCGGGGCCCAAAGATAGGACAGTCGACAGGGTTCCGCCATGGATGATGGCGGAACCGTCACAGAGTTCTGAAGATGGAACTCCAGACAGCCGGGCCCGGAGGGTCCCGGGGCATGGTAAAGTTTAGGTTACCCCCAGACGGCCAAGGGAAACCCAGGACCCGGAGGGCGGGCGGCAGACTCGACTTTGCCGTCGAGGCAACGAATGGCCAAACGACGAAAAAAAGGCAGCGGAACCCCGACATCCGGGGCCCGAGCACACGAAAGGATGAAGACCCGGTTTCAATTTTAACGGTCAGGGCGAGATCGAGGTCCGACCGCCGCGAGGCAGGATAGCTTGGTTAGATTTTGACGTGGCGAAATGTAAAAGGCATTCCAGGGATGGAATCCCTACAACCCGGGCCCGGCAAGGAGAACCGCCGTCGGCACGTAACCATACCCAGGAATGGAACGGCGAAAGAGGGGACCGGGCCCGAGGGGGCCGGTCGCCTTGCATGAAGAACAACCGCGCAATGGGCGAGCTCTGGATCGACAGGGAGGGCCATTGCGATGGGTTTAGGGGATTTCTAAAACATGGGTTTGGGGCGCGATGGGGTGTTCTTTAATTTCATGCAATTTAATCAATTGTACATTTTAACGAAATGCCCAAAAATGATCAAAAATGATGGGAGGGCAAACGAGGACGGCCTACCTCGAAAACACTAGGCGGGGAGGCACGAAATTCACCGGGAATCGACGGAGTGAGGTAGACTTGGACGATTATGACGATGCCGACTGCAGTGGGCTCCAGATGATGGCTTTATCAACTCGCTCAAATTCGCAAAGTGAAAATGAAATTGGCAAATCATGCATTATATGCCCTATCTGCCATTAATGCGAGCATTAATTGCACGTACGACCGCGCCAAAAGGTTGGTGAAATTCAAATTAGGTCGGCAGCGGCGGAGGAGACCCCGGGGCTCGAAGGCCAGAGGAACGCGAGATGATGGCCGCCGCGAGATTTTGTGCAACGTTTCATGGCTATGGCGAAGGTGGGCCCGGGGCCCGAGTGGCGGGAGGCCGGCACGGATTCTCCGCCGAAAGGTTTTCTTCGTCGCCTGGGTGACGGTGGTGGCGACCGACACCCCGGGGCCCGAGGGGCGGGCAGCCACCGGAGGCTCGCCATCGCAGACGGCAATCCCAGGACAGAAGTCCGGACGCGGACTTTCGGATCCCGGGGCCCGAAGGAGCAAGCACCGCCCGCCAAAACCTCGAAGACCTCCGAACAGAAGATGGCAAGGCGGGCTCCGGAGGGCGGAAAGACGCCCGGGGAATGCCACAAGGGGCGGCGAACGCAAAGGGGAAGCCCGATAAGGGAACCCCAGAGGCCCGGGCCCGGGGGGGCCAGGGCTGTCCAGAGCCAAACAATGCCAAAGGAACCTACGAGGCCCCGGAGGGTAGCAAAAACCAAAAGGGAGGCACGGTCAATTTTTAGGATGAAACCTTGGAGCAACATCGACCATGCGGAACACCAAAAAAGAGGGGCACACAAAACGAGGCAGCCCGAAAGACCCGTCAAGGTGAAAGAAAAGAGGGTCCCCGTTCCGAACAGGGCGTGTGTGCTGAGGGCACAATAGTGCCAAAGAGGGGGAGATTTCAAATTTGAATTTGAGAGTTAAATGTTGAGTTTGACCTTTGCAAGAGACATGTAAGAGCCATGTAAGAGCTCATAAATGCTTTGTTGGATGTACATGTCAACTTGGGGGGATATTCAAATTTGGAGAATATTCCTCAAAGATGCCATGTTGAAAGAAAATGATGAATTTAATAAATCAATAAATTGATTTATTTATGCAAGTGGGAAAAACTAGAGGATGTGATGGGTGATTATATTAGGTTAATCATGATTAGATTAACTTAGATGATGATTAGATTCTTTTGACCCATTTGACTTAAACATTTAGATTTAAATTAAATCAAGGGGAGATGAAAGGTGATTTTAGATTTAATTAAATAAAGGTTTTATTTATTTAATCAAGGAGGGTGATCTTAGGATCAAATTAATTAAAGTTGATTTATTTAATTTAAATTGACGACTTTAGAAGATTGATCAAATAAACTTAATTTATTTGATGAATGGATGAATATGACTTTAAGTAAGTATGAGTGATGTCAATTTCACATGTCTACATTTTTCCTCTCTTTGAAGCAATGTACTTGTTGCATTGGTTCAAAGAATAAACTTGCCATGATCAAAATTTTAAAAAAAAATTATTTTTTTAGATGCCCTAGTGAAAAGAACACTGGTACATTGCCCCCTCAAGAGATTGAGTGAAAAGATTTGATTTGAGGGTCAATCTCATGATAAAGAGGTTCAAAATGGATGGTTATGATGATGATGCAAATGAGAGGGTTTTAAGATGCTTAGAATAACCAATATATATTATCCCAAACAACTTAAAATGATGATGTAATGTATGATATGGATGAAATGGATGATGTGATATGCTATGATTATGTGATGGATGTTCTAAGAAGATGCTTAGACTAACAAATCTATATCAAATGATACATAAATAACTAATGGCTCACTTTTTTTTTTTTTTAATTCTGAAAAAGCGTTATATTATTAACTCTTGCAAGAAAAATCACTGACATATGGAAGAGCGTTATTTATTTCAAATTTTTATTTTTATTTAAAATGATCTTTATTAAAGACAACAACAATCGATATATGGTCTATATTATACTTTTGAAGTGCTTAGACTATTGAAATAACAACAAATATCACTTCATAATGTTCATTCAGTGAATAATTTGATTGATTTGAATCATGAAGTGAGGCTTCAATAAAGAAAACAATACTAGATCTTGAGAATAAAGGATTTTAATCTTACAATTCCATTGTAATGCCTTGCATTTGTCCCTTAAATACTGTTTCTTGGGGGTTCACCAAATTTGATTTTTAAGCTATAAGCATTGCTTGTTTTTCAAGATTTTACATGACAGGTAATTTCTTTGTGATAATCTCATCTCTAAGATTCTACATTTTATTGTTTGTAGGGGAAAATTTACATAAAGGTTAAGGTTGACATCAAAATCAAACATTGGAACCAAGCGAAGAAAAAAAACAAGATTGGAGTTGAAGGGTTGATCTTCAAATTTTAGATCCACTAAGAGGTTTTAAATGCTTTAAAGGGCTTCCATCTTATGTTTTATTTTTCTATTTTTCAACTCACATATTTTTGGGGCTCTAAAAAGAATGTTTCAATTTTCACAACAAAAGGGCTTAAAATGAACTTTAGGACACAAACATACTAGAGTTGGTTTTTAGATTTAACAAATTGAACAAGGAAACCCTCATATCTCATTTTGGTGCTTTAAAATGAATCAAAATCACTGCTTTGTGGACTTAAAATGTACAAGTGCAACTTTTTTTTTGTGATTTCTTACTTAAACTAACATTATCGAAAAGGACGTATGCACTTCTCTTGCACTTTACAGTGATCTTGAGAATCAAAAGGCCTTTTTTGTGATCTTAGGTTGAGATAAAGTAATCACCTCCACACTTCATTTTGTGTTTAAAATTTTAACAAAGCACTTTGTGAGTGTGAGTAAACCTATTGCATGTGTTCTCCCTTTGTTTCTAAATGAAGGTTGATCGAACTATGAATATGTTTGCTCACTTTTGTCTATCTTAGAGGGCCTA
Source organism: Sequoia sempervirens (assembly GCA_007258455.2). Classification (NCBI taxonomy): domain Eukaryota; kingdom Viridiplantae; phylum Streptophyta; class Pinopsida; order Cupressales; family Cupressaceae; genus Sequoia; species Sequoia sempervirens. Next base: position 303,787,191 of record VDFB02000015.1, on the reverse strand, counting down.
CCTTGGGGAAAATGTACTCACCCAAAGGAACGACTCAACCAATAACACTCTAAACTTGAGAGTATTTCCAACTAGGATATAAATGTGGGTACTAGAGTAAACACTAGTATCACGCGGTTGACTCCAATGAGATGTATTTGAAAAGGGACTCTCGTTGTATGGGTCAATCTCCACGAACGGAAAGTTCAAACTAAAACCCTTGTTTGTAGTAACCAACTAGTCCATCCAATGAGTTTATCAAAGTGGTGCATTGGAACTTAGATTCCAAGAATTTACTTTCCATGTCCGATCTTGGTTAAAGTATAGAGGTTAAGACTTCATTCTTAACATACCTTTATACTTTTTCCCTTGGTTGCATGTAAAATCATCTCTTCTACTACGAAGGGCATGAGGCAAGCCCACCAAGAAAAAAATACCCATTGAGCTAGGATGTTATATTGCTTGTGAGTCAAAACACAATGCTTGGATCCAAAACATCAAAACCAACATTATATCTAACATCAAAACCTGTAGTTAAATTATCACTCCTTTGAACAAGTTCATCTTAAGATAATATCTAACATCTTAGGTTTTACAAGTTCAATATCTAAATCAAACCAATGAAAATCAAACGCTAAGTCTAGCATTGATCCAAAATCCCTAAATGTCCAAACACCCATATTATTCACCCCTTTCATCCTTCATCTCATCATTGGTCCTAAATTCCTTAGAGGTCAACAAGGTCAAAACACAAGAAGAACATGGAATATAAACTTGATCCATGCATCATGAGTAATCCAAATAAATTGAACTTTCAAAGCCTTATAATGTTGATTGATTATCAAAACTCACACTTATACAATCCATACATGGGATTATTACCTTCTACAAACATCAATAGTATAAATGTGAATATGCCCAAATTGAAGTTTGGAACACCTTTTTTTATAGTAGATTTAAATCCAAGTCCAAACCTACAATTCTATCAATCGAACAATTAATGCATGAGCCTTCAAATGAACAATGTCATCCCATCAAATCCCAACATGCCAAATGTGAATATTCCAAGTAAAACTTTATGAAACATGAACATTTTGGATCCAAACTTGGTAAACTTTGGGATAGATATGTTTGCAAATCACAAAAAAAAATTCAAAGTCCAAACAAGATGTTGAAAACTCTGTGTATTAATCCAAGTCAAGGTAACACATGCAAAATCAAAGTTACCTAAAACAAGGCAATGTGATTCCCAACATAAACAAGGTTCAATTTCAACCTATCATAACAAATCTGAACATCATCCCAAATCAAAACATTGTCCAAAATCAATTTGTTCATGATCCGATTGAAAAACCACAAGTATACATCCCAAATCTGCTTGAACAAAAACCAAATCAACTATATCAAGGGAGTCAAGATTGAAATCAAGGTCAAATTGCTACACTTACCAAAATAGTTGAGTCATTGCACCAAGAGACATCTCCACCACCATTACCCATATCAACATCATTCCTTGGTTTAGGGCTTCCCCCTTTACCTAGCACCAATCACTCCATCCAAATCAATCCTCCTAACACCAATCAAGCCATCACATCAAATCCTTTGAATATACCATCGACATCGCACCAACATATGGTATCTAATTAAATGACATCAATCCCAACAAATCAAAATACGGTCTCCTAAGGACCTATCACGTCGATCATTCTAACAATTCCTATCACCTTGATCACTCCAACCACCCCTATCACACCCATCATATCTCAAACCTTCACAATGACTCCAAACGTATCTCAATGACTTGTCACTACATCCAACACAATTCCAAATCCACCACCACTACCACCAAAACCAATTATAGCAAGACAATATAACATTGCACTAAAAGCTTACTAGGCCTACCAAAAGGCCATCCAACAATATCTAGCCACACAACAAGCAATGCAAGCTCAACAAGTACAACAAGTCTCTCAAGCTGCCCAAGCCTCTCAAGCTACCCAACAAACATAAGCACAAACACGAGAAATGATAACTATTGAGGATAACGATGAACATTCAACCACTGGTGATAGCATTGACAATATCCCCACCACAATTGCTAAAAGAAATGATCAAGATATATCCATCAAGAAGCACATTGAAGATGTTTCTATCTCGTTCGAAGATCAAATCAACATAGGTCAAGAGTCACTTTTCAATCATGATCAAAATCCACCAACAATACTTGACAATGATCCAATTCAAGGAATGTCAACATCACTTGACCCTATGGTTGAAGACATTCACAATCTCTTTGCCACAATTGTTGAAAACAATGTTCAAGATCTCTCAATTAAGGAGCACATTGAAGATGTTGCTACGCCATCCGATGATCAACTCACCATATATCAAGAGCCACTTTTTAGTGATACACTTCAAGGAGTGTTAGAAGTATTTAATTCTATTGACATAATGCATGATCCATCGACCAATGATCATATTGAAAATGTCTCTACATTTCCTTATGATTTAGAGGACATATCTCAATATTTTATTCCAAAGCATGATCAAAATCTTTCACCAAAGTCTAGTAATGGTCCTTTCCAAGACATTTTGACCCCCTTTGACCTCATGGTTATAGATACTGAAGGAACCCTGAAATTGACACTTGAAGATATTCAACCACTTACCATGTCTAATGATGACATCCAAGAACCCCTTATAAGCAATCCATCCTTTGAAATTGACCCACATCAAGAACTTGATCCAAAGCATGTCAAAAGCAATTATGAAATTAATCAAGATCAAGAATTTGTATCTCCAAGATACTACAATGATCTAATGGACAGTCTCCTATCTATACAAGATGTCATAAATGATGATCATATCCACATAGTACATACTCCATCTACCCATGAGATACTTTATGCAGATGGAGACATAGATGATATTCCTTCAGAATAGGATTCCTGTACTTCTAACATTATAACACAAAAGAGCAAGTTATTGATTCCTACAGTCAAACTGAATTATCAACATCAGGATTAGATATATCCCAAATTTAGACTGAGAACATCATGTATGAATATATCTAGCATTATCCACTCAAGGAAACATGTGAGATAGAATAGAATATTCTAGAGTTAGTAGAACAACAAATTTCAATAACATCATCTGTGGTGGTCATTTATCTAAGAATGCATTCTAAACAAGAGCTCTCAAAATAGGTAAAATCAAAGCATGAAGGTACTACTACCACCATACTAGGGGAAACTTCCTCTTGTGTAAATTTCAAGATAGGGAGCACGGAGAATCTTTATGGTGAAACCATAGTGAATACTACAACCAAGCACATCATGAATCTTCATCCACCCATCAGCCCATCCATGAATTAGGACCAACTTCGAAAGAAATATTTGAATCAAAAAACAATGAATGTTATCAAAGAAAGAGAATCTAAGAAGCATGATGGACAAATCAAACACATATGGATACCAAAGAATACAAAGAAAGATCATCCCTATCAAGCTCCATTAGTCAAAAAACCTATGGGGAAAAATAAAAAAGGGAAAAGTATCCATCAAATATTTCCACAAAAGAAAAAGCTAGCTTTTCAAGTGACATACAAAGTATATCAAACAATTGGTCCTAATTTTACACACACTTTCGTATCCACCCACCATTGCTTATCTTCCCAAGTTTGGAGAGTCAAAGATTCCAAGCTATCAACCAATCCATCTCCTATCCCTAAACACACTCCATCCATGCCTCCACGTGTGATATCCAATTCTCAAATTGACCATGTATTGGAAACGACCCTTCATCATAATGATTTTGAAGGCACTCTATCGCGAGGTGTGCACAAAGACCTAGTTAACCCTAGTATTAATAAAGCAGATCAAGAATCCTGTTGATGGTGTTTTATGCACTTCTCAACACAGGCAGTGCATAGGTGCACTACCTCTTTTGAAAGACAATCTCCCACAATCAAATTACAGAACACTATCCCAAGGTCTCTCGGATGTCAGGTCATGACAGGGATTAGATACCTCAGTAGTTTGATGTGATTTGCTAGAATCACAAGGCGGTCTTACAGAAAATACAAAGCATGAAGTTGGATCTTTGAAAAGGAGTTCCTAGGATGGGAAGTTGATATGTATCGGCTGTAGGTTCAAACAACAGTCTTGAACTCCATTTTAATTGTTAGATTTGGCTTTACAATGTGCAATGAACCTTGGTATTGTTCAATTTCTAAAAAAGTGGAAAAAGAGCAAAGGGAAGGAAAAGTTCCTAAGTCTAAACCTTGCTGCGAATAGTGACTATGGAGTTCCTACAATGGACAATTCCTCAAAATAATATCTCACTTAACCAGGGATTTCACAATATCATGGAAATTGTGTTATCTTCTAAGGGCTGCAGATATTTCATCCTTCATCCACCACATACATGCATGAATTAAAGAAAAGTGTTTGGGGCAGCTTCAAATCAAGTCCAGGCTAACTTTGCACAGCTATCTACCTTCAGCAAACAACAAAAAGTATGGACTAAGGGATCATCAACAAAGCAGGAATTTTCACAATCAGCCAATAGCATTCCTAAGATTTATCCAAATAACATGAACAGCTAACTAAACAGCAAAGAAATCTAAGCTAAACATATAAAATTAGAGAAATGAATCAAATGACATGAGAGAAATCAAGGAAATACACCAAGTCAATGTTATTTCTTATAAATTTTAGCAACATGCGTTTACAACAACTCAACTCTCTCTTTTGCAAATGAGGGGAGTGCTCGATTTATAGTTTTCCAAAAGCTAAATGAATGGCCAAGATTCATTACAATTGTATGGCCAAGATTCATTACAAAATAGGGTTTTACCTACCCCCAAATAGATTTACAATTTAAAAAACATTCTTTGTCTCTTCCCTATTTCGTCATCTAGTGGATGACACTATTGCTCTTTCATCCTGTAGCTAATTGTTGTTTTCTTGGTTGTAGCTACTCTTCAGGGAGGTCTTCTTCCTTGGCCGGGCTGTCCTCTTGCTCCTCAAAAGCTGCATGCTCTATGCACTTGAGGATGACGGCCTGGAGCTTGTCTATCTTGAGGACTTCACATCTTAATGCCTGGTAGCTCCATTCTTTGGCGTTCTCTTCCAGCCGCTTCCAATCCTCGTCATACTTTGAGCCTTGGTTTCTGAATAGCTCTGATCGATCGAAGGTGCGGGTGGCAAAACTCAGGAATTCCGTTGTAATCTCTCCGGCTGTCCCATCCTTCATCTTCTCCTAGAAGTATGGCTTGACCTTCTCGGCTTCCATTTGCACTATGGGCATATCATAGCCCGTCATTAACTTGAGATACTCGACGTATTTCACTCAGATTTCCTTGATCCATTCCATGTCTGGGTCCACCTTGTTCAGGATTTGCTCCATTCTCTCCTTCCGGTTGATGAGGTCTCTGCGCCACACATCCACTAGCCAATGATCCTCTTTCTTCAGCTCTAGCTTATCTTCCCATGTGTTCTCTGGCATCTATAGGATGGCCTCAACTCTTGGGAAGGTAGAGTCGTAGATGGCGGGGAAATTGGTGCAGAGCTTCTTTGTGCATTCCAGGGACTGGATCAGGTCTAAGAACTTATTGGCTATCTGCACAACCATGTCGATCCCCACGTTTCTGATGCTTATGACCTGTTGGAACCAATCCTTAGTGGTCTTTTCTAATTTCTTCCTCCTCTCCAGTTTATCTATTTGTTCTTTGGAGAGTAACTGTGGTGCGGCTGTAGAGGTAGTGGGCAGGTCATCCACTGAGGACCATTGTTGAATGTAGTCGGTCAGGGCAGCAACCTACGCTTTGAGCTCATCCTTGGTGACCTTGTCCTGCTTGATCAGGTGCACCACTGTGGCCATCGATTCTTCCAGATGTTCAACCTTCTTCTCTCTAGTCACTGTCCCTAGGTCAATGGTGGAGATATTGTAGCTAATGCCCTCCTGACCAACTGTAGGCATGGCAACTTGCACTGCTCGGGAGCCGGAAGCGTCCATCGTTATCTTGGAATGGACCTTAGGATTCTTTTCCTTCTTTTTTGTGGTCAGGGATCAGGCCAAGATGGCTTCCAATCTCGCCCTCGGGTCCTTCAACACTGGGGTAGTCTTCTCCAACTGTTTCTCCAACCAATCAGGCATAGCAGATTTTTCCTTGGGTGCATCATGGCTGCCCTCACCCTTTTCAGTTAGAGGCAATATTTATGCCTCTTTTTCCTTTTGGGGTTCCTCTTTCTCTTTAGTAGTGTCCTCCTTCTCTTCGTTGGAGTCACGATAAAAATGAGGCGTTTGACTGGCAGCTTGGTGGACAATTGCCGGGTGGGACTGTCTTCTTTTGCAGCCTCTTCTTCCCTTTTCTCCTTAGTAGCCTCAGCCTCAGGGATCTTAGTAACATGGGTCCCAGTCTCAGATAAATCCTTTCGTGGTTGCTCCTCTCGCAGCTACCCCTCTTCTCCCTGCGGTGACCTTTCGGCCTCCTCCACAACATCTTTTGGCTACTGAGCTGACTCCTCCTTAATGTCCTCATCAAATGTCTAAATAATCTCTTTGGCACTTGAGCCATCCTCTTCATCCCCGCTCTCGGAAGAGCCTATCTCTTCTTCCTCATAGGCCACCTTGTCGATGGTTCGATGCTCATACTTGGGGTGCTCATGATATTCATCAGCCTCTTCCTCCATGGGCCTTGAGGCTTCCTGCTCTCGCTCCTCCAACTCCTTTGAGATTTGCATCATGGCCTCCATGGTTGGCAGCCCTGTTGGTGGTTGTGAAGGCTGAGCTATTACAAGGGCTTGGCCGAGGGCTGCTTGGAGAGTAGGGTCCATTAGGATCTATGGGAGTTCAGGGGGAAGGCTCTGCATGTGCCTTGGAAGAGCCTCGGGCATGGTGGAAAGGGGGATAGGTGATGCTATTGTTGCCAGCGGGAGGGATGTAATCAGAGACATGGTGGCAGAGGAAGGAGTGGTCATGCTGGAAGAGGAATCTACATTAATTATTGACCCAATCAGGGGCGAAGAGGCAAGATGGACAGAAATGTCCACTGCCTGCGGAGATGAGGCGACTGTGGCCTGAGAGGCGGGTAGCGCACCAGTCAGGGGAGGGAGGAGCAAGGGAGGCTGCACTTCTATTACAGTCACTGTCTGTTTGAGCCTCTTGGGAGATGAGCCTCTCGTGTCCTTCTTCGCTTGCTCCTTGGGGTCCGCAGATTGAGCCGTCTCTGTTCCTTTTCTCTTTTGAGACTTGGTGACGGGGGGAGACTTGCAAGTTTCACCAACTGATGTGGTGGTGGCAACGTCCTCCGTGGCGCTTGGTTCGCTCTTGAGCACTTCATATGTTAGGACCACCCCCTATTGCTTCAGTTGTGCCACCCGCCCATCTACTCACTCCTTAGTCCGAGTTATGATTGGCTCGGTGATAGTATCCAGGTCATCGACCTCTTGCTCGTCCTAGTCTCTAGAGGGGATTGCCAAGTTGGCAACCGCAGGGTACCTTGGGTGCACTATTGTAGACTCGTCTTCCTCGAGCTGGTCCGGCACCTGGAACAGTTTCACTCTTCTTAGGAACTGTACAGTCATGTGCATGTAGTGCATTGCGTGGACCTCCTTGTCATCTTGGAAATCTACCCAAAAGTCTTCAATATGGTATTGGTGGGCATATGCTAGCCCCAGTGCTTTCCTTACATGGCCGTGTGGATCCATCCGTGGGCATGCGGTGTACCAATCAAAATGATATTCTTTAAGCTCTTTCTCAGAATTGCCAGCACACTGAGAAGTCTATAACCAGTACATACCCTAGCCGAGGGTCATCGGGTAGGGAATCCCCGCTACGCGCTTATTGTCGAAGACTACTTGGATGTGTTGGAGCTGCCAAGAAAGCTCTAGGAGGATGATCCTATCATTAGGATACTGCAGCAACTTATTTGGCCGTTCCGTGAATCCCTAAGCTTGGATGTAGGTGAATTTGGGGAACTGAATATATAGGAAAGTATACTCCTTCAAGAGTGCCCTGGTGTTGTGGGAGACCCTCCTCTCGAAGTCTCCGGCGATCAATCTAATGACATGGCCAATGAAAGCGTCATTGACCCGGTAGTACTCCTTCTTGAAGTGGCGGTACTGGAGTTGAGGGTACTTGTCAAACGGCTTGAGCCCTCGCTTATGTCCTCGATCGGGCACTACAAATAGCCCGCTGTATTGTCTTTGACCTGCCAGGGAGTATACCAGGTAAGAGGTCATGTAAAACTTGGAGCTTTTCTTAACGTTTACAAACTTCTCGTGGAAGCAGTTGTTGATGATGCCCCCCAGTCGAATGAGGTCTTGATGTTAACATCCTCATTCCCTCGTAGGATATGCTCGATGTAGTATGCCATCCACTCTTAGAAGTAGGCGGCTGTCGGGAGACCCATGACTCTACTTAACATGGTTACCAGGTCGTGATAGTATTCGTGGAAGTCTTTACAGAACAGCGCTGCCTCGTTTCTCCTTAAGCTAGTAGAGGTTAATTGATTTCTTGCACCCCAATGGATTGGCATCCCACGCCGCCTGGATTTATTCCAATGAAGGGACCTCCATGTGTGGGAATGTGGGAATGTGGAATGTTTTTGTGATTCCTTTTGGTGACATGTCAGTGAGGATGTTCCCCTCCTTGTCCATGATTATCCTGGTGTCCGTTTGGTAGGCTTCTCGGCAAGCCATTACGAGTTCAGGTGCTATCAGAGAGGGAGGGAAACCGGTAGCTTTGGCGATTCCACTTTGACGTATTAATCTGGCATTCTTTGTTTTAGGGTCAACCTTGACCCTCTGGGTGAACTCATCTATGTCCACTTGGCCGATGTTTGTATCTGAGATCTCCTTCCAGTCTGTTGAGACCTTTGACTAGAGCAGCTCACCCTGAAATTGAAACTTCATCTGATCCTTATCTTCTTTTCCCCGAGCGGCTTTCCCTGATTTCTTGCCCTTGTCCTTTTCGGTAGAGGCCCCTGAAGTTCCTGTAGCTGATTCCATATATTGTGCAAGCAAGGGCAAAGTCAGCACAACAAGCATCGAAAGCAATTACGTTAGTCCATATTTTGAGCCTATCATTAAAATAATTAATCAAGTACATCATAAATCTCGCTTCCAGATGTTATCAATTTTATTTCAGGGTATTTGGGCAATCTGGGCCCGGAGGGCCCGACTTCCCTGGCAGGAATGCTGTCTGGAAGGGAGAATGCGACCGAAAGTTCTCAAAGACCCTCCTTGGCCAGATTTCAAAGTTTTGAGACGCTCATGATGGAGAACAGCAAATTTTAGGACATGGGTCGAAGTCAGATTCTGGATTTGAGCTTGCTAGGATCGATCTAAGGTGCACCGGAGGTTTCACGTCGGAAAGCTAGCAGAAGGCAGAAGGCGGCGGCCGACAGACAACAAAAACCCGGCGGCAGAAGTTCGGAGCTCGGGGCTTGGAGGCTGGGAGAACGCATCGCTCCAGCTGCCGTAAGATTTTCGGTAATCATCGGGAGACAGCGGCAGCCAAAATCTCGGGTCCCAGAGCACGGAAGGTCGGCAAAGGTCCGCCGCTTGAAGGATTTTCGTGCCACTTAACGGCGACAGCGAGGATCTCCTCGGAGCCCAAAGGACGGGAAGATGGCAGGGTTCCATCGTGGATGACGGCGAGGAATTCAGAAAAACTAAAACGGCCAAAGGAAGCCCAGGATCCAGAGAACCGGGCAGCAGATGGGACCTCACCATAAGGTTTCGCCATTGGGAACGACGATAATTTACACATAGAGGTCCGACACCTAAGGTCTGATGAGCATGTACTGGGCAAGAGAGTGCCAGACTTTCAAGGATGGAAGTCCGGGAGGCGGGGCCCGAAGGCCGGGGTGCCGAGTCGCGCCAGCTGCTGTTTGATCTTCAGCAATGATGGACGGCAGCGGCAAAGGGCGGCTCGGGGCCCAGATGGCAGGGAGCCGGAAGGGTTCCACCATGAACGACGGTGGAACTGTCACGGACGTCCGAGGATGGAACTCCGGATGGGCGGGCCCGGCAAGATGACTCACAGCCAAGGCAGACGGCGAAGGCGAACAGCGAAGGTGGAGGACGAAGGCGGACGGTGAAGGCGGATGCCGGGCTCAGGACGCCCGACCGCCGTGCGCGAAGAACAGCCGCACCCGAGAAGAGTCCCGAGTCGGTGGAGAGGGCCAATCCGACAGGTTTGGGAAATTTCTAAGATATGGGTAATGGGTGCCACGGAGTGTTCTTCTAGTTGCTTCATTTTAACCATTGATTTAATTCACTTAAATTCCCAAAAATGACAAAAAAATATGAGAGGGCAAACGGGGATGGCCTACCTCGAAAACGCTAAGTGGGGAGGCACGGAATTCACCGAGGATCGTCGGAGTGAAGTTGATCGTCGAGGATTGCGACCCAAACGAAGGTGGGCTCCAAATGCTTCGGCTCTGCAATTTCGCTCCAATTCGTAATGTGAAAATGACATTGGCGGGCCAGGCATTATATACCCCAGCCGCCTTTAATGCCCGCATTAATTGCAGGTATGGCCGCGCCAAAAGCTGGTATTTCAAATTAGGTCGGCGGTGGCGGTGGAGACTCCGGGGTCCGGATGGCGGGAAGCCGCGAGGTAACGGCCGCCGTGGGTTTTCGCGAGTTTTGAACAGCCACAGGGAAGGGAGCCTCGTTGCTCGAAAGGCGGAAAGCAGGCGGAGGTTCACCGCTGAAAGATTTGCATGTTGTTAAGCGGCGGCGGCGAGGGTCAGGCCGGGACCCGAATGGTGGGATACCAGCAGGGTTCCGTCGTGGACGACGACGGAACCGTCACGGAGTTCCGAGGACGGAACTCCGGATGGCCGGGCCTGACAAATCCCGTGGCAGGCGGTCAAAACAAACCCATGGTGGAGGAAGCCAAGGCGGGGCCTGAAGGACGGGAGGCCACCAGAGGCTCGCCGTTGCGGACGGCGATCCCCGGATGGAAGTCCGGAGACGGACTTCCGGGAACCGGGGCCCTAAGAAGCAGGCGCCGCCCCGGAGAGATCGCTGGGTTCTCAATGGAAGATGGCGGGACGGGCCCCGGGGGGTGGAAAGACGCCTGAGGAATGCCGCAAAGGGAGGAAAACGCAAAGGGGAAGCCCAATAGGGCAATCCCGGAGGCCCGGGCCCGGAGGGGCCCAGGGCCGCCCCAGAGCCCAAAATGCCGAAGAGACCCCTGAGGCCCCCAGAAGGCAGCAACAACCCAAAAGCTGAGGCATGGTCGATTTATGATGAAACCTTGGAGCAACATCGACCATGCGGGACATAAAAAAAGAGGGGCACGCAAAATGAGGTGGCCTTGAAAGACCTGACAAGGCGAAAGAAAAGAGGGTCCCTATTCCGAACGAGGTGTGTGTGCTAAGGGCACAACAAATGGCAACTCCGCTGGAGAACGCTCTGAAGCGTTCTAGGGATAAATATTCATTCAGGACCCAGAACCTCTGGTTTCGCAGACCAGGAGCGGCTTCCAAGGATGAATCCGGGAGAACAAGATCCTTAATTGGGTCAGCTTACATGACATCTCAGAAACGTGTGTGAAGTGAGTTCATTCCTTTCCTAGGGATAGTAACCAGGGTTATCACTTTAACCGAGTGAGCTACATAAGTTGCCTAACACCAAAATTAACCTGGACATTGCTCCGCTGCCAGTCAGGCATCCATAGCCCCGACGGAGTTGTCACTACAATCTCATGGATATTGCTCTATTGCTGGCCAGGAATCCATAGCCCCAGTAGAGTTATCCGAACACCCATACGATCATTCATTTCCTTTTTTCAGAGTTTCTTTTCTCTTTTTTGTTTTGATATTTCACTTCTCTTTTACCATTTAGTTTCACTGGGTAAGCATTGAAGCCTACAATGGGTTTGAGACTGCAGTGGTCACTGGAGTAAACTTAAGATTTTTCACTCACTAGGGTGTCATAACAACCATAGTACAGTCCTTCAGAATTTATCATTATGTAATTTGTGCAAGATCCGAGATGCGGGTAAGAAGATCCGGTGAAGGGTCAAGTTTTGAGCAGAGTTCAGACAAGGAAATCATCCGCGGACAGCTTTGCAAAGACCAATAGTCTAGAGTGAATGTTTAGCCAAAGAACACAAAGAACGGACAACAAAGTGAATCGCTTGTCAGGCAAGCACGACCACCGCAAAGGATCAGGAAACATCTTTTGAGACAAAACTGTCAGGAAGGAGAACAAAAAGCGACGCAAACAAAACGCGAACAAGCAAGAAAGAAACTACTCTAACCCATGTATAGGTATTTACAACGAAGAGCTTGAAGGAGCTCAAGCTTGGAAGTAATGCTTCAGGTGCTGCCAGTTGACTGGCAACGGGATGTTCTCACCGGTTAAGGTCGTTAGGCGGAAGGCATTATCTCCCAAAATCTTAGCTATTTGAAAGGGGCCAAGCCAAAGCTTGTCGAATTTGTTGTGTCCCCCTTTCTTCTCATGGGCCTTGTCCCAATACAGGACCAAATCTGTGATTCTAAAGGCCTTGATTTTGGCTCAGCGGTCGAACCATCTCTTCACTACGCCCTAATGTTTGGAAAAATTTTCTATTGCGCGGTTTCAGACTTCCTCTGAATGTAAGAGCTTAGCTAAATGAGCTTCCCTACGATCTCCTCCATAAAAATCATTGATAAACTAAAGAGTAGGGATCTTTAGATGGATGGGAAATATAGGCTCAAGGCCATAGACAAGATGGAACGGAGAATCACCAAGGGTAGCCTTATGGCGGGTGCGATCAGCCCAAAGGGCAAAATAGAGCTGGGTATGCCAGTCCTTGGGATTCCTATCTAGAAGCTTCTTAATCACAGTAATCAAATTCTTGTTCATGGATTCAGCAAGGCCATTGCCCTGAGGGTAGTAATTAGATGAGAATTTGAGGGTAATCCTGTAGTCAAACGCCCAACTAGCAAATTTTAATGAAGCAAAGGCGGGTCCATTATCACATACCAAAGCATATGGGCAACCAAAGTGATTTAAAATGAAACTTTCTAAGAAATCAGTAACTACTTCAGTTGTACATTGTTTACATGCTATTGCTTTCATCCATCTAGTACAATAATCAGTAGCAGTAAGAATGTACCTGTGTCCCGCAGATGATGGAGGGCTTACCGGACCGATGAAGTTGAGACCCCATTGCGCAAAAGGCCTTACCTCAAGCACGGGTTGTAGTGGGACAGCAGCATTCCTCTCCCTTGTGGCAGCGGTCTAGCTCATATGACATGAATGAACATGGCAATGGGCATCCCTGAAGACAGTTGGCCAATAGTACCCTGCCCTTAATATCTGATGTGCCGTAGAAGAACCCGAGCCATGGCCCGTACCAAATTTACTGTGAAACTCCCTCATAATGCATTCTGCTTCCTCCTTGCCGAGGCATCTTAGATAAACGCCCTCATGATTCTTCTTATAGAAAATAGAACCCTGCAACATATAACCATTGCTTTTCAATCTCAGAGCCCTCTTCTGGACTCCTTGCAGATGCGGCGGACACTTATGATTCAGCAGATAATAAACAACATCTTGGTACCATTCTCCTGGGGAGACATCTTCAAGCTGATACTGCTGTACCATGAGTTCGGGTCCAGCCTCTGCTACTGTTTCGGCCATTGTGTGAGAGAGTGCCTGCCCTCTCACCAATTTCATTGGTTGGATCTCCATATCATTCTCTTGCAGCAGGGTGACCCACTTAGCCCTTCGCTCGCCCAATTCATTTTTCATGAGCAGTGTCTTAACCGCTGGGTCAGGGATGATGGCGAACACTTTGTTGCGTAAAATGTAGTGTCTAAATTTCTTCACTCCTCTGACAAGAGCGTACACCTATTTTTCTATGTTGTGGTAATGTAATTCAGCGTATTTGAGGGGAGCACTCATGAAAGTGATCGGATGCCCGTTTCCTTCATCGTCCTTTTGAGTCAACATGCTAGCACAGAAATGCTCTGAAGCAAATGAGTAGATATAGAACGAATTTAGATAATCCGGGCTAACTAACATGGGTGCCTCAGCAATGGCTCGTTTGATTTCTTCGAAGGATTGTTTGGCATCTGGCGTCCACTCAACTTTGGCGTCCTGTTTGAGCATGGTGTTGAGAGGTTTAACAATCTCTGCGAATCCTATGATAAATTTTTGGACAAAGTTGATCTTTCCGAAGAAAGATTTTAATTCCTTCTTGCTGCCCGGGGGCTGAATCTTCAGTAATGACTCAATGCGCTCAGGATCAATGGAGATTCCTTGCTCTAAGATGATGTGCCCGAGCAACCTGCCTTCGGTCACTCCAAAAATGCACTTCTTGGGGTTGAGAGAAACCCCGAATTCCCTGCATCTCTAAAATACTTTGCATAAGTCAGAGATGTGATCACCCTGCTTCTCAGAGAATACGGTCAAATCATCCATATAGATGATTATGCATTTGCCAATTAGGTCTTTGAAGGCGATATCCATGGCGCGTTGGAAAGTGGCGCCAGTTTTGATGAGCCCGAACGGCATTCTTCTGTATGCAAACGTCCCCCACTTAGTGGTGAATGCAGTTTTGTGGCGATCCTTGTATTGTACCATTACTTGATTATACCCAGAGTACTCGTTGAGGAACGACATCATCTAGGAACCGTTGACGATTTGCAGTACCTCATCCAGCGAAGGCACTGGATAGTTGTCTTTCTCTGAGGCATGGTTTAGATTGCGGAAATCCACACACAATCTAATCTCTCCATTCTTTTTCCTGACCGGGACCAAGTTGGCCACCCAAGTGGAATGCCTAACGGGAAAGATGATTCTTGCCGAAAGCAATTTCTGCACCTCCTTATAAACGACAGGTTCCAGTAAGGCATTGATAGGGCGCTGCCGCTGGCGGAACGACCTCACTTCTATCTTGAGGGGGATGGTGTGGGTGATGACAGAGGTGTCATACGTTTTCAAATCTTCATAACTCCATGCCACCACATCATGGTATCTTCGCAACGCATCTGTAATTCCTCTCTTTTCTTCAGGCGTGCACACCTTGCCAATAAAAACATTCTTGATCTCCTCAGCTGTTCCAAGGTTGTGTGTGTTGCACTGATTGCTAATAGCCTCATTTTTTGTTTGCTGATCCTGATCCCTGATTTGATCCAAGTCAAATATGTGTTCCAGCTGAACCATTCCTCTGGGAATTATGTTGGTCTTGAGATTAATAACCCCTTCTAAGTCCAGTTCGGCCTCTTTTGGATTAACGTTGTCAATTATTTGAGTTGCAAAGATGTCAGAACTTCTGATGAACTGGAGGATATACTTATCATCATTGAAGACCTGTAGGTGAGTAACATTATCCGGGACCAACGGAGTGGACGTTAGCTCAACGGTGAATTTCTTGAGCCCAGATAAAGAGAGGGGTTGTAGGGTGCTAGCTGCTTGAGCCAAGGCATCAGCTATGTGATTCTGAGCATGAGGGATCAATTGTATGTCGAATGAATCTAGGCCTTCTAAGAGATCCCAAACCCCGTGCCTATAATTTGTGAGTCTCCGATCATGACACGAGTACAATTTCCTGACCTGGTTAACTACAAGTGCAGAATCCCCGAAGACTTGTAGCGCTTTCACCTTTTTCTTTAAGGCCATAAGAAGGCCAAGGACTAAAGCCTCATACTCTGCTATGTTATTAGTGCAATAAAACTGCAATCGGTGGGCAGCGAGAAATGTCTTATCCGTTGGACTGATGAGTTCAAATCTAGCTCCAGCTCCTTGCCTTGACTTTGATCCATCAAATCAAAGCGTGCAATATGCAGAGGATTCCTTGTCTTCAGGTCTTACTGAGCCTCCATTCCCTTTCAGCTAGACGGTAGGCCTTGTAATCTTAAGGGGGTTTTCTGGTTCGGAGCAATGATCAACAGGCGGTTCTGTTGGCATCTCCTTTGGTGTTTCTGTCGGAGGAGCAGTGGTTTTCTTAACATGCTCCACTGCTGCTTGGCATAGGCAACAATCAAATTCAGAGTGAGCAGTATTGTCGACCCTATACCAGTTCGGCAATAAGAGATCCTAAAAAATTCATTCGGGCTCCTAAGCTAAGCTGATCCCTTGCACACTTTTCCATGAATTCCTGGAAGCCATCGAGCAATCCCCAGTTGTCATCCCTATCCGGCTCATCATCAGTTTCTGCCAACACTTCTGTGTCTGGGGGCATTCGAGTGGAATCTACCGAGGGACTGCACAACACCAGCAATACTTCATCTGCACGTTCTTTCTGAAGCTCAAGCTCATTTTGGTAAGCAAAAGGGCGATAATTCCCTAAGTCAGTTTCGACAAACAACACCTCGCTAAGATTATTTTATTCCATGATCATATACTTCATACGGGGTTCACGGTTGATACGGATCTGATTTGGCAGCCCCTTCGATGGCAGCCACATGTGAGAAAGGTCTGTGGCAGTGTATCCATTCAGCACCTTGGTGAACTCCCTCCCTAAAATAATTCCATAAGCATCGTGAATATCTGCTAGTTGGATATCAACGACCTGTTATATCCGGGGGTCCGCAGCAATTTGCATGGGGATGCAGTTTATTTCACCTATGATGTTGATCTATGTTTTGTCCAGCTGGGTCACCTTTCTCTTTGAAGGCGTGGGGGTGATGCCAAGAGCCTTGCATACGGCCAAGGGCATGACATTGGCAGACTCACCTGAATCGAGCAGGCAGTTGTGCAAGTTCTTCCCAAAGACCCTAATAGTAGTCAGGAAAGGGGGAGTTTCTGACCTCCCTTGGAGGATGCCCATAGGTGTCAATTTGAGCTATTTGACCTTTATTCCTATCACTGCCCATATCCTTGGCTTGCTTAAATTGCTAGTCCTTGGGAGGCTGTCTACCAGCCCTCTCTGGCTCCTTTTCAATGTATCTACTTGCTGACTGATTTAAGGGCACATTGTTCCTTCTTTCGGTATTGTCCTGTATTTCCTGTTCTTTCCTGGGCTCCTCAAAGGTTACCCTTTTGGCTGGGGTCTCTTGTGTCGAATTAGAAGATGATGTCTCATTCAAAACCCGAAAGAAAGCATGCCTCACAGCAGGAACCTTGAGTAATTCGAAGGCTGACAAACTGATTTTGACCTTCCTCAACTCTTCTGCCACATATTCACCCATTTGCTCAATTTTAGAGCTAAAAGCTTGGCTTATAGCAGAACTAGTGGGCTGGACCTTTGTTTGACTAGACAGATTTTGAGGTTGGCCTTTAGGCTGATTCTGTGACTGGTTTTGAGATTGATTCTTGTTAAGGTATTGGGCAGGTATATGAGGAAGCCCAGGGTTATTGCTGGCATTTGGATGAGGCAGAGTGGCGAAATTGTTTGGTGGGGTAGAAGTTGTGAAGGGTCCACCCGCTTGCCTATTTCTGAGGAAGTATGGACTTGACCATTGATGGAACATGTGGACCTTATCCACGAATGGTTTTTCCTCATCTATCGGACCATTATCTACTAAATCAAAAAGCTGAGCCAAGGTTTGTTCATTACTTACCTCCTGCACTTTCTCATCCTTAGTAGGAGTAGGCTCGACTTCGGGCTTGTTGCGGTCTCCTCGCGAAAATGACGCATGATTGACTACCAGACACGAGGAATCATATGGCTCAGATGAGATGATGTCCCTGCAGTTGGCATTATCGACTGCATTTTGTACCTCCACCTGGAAGATTTCAGCAGCTGTCTGGAACTTGGGACAATCTAGCTCAGAATGCCTGCTGGTTTTGTGAAGTCGACACCATCCGGACAAGGCTACTTCGGCCAAATACACACTGCTGGATGTTTTGTCATTGCTTGCCGATTGATCGAATGGCATAGGGACTCCACCATTATTGGGCCTGGTGTTCCATGTACGATTCTGCCTCTGAAAGGGTCTTCTTTCTGTATTTTGATTGGCGTTTTGCCCCATCTCATAATTCTTCCCGGAGGAAGTTCCTACTTCCTGATTATCTCTGTTGTCTCTATTGTCTCGACTGTCCCTGTTGAGGTTGGCCTGAAAATTATGTTGGGAGGCCTACAACTGATTATTCTAGTTCTTTAGATGCGTCATCTCCGTGGACATCTTTTTGATCATCTTGGTCAGCTCCTCTAGCTTGTCCTTCTTAGTCGCACCTCCAGGTGACGGGGCCAGGTTTTTGAGAAAAGCGGGCGGGGCCGCCGGCTGATTTTGATAGGCCAGAGGAAAGTCTGGTCCCGACAGGTATAATGGCGCCTGGGGCTGTTGGGAATATGTCTATTGATGAGGAGCAACCTCAGAGTATTAGTATTGCTGCTGGGGTTGTAAATAAGAAGAAGCGGGAGGTGCATAATTCAATGGTTGCCCTAGATGTGGCACCATAGACAATTGGGGCACCTGGTTCATGAGAGGGGTTTGATGAGCAAACGCCTGATTGAGCCCCTGAATCTGCATCGGGTGGGCTACAGGCCCCAAAGAGGGCAATGGGCCAGAGATATTTTGCCCCAAGTCTGCACTAGCGACCAGGGCCTCTACATAGGCAGCTAGTAGGGTAGTGGGCGGTGGGCGCATCCTTTTCACCAAGGCCGACGTGAGATTATCTAGGGCCGTGTAGTAGATCGGGAGAGCAGCCGCATCATTATGGATGTATGGATCTTGAAGCCTCATGTGAGCCTGATGGAAGCGGTCATTGAAGGAGCCGATAGGTTCGTTGACCTCCCTTCTGATGGACATGAACTGTTGGTAAAGGTCCGCGGGGTTGACAGGGATCTTGTATTTTTGCATAAAGGCATTCTTCATTAGGTTCCACGAGGTGATGGATCCCCTCGGCAGATTGATGTACCAGTAGAAGGCCTCTTCTACCAATGAATGCAGAAAGAGGTGACATACAACGTCCTCATGGTCCACTTGCATTTCGGTGATCGTCGTTTCGAATATCTTGATATGCTCCTCGGCTATTCTTTGCATGTCTTGTGGATGGAACTTAGAACAAAAGCCCTCCAAATTCTTGGGCATATCATTATAGACCGCAAAATGTATCGGCGACAGATTATGCGCAAGCCAAGCCATGGGGGGAGGCGGAGGTGGCACTTGCTATTGGAGAACAGGGATTTGGGACTGTATTGGCAATACAACCACAATGTGGGGCTGCCCTTGAGCTATGGCTGCCTGGACTATGCCTTGGGCTGGAAGGGCCGGGAGAGGAGCAAACCCCTGGCTGCCAGAGATAGGACATGCAAATGTTGTTTGAGATGGTTGGGTGGAAGATGAAGGCCAACCAAATGGAGGTGAGGGTGAAACGGGGGCGGATGGAATGGAGGAAGAGGAAGAAGCGGCGCTGCTTCCTTGTGCTCGTTTTTCCCTCGTGGGAGGCTACAATTCTTCAAATTCTCTCTTTTTTAGTGTTGACCGTAGAACTCTCTGAAACTTTTCTAGGGAGAATGATCCGATTCGATCCAGCTTTGCTTTATCCTTCAACTTAGAATCTTCACCGTGGCCCTCCTTCTAGCACCAGTTCTGTTGATGGCATTAGGAGGAGGAGGGCATAAAATGAATCACTTCCAACCTTTACCTTTGCATTTCCAATGTGTCAAGGCCTCCTTCTAGCGCCAATTCTGTTGATGGCGTTAGGAGGAGGAGGGCATAAAATGAATCACTTCAAACCTTTACCTTTGCATTCCCAACGTGTCAATCCCTCCTTCTAGCGCTAGTTCTGTTGATGGTGTTTTATGCACTTCTCAACACAGGTAGTGCATAGGTGCACTACCTCTCTTGAAAGACAATTTCCCACAATCGAATTGCAGAACACTATCCTAAGGTCTCTCGAATGTTAGGTCATGACAGGGCTTAGATAACTCATTAGTTTAATGTGATTTGCTGGAATCACAAGGCGGTCTTACAGAAAATATGAAGCATGAACACAAAGCATGAAGTCGGATCTATAAAAAGGAGTTCCTATGATGGAAAGTTGATATGTATCAGCTGTAGGTTCAAACAATAGTCTTGAACTCCATTTTAATTGTTGGATTTGGCTTTACAATGTGCAATGAACCTTGGTATTGTTCAGTTTCTAAAAAAGTGGCAAAAGAGCAAAGGGAAGGAAAAGTTCTTAAGTCTAAAACTTGCTGCGAATAGTGACTATGGAGTTCCTACAATGGACAATTCCTCAAAACAATATCCCACTTAACCAAGGATTTCACAGTATCATAGAAATTGTGCTATCTTCTAAGAGCTGCAGATATTTCATCCTTCATCCACCACATACATGCATAAATTAAAAATAAGTGTTTGGGGTAGCTTCAAATCAAGTCCAAGCTAACTTTGCACAGCTATCTACGTTCAGCAAACAGCAAAACGTATGGACTAAGAGATCATCAACAAAGCAGGAATTTTTACAATCAGCCAATGGCATTCCTAAGATTTATCCAAATAACATGAACAGCTAACTAAACAGCAAAGAGATCTAAGCTAAACATATGAAATTGGAGAAATGAATCAAATGACATGAGAGAAATCAAAGAAATACACCAAGTCAATGTTATTTCTTATAAATTTCAGCAGCATGTCTTTACAACAACTCAACTCTCTCTTTTGCAAATGAGGGGAGTGCTCTATTTATAGTTTTTCAAAAGCTAAATGAATGGCCAAGATTCATTACAATTGTGTGGCCAAGATTCATTACAAAATAGGGTTTCACCTACCTCCAAATAGATTTACAATTTAGAAAACATTCTTTGTCTCTTCCCTATTTCGTAATCTAGTGGATGACACTATTGCTCTTTCGTCCTATAGCTAATTGCTGTTTTCTTGGCTGTAGCTACTCTTCAGGAAGGTCTTCTTCCTTGGTCGGGCTATCCTCTTGCTCTTCAAAAGCTGCATGTTCTATGTACTTGAGGATGACGGCCTGGAGCTTGTCTATCTCGAGGACTTCGCATCTTAATGCCTGGTAGCTCCATTCTTTGGCGTTCTCTTCCAACCGCTTCCAATCCTCATCATACTTCGAGCTTTGGTCTCTGAATAGCTCTGATCGATCGAAGGCGCAGGCGGAAAAACTCAGGAACTCCGTTGTAATCTCTCCGGCTGTCTCGTCCTTCATCTTCTCCTAGAAGTATGGCTTGACCTTCTCAGCTTCCATTTGCACTATGGGAATATCATAGCCCGTTATTAACTTGAGATACTCGGTGCATTTCCGCCCAGATTTCCTTGATCCATTCCATATCTGGGTCCACCTTGTTCAGGATTTGCTTCATTCTCTCCTTCTGGTTCTTGAGGTCTCTGCGCCACACATCCACCAACCAATGATCCTCTTTCTTCAGCTCTAGCTTCTCTTCCCATGTGTTCTCTGGCATCTGAAGGATGGCCTCAACTCTTGGGAAGGTAGAGTCATAGATGGTGGGGAAATTGGTGTAGAGCTTCTTCACGCGTTCCAGGGATTGGATCAGGTCTAAGAACTTATTGGCTATCTGCACAGTCATGCCGATCCCCACGTTTTTGATACTTATGACCTGTTGGAACCAATCCTCAGTGGTCTTTTCTAAGTTCCTCCTCCTCTCTAGTTTATCTATCTATTCTTTGGAGAGTAACTATGGTGCTGCTGTAGAGGTAGTGGGCAAGTCGGTAAGGGCAGCAACCTATGCTTTAAGCTCGTTCTTAGTGACCTTGTCCTGCTTGATCAGGTGCACCACTGTGGCCACCGATTCTTCCAGATGTTCAACCTTTTGCTCTCTAGTCGCTGTCTCTAGGTCAATGGTGGAGATATTGTAGCTAACGCCCTCCTGACCAACTGTAGGCGTGGCAACTTGCACTGCTTGGGTTTCGGAAGCATCCATCGTTATCTTGGACCAGACCTTAGGCTTATTTTCCTTCTTTGTTGTGGTCAGGGATCGGGCCAAGATGGCTTCCAATCTCGCCCTCCAGTCCTTCAGCACTGGGGTAGTCTTCTCCAGTTGTTTCTCTAACCAATCGAGCATAGCAGATTTGTCCTTGGGTGCATCACGGCTGCCCTCACCCTTTTCAGTTAGAGGCAAGATTTCTACCTCTTTTTCTTTTTGGGGTTCCTCTTTCTCTTTAGTAGTGTCCTCCTCGTCTTTGTCGGAGTCACGATAAAACATGAGGCATTTGACTACTAGCTTGGTGGACAATTGTCGAGTGGGACTGTCTACTTTTGCGGCCTCTTCTTCCCTTTTCTCCTTAGTAGCCTCAGCCTCAGGGCTCTTGGTAACATGGGTCCCAGTCTCAGATAAATCCTTTCATGGCTGCTCCTCTGGTGGCTGCCCCTCTTCTCCCTGTGGTGACCTTTCTGCCTCCTCCCCAACATCTTTTGGCTACTGAGCTAACTCCTCCTCAATGTCCTCATCAAATGTCTGAATAATCTCTTTGGCACCCGAGCCATCCTTTTCATCCCCACTCTCGGAAGAGCCTGTCTCTTCTTCCTCATAGGCCACCTTGTCGATGGTTCAATGCTGGTACTAGTGGTGCTCATGATATTCATTAGCCTCTTCCTCCATGGGCCTTGAGGCTTCCTACTCTCGCTCCTCCAACTCCTTCGAGATTTGTATCGTGGCCTCCATGGCTGGCGGCCCTATTGGCGGTTGTGAAGGATGAGCTGTTGTGAGGGCTTGGGCGAGGGCTGCTTGGAGAGCGAGGTCCATTAGGATCTGTGAGAGTTTAGGGGGAAGGCTCTACATGTGCCTTGCAAGAGCCTCGGGCATGGTGGAAAAGGGGACAGGTGATGCTACTGTTGCCAGTGGGAGGGATGTAATCAGAGACATGGTGGGAGAGGAAGGAGTGGTCATGTTGGAAGAGGAATCTACGTTAATTATTGACCCGACCGGGGGTGAAGAGGCAAGATGGACAGAAATGTCCACTGCCTGCAAAGATGAGGCGACTGCGGCCTGAGAGGCGGGTAGCGCACTAGTCAGGGGAGGGAGGAGCAAGGGAGGCTGCACTTCTATTGCAGTCACTGTCTTCTTGAGCCTCTTGGGAGATGAGCCTCCCATGTCCTTCTTCACTTGCTCCTTGGGGTCCGTAGATTGAGCCGTCTCTATTCATTTTCTCTTTTGAGAGTTGGTGACGGGGGGAGACTTGGAAGTCTCACCAGCTGATGTGGTGGCGGCAACATCCTCCATCGCGCTTGGTTCACTCTTGAGCGCTTCCTATGTTAGGACGACCCCGTGTTGCTTCAGTTGCGCCACCCACCCATCTACCCACTCCTTAGTCCGAGTTATGATTGGTTGGGTGATAGTATCCAGGTCATCGACCTCTTGCTCATCCTAGTCTATGGAGGGGATTGCCAAGTTGGCAACCACAGGGTACCTTGGGTGCACTATTGTAGACTTGTCTTCCTTGAGCTGGTTCGGCACCTGGAATAGTTGCACTCTTCTTAAGAACTGTACGGTCATGCGCATGTAGTGCCTTGCGCGGACCTCCTTGTCATCTTGGCAATCTGCCCAGAAGTCTTCAATATGGTATTGGGGGGCATATGCTGGCCCCAGTGCCTTCCTTACATGGCCATGTGGATCCATCCGTGGGCGTGCGGTGTACCAATCAAAATGATATTCTTTAAGCTCTTTCTCAGAATTGCCAGCACACTAAGAAGTCTGTAACCGGTACATAACCTGGCCGAGGGTCATCGGGTAGGGGATCCCCGCTACGTGCTTATTGCCGAAGACTACTTGGATGTGTTGGAGCTACCGAGAAAGCTCCAGGAGGATGATCCTGTCATTAGGATACCGCGGCAACTTATTTGGCCATTCTGTGAATCCCTGAGCTCGGATGTAGGTGAATTTGGGGAACTAAATATACAGGAAAGCATACTCCTTCAAGAGTTCCCTGGCGCTGTGGGAGACCCTCCTCTCGAAGTCTCCGGCGATCAATCTGATGACATGGCCAGTGAAAACATCATTGACCCGGCAGTACTCCTTCTTGAAGTGGCGGTACTAGAGTTGAGGGTACTTGTCAAACAGCTTGAGCCCTCGCTTATGTCCTTGATCGGGTGCTTCAAACAGCCCACTGTATTGTCTTTGACTTGCCAGGGAGTATACCAGGTAAGAGGTCATATAAAACTTGGAGCTTTTCTTAACGTTTACAAACTGCTCATGGAAGCAGTTGCTGATGATGCCCCCCAGTCGAATGAGGTCTTTGTGTTAACGTCCTCATTCCTTTGCAGGATCTGCTTGATGTAGTATGCCATCAACTCTTGGAAGTAGGCGGCTGCCGGGAGACCCATGACTCTGCTTAACATGGTTACCAGGTCGTGATAGTCTTCGTGGAAGTCACTGCGAAACAGCTCTTGGGGAACCTCCGCGTCACTGCCCCATTTCTCCTTAAGCCAGTAGAGGTTAATTGATTTCTTGCACCCTAATGGATTAGCATCCCACGTCGCCTGGCACTGTTCCAATGAAGGGACCTCCATGTGTGGGAATGTGGGAATGTGGAATATTTTTATGATTCCTTCTGGCGACATGTCGGCGAGGATGTTCCCCTCCTTGTCCACGATTGTCCTGGAGTCCGTTTGGTAGGCTTCTCGGTAAGCCATTACGAGTTCGGGTGCTATCAGAGAAGGAGAGAAACCGGTAGCTTTGGTGATTCCACTTTGACGTATTAATTTGGCATTCTTTATTTTAGGGTCGACCTTGACCCTCTGGGTGAACTCATCTATGTCCACTTGGCTGATGTTTGTATCTGAGAGCTCCTTCTAGTCTATTGAGACCTTTGACTGGAGCAGCTCACCCTGAAACTGAAACTTTATCTGATCCTTATCTTCTTTTCCCCGAGCGGCTCTCCCTGATTTCTTGCCCTTGTCCTTTTCGGCGGAGGCCCCTGAAGTTCCTGCAGCTGATTCCATATATTCTGCAAGCAAGGGCAAAGTCAATACAACAAGCATCGAAAGCAATTACGTTAGTCCATATTTTGAGCCTATCATTAAAACAATTAATCAAGTATATCATAAATCTCGCTTCCAAATGTTATCAATTTCATTTCAGGGTATTTGGGCAATCCGGGCCCGGAGGCCTAGACTTCCCTGGTAGGAATGCTGTCTGGAAGGGAGAATGTGACCGAAAGTTCTCAGAGACCCTCCTTGGCTAGATTTCAAAGTTTCGAGATGCTCATGATGGAGAACAACAAATTTTAGGACATGGGTCGAAGTTAGATTCCGGATTTGAGCTTGCTAGGATCGATCTAAGGCGCATTGGAGGTTTCATGTCGAAAAGCTGGCAGGAGAAGGTAGAAGGTGGTGGCCGACAGACAACAGAAACCCGGCGGCAGAAGTCCGGAGCCCGGGGCCAGGAGGCCGGGAGGACGCATCGCTCTGGCCACCGTAAGATTTTCGGTAATCATCGGGAGACAGCGGCGGCCAAAATCTCGAGTCCTGGAGAATGGAAGGTTGGCAAAGGTCTACCGCTTGAAGGATTTTTGTGCCACTTAACGGGGACGGTGAGGATCTCCTCGGAGCTCGAAGGACGGGAAGCCAACAGGGTTCCACCGTGGATGACGGCGGAACTATCACGGAGTTCCGGGGAAGGAACTCCGGACCGCCGGGTCTGGACAGTCCCAACGGTGAGGAATTCGGCAAAACTAAGATGGCCAAGGGAAGCCTACGATCCAGAGAAGCAGGCGGCAGATGGGACCTCGCCGTAAGGTTTCGCCATTGGGAACGGCGACAATTTACACACAGAGGTCTGACACCCGGGGTCCGATGAGCATGTGCTGGGCAAGATAGTGCCGGACTTCCGAGGACGGAAGTTCGGGAGGCGGGGCCCAAAGGCCGAGGTGCTGGGTCGCGCCGGTCGCCGTTTGATCTTCAGCAATGATGGACGGCGATGGCAAAGGGCGGCTCGGGGCCTGGATGGCGGGGAGCCGAAAGGGTTCCACCGTGGATGATGGCGGAACCATCACAGAGTTCTGAGGACGGAACTCTGGACGGCCGAGCTCGACAAGATGACTCACAGCCAAGGCGAAGGCGAACGCCCAAGGCAGACGGCCAAGGAGAACGGCCAAGGCGGAGGGCGAAGGCGGACGACCAAGGCGGAGGGCGAAGGCGGACGGCCAAGGCGGATGGCCAAGGTGGAGGGTGAAGGTGGATGGCCAAGCCTGACGGCGAAGGTGGATGGCCAAGGCAGACGGCGAAGGCGGATGCCGGGCCCGGGATACCCGACCACCCTGCACGAAGAACAGTCGCGACTGAGAAGAGTCCCGAGTCGGTAGAGAGGGCCAATCCAACAGGTTTGGGAAATTTCTAAGATATGGGTAATGGGTGCCACGGAGGGTTCTTCTAGTTGCTTCATTTTAACCATTGATTTAATTCACTTAAATTCCCTAAAATGACAAAAAAACACGGGAGGGCAAACGGGGATGGCCTACCTCAAAAACGCTAAGCAGGGAGGCACAAAATTCACTGGGGATCATCAGAGTGAAGTTGATCGTCGAGGATTGCGACGCAAATGAAGGTGGGCTCCAAATGCTTCGGCTCTGCAATTTCGCTCCAATTCGTAATATGAAAATGAAATCGGCGGGCCAAGCATTATATACCCCAGCCGCCATTAATGCCCACATTAATTGTAGGTACAGCCACACCAAAAGTTGGTGGGATTTCAAATTAGGTCAGCGGCGATGGCGAAGACTCCGGGGTCTGAATGGCGGGAAGCCATGAGGTAACGGCCGTCATGGGTTTTCGCGAGTTTTGAACAGCCACAGCGAAGGGAGCCTCGGGGCCCGGAGGGTGGAAAGCAGGCGGAGGTTCACCGCCGAAAGATTTGCATGTTGTTAAGCGGCGGCGGCAAGGGTCGGGCCAAGACCCGGATAGTGGGATGCCAGCAGGGTTCCGCTGTGGACGACGGCGGAACCATCACGGAGTTCCGAGGATGGAACTCTGGACAGTCGGGCCCGACAAATCCCGCGGTAGGCGGTCAAAACAAACCTGCGGTGGAGGAAGCCAAGGCGGGGCCCAAAGGGTGGGAGGCCGCCAGAGGCTCGTCGTTGCGGACGGCGATCCTTGGACGAAAGTCCGGAGATGGGCTTCGGGGGACCGGGGCCCGAAGAAGTAGGTGCCGCCCATTAGAGATCGTCGGGTTCTCAATGGAAGACGACGGGGCAGGCCTCGAGAGGCGGAAAGATGCTCGGGGAACGCCGCAAAGGGCAAAAAACGCAAAGGGGAAGCCCGATAGGGGAATCCCTAAGGCCCAGGCCTGGAGTTGCCCAGGGCCGCTGCAGAGCCCAAAATGCCGAAGAGACCCCCGAGGCCCCCCAGAAGGCAGCAACAACCCAAAAGCTGAGGCATGGTCGATTTATGATGAAACCTTGGAGCAACATAGACCATGCAGAACATCAAAAAAGAGGGGCACGCAAAATGAGGTGGCCTTGAAAGACCCGACAAGGCGTAAGAAAAGAGGGTCCCCATTCCAAACGGGGCATGTGTGCTAAGGGCACAACAAATCCCAAAAGTTGCATTCAAGTGCACGTATCTTAGCAAAGAAACTTCTTCAAGCAGGATATCGATGGCACATTCTGATAGGGGCATCTACATTAGCAACATCTTCTGAACTTAAAATCTTTCAGAAAAATAAAAAAAATAAAAAAAATATGAAAATCCAAAAAAAAACAAAAAAAGGATTGAAAATAGTAAAGAGAAAAAAGTGTCCTCTACCGAAAACCACTACGGTGGTGCTTTCAATAGGTACCATGATGAAAAACTAGAAAATAGGCATCATGAGTAGAATCTAACATCTATGTGCACCAGTTAAGATGAAAGCATCTAATCCCATCTATAATAAATCCAACATTCCATCCATCTCAGCCATAATAAATCCATTCATCCATGAACCATTTATCCAATCCATTTTCATCCATCTGCATCCCTCATCCAATTTATCTTGATCTTGATGAAAGTTTGGGGCACACTTTACACTTGCTTATGGTAAACATCTTGACATGGGTCATTTTCACTAATCCTATCTTATCCAACGTTATCTGAGCCATGAAACATTATCCAGATGAGCATTCTTTATATGAACACCTTATCTTATCACAAGATAATCCTTGGCATCCTTTGCATTCTTGCCATATCCATCCATCCATGGCATTACATACATTACTAGATACTGGGGGAAAATATTTACATCTTGCTTCGGGAATAAATCTTGATCTATATCCTCCAACTTATGTGGTGATCCAAACATTGGAAACTATGAAATCAAATTGGTCAAGCATCTGTAATCCAAAAATCCAAATCACTAGCCCATGGCATATTTTGACAAGAATATGTTCCTTATCAGGCTTCATCTTTCATCTAACATCAATCCAAACAATCACTATCAACCACATCTAATGTGTGCTTCAAACATCACACCAAATCATTCAAACAACTTTTTTCCAAATCAAGCTTCATCAATCCTGATCGATTAAAATCCAATCAATCCATCATCTTGGGATATCCATCCTAATCCTTGTGTTTCTTAACACCATCCTTGCATTGTTGTGTATCCTCAATAATGTTATCATAATCAATCCTGATCAATCTTAATCAATCAAATTCTTGCATTGTTGTGCATTCTCAACAATGTTATCATCATCAATCCATTTGATCAATCAACTTTAGCTTGGTTTTCAACAAAATAGCAAAACAAGGCACTGATATCATCACACATATGCATATCCAAAGAAAGGCCAAAGATGCACAGGGATAAAAACAAACAATATATGAGGGAAGAAAAAATTACTAACCCTAACCATATTTTTTGACAAAAGAAAGAAGATTTAAGTGTACAAAACCATAACGCCAAACACCCATGTAAAATGACTTACAGATTTTGGACTACGACAATTTTAACATAAACAATAAAAAAATCATTTATGCAAAATACCCATGTAAAACGACTTAAAAATTTCACAAAACAATAGTTTTAAAACCCTCCAATCTCTTTTAAAACGAAGCCGAAGCCATCAATTTTTATCATAGTCTCCTCCCAAATGAACCAAGAAACTGAAGCAGACGATTTTTCGAATAGTCTACTATCAAACCAACACCACAATGGCTCTATTGACAATGCAATTTAATCAATATATTTTCTCACACATTTCAAACTTTACTTTCCCACATTGCTACACCCATGTAAAATGACTTACGAATTCTGGAGAACAAAAATTTTAACATAAACAATCAATAAATCATCTATGCAAAACACCCATGTAAAATGACTTATAGATTGGGGAGAACAACAATTTCAAAACCCTTGATCTGCTATGAAACCAACACCACAATGGTTGTTTTGACAATACAACTTAAACAAAGTATACTTTCCCACACTACAATATTCAATATTGCATTTACTTCGTCTACCCATATTTACTCCATTTGTCCCAATCGTACAACAACAACCGAATGATTAAACATTCCTACAAGAAAAAACTTAGGGTTCAGCTTCTGCTTATCGAGGACACCAACTCTACCACCCCCAAACCACATAAACACAAAGCTCCACATTTCCACAAAAGAACTTCATCTAGTCATCGTTGGTTAGGACATCTCCGGTGCTAGAAAATCCAATTCATGGCTGGGCTGATGAAATTCTCGGTGAAAACTTCAAAAAAAATAGCCTATCGACTAAATACATATAGATATAAATAACTAAGTGTTAAATTATATGAAGACTGTGAATCTTGCATGGAATGTATTTTTAAGTATATTTTATGGCATGAAGCCACCAACATCCCCATTCATTAATGGGTGAAGTACACATCATATGGACTTGGGAATTAATGTGAATTGAAGCAAGTAATAGAAAGACAGAGGTGATGGTGAAATGGTTCTTGATGACTCAAAATATGGAGATGAATCATTGTGAGAGAGTAATGAGTCCAAAAGGGCATGTAGATAAATTTAGAGAAAAGAAGGGAAGCGAGAAAATATTAAAAGCATAGATTTTCAGTTGAAGATTCAGAAATCACTTGTTGAAGTGGAATTTTTATGCAATTGGGAAAAATGTTCATAGGTTGAGTGAAATTAGCACGACTAGTTGGCCACGATGAGGAATTTCTACTACCACGACCACTTTCAGTACAACGATAGTGGTGGCAGTTTTGCATGCTTCTGATCTTCTCCCAGTGATAAAAACAAGAATACAAAGTGTTGACGCCAAATATGTATGGCAGTTGTGCATGCTTTTGATCTTCTTCCAGTGATGCTTGAGCTAATTACAAAATGAACTGCTCTTTTAGAGGTTTTGTTCGAACCATAGACTTATGGGAAAATGTATGGCTTTCTATTTCCCATTCACTTTAGTACTACCTACTTTATCCTCTAGACTCTATCCCACAAAATTCATAGCCCTACTGATACACGGTCTTAAAAATAAAATAAAAAAATTGATAAGTAGGAGGTATTTTTCATAGCATGTCAAATTGTGATATTGTTATCAAGATTCAACTTTGTAGTGTTAAGAATCAAACTCATTGACCCATGTTTCATGAATATAATGACTTGACTCTTAAAACTACACAGTTGAATAACAGTATCACAAAACACAATTGCTTAAAGTGGTTCAATTTTTCTGAAACATATTGTATGGGATGATGTATAGTGACTTGAAGTTGTCTTGAATTATTTTTGACCTTACACATGGAAATTTGAGTAGAAATTGACCCTGGTAAATGACAAGACAGTGGGCTTGACGTTATCCCTCAATTACAAGGTGTGTCACTCAACTGTGAACAAGACGATTGCTACATAGTGTTTGCAATCGAGTCCTGATTCAGGACTACCCAATCACTAGTGAGTTTATTTTGGTTGGTCTTATGTTTTTTCAATGGATTTTATAATGTAAATTGCAGTAATTTCTTCTTCATAACCTCAAAATTTGAATTATTTTGGCATCTTTTTAATATATGGGTATTGTTTTTAAATCTCAATATTTTAGACATCTATGTAAATAAGGGTTTGGGTTTTTTTTCTTTTTCTTTTGATGAATATGTATATATATATTAAATA
Source organism: Sequoia sempervirens (assembly GCA_007258455.2). Taxonomy (NCBI): domain Eukaryota; kingdom Viridiplantae; phylum Streptophyta; class Pinopsida; order Cupressales; family Cupressaceae; genus Sequoia; species Sequoia sempervirens. The sequence goes on along the minus strand of VDFB02000015.1, from coordinate 303,756,256 downwards.
CAAAGATAGAAATACATATTCATAAAAAAAGGTGGGTGGTAGAAAGGCACACCCCGAGAGTCACATCGGTAGAGCCTAGAAGTCTAGAGTTACATGGCCCAAGCCCAAAAAGTAAGAAATATTATGGTATTGTTTACATAAATTATGTTATTGTTTTCTCTATTAAAAAAGAGGTTACTTTGTATTAGTATCAACCTTTCATCTTTGTGTATGGATAGTAGCTTCTTGGATTAAGTGTATTTTGAAACAATGTGTATCTTTTAGGCCTAACTACATGGTTTAAATGTTGGCTCTATCCTTTAATATTTCTTGAGTATCAACATAGACTTACTAGGGTTTAAAAATTTGAGATTAGCTTTAGTTTTTGTGTAGGATAGACTCTTTTCCATATTAGTTATTTTCAATAGAGATAATTTTATAGTGTAAGCCAATTCAACTTTAAACCAATGAATTTTTCTATTCAATCCTCATTGGACATAAACTATGAACAAATTTATGTTATAAAATTATCCATATCAGATCTATTTTCTTCATATAAGTTTTAGATTAATCCTTTTGGCTCTATTTTCTATGAATAGAGATAGGAAATATTCTTAGACTTATAAAATTTCTTATTGTGAATAGAGAAGTGTTATTTTCTTAGCCTTTTAGGCTTTACTATTGTGAACAAAGATGTGTTATTTTCTTAACCTTATTGACCTTGTTCAATGAATACATTTGAGTACCTAATTTATCTATTTGAGTTTATATACAAAATTATTTTTTTGAAACATGTTAGAAACCAAGATCAGACATGCAAACAAAAAAAAACCTTCCACAAAATAGAAAAATAGAAAAAGCAAGAGCTTTGCATGAAGATATGCAAATAATATTATTCAAGAATTCATAATTACATGAGATGATTTTCTTTATAAAAGAAAGCATGCACAACCCTAATCTTATATTGAGTAACAAGATAGATCAACAAGATAAGGATGACAATAATTAACCTAGGAATTAAAATATTACCTAAGTAAACTTATGCAAGTGTAATAATTAATTAACTACACTAACACCCCCCCCCATAAGTGCAACTTAAGGAGACTATAAAAGCATGCACCTAAAACTAAGATGAATGCAAGAAAGCATGAATGGGTCCCAACAACAAAGCCTGATCAGGTACCCATGTACAAATGCAATAATGAGGTAGAGAAGGAAAACCCAGTGGGACAAAACCCCCCTACAATGAGATGACTGCTGCAAAGAAGCACTGAAAGAACATTGTGGAGTAACACTAGAACCGAAATCTAGCAAGCAAGGAAAGATACTTTTGTCTACAAGAAACTGTATGAGAGTCACTGGAGGACTCGAGGAGAATCATAATAATACAACAATAGACCTGACGCCATGAAACACTAAAAAACTCACAAACTGGAACAACCCTGGAATTTATGAAGCAACAATAGATGGTATGATGATAGAATCTAGAAACTGTGTATCTTGATGTCAATGCCAAACTGAGACTAAAATTTTTCCATGGGAACAAGTTCCATAAAGACTTTGGAACATTTACCATAAAAACATGGCCCTCAAACTAAGATGGATCTGAACCAATGCATATCAATAACCATAGGCTCCCAATCTGAAGTTTGAACTGATGTGAATCTGATATGTGTCAAGCTAGAGCAAGATGTGGCCAACAGAAACTAAGAAGCTAGATATAACCCATGTGAGCTGTCAAAAAATCAAGATGAGATCAAAGTGCATGCACACTCTAATTATATTATTATGCAAGAAACCCCCCTGATGGAACTTTATCCCAGTTAATTTATTACAATAACCCAAGTAATCTTCAAAACACCCATCGAGACAAATTTGGAATAATGATGAACTTGGGAAAGATACAAAAAAAATGTGCATTGACATTAATGTAGATCTCCTCAATATATTTCCAACACCGCAAAGAAGGTGAAAATTAGAGATCGTGGAAAAAATTTATGAGCTCGAAAGCCATAAATGAACATCTAAATTAAAATAGAAATAAATAAATATAAACAAAAAAATACTAAGAAATAAACTACACCACAGGATAGTGCTTGAAACTAGCTTTTCAACGGTATCTTTTTGCAAAAAAATGATATCGTACGCAAAAGTTACACCTGTTTTTGTGAAAACTACTCTAGGAAGGCCAATCTGGCATACGGGCCCCAGGGGGCTAAAAAAGAATTTTCGCCTTTGGTCTTATGTGTGACTAGGGGCTGGTGGGCTAGGGCTGTGGTGGAGCCCTTGGTCCTCCATAGGACCGGCAGTAGTCAAACTAGCCTGTAGGGGTTGTGTGGATGGCCCCCGGTCCTCGATGTGATCGGGGAGGGGTAGAGGGAGCCCACATCAGTTGGCTGACTAGTGCCCTTTGGGTAGTTCTACTACCCTGAGTAGTCAATGGGTGGCCACCTGGTGGTGGAACCGATTAGAATTGGGAGCACTGGCTCAGATCTTGAAAACCTCCTTTTTTTGCATTTTTTTTTAAAATCGTGCCTCAAAATGCATGTTGGCGAGGTCGTACGCCTCTCTAGCAAATTTTTTTTCCTCATAAACCACTTTCTCCAAAATCAATGAAATGAAAGGAAATCTTGGGGTTTTTGGGTGCTACGAACATGATGGTGACCTCCATTTGTGCCCAAAATGCTCTAAAAATTTGGCTACCCCTAAAGCATGCAAAAATCTCTGAGCTTGAAACCTTCATAGATCTGGCAAACAATGACACAAATCTTCAAAATAAAAGCCAATCTTGACTTTTTCCAATGCTCTGAATCCAATGGTGAAGCTCAATCTAATTCAAAACTCTGCATAGATGAACTCCAGGCGTGAATCCCTCGAGGAATCCCCTCTGCAATGATTTTCTCAAAAATCTAAGAAGGGGCTACAAATCAAGGCTTTGAGACCATGTTAGAAACCAAGATCGGACATGCAAACCAAAAAACCCTTCCATAGAAGAGAAAAATAGAAAAAGAAAGAACTTTGCATGAAGATGTGAAAATAATATTATTTAGGAATTCATAATTACATGAGATGATTTGCTTTATAAAAGCAAGCATGAAGAACCCTAATCTTATCTTGAGCAACAAAATAGCTCAAAAAGATAAGGATGACAATAATTAACCTAGGAATTAAAAATATTACCTAAGTAACTTATGCAAGTGTAATAATTAATTAATTACACTAACAAAACATGGGTATGTGCAGAATCATCATGGAAAAAAAAGGCCCTTAAGTTATCTATATTATTCCAAAAATATGTAAGAATAGAATCTATAGCAAATTGAATGTAGTTTCTAAACTAATAGGTTTGTTTAAAAAAAAAATCTATTTAGTAAAAATTTGAAATTGCAATGGAGTAGTACTTAAATTTCAAGGAAAGAAAAAGAACTAGGTGTCTGTCTGACCACCCTAACCACAATAAAATGATAATTATTTTTTATAATATTTTAGATATAAGTAGAGGACTCATGTCCTAATGTGATGCATATTTTTTTGTAATTATTTTCCAAGTAAATAATTAATTATGAAATTTTTATTACAACTTTTAAAAATATAAAAACTCATATGTTTGACTACCTTAACTTGGTCAAAACTTGATGAAATTCAATTTTTTTTAATCCTATAGTATGCAAAGATGGAATGTGATGCATTTTTAGGATTCAAAAAAAGTGATACTATTTGAAAGCTATAGATGTTTTTAAATCAACCTATTAATTAGGACTTTAATCGTTATTCAAATAGAAAATGAATAATAATTATTTATCAAATTCAAAGTAAAGCATAATTTATATTGGTGGAAAGCTGAGAATCTCCTTTAAAAACCATTTTTTTTAATCAATTTTGGGTAAAAAAAAAGTCATTAGCCAAATACCCATCATATCGCCACTTTTTGGCCCATCATAATCCTGCACATACCCACTTATTTGACACCTTTGTTCTCTCCATTACTACGATTTCATTATATTTAAAGGCCTTAACCTTATATAAATCAAGAGCATTTGATAACTATTTATTCAATTATTTCTATGAATTTTAGAAATGAAATGAGGTTCGTCCTTTTGGCTTACAATGTTATGTTCATTATTTTCATTGTTAGTAATAGACCAAAAAATAAAAGAGTATATTTTGGATTCATATTTTATTTCTGATTATACTGGTGCAAGAATTGTAGGACTCTTTTATAAGGGTGTGTATATTTATTTATATATGTATATATGCTTAAATGCATGAACATAAACCTTAAGCAATGAATCCTTATACATTTTATATCGTTGATATATATATATATATATGCAAATAAGAATGTGTATGTGTGTGTGTGTAATGGAGTTATTTATTTTGCATGAAGTCAATTCTATTTTAGATAAGATTATGATTGATTATTTCTTTGAAGGAAACCAGAAAAGAATTCAGGATTAAATAATTATTTCTAAACATATGTAACTTTCTAAGAACCCTATTTTTATATTTATAATGTAATTTAATATAGAGAATATTTTATCGATATCCAGTTTGAGATATAGGTGTATGTGAACATTTGGGCACATACACTTGATATTTTTTATGTAACAAAGTTTAGGAAGTGATTGAAAGGAAAAAAACATTTATTTTATGTTGACGAATGATAGTTATGGAGAATTCATGATGCATTGGAAATTGTTCTTGCATTGCTCATAGTTATGATTTCCCATTTACAAAAACAAAAAAAAAAACGAGGTTAGAGAGGATAGAAGGAAAGAGATAGATTTGACGAGAAGGTGAAGTGCAAAAGGAGGTGAGAGATAAATCAATTCATGACAATTTGATTAGGGATGTTGGAAAGATCAATAAGTTTATGAAAAAAATAAAGAGGTGGGCATTCTAGAAGATTCCATGTGAAAATAGGGAAATTTTCTAAACAAATTTTAGATTAAGTGTAGGGCCCCTCCTGTTTACATCTTGTTAATGTGAGATTGATGTTTCAACTTCACTACTTCCTCATGATTTCTATTCTGACTATTTTATGGCTTTGGATGGTGTGCATGAACAACCACATGTTTGAGATGATGCTCCTCAACATATCAATTGTTGGAATTTTATACATTTACATGTTTTTTTATCATTATGCTTTAGTTCATGTATATACATTATTTATTTTGTGATTAAATGTGAACCTAATTATTGTTGTTCAAAAGAAATGATTTATATGATAGATTTCTAGATGTTATTTATGCTTTATATTTTTGGACATTGTTGGATGATTATGTTGTGCTTTGTCTATATATATATTTAGTAGGTACCCTTGACATGTGTTGAATGGTTATAGATACAAGGTTATTTCTGCACCTAGCTACACAAGCCTAATTCATTCCCCAATGGTGGTTAATTCAAAGATGTCATATTGGGCCTCCCTATCCATTCCCCGATCATACTTGAATTGAGTATGGTATGTGTCATGTTTGACCCTATGTGAACATGAATCTGAATTATAGGAAGTTTTGGATTATGTTTGTGTCATGAACAACCAATAAATGTTTGATTTAATTAATAGCTCAAATTTCATATTTTCTTGTAAATGAAATGTTAGGGATTCCAATGATTTACTATGATGGTTATTAAAATATTTTTTGTGTTTTGGGAAAGGGGAAAATAAAATGAAAGTGGAAATGAAATTAAGCTATTGTTTAACTAAATTGTGAAAATTCCTTTAGTTGAGAATTGTGGGCTATGTTTGACTTAAATAACTTCTATTTGAATTTTGAATTCCATAAATTTAAAAGAATATATGCTTATATGGATTTAAATCATGAATTTAAATGATATGGGTTATTTAGAAATTGATTGATGTGTCCATTTGGAGTTTGAGGAAAATGGGAATTAAGGAAATAGAAAATCAATTTTATACTTAGTTTATTTGGAAAGTGAAAAAGGGTAAATAGGAAAAAGGAGTTTCATTTTCATTATGTAATTTTATTTTGGGAAGAGTTTTGGAGAGAAGAAAACCCTCTTTTGGGAGAAATTTGAATTTTTAATTGGGAGATAATTTGGAAGGGAAAATTCGAAGAGGTTAGATTTGTTGGATTAGGAATGAAAAGGAGAATGTGCTTGTAATTGATCTTGTGCATTCATTTGGTGTGCTTAAGATATTCCTCCTTTGATGTTTTAACATAATTTGAAGTATTTTGTTTATTTCTTTTAAATTAGTCAATTTATTTCAAATGCGAATATTAAAATAAGATTGGGGGAGTATAGACATCTCTCAATGCAATTCGATTTGTAAAATTGCATGCTTAATTAATTGTTTTATTAAAATTTTAGAAATTTTTCAAAATGAATGTTTTATAGTTTGAAAGGGGTGTTAGAAACTTTTGCTACCAAAGGGTATCTTTAGATTTTTTTATTTTTTTTAAATTTCAAACTTTAAAGAACTTTTAATGGGGTTTTGGAAAAAAATTTGTGTTGTAGTGTATTGGATAAATAAGAAAAATTGAATTTTTTTAATGAAATATGATGAGTTTGAATGTGTTTAGTAAAAGTGTCCATAAAATATTGACATAGTGCTTGTGGAAACTTGTTAGAATTTTTTGATGAAATTGATTTTTATGCATCGGTTTTCATGCCACTCATTGGTGAGTATAAAGAGCCTAGGAATATGGTACTAGACAAAGTATTGGGTTGCATCCCAACATTTCCTTTACCCGAAGTGGCAAGTAGGTTGATAAAAAGTAGTGATTCATTTAATCAAGCAATAATTAATGAAACATGGGAAATAAACTAAGATAATGGATACTTCTCTGATGCCTTGAGCACTTGTGAAGGCTATGGATGTTTGGCAAAAAATGTCAGCTTGGGGAGTTTGGGTCTTGTAAGATCAAGTACTCTTGTATGTATGAGAGAGGTACTAGATTTTTTGTGTCGTAGCAATGAGCATCATGATGGCACTCCCTCCTAGTTCTCTATCATCTTACCTTAGTGTCTTGTGTGTATAGTATGTCATTGGTGAGTTTCCCAATGATGGTCGTTATGGTACCCTAGTAGTGAGTTATCCCATAATGTTTATATGACGTGGCATTGGTGACTTGTCCCAATGCGGGTTATGATGTGACACTGGTGATTTTTCCCAATGTAGACTGTGTTATTCAATTTGTGATTGTACCAAATGATGACTTCTCTTGGATTCATTATTATGGTTTGGATAATTGTTTGATATAAGATGCATATGTTGAGTGTTTTCATGTATAGTGTGTGTAAGCCTTCTCACCATGTGTTTAGCATGGGTGTTGTGCTTGTGGCCCATGTGACTATCTTCTAGCATAGTTAGACTAGATATTTTGATTCCACGAGGTCGAGTGGCATGGAACCACCATTGTGGATCAAGGGACATAATGGTATCATGTTCTACCAAGTTTAATTCATGTATTTAGTTATTTTCCATTCATACAAATTATAATATTGATGAAAAGGACCTCTCTTTGAGATGGATGAAAATTAGATAATAGAGAAGAGCATTGGCTTATTTACATGTCTCAATATTGGTATTGAGCATGATTACTCTATGCTTTTCAATATTATAATATGAAAATGATAAACAAAACTTAGGATTACTTCAATTGGTCCTTAAAATGATTATTAATGTCATTTTATGAGTTTGTGTGGCATGGTGTTGCATCTAGGTGGCCTAGTTTGCTCACTAGCCTCCAAACTCAATCAAAAAAATTCTAAGTCTAATTGGGAAGCCTTGTTTGTTTGGGTGGCTTAGTTGCATGTTTGGACGACTTGGTCATCAATTGGGCAGCCACATTTTGTAGGCCTAAAGCTCAAAATTTTGTCTAACTCTATTTGGGTGCCTCGTTTTCATATAAAAAAAGAATTTTAACCCCCTTAACCATGGTTAGCTAGTGGTTTTTCAAGCCCAATTGCAATGACAAATAATTTTTAAGCCTTGTATTTTTCCCATTCCAATCATTTTAGTTGTTGAAACCCTTGAAAACTATATAAAAGAAATGTGTTTATCATGGTACTAGGGGTCTAGTGGCATTGTGTTCATGTTCTTATATGTTTTTTTTCTAGAACTTATGGCTTCTCTTTCCTCATTTTGTGTGCCTTCTTTTGAAGTTATCCAATTATCAAACCTAGAGTTAGGGAGATTGTACACTTAGTATTGTGAAGACAAGGGAATGTCGTAATCCTTCATGGTTGGCCTTTTTGGAATCATCCATATTCCTCATAGGTCATGAGGTGTTAGGGAGTAGATTATTCCACTTATGTGATGTCATTTTGTGATGGAATGTCTTGGTGAGCATGTGGTTATCTAGAAGTGACCCATCATCATTCCAACTAGTGAAGTGTTATGTCTCATGGGTAAGCAAAGTCTCATGAAGGTCTTCCCATGTCTTAGATTTTTTTAGTGTGTTTAGATCTGGATTGGAGGTTGATGATTCCCTAATCCTATCTTGGTGTGGTTTTATAAGTGTTGTCCTCTCTCTCTCTCTCTCATTTGTTTTTTTGTGGTGGATTTATTCCATGAGTGGATGTATTCAAATGTTGACATCTAGGTTATGCAATGGTGAATTTTTCTTTTTGTTATTGTCATTGTTCCATTGTGAAACTTGTGTGCACATTGTTTTGAAAGTGCAACATGTCATTGTTGTATTATCAACGGTGTTTTCAATGTTTCAAAAAACAAATGTTCCATTATGTTTTGTTCTAAGTTTGTTTGTTTGGGACATTACATTAAGATTGTAGCATTTGATTCATTACATATTTGTAATATCTTAGTGATGGGAAACATATATTTGCAATTATTTCTGCAAGAAAATAGACATACTATTTCCTCATCCCCACAACAATATTTTGAACATTTTTTTGTGTATCCTACACTTTTGTTAACTATTTTATTTGAATTGCTACCAATAGTACATTAAATGGCATTAGAACAAGTGTTCCAAGTCTTGAAAGGGTTGATTTGTGCTCTACAACTAAAAATAAGTTTTCACAAGTATTTTATTACAAGTGGTATTGATGTGAAGATGGTCTATAGAGTTAGGAGAGCTGGTAAAAACCAAAGAGAATTGTATGATAATGATCTTGCTAGCATGGTGAAATCAATCTAGGAAAGTCTTAAGGTCTTTAAGATTTCTTAGTGATGAGAAGTGGTTATGGTTGAGGATGTCAACTAGCATACATATATTAAATATTAATATATAAAAAATATGTTGAGAGTTATCTTTTCTTCAGGCACCTATTTTCATCAACTTATTCAAAACAACAGTAAACTACCCATATGCTATCACTGTTTCAATCAATCAAATAATATATGAGCAAAATAAATCAGGCAGAAAGACTCAATAGTGAAACAAAGACAGAAAAGACTCAATAGCACATTAGAGGTTAAACACAAAGATGCCTAGTTGTCTTATGAGTTCCTCATGAAATTTGAATTCACTAATTTTAATTATAATTTGATTTTCAGTACATATGTCCAATTTCTTCTTTAAAAAAATGTGATACAGTTGTTAATTAAGATAAGATCAAATATTACATTTATGTATTTTCTTCACAAAGATACAAGATAAGGTAACCAAATCCTAGTTTTTATTTTAGAGCGTATTAATAAAATGTAACCTTGCCAAGTTCCAAACCAAATGAACCCTAGCAATTCCAACAAAATCAACTTGGGATACTTTCCATCCCACTCAATAATAAAACAACCATAATTAAAAAGCAATAAACCTTATGACTCCTTGAATATTTGTTTTGTTTTACTGCAATGTTCAACAGATTATAACAATGCAATTAGTTTTAACAGGACTAAAGACAAATTTGTGATAACTAAACTCAAGTGAATCCCAAAAATGTAAAGCCAAACTTGCAACCGCGGAGTTTTGAAATGGTTATGATTCAACAATCTCTTTTAATAGAGGTCTTCATGAATTCAAAGATAAGAAAATCTAAAGAAAGTTGTGAATAAAATAGATTTAAAACTACTCTAAAAACAAAGCAAAAAAACTAAAAAATATTGAAAAATAAATAAAAACAAAATAAATACACTATTGAAAAAAGAAAAAAAAAATACAAATAAATACATTGAAATTTCTTATAATTATAAAAAATATTTTTTCTTACTACTATAAATAAATGTTCACTCTAAAAACCTAAAAATTTATTACATGACATGAAGTATTTAGTTTTAAGTTATTCGAATAGAGGTCTTCATGAATTTGTGAATAAAATAGCTTTAAAACTGCTTTAAAAACAAAGCAAAAAAACTAAAAACTATTGAAAAATAAACAAAAAAATAAATACACTATTGAAAAATAAACAAAAAAAATTAGAAATAAATACATTGAAATTTTTTATGTGAATAAAACATCTTTAAAACTGCTTTAAAAACAAAGCAAATAAACTAAAAACTATTGAAAAATAAACAAAAAAATAAATACGCTATTGAAAAATAAACAAAAAAATACAAATAAATACAATGAAATTTGTTTATGAATAAAACAGCTTTAAAACTGCTTTAAAAACAAAGCAAAAAAACTAAAAAGCTATTGAAAAATAAACAAATAAATAAATACACTATTGAAAAATAAATAAAAAAAAATTACAAATAAATACATTGAAATTTCTTATAATTATAAAAAATATATTTATGTTACTACTATAAATAAATGTCCACCTTAAAAACTTAAAAAATTATTAAATGACACTAAGTATTTAGTTTTAAATTTTTTTTTTAATTACATTTATTTTAAAATCTAAAAAAACAACATTACCGCCACTACATAATAACCTCACGGTGTAACTCTCAGCGCAATTATTTAAATAAGTGTCTCAACATATTATATATAAATAATAATGTTATATAAATACTAATTTATTATAATAATTACTATAAAAATGATTTTCCTTGGGCTTTGAAAAGAGTTTTAAGTTTTGCTTCTGAGGAACTAGGGAGTCCAATGGTGGACAATATTATGGAAAATTTCTATGCTTTATCTTATCTGCTAAATCATCATGTCAAGTATGGCTGTCCATTTCGGGACAATTTCAATCTTCATAATCAAACTAGTTAGGATGATGAAGAACAGGGTGAGAAGGAAAATCAACAAGAAGGTGAGGGGGAAAATTATTCTGACAATAATCAAGATGCAGAGAAAGGATGGGAGAAAAATGCACAGCATGGTGATAAAGGCTTGGAGGCAGAGGCAGCTGATATGGAAGAGTAAATAGGTCATATGCTCCTACAAATTTTGTATGATATAAACCATGCAAAAAATTTATCTATTTCAATCGAGCATATAGTCAGGATATATTATAAAGGTGAAGCATATGTTTGTGTTTGGATAAAACTATACCGGTTCTATGGTAGAAGTGTCATATAAATGAGACATAGTTTTGTTGGTGCTAAATCTTAGTTAGCTATTATCATGATGAAGCTAACTGTAAAGTGAAGGTGTCCTATAATGTTAGACACAATTTTGAATATTTTGGCATCCTGTTAATCAATACTATAAATCTGATACTCATGTAAAGTTTATTATGATATTAATATAAATAGTTAGGCCTTGGCCTTTTGTCTTAAAAACAAGAAAGGTATTTTAGAGTTTATAAGATATCAAATCGATTTAAAACCATTTTTAAATGTGTTTTAAATATACTTTAAATCTGTTTGAAAAAACATCTACATACAATTATTGTAGTTATGCTAGTTGCATGTCATTTGAATGCCAAATTCAATCTAAAGAGTTTTTCCTTACATTGAATTTTTCTTTTTGATGGATGCCACTGTAATACGCCTCTTGGTATAATGAACAATAGAGCAAATTGTTAAGGACATAAGAGATGATTTAAATCTAGAGGGTGAACTCAATCCTAAAGACAAACTTCCCATAATCTTGGTGAAGGAAGTGAGAAGGATGATATTTGATTCCTAAGCTACGAAAGAACATAAATTGAGTGGAAATGTTGGAAGCAAATAGGAGACATCTATGGAAGATTTCAAAAAGATTTAGATACTCAATATTCATGTTGATCATGCAAAGAATGACACAGAAAATTATCTAGCTATAAAAATGGTTTGTAGCCCTCAATCTAAGATGGAATATATTTGTTGTAGATTTATTCTATAGAGGCCTATCATCTTCATTTAGAGGAAATAAAATTTTCCACATAAAAAAAGCATGTGAAAGAAAGGACAAGACAAAAAGGTAAATAGGGCTATTATGGGGAAACCTATGCCTAGAAGGTATTGCCTAGCATTTGAATTTGCATTTTGTGCCTTCTCAAATGTGTCCATTATCATAATTCTAAGTTAGATATGGAGTTCTCTTACTATCTTATTTTTTGGAACACGTGATGGATATGAAGAAATGGATGTGTTATAATAATTGAAAATTGTGATTGTAAATAGACAACAGAATAATCGCAAACTAGATATCATTAACTAATAAAATTCTTACATTTCTAGCAGTAACAAATACTTTAGATTTAAAGAACCAGATCTAGAATTTTCTTACTACCTTCTTTTTCTAAAGCACGTAGTGGATAAGAAGCAATCAACATGTTATAATACTTGAAAACTAAGATTATGAATAGACAGTAGAATAATCAAAACCTAAAAATCAATTAATAACAAATTTCTTATAGATTATAGCAATAATGAATATCTTTGATTTAAAGAATTATCATATATATAAAATAATTATTGTATAGCTAATCTAAGGGTTGCAACTACAAAATCTAAGAAAAAACTGCTTTCAACTATACTTTCTTGTATTTCAATGCCCTGGTGGAAGTCTCCCATTTAGGATAAGCTGAAAGAATGCTGGCAAAGGTTGTGGAGACTAGCTTTACACCTACAAAGTTCATTTTCTTATATATTTTCAAGGCATTTTAAACAAATCCATTTTGTGCATATCCTGAAATCATTGCATTCCATGAGACTGCATATCTTTGAGGCATTTTTTCAAACAATTGACATGCCTCGTGTGTGGTTTCATATTGTTCGTACATCTCTAAATGAGGGGATGGCTTAACCAGCACACTCTAAATGTTGACTGCTTAGGTGGCCAGTTCATGTGGGCCCCCTTATTTTGTACCTTTCTATTTCTGTAGAGTGATTTTGCATTTGCTATCTCCGTTCTCATTTCTATTCAGATTTTATTTTCTGTTTACACCATTACACTAACATGGGAGCTAGGTATAAGTGTTGCAAAAATCGGTCAGTGTGTCTCAGAATTTCTTCCATGACTATGGAAGCAAGCATGGTTTAAAGAACATATAGAAGTGAATTTTAGTATCTCTGTAGAATCTTTGGAATACAGAAGTGAGCCCCTCAATGTTGGCCTAGTGCATGAAGGAGAAAATATGGTTTGACTGAAAGTCTTCTTAATCCCACATGCGTCGGTGAGAAAAAACAATGCAGAAATGAATTATATACATAGAGGGGTAAGAAACTTACTATCACACAAAGAAAATTGAAGATATAGTCATAAGCTACCAATTATTTTAACTAAGTGCTTTATAATTAATTGTTTCAATAATTTCAATTTTTATTTTGTCTTTCATTTTTAATTATTTAATTAATTTTAGATTTAATTTTATCTTTGTTTTTTAATTATTTCTAACAGTTTTATTAGTTTGAATTGAAAAATGATTCATTTATCTTTAAATATTTATAAAGGTGAAAATTATAATTTTCTATTATTTATTTTTTATATTTATTTAAATGTCTTGGTAAATATGTATTATGACAAATATCATATTCTAATTATAAAGTCGGACACATATTTTACATATATTTTACCTCATTTTTATCTACACAATATCTTTTGTTTATCAACACTTCACTTCATATTTCCATAAACTTGATCTATCCATCTAATTATCCATAATAATATATGCATTGATTCTTAAACCCTAGTTATCATGATCTACTCCATCTATTTTTTCCTAAGTCAAGTCCATGATCACGGGCTCATTCTTATAACTATAAACTCAACTTTCCTAAATTCAAATTGGCCTATTGACCCCCTTTGTGTTTCTCACCTTAAGTCATGCCCATGTGTGTATGTGGGTTTTTATGTAATTTATTATGTTTTGGTATAAAAAGATACATTTCCATTCATTGCAAACAACACATGCATTCAGTTAGAATTATTTTGGGAGGATTTAGAAGGTCGTTAAATAATAATGAATTTGGATTTGGTGCTTAAAAAAGAGTGACAAGACTAATTTCTAAGCAAATTATCTATTACAAGTCATTAAATTAACATTCTTACTTGGCTTGAAATAACAAAAAATAGTGAGACTCCATCAATTTGGAGAATTTTTAAGAGATAAATGGTTAATAAGGCAAAGTAGAACAATATAACAATGTATACGAAAGAGAATTTTGAAAAGAAAAATTTGAAATCTTTTTCTTAAATATAAACTTATATGATTGTCTATTAATGAGTCTATTCTCATGTTCAAAAATAAAATTCAGCAATTTTAAAATATGATTATAAGGTGTATTCTTTCATCATGCATTTATATATTTATTGAACATGTATTTATATGTCCTCTTTTTATAAGTTCTTTTTTTTGTGTCTTTTTAAGATAGTTTCTTAATATAAATATAGTTTGTGTGATATTTTAAGTTTTCTATTATATTTTCAATACACTCAAAGTTATCAATATATTCTTCTTTAATTAACATTCTTCATCAAATTCATTATTTTTCAATTCATGCATGATTAAATTATTAAAATAAATTAAATATTGTACATTAATAAAGTATTCAATTTACAAATCACACAAATTTTGCAAGTCAAACTATAATATTCTTTATAATTGAAGGGATAAAAGTGTATACTTTAGAATTTACACTTTTTTCTATACTTTTTTTTTTACATACATCATAAAAAATTAATGACCCATTCAGTGCACGACACCCATTAGTAATCTACCATTACAAACCATCTCAACATCTTCCATTTCACAATCAAAAAAATTTAGCCACCTTGGACTGGATTGTTTTGTGGGACATTGTCTCCCAAACTTAAATTCACCATTTTTGTGCCCAAAAGTCAAACCTTTCACAAAATATTCATTATCACAATGGATCTCATGCTGGACATATTTCAAATTAATGACCATGGACATGTATTTATGGAAATTTCCTATGGCATGAATCTATCTACCAATCAATCACAAAAGATAAATCTGATTTGAAAAAATATTCAAAAGTCAATTTTTTATACTAGTCCACTAGCACATCATATTTTTCATTCGCATACCTTGTTTGGCATGCTTGTGACACCTCATTTTTTTTTGTGCTTGAATTTCATTAATGATAGTTAAGGAATCATCTTGAAGTAAGCCCTACTATACTTCTAAGCATGACGAAAATTGAAAAGAAGTACAAAATATGGAGGTAAGTGAGGTTTGAAGACTTACATCAACAAAGGACCAAGCCACAAAGTGACCTTCAACTCTAAGATTCAATTTCCTTATTGTAAAAATATTTTGCATTTTTTTTCCTTTGTTTCTCTAAATTATTCTCTTTCATGCCTTGAATGGATGCTTCATGATTTCATTCAATTAAAAATTATGATGTCTTCGTCTATGGTCTTCAAATTCTTACTTTCACAAAGTTGCCCCATTCATTCCATTTTCTTCGTATTCTTGACTTCATGCTCTCCTAATGTTTATCTTTGGTTGTTTCCTCAACATGATGTTGAATTCTAAATCAATCACGAATAATATGTGGAGATTACTTGAACCATGGTATGATAAAGCATCAAACCATAACCAAACAAAAAGGAAACACACAATTAAAACCACTAATAGAGCCACTACAAGATCACATCAATCAACCAGAAAGATGTATATGAGCATTAAAGCACCTACATTCACAACATGAGACATAAGAATTATTCTCAATATAAACACACTCACAATAGTACTAGCAATAGAAATATGATTGCCACAAATAGAAAACATGGATAAAAAGGTATAATTTCTTCACACACAACTCAACTAGCTCTAGCATAAGAAGTACTCACTTGGGAAGAACTTAATTGAGTTTAAAATTCCAAACACACTTAGGGTTAATATAGTTTAGATAGAGGATAGATAGCCCTTATTGTTGTTGTTTTGTTGAAGCTGAAATTTTAAATGTTGTAGGGTTTGGAAGAGACTTTGGGGGTTTGAATTTTGTCAAGAGTAGGTTAACCATAGGGGTCTAGGTTTTTTCTATTTTGTTTTCTTATAATGTCTGGCATAAAAGGGAATTTAAGGTTACCTTTACAAATCCTCTAAATGAAATGTGTTCTCCTTTTACATTCTTCACTCCCTTATCAATGTAGATGTCAAATGTGTGAGGGAGGGAAATCTTCCTCTAGAGGCCATAGATTTAAATGTTTCTAGGGCCTAATCTAATACCCCTTTCCAAATTTTGGGGGTATCAGGCTAAGTGGACAAAACATTAAGTCTATTCCCCTGGCCTACCTATCCCATTCTATTCCCCTAGTCCCCACCCCTTCTTCCATCGATGAATAGATCTTGGTGGATCATTATTGGTGGCATTACTCAATGCTCGCCTACTTGTATGGAATTAGGGTGAACGAATGTTACGTGAGGAATGTAACGTGGACTAATTAGGTGCATTCACACCCTTTCCTTACTGATTGGGAGTACAAGGCTTATTTTTCTATCAACCATATCCATTTGAGGCTACAAACATAATAAAATCATATATATATCTTTCTTTGACTAAATATTTTGTTGTTATGATATCTTGCAGAAATTTAAACCTGCAAAGTTAAAAATGTAAAACATTTTCCAGAGTACAAATCTAACAACCTATACTGAGCTGATTGACAAAATGCATAAATGAAATAACATATCTAAATCCAAAAGTAGAAAACAAGCGACTTCAACAAATTGCAGGGCGAGCATGTTCAAATTTTAAAATGCATTATGATCCCTACAGATTATAAGATAAAATACTGATCATTGCAAAACACACTTTCAAGATATTCATGAATGTTTGATATGAAAATAATAATCCATCATTTCCCTAATCGTGGGTTTCTGTTTAAAACATAGACTAGTGCAAATGGCTAAATTGGATTAGATTTCTTGTTTAACTCCAAATTTTAAAAAAAAAAAAAAACAGACCACCAGCTTCATGTAAATCTACCTTATGAATTAGCTCGATCCACAAACCGCTTCACTATTATCAATGAGCCGTCGAAAGAGGCCATAAGGATGGCACAAACTGCCATTCCCCTTGGCCCAGAACCCATCACAAGAAACCCTCCGGTAACAAAGCTTCCCATGATAGAATTCCATGGGTCCTCCTTTTGTCTCACATAAGCCATAGAATGTTCTATTGAGTGACCCAACACACTAGCAGCTGTAAAATGACACGCGGACAATGGAGTTCTCATTCGTACCGCTTGGGTTCCAGCAATCAAACGCTCACGCAACCCGGTGCGACAATTGTAAGAGTTTGTGATAAATTGATGGAAGCCACTCAATGTGCCTGCTAAGCCCAAGGAGGCCCCAGCATGCTGTAAAATCTTCTCCAGGCATAGCTCTCGTGGGTACTCAGCCCTACTGCTCATCATGAAACCCTACCCTGCAAAAAAATTCAAACGTTTAGATAAATTATTTATAAACCCTATTCATGAATGAAAACAGGCATAGATGAAACCGCAGAACCAATGATAACAACAGAATTGTTTTATAATGAAATGAAACACACCCAAAAATAATCCAGCAGCGTAAAGTTTCCAGAAAAAAAAACACAAAAAAATCAAAGAAGCGAAAAATTCGCATAAAAAATCGGAAATCCTGAGGTATCTGCCGGTTTCCGCTCGATTTCTGTGAGTTCTTGGGTTTGTAGCCGCGATTACCTGTTAAAAACTTCTGCGCGATTTTCAATTTCGTTTTCCACGACTTTTGGCGGCGGCAATTTCCGTTAGGGTTTCTCCTATCTTCGCGTGCCCTCTGTGTTTTTCCTTTCACCATGAAATGGACGATCTGTTTTTACAAATCAATGGTTCAAAATATAGAAAGTATCCCGTCCGTTCATCACTTTTCGGCGTTTTTCGTGCTGTACTTCCACTTTTCATTTTTTGGGTCATTCTTTAACCTAAGCCTAATCTGAGGAGAAACCTAATCTGAGGAGACGTATAGTGTGAGTCGCCTCTATTTAGCTTAGGTAAATGCCATAATTTAAGGTGCCATGGATATGAGATGCGAAATTGTTTTAAGGAAAAGAAAATAGTATTGTTGGTCGTGATATCAATGTCCAAGAATGTTTCTATTCGTTATTAAAAATAACCCTTACAATATGCAATATGTCATTTGTTTCTTTGAATGTAAACCTAAAAATACATCCAAGGCATCCTTCTCCATAATGATGTTAATGCTTCAAATTTGAGCTTCATTGATTCATACATGGCATGACCTGGTGAATTGGAAAAATGTTCAATACCAACAATTGTTTGAGTATCACCTATTTCACTACCTTTCTAACAAAATATATACATTTTGAATCATTCTATTAGAGTGAGCTACTCTTATATCAACCCTTCTAGAGAATTCACAAGGACATTCACTCGTCAAAGAAATATATTCTAGATGTGCTTCTTATAGAATAGTTTACAATACATTTATGTGTTGTTGTAATAGAATGTGTTTCTTATAGAATAAGTAAAATTTAAAATGAGTTTTGAACCAACATTCCATATGAGTCATCCTCCACTTCATTGTTCTAACTTTGAATTAGTACTCAAACCTACTCATGTTAGGAACCTCTTTTATCAAGCTTCTTTTTTAATGTTGGTATAGAATTCTATGTTCTAATTGTCTGAACCATCTACCAAGAAAGCAGTCTGTCAAATCTCCTAAAATTCAAAAGTTGCTTGCTCAAACTATTTTCTTTTAAGCCAATTTCCAAACTTTAACACACCTAATTATCATATTTTAACATACTCACATGTCAATTTCTTCCACTCGGTTTTAACTTCATGATGACAATGTTAACTACAAATGTTATTGCCAACATTCTTGTAGCATGTTTAGTCTTGAAATTTCTTTAAAGGTTACATCTATAGACTCCATTTAACAACCTTATTCTACAAATGTCAAATACCAGCGACAACTCTCTAACGGTATGCACACATGTATCTTTCTCTGCTTCTTGAACAACTCAAACATCTTGTTTGGGAAGAGGCTTTTGTCAAAGGTTTTGTTGTCCGTCTGAGAGAATATACTTGCAAGATGTTCTACAAACCCACATATGTCTGTATTTTTCTAGTGTTGTTTTATGGCTTTCATTTGTTCATCTTCATCTCCTTAACAAATTATTGGTCTCCTTTAATATCTACAATATTGTGTTCATTGGGTACACTATTATATTTTTAAAAATAAATTTCTTTTAGTAATATATCTATTGTCTTGTTATAGCATAAAATTGTACCTAGTGCAATTTCCCATAATGTTACCTCACTTTAGCCTTACAAACCCGATAATGCAAAAAATTGCCACCTTTTCCTTTCTTTTGCACGTGCCTTTGGCATTTTTCATCGGTGGAGAGAATTTTGTCTATGATGCTTTCACATCACGTAGATGTTCATGCACTGTGCAAACATCCCTACCAGATTATCGAGTCAGTGAACGCTGGAGGCATCACATTCTCTACCCCCTATGAATTGTAACACCCCCTTCAAATATTGACCACCTAAAAACATCCTCTTACCTCCCAAAAACACTTTTGAACTTGATTCTTGCAATTCATTCGATCTTTATTCACTCTTTATTCTATTCTTTATCACTTATATTCACTCTTGTTCTACACTCTACACCATTTTCTATTGCAGGTTTTCCAAGCTTCATATTATTGACATGGTTGTCTTTCTCTCTTCCTTTGTCTCTCGGCTTCTCCAAGCATGTAGAAAGGAGGGTAATATCTATTTACTTGTATTGTCTTGTTTGTAGAGTAGCATAGATTGTAATTGCACTCTATAATTTGTGTCTACTTTTTATTTATTTATCATTTCTATATCTTGTGGTCTATCAACTATTTGTGGAGGTGGAAACATCAAAATGAGGGTTTGACTTCGACACGCTCTGAAACAAAACCACAAAAAAATTCTATCACTATGTGTGTAGGTACAATTTGTTCATGAGGAGCTTATGGGAGGTTGCACCTTCAGTGAGTTGGTCTTCTTCTTCCTTTCTCTTATCATTTTGTTATTAGATAGTTTATCTTTCAAAGTTAAATTCTTCTTCTTGTTGTTTCAATTTATTTCATGTATTTTTTGAACTGTCAAATTGTCATATTGAGGCTCTCGAGTCATTAGCACACCCTATGATTTTCATTCTATAAAATTTTCTCTTTGTTCGTATGAGACACCAACGTACCTGGGCAGGTGTAGAAAGATGGGGGGCCAAAAAGTTGCCACCCATCTTTCAAAGAGTAAAAATCCATAACATGAGCATGTTATGTCATGTTAAAAGAAAAAAAGCTCATTTCATCTATGATTGTGCTATTTCCTCCACCTATGGCAGGGGAAAACCCTTCCCAAGTGTGCTCATGTTATTGAGAGCTCAAATTTCATGGTTTCTTCACTAATTCTTTGCTAGAATGCCACCACGTTAATAGGGAGCTCAAAGGAGTAAGTTTTTTTTGTGAATTTGTTATTAATAAGTAGATTTAATATGTTTTTGATGTTAATTTCTTTAATTTTCAAGAGTTGATAATCCACCTCCTCCTCAAAATCCTCCTTCACCTTATGCCAAAATACCTACTAAACAACAACCCCAACAAACACCTCCAACAATTCCTCAACATGCCCCTAGAACTCAATAAAATTTAATGCGAGAAATTGAAAATAACAAAAAAATAATTAAGGAGTTAATTGTGAGGTTGAAAGATCCTACAAGTTCAACCTTGCAAAGAACCACACTTGCACACTTGAATCTATGTTAACACATGTATATTCAATTAGTAAGCAATTAAGTGGTTGGGAAGAGAAGAGATAGGAGTACAAAGAATATTATGTAGATAAACTATCCTAGAAAAAAGTGAAAGAAGAAAAAATTACAAATTTTGACTTTTGTTTCCTATTCACAAAGCCTAGAACTAATCAACCTTTACACCCTTCGAGCAAGAGGTTCCCTATCCATTGGTGCAACCACCAAGGGATAAGGAATAATTTTTGGAAGAGGAGTGATTTAGTATATACTTCTTTTTTGCTTGATCTCTCAGTGATTGTATTAGTATGCTTCTTTCCCTTTGGGGCATCAAAAAAATCATATTTTTTGAATTTTTTATCCACAGTTTATTCTTTGGACAATGCATTAGGTACATTGGCTTCAAAGGGGAAAAATATGAGAGCGTTTAATTGATATACTCATGTAATTAAAGTCATATTCATCCATTCATCAAATAAATCAAGTTTGTTGATCAATCTCTAGTCCATCAATTTAAATTAAATGAAATCAACTTTATTTAATTTTGATCCTAACATCACCCTCCTTGATTAAAATAGAAATCAAACCTTTATTTAATTAAATCTAAAATCACCTTTCATCTCCCTTTATTTAATTTTAAATCCAAATATTTAAGTCAAATGGGTCAAAAGCATCTAATCCCTCACTAAGTTAATCTAATCCTAATTAACCTAATCTAATCACCCATCACATCCTCTAGCTTTTCCCACTTGCACAAATAAATCAATTTATTGATTTATTAATTCATCATTTTCTTTCAACTTGGCATAAAAATGGAATATTCCCTCAAGTTTGAATTCAAAAACAAGTTGATATGTACATCCAACAAAGCATTTAAGAGGTCTTACATGTCTCTTACATGTCCCTTACCAAGGTCAAACTCAACATTTAACTCTCAAATTCAATTTGGAAATCCTCCCCTCCTTGGCACATTGATCAAAATGTGCTCATTCCTCAACCTATCACAAATTGACAAGTGGCTTCTTCCTATTGGTGGATCTTTAGTCCCACATCCTCCATATTTGGCAGTCTTCTATCATTCTATTTTATAAATAGAGATCATCTCCATTAATTTAATGCTCCACAATCTCATGCACAAATGCATCATTGTCATTTGAATCCATATCACATCTTCATAGCATTTCATATCATCTTCATCATGGAGCTTAGCAAAGGATTGGGAAAGGGCTTCTTTCAATAGAAGCACCAATCCACTATGAGATAAAGTTTGATCATATTTTTATATGCTTTATTTAGTTATTTTGAATCTTTTCATCTTATGTGCATATTTTAATATGATTGAGTATTTCATAGGAACACTACTTTATTTTCTTGTTTTAGACTAATATTATGCTAATGTGTGATGAGGTTTAATGAGTTTTGCTTAGATTTGTGGTGTACAAAAGGTAAACCACCATTTCTGGTTTTCAATTTACCTTCTTTATTCATTCCTTCTTCAAAGTTTAACCATAAATACATTCTCTTATGGAAGGAATATCTTCCATCAGAAAATGTTCAACTCTATTCTCTAGCTCTGACACAAATTCCTCCTTTGATGTAGGTTTGTGATACACTTTCAAACGATGACCGTTAACTAACATGATCCTTCTTTCTCCATCTATCGGTATCAACTAAACTACTCCATTCTGAAAAACTTCATTAATTTGATAAGGTCCCAACCATCTTGTATGAAATTTTCCTTTGAATTCTTGAAATTTGGAGTCAAACAACAGTGCCCAATCTCCCTTTTTAAATTGTCTAGTGACAATATGCTTATCATGCCACTCCTTCCTCTGCCTTTGAATTATTTCAATATGCTGGAGAGCTTCCATTCTCATCTCATCAAGTCAATTCAACTATAGAATTCTATTCTTTTTTGCTTCATGCAAGTCGATACCAACCTCCAATGTTGTCTTCAATGTCTGCAATTCAAACTCAATCGACATGACTGGAGTTTTTCCAAATACTAGTTCATATGGAGAGAATCCAATAGTTGTTTTTCAGGTTGTATTATACGCCTAGACTGCCTCATCCAATCTTTCTGCCCAATCTATCTTCCTTAACGAAACCGTTTTTGTCAAAATTTTCTGCAATTCTCTCTTAGTAACCTCCACTTGCCCATTTGCTTGAGGATGATATGGCGTTGATTTTTTGTGTGTCAACTGGTACCTTTGCATAAATGCTTCCATCATGGTAGACACAAACTGCGGCCCTTGATCAGAAACTATCTCCCTTGGTGCACCAAATCTCTGCAGAATATGCTTGTACAGGAAATCAACTACTCTGTCTTCTCTTGCTGCTGGTAACACTTTCACTTCAGCCCATTTTGTGACATAATCCGTGCAAACTAAGATATACTACTGTCCTCTGGAAGGTGGATCAACAGGTCCCACAAAATCAATTCCCCATTTTTCAAATGGTTCCAAAGCTATTTGAGGTTGTAATGACATCTCCATTGTTGGCGTAGGTCTTCCCATGCGTTGAAATTCATCACAATGCTTCAAAAAGAATGAAACATCTTTTGACATAGATGGCCAAAAATAACCAGCTCCCAAGATTTTATGAACGGTTCTGACTACTGAGTAATGTCCTCCTTCTAGCTCATGATGGCAAGCATGTATGACATCATAAATGTCTATTTTAGCAACACATCTATGAAGAACATGGTCATGACACATTTTAAATAATAAACCGTTTATCCATTGAAATCTAGAGCTTTCACGAATTAACCTCTTCTTCTGTTTAGGATTGAAATAATTTGGGCACTTCCCTGTTACCAAGTAGTTTGCAAGATCAACAAACCATGGTGGATGAATTGACATTGCAAATAAGTGTTCATCTGAGAATGTATCATTCACTGGCTCTTGATTACCCTGTAAAATAATTCTAGAAAGGAAATCAACAACAACATTGTCTTTACCAGGCTTATCAACAATTGTTATATCAAACACCTGTAATAGCAATAACCATCTTATGATTCATCCTCCTACAATAGCTTTATTCATCAAATATTTAATTACAACATGGTCTGTATGAACAAATACCTTGTAACCAGTAATGTAATGCCTAAATTTATTGATTGCATAAATTACTGCTAAGAACTTTCTCAGTGGTTGTATAGTTCTGTAGACATGCAAAATTGAAATCCATACATAATCATATTCCTTTCGTCAATTAAATGAAACCAAGTTTAATTGATTAATCTCCTAAGGTCATCCATTTTAAATTAAATAAATCAACTTTGTTTAATTTGATCCTATCATTACCCCCTTGGCTAAATAAATCAAATATTTATTTAACTAAATCTTTATCACCTTTCATCTCCCTTTGATTTGATTTAAATCCCTAAATCTAAGTCAAATGGGTCAAAACATCTAACATCTAACATCATCTTAATTAATCTAATCCATGATTAAATGCTAATCCTAATCACTTCTATTCTCTAGATTTTGCCACTTGCACATGAAATTGCATTTAATTGATTTATCAAAGTCTTTATTTACTTTCAACTTGGCATAAAGGGAGAATATTCTCCAAGTTTGAATCTCCCCCCGATTTGACATGTACATCCAACAAAGCATTTATGAGCTCTTACGTAATGTCTTACCCAAAGGTCAAACTCAACATTTAACTCTCAAATTCAAATTTGAATCTCCCTCTCTTTGGCATTGACCAAAACTTGCATTCCTCAACCTATCACAATGTGACATGTGACTTCATCTCATTAGTCAAATCATTATCCCACATTGCTCTATTTTGAGCTCTCTTAGCATTTGAAATTTTATAAATAGAGGGCTTATTCTTCATCAACCCATCCACAATCTCATGCAAAGTCACTCTCGTCAATTGATAACTAATTTTTTCCACCTCATATCATCTTCAAATAACCTTCATCATATAGCTTATCTATCAAGGATTGGGAAAGGGATTCTTTCCACAGAAGCACCAATCCACTATGAGATAGAATTTATTTCATGTTTTCTATAGATGCTTTAGTATCTTGTTATTGTATTGCATTTTAAAAAACATGTTAGATTATCTCATATGGATGTTGAATTTTTTCTTTGTTTTAACAACTAACCATGATAATGTGTGTTAGATTATAATCCATTTGCAGATTTTAGCATCCACATAATATGGTGCTAGAAGGAGGGCATTATCATGATTAGCTTCATTGAATAGTCTACAATGTTAAAATTGCTTTTAAAATGAGGAAATCCATAATACTTTCATTCACTGTTTTGCAAGTAAAAGTAAAGCTTTGTGTTGGGAACTACTGTGTTTAAGATTTATGCTTTCAGTTCTTGATTTATGACTTAGGCGCATTTAAAAATGATATCTTAGGCTTAAATCATGTGCACTTTATCTGTACGCCCAGCTTCGTCTAATAGATTATCATGCTTTCCACAAAGAAGAAAAAAAAAAGTTGATTGTCTATCAACCATCTTCTTTATGTCATTTGGGAATGAGTCTAGTTTGGGGGATTTAGAATATACAACACATTGGAAAAAGTAGGTTTCATCAAGTATATTCATACTTTTTCCTTCACTATCTTTTCTTTTGTCTGATTGACACAGTAGCATTCTAGCTCTGTGCAACAATGTGTGTACACTGAAGGTATATGTAACATTTAATCTAATTGCATTATGGCGTTGTCCATATTGGAAAAATAGCGTGTTACTTTGAAATGCATTTATAGTAGACATTCATCGAAATGCATTCATAATGGCTACCCTATTTTTTGCCTACATGTCTACCAAAGCACTTCCAACTATAGCATTTTGCGTACATACCTGCCTAATTGGATCAATTTGAAGGCCTGAGAAATTTATGATTAGTGAAAACCATTTCTCCTGCTCTACGCTTTTGAAAGCGAGACTGAATCAGGGAGATTCTTAACATGCAATAAATATTGTTCATCTATTGCTTAGGCTTTGTTTCTTTGTAAAATTTGATCATTACAAGGAAATGTGTGCGCACGTTTCTGTTGTTTTTCCTACAAATTTTAAGAGATTCTTGCAAGTTTTATTCCCCCTTCTTTAACTAAAAATGATTGTTTCATGGCCAACTCTTGACAAGAACGAGCTGACATAATATTGTGCGATTAAGTGCATACCTTGTTCGATGCTATTTGGAGTTATATGATATCAAGCATCTATTTTGGAGTTAATCTCAGTCAAAAAAAAAATAGTGTTGCATCCA
>VDFB02000015.1:303618486-303729945 GCA_007258455.2 Sequoia sempervirens | reverse complement strand
CTATAATTCTTCATCCATATAAAACCATAATGTCAGAACCCATGCAAAATGACTTGGACATTCCACACAACAATAGTTTTAACATAAAGAAATAAATAAATCACTTTTGTATAACACCCATGTATACTCAGTTATAGACTCATGAGGCCAATAGTTTTAAAACCATGCAACCTCCAAGGAAACACAACCAAAGTCAATGATTTTTACAATACTCACCTACCAAACTAGCTAGGGATATATATACATATATATATGTATATATATACACACATATATATATACATATATATATATATATATATCCATATATATATATATATATCCATATATATATATATATTCATATATATATATATATATATATATATATATATATATATATATATATATATATATGTATACAAATTAATCAAGAATCCAAGCTACTAGTGTTATTCTAATACCTCTTTTACAATTTCTCTATTTCTATAGTATTTTAGTATGAGGCAAATGCATCCTGAATTATTAATGAAGTTTGTGGGGTTATACTCTTTTTGACATTGGTGTTTTGCATAGATGATTAATTTATTGTTAATGTCTTCTTGTTATATGTTTTTTATCTTTGACATTATACCCATCTTGGAGACTTAAAATAGATTATCACTCTCTGGAGCTGAAGGTTTTCCAGTTAAATCATTATTTTCAATGTATCCATTATTTCCAATCTCAATTAAGTAATCATCAATGATTTTTAAAAATACCCATGTGAAATCACTTACAGATTTTGCACCACCATAGTTTCAAAACCCTAGAATCTGCTAAAAAATGGAGCCAAATGCAATGATTTTAACAATAGTCTGGTACCGAACTAGCACCACGATGGCTCTTTCAACAACATAACTTCATCAAAGTATACTTTCCCATATTGCAACATTGAATATTATTACCTTGTTTGAAGATACCAACTCCACCACCCGTAACCCATGTAATTGCTAAGCTCCACCCTTGTGCGAAAAAAAACTTACCACTTAACTTCCACGTATCAAGGACACCAACTCCACCACCCCCAACCCATGTTTACATATAGAGAAGAAGGGAAATTGTAACAAAACTCTATAAACATCGAAAAATGTGTCTATCCTTTCAACTTTCCAAATCAATTATTCAAACCTAGTTCTCCAAGGTAGCACCTATTTCCTCTATGTTATCACAACAATTATATGATGCAATGATTATCCAAAATGCATATAGCACCACAACCTTAATTGGATATTTAAGCTGCATTGTTTGGTATTCAATATTATGGAAAAAACATTTATACAAAATATTGATGTAAAACGACTTACAGACTTCACAGCACAACAGTTTCAAAACTCTCAAATCAATTATAGAACGGACCCAAGGATAGCCATTCTTACAATATCCTCATATGCAAGCAACATTACAATGGCTCTTTCAACAATGAAACTTAACCAATACATTTTATTGCCTTACAAATAAAATGAACAATGACAAATAACAGTTTGTTATAGGAAGCTTTGAACAAATGACGGAAAAAGAGTATCATGCAACATATTGGTAGAAGCCAAGCATTCTATGTAACAGTTGTAAGAGGTATTAGGATGATACTTAAGAATCAGATGTATGTTACTCTCCAATGTTTCCCTAATAGTTCTTTTACAATGTGGCTGATTCTCTATATTATTTAATGGAAAATAGTGGAGCCCAACTTTACGATATATGCACGTATATATATATATATATATATATATATATATATATATATATATATATATATATATATGTATGTATGTACATGTATGTATGTATATGTATACATATGTATATATATGTGTATCTATATATGTGTATCTATATATTTATATCTATATATATGTATGTGTATAGATGAAAAACGTATATATATGTTTCCATATATGTATATCTATATATATGTATATATATGTATTGTGGTGCAATGGCGGAGTAGGAAGAAAATGAAATATTCAATGTTACATTGTGGGGAAGTGTCCTGCAAAATATGCAAGAAAATATATTGATTCAGTTGCATTGCTAGAAGAGCCATTCTGGCATTATGAATATGTTACACATACTGCACAATTAAATGCTCTGTTCTTATCAACATGTCAATACTATATGATTCAATGCTATAACTGTATAGTGGTTATTTTTACACAACATAGACAATACTTATACATGCTACTTTAAACTCTACTTAAAATTGCAGTTTAGATAGATGCACATAAACATAGTATACAAACCTGTTTAGATATACATATGTATGTATATATTTTTCTAGATATATGCATATGTATATCTACCTATATAGGTATTTTTATATATCAATCAGGGAATTGAGTAAATATATATATGTACATATGTATCTATCTATCTTTTAGGGAACTCAATACAATCTACCTCTTTGTGTGTGATATTTACTACCAAACAAGTGTTTTTGAAAAGTGGAATAACAGGTTTTGAATGAACCCAAAACCATTTACAACGAGTTTTTAATGGACCCAAAACCATTAGGTTTTAAGGGGACCCAAAACCCACACCAAGAAGAACAAGCTACCCAAAAGATAGACTCAAAAGAACCAAGCAGTGCAACAAGGGAACAACAAGCCAACATCTAGCCAAAAGCCAATAGATTGCCCAGAAAAGAACCAAGATTTACATTAATCTTAAACTCATTGGTTTTGAAGGGACCAAAAACCCACAATAGCCCATTGGTTTTGATGGGATGAACAACCCACTAAAAAAAGCTCCAACAACAGAAGTTTCAGAGCACAGCAAAATTTCCTTTCCACCTCTATAGGAAAGGTCACCACAAGTGCACAAGGAATCACTAGTGATCTTCAAAAACCATCTTCTCTCTGCACCTTTATAGGAGAGAAACCCAAGCTCAACCATACTATCATGACTACAACACTCCTTATCCTTGAGAGTAAACACCACAAAGATGATCAACTTACTTTTAAAGATCTCCACCTCTATAGAAGATAAAGAAAAGAAGACAACATGTAGGCCAATAACAACTCCCGTACAACCACATAACAAGGCCTCAACAGTCCCCCAACAATACTATTGAAAATAAAGGTGAAGAAATCTTGCAATATGAACTTAAATGAGTGAATGCAAACATGAAATATGTAGATTAACCTTAGCCTTAGTTTGAAGAAAGAATGAGAGAGAGAGAGATAGAAAAATCATAACACATGCAACAACAAATTTAGATGGAGAAACCCCGAAGGGAAAAAAATCTGCCACCGAAAGAGATGCAAGTATATTACTAATAATCTAAAATATTACATGCAGCAATAGACTTCTCTTATCAATCCCTGTAAAATCTGGCAACACCTTGTTACCCTTCAAAATTGAATTTTTAATAACTCTAGCTCAAGGCCCCAATTTATAGAGATTTGTGAGGATGAAAACCACCATGGTTTCACCAAACAATAGGAAGCAATACCACCTAGAAAAACCCATGCCTCCCTCCTTGAAATGGTCAAAAATACCAAAAATAACCTCTTACAGATGCTCTTACAGCTGTCATAAGGCATCTTTCATGCATGGGCGCCTGGGGTCTAGAAATAACATATTATTTCATAGGGAATCTGTCATACTGTCATAGCATCTTATGAAAACTTTCATGCATGTCATAGATTCTCTTACAACATCCTATTTTGACCCAACAACCTTATTTTAGAAGATTCCAAGGTGGGACGCCTAGCTATTTTTTCCTTTTCAAAAAGGATAAATGGTAACGGTAACACTGCATTTACATTGTCTGTTTCACCACTGTTGGTCAAACAGTTTCACCTCTTATGGATAAATGTACAAAAAACTTTAGGAGAATAATAAATTAAAGGATTTACAAGGTTGATGACACCTAAATCCTAACATTCTCCCACTTGACATCATACATTGTAAATTACACCCATAGAGATACAATTACATAGAATTAAGTATAGTGATCAAGGCCCATGGCCTTTCTGCACCAAGAGAACTTTTTTGTGGTGACTTGCTTCATAAGAGAATCTGCAACATTATCCAAAGTGTCAAATTTTTCAATCAAGACCTGTCCATTCTCAATAATTTCTCACTCAAAGTGATACTGAACATCAACATGCTTAGTACGAGCATGATACATAAGATTTTTGGCCAAACATATGGCACTCTGACTATCACATCTAATCCTCACTATCCTGCAATCAAAACCAATTTACCATTACCAAGTCTCTATAGCCAAACCGCCTCCTTAGAGGTATGTGTAGCAGCCATATACTTTGCTTCAGTGGTAGACAAAGCAACTGTAGGTTTTCTTTTACTCATCCAACTCACTACTCCTCCAAACAAAGTAAACACATAGCCACTAGTGGACATTCGACTATCCAAGTCACCTGCCCAATCTGCATCAACAAAACCTTGTATGCCCAATGACTTATCAACATTGTCACTACCATGATAAACCAAATAGTAATCAGAAGTGCCTTGCAAATATCTAAATACCTCTTTAACAAAAGTCCAATGTTCTTTACCAGGGTTAGACATAAACCTGCTTAAAACTCCCACTACTTGGGCTATATCTGGTCTAGTACAAACCATTGCATACATTAAACTACTAATAGCACTAGCATAAGGAACTTTAGACATTTCATCAATATCATCATCCGATTTAGGACACATGTCTAAACTCAACTTAGTACCAACAGGAAATGGAATATTTACTGGTTTACAACCCTGCATATTAAACCTTTGCAAAATAGTGTTAACATACTTACTCTGACTTAACCAAAGCTTTCTGTGAACTCGATCCATAATGATTTCCATCCCAAGAATATATTTATCCGCCCCTAAATATTTCATATCAAATGTGCTAGAAAGCTGAGTTTTAAGTTCCCTAATCATTTCCTTATTGTTACCAATGAACAACATATCATCCACATATAAGACAATAATCAGTATATGATCATCAATAACTTTAAAATAAACACAGTGATCCTCATCACTTCTAACAAAACCCATATTTAATGCAAATGCATCAAACTTCTGGTACCACATCCTAGGTGACTGTTTCAAACCATATAGAGACCTTTTAAACTTGCAAACCAAGTGTTCTTTTCCTTTCACAACAAAACCATTAGGCTGTTGCATATAAATTTCTTCCTCTAGATCCCCATGCAAGAAAGCAATTTTAACATCCATTTGTTCTTTTTCTAAATCATAAGCAACAGCAATGGATAAAAGGAATCTAATAGAGGTTAACTTAGCAACAGAAGAGAATATTTCACCAAAATCAACTCCCTCTCTCTGGGAGTAGCCCTTGGCCACTAATCTGGCCTCTTACCGTTCCAACTTTCCGTCTGCACCAAAATTCTTTTTATATATCCACTTACAACTAATGGCCTTTCTTCCTTTGGGAAAACTAACAAGATCCCAGGTGCCACATTTTTTCAAAGACATCATCTCATCATGCATGGCCTGCATCCAAGACTCACATTCCTCTGAAGAGAGAGCCTCCCTGAAAGATCTAGGTTCATCATCAATACATAACAAAGAAAATTTACAACAAAAATCAGGTGGGCTATACCTGTCAACTGGATTTTTTTGTCTTGTGGATCTTCTCAAAGGTGGAGTAAGAGGTTCCTCCTCATGTTCATCCTCATTATTTTCAACTTCTTCTATTACAACAGATTCTTCAAAACTCTCTTCTTCTTCTCCATCTTCTTGTCCACCTCTCTGTTCTTCCACATGTGCATCTTCTTGCTTAGTTTCAAAATGCACTGTCTTTGACTTTTCCTTTGGTTGCACATCTTCAGAGTTAGCTCTAAATTCCCTGAAAATAACATCTCTAGAAAATATCATCTTTCGTGTTAGTGGATTCCAAAGTTTATAACCTTTAACATTTTCACCATAACTTACAAAGATGCATTTCTAAGATTTGGGATCCAATTTAGATCGCTTCTCTTGAGGCACATGAACAAAAGCCTCACAACCAAAGACCCTTAAATGTGAAACTGAAGGATTTTTACCCAACCACATTTCATAAGGAGTTTTATCAATAAGAGCTTTACAAGGAGCTCTATTAATTAAATAACAAGCAGTACCAATAGCTTCTGCCCAAAAGCATTTATCTAACTTAGCACTACTTAACACGCTCCTAGCTATTTCCATTAATGTACTGTTCATTCTTTCTGCTACCCCATTTTGTTGGGGTGTGTAAGGTGTAGTCTTTTGCCTAACAATTTTTGCATGTTTGAAAAACTCATCAAATTCCTTAGAACAATATTCACCTCCATTGTCAGATCTCAATACTTTTATCTTATATTCTGTTTGCTTTTCAACCAATACCTTAAATTCCTTAAATTTGGTGAAAACTTCAGATTTTGTATGCATAAAATAAATCCAACTATATCTTGAGTAATCATCAATGAAGGAAATATAATAAGGAGATCTACCCAAAGAATCTATATCCATTGGACCAAACACATCCGAATGAATTAGTTCTAACAATCCATTACCTTTATTAGTTCCTTTAGGAAATGATGACCTATTTTGTTTGCCAAACACACAATCCTCACAAAAATCATTCTTACCAACAAAATAATTAGAAATACCATCTACTAGTTCTTATCAAGTATGGTCCTAAGACCTTTTTCACCAATGTGACCCAATCTATGGTGCCACAACATACATGCATTTTTAGTGCTAGTTACAAAAGAGGGGTTACAAAAAGTAGAGGCATGCAGCATAAATAAATTCACTGTCTGAGATCCTTTAGCAACCACCAAACTTCCCCTTACCATCCTACAACCAGACTTGTCAAATGTCACATGCATCCTAGAATCATTCAACTTGGAAACCTAAATTAAAATTTTTGTAAGTCCTGGAATATGTAAAACATCATCAAGGGTTTTAACCCTCCCATCACTGAAACACAACTTTACCTTTCCTTTACCGAAACCTTTTGTGAGCTATTGTCACCCATGAAGACCTCTCCTCCATCATATTCTTTTTTATGTAGAAAAACACTCCTTATGAGGAGTCATATGGAAGGAAGCACCAGAATCAATAATCCAAGCATCATTACAAACTGTGTTAGCTGAAATAATCAAAGCATCAAAAACACCATTATCAGAGGACTTTTTTGTGGAGGAATCTGCATTTTTTTCTTGTTTCTACATTCCTTCTTCACATGTCCCCGTTTACCACAGTTCCAACACTTCACTCTGCTCTTTCTAGGGTCTTAGATCATCCTTTAGACTTATCCTTCTTTTTATCCCCTTTAGGCTCTTTCTCCTTGGGCCTACCTCGCACATGCAAGGCATCTTGGGAGCCACTACGCATGGTCTTTCTCCTCATCTCCTTTGAAAGAAGTATGGGAATAATAGTATCCATCTTAGGTTTTTCACCACCACTTGTTATAGCAATAACTAAATTTTCCCAAGATTTTGGCAAAGAGCAAATCAATAAAATGCATTTATCCTCATCTTCTATTTTAACATCAATGGATGCAAGTTGACTTATAATCAAATTAAAAGCATTCAAATTTTCAGCAATAGATTCACCATCCTTCATCTTTAATGAATACAAACATCTTTTGAGATACAACTTGTTAGAAAAACTCTTAGTTTGGTAGATTTCACCTATCTTCCTCCAAAGCTTGTATGACGTGTCTTCTGAAGAGACATTTAGGAGGAAAAAATCTATGAGACACAACCGAATATACCCTCGAGCCTTCTTGTCTAACTTATTCCAATCTTCATTCGACAAGGTTGAAGTAGATGGCTTCTTATCGACTAAAATTGATAACCACTGATCTCTTTCCTCAAGAAGATCCTCCACTTTCAACTTCCACATCTCGTAACCAGTTCCATTGAACCTCTCAATATCTAGATGAGAGGTGGAGGCCATGGTATGCAATCTTTCACAAATTTGCAAAACCCACAACACAAAAGCTCCCACTGCAGTAAAAAACCTTCAACACTTTAAAAGGAAAGCGTCCCTTCCTTAACAAAACTGTTAGCTCTAATACCAAATGTTGAAAATAAAGATAAAGAAAGCTTGCAATATGAACTTAAATGAGTGAATGAAAATCTGAAATATGTAGATTAACCTTAGCCTTAGTGTGAAGAAAGAATGAGAGAGAGATAGAAAAATCATAACACATGCAACAACAGATTTACGTGGAGAAACCTCAAAGGGAAAAAAATCCACCACCGAAAGAGAGACAATTATATTACTAATAATCTAAAATATTACATGCAGAAAAAGACTTCTCTTATCAATCCCTGTAAAATCTGGCAACACCCTGTTACCCTTCAAAATTGAATTTTTAATAACTCTAGCTCAAGGCCACAATTTATAGAGATTTGTGAGGATGAAAACCACCATGGTTTCACCAAACAATAGGAAGCAATACCACCTAGAAAAAACCATGCCTCCCTCCTTGCAATGGTCAAAAACTACCAAAAATAGCCTCTTACAGATGCTCTTACAACTGTCATAAGGCATCTTTCATGCATGGGCGCCTGGGGTCTAAAAATAGCATATTCTATCATAGGGAATCTTTCATACTGTCATAGCATCTTATGACAACTTACATGCATGTCATAAATGCTCTTACAACACCCTATTTTGAACCAAAAACCTTATTTTAGAAGATTCCAAGGTGGGAAGCCTAGCTATTTTGTCCTTTTCCAAAAGGATAAATGGTAACAGTAACATTGCATTTACACTGTCTCTTTCACCACTGTTGGTCAAACAGTTTCACCTCTTATGGGTAAATGTACAAAACACTTTAGGAGAATAATAAATTAAATGATTTACAAGGTTGATGACACCTAAATCCTAACAAATACTTCTAGGAAAAACCAGAAGCATCTTGCGCAAACTCTATAGGAAGAAGGTCATAGCCAGCCACATCCATCTCCCCCACAATAGAAGATAGGACCACCTCCATAGGAAAGGCTAGAGTAACCCAAAGAAGCACCAAATGAAGCACAAAAAGTAGTGCCATGGAGCCACAAAGGAAAAGGATGACAAATCCCTCACCACAATGAAAACCAGAGGTTAGAAGAAGTACGCATAGGATATCAAACCCCAAAGATTGGAAAATCACAAACCAATGAGATTCCAAAGGCATTCGAAACCAAAGATCCTTTCCTAGAAAAAAAAAAAAATTTAGAGTACAAGGGGAGAAGAAAAATAGTGAGTCCATCATTTTTCTACCAATGAGACAGAGAAGAAGTTGAGATAGAACAACTTCTACACATCCCATAACCACTCCACCAAATGGGCCAGAATCCCAAAATAGTCTCCAAACTAGGAAAATAGGCAAAGAAATCCACTTGCCATTTGGAAACCACAATTGTGCTAGCAAAACCCCTAAAGGAGAGCCACCAATCAGAGAAAGTTCATAAGCTAAGAACACCCCAGAGAAAATGAGAAGAAGAAAGGGCCAACAAATAAAGCCCCCAAACCATCTTACTACATCGAGCAGAACCAAAAATAAGCCCTTTCTTCAACCTAGAAACTCTAAGGGAGCCTAAGCAAACCCAAACTCCCACCCAAAAGGAATCCACAATCATGCCGACAAGCCACGAAATAGTGAATACCCCCAACCCATCCTACTACACCGAGAAGAACTAGAAATAAGCCCCTTCTTTAAACCAAAAACTTCAAGGAAGCCCAAGCAACCCCACATACCCTGCAAGGAGCATCAAAGTGGAAGGGACAACCACCCAGCACCAAAAAACCCAAAGGGGAATAGACTTTCCCTCCAACAACCATCAAAATCCATAGTAGCACTAGTAGCAACAACAATATTAGAAGGAGGCCAACAAGATCCTCCCCCACTAATGAGTAGTGTAACAAGTTGACCAAAAGTAGCCTAAAAAACATCAAAAAAACACTAAAGAAAAAACACCCTCCTAAACACAACTCAAATAGGGCAAGGAGTAGCGTCATCATGTCCAACAATGGTAGATGCCACAAAAGGGGAGGCACCAAATACCCCGTTTCTAGCAGACAAGCCCACGCACCCAGGGAGGCCCAAAGAACCAACAAAGTATGTAGAGAAAAGTAGAGTCGTGTCAACACAAGGCCTGAAATAGAGGCTCACCATGGAAGCACAAAGCGTTTCAAATAGGGGATTAGAAACAAGTGTTAGTCTAATACCTGTTATATAATTTCTCTATTTGTTTTCAATAGCTACTGTGAGACAATGTAGATTGAATCTTATATCAATATGTTTCATGATATTCTTTTTCCCTCATCTGTTTCAATCTTTACACATACTGCACAATTAAATGTTGGCTTCTCAAGAAATAGTAACTTCAAACAAATAGCCTATCGGCTAAAGATACAAAGTTCAATAGATAACAGGCAATGCAACTATCACTATCTTTTGCAGTTAATCTACAAGTTCATTGAGGCAACTGTTACATACATTACTTGTGTTGTGTGAATATGTTTTATCATATTCTTTCCTTCATTCTATATTCTTCTATATATTCCACTTACCAATCTTCTTCTAATCTTCAAATCCCATTATGCTTTTTCTTTACTAGGATATCTATTTTCTATGTATTTCTTAACCCATAAAAATCACTACAATGTTATAGAATTTGGTTCAAAACACCCATCTTTCCATGGGTTCCTTTTCCCTATGATGTATGGTAAGACTCCATTTGATTTTCCATGGACCTTAACTCCTTGTTTGGCTTAGGGGTTTGGCTAGAGCCCATGATGCTTCATGATGTTAATATGGTAGGGAGGAAAACATACATTGATTAATGTGGTTATGAATAGCAACCAAACACCATTCTCATGTGTTTCTAAGGGGACAAACAAACTATTGATAGCATCACACTTTTTACCCCTAGAAGCACATGAGAGTGGTGTCTATTGCCCCATTCCACTAAAGCCAATGATTTTTACAATAGTCTACTATTGAACCAACACCACTATATATATATATTTACATATAGATACATATATATATATTACATATAGATACATATATATATATATATATACATACATATATATACATACATACATACATATATATATGTATATATATGTACATATATGTATACGCATATGTGTATATGTATTGCTCTTATCAACATGTCAATACTATATGATTCAATGCTATAACTATATAGTGGTGATTTTTACACAACATAGACAATACTTATACATGCTACTTTAAACTCTACTTAAAATTTCTATCTACATAAATACACATAAACATAATAGACAAAATTTCTTACATATACATATGTATGTATATCTTTGTCTACATATATGCATATGTATGTCTACCTATACGGGTATTCTTATATATCAATCAGGGAATTGAGTACATGTATATATGTGCACATGCATTTGTCTATCTTTCAGGGAAATCAATACAATTTTCCTCTTTGTATGTGATATTTACTACCAAACAAGTGTTATTCTAATACCTCTTATATAATTGCTCTATTTGTTTTCAATATTAACTACCAAACAATATAGCTTCAATCTTATATCAATATGTTTCATGATATTCTATTTCCCTCATGTATGTTTCAAGCTTTACACATACTACACAATTAAATGTTGGCTTCTCAAGAAATAGCAACTTCAAACAAATAGCCTATCAGCGAAAGATATAAAGTTCAACAAATAAAAGACAATACAACTATCACTATCTTTTACAGTTAAAGTTGCAAGCCCATTCAACCAACTGTTACATACATCACTTGTGTTGTGTGAATATCTTTTATCATATTATTTCCTTCATTGTCAATTCTTCTATATATTTCGCTTACCAATCTTCTTCTAACTATCTTCAAATCCCATTATGCTTTTTCTTTACTAGGATATATGCTCTTTGTGTACTTCATAACCCATAAAAAACACTACAATGTTATAAAATTTGGTTCAAAACACCCATCTTTCCATAGGTTCCTTTTCCCTCTAGTGTATGGTAAGGCTCCATGAGATTTTCCATGGACCTTACCTCCTTCTTTGGCTTAGGGGTTTGGCTAGAGCCCATGGGGCTTCATGATGCCAATACGGTTGGGAGGAAAATAAGCGTGGGTTTATGTGATTATGGATGGTAAATGAACACCATGGTCATGTGCTTCTAAGAGGACAAACAATTTTTTGATTGCATCACATTGTTTATCCCCAGAAGCACATGGCAGTGGTGTATGTTGCTCCATTGAACTAAACCTTTTACAATTTCATGGTTTCCCTACTTTTCTTTTTGTGCATGACTGCATTTTTTTCCTTTTTGGTTGTTGGTTGTTAGATGTGCCCATGTTTTGCAAACACTTTTCTACATAAACATCTTAGCCATGCAATGTAAATACAAGCACTTGCTCCATCTATGCATGTTCCTCCAACCATCTTCAAATTCGATGATGCCAATTCTTGATCAAGAAACATGTTTTTGTCAACTTCTCACAACAAAAAAAAGATTCCAATGTTATAGATATTGTTTGAAAATAGTTGTCTCACTAACATTGTTATTTTATGACATATGATTAGATTCCATGAGATTTTCCATGGGCCTACCTTGCATTTCTTGGTCAGTGGTTTAGCTAGAGCCCGTGAGGCTTCATGATGCCAACATGGTAGGGAGGAAAATGAGCGTGGGTTTATTTATTTATCCTTCCACATTCACATATTTATTGCTGCTTATATAGATGGACACACAAATTCTCATATACAGTTGTCTACCAAAAACATACTCTACTCTAACCATTGCATTTGTTATTGTTTCCACAACTCTCTTTCCAACTTCTCCAGTACATTACTTATAGACAATTCTTTACCAACATTCCATGTATTCAAAATGTTCCATTTTATCTCTTTCTATTTACAATAATAGTGCTAACCCTTTTTATTGTATATGTATATTGTTTCCTTTATATTGTTGCATAGATATAATAAGAATTCAAGAAAATTAATGTATTGTACACTGTCCATTTCAAATTCTTGCTTGCTCCTGCTACTTGATGCCACACAACTTTCCCTTCTTAAACATGATCAATAGTGTATGTAAGTACCAAAAATTCTGCCCTCTCAATAGATAGACTTGGTCACCTAATTGTAAAGAAAATGTTCATTAATTTTAACTTCACATTGTATATATTAATTTTACCCATATACTTACTCATTTTTTATCGCTCCTTTTCGATTTCCTTGCTTGTGCACTAATACACCCTTCTATTTCATTTGTAGGAACTAGGCTTGAGCATGTAACAGGATTCGAAAAGCAACATACCTCTTTCCCTTAAAGTTATATCATCAAAGAAAACACAACAATATCATATATTATATATAAAAACACTAGAATTTTCCCAAGTTTTTTATTGTGTAATCTATGATGAAACTCCATGAA
This sequence comes from Sequoia sempervirens, assembly GCA_007258455.2. Taxonomy (NCBI): domain Eukaryota; kingdom Viridiplantae; phylum Streptophyta; class Pinopsida; order Cupressales; family Cupressaceae; genus Sequoia; species Sequoia sempervirens. The sequence goes on along the minus strand of VDFB02000015.1, from coordinate 303,716,540 downwards.
TTCTCCCATGGCCATTTCATCCTATTTTTGCTCGAGGGTTTGGCTAGAGTCCATGGGGTTTCATGATGCCAATATGGTAGGGAGGAAAATGAGCATGAATTTTGTGGTTTTACTTTTAATGCCATATATTTATTGCTACATAGATTTATTTGTACACAAATTGTTGTGTGAATTTAGCTTCAATAGACATACTCTATAATAACATGTTTTCCATGTTATAGCAACTCATAGGGAAGCAAAAATATGTTTCTTCTAAACCATAAATCACAAGCACCAAAAATTATTTTATTTCCAAAATTATTCAGTAAATATTACTTATAACATGTTTCTTTTTTGAAAAATTAATTTACACGATGAGCATCATAATTAATATTCAAATAAATAATGAATTTTTTCAAAAATACTTTTTTATTCAATAATATCCCATGCATTGTGTTATCTAAAGATAAATAGTAATCAATCAATTCATTCATTAACCTAGAGAAAAATACCAAAGATCAATTTCCTCTTTTATCTAAATGGTTCTTAGCCATGTAATGCATTTCCTTATCTTAAGATGATTAAATAATAATTAATCGATTGATTGATTAACCTAGACAAAAACATAAAAATATAGATGAACATCTAAGTGTAGCAACTATAAGACTAAAATACATATAAAATTATTTCCTACCTAAAATTAACATTGCAAATAATGAAAATGATATACAATGCTCCAATTACATGTAGAGATATAAAATAATTTCTACACCAAAGTTAACTGCTTTACAACATTTTCAAATAATTTAAGCCAAATTTATATTGCAGACATAACTTTGCTATAATTTATCTATCCATCTAATTATTCATATAAATATATAATTTAATTTTCAAACATTTTTGTTCACTACAATGTACTCAACAAACTTATCCTCATTCACCTCCTACAATAAACTGAGCTCTCATTATTCGATATTCAATTATTAAGATGCTTTCCTTTTTTTATTATGAGAGTAAAATACATATAAAATTATTTCATACCTAAAATTAACATTGCAAATAATGAAGACAATATACAATTCTCCAATTAAATGTAGAGATATAAAATACATTCTATGCCAAAGTTAAGTGCTTTATAACATTTTCAAATAATATAACTCAAATTTATATTGCAAACATAGCTTTTCCTTAATTGATCTATCCATCTAATTATTCATATAAATATATAATTTCATTTTCAAACATCTTTGTTCACTATAAATTAAGCTTATGTTGTTCCATATTCAATTATTAAGACACTTTCCCTTTTTCAACTCATCCAAACAATTAGAAATAATTCTCAATATTTATACTTTGCATTGCATTACAAAACCAAGTTTCTTCCTCCATCCCCAGTAAATACCCATACGCGGAGGACCCCTATCAGCTAACCATTGCATTCCTATGCATGGGATTGCTAGTGTTAAATCTATTGTCCAAACAACACTAAAATAAAAAGTAACTAATAATTTTGTCGTACCTCTTCCTAAATCAATCGACACCTTCTGTAACATTAGCCACCTCAATCTTTAAACTAGTAGTCGAATGCATAGGCATGTGACAATTAGCTGACAGGTACCCACCAAGGCCAATAACGTTTGTGGTGAGGAAGGTTGAAGTTTATTATTTGCATGGATAGGTGACCATGAATGAAACAGATGAGTTAGATTGTATGAATCAAGTAATTACAAATAAATTTTTGTATAAATTTGATTAATACTATTAGAAAGTTTGGAAATTAATGTTTAAATTTGTTTAAAAGTGGGAATTTAAAAATTGAGTTAAATATTAAATTGAAATTAACTATTTCTTCTAGCAAGAATATTTGATTTTTACATTTATTTCCAATATTGTGACTTTTTTTGTAGGTTATTCAACCAATTAATTATTTAATTTTGAAGTTAATGGAAGTTTTTTGTAAGGGTCATCACACATCTATGTATTTTTGTAAATTGGGAAAGAAAAGTACACATTTTTTCCATGAAAGGAAGATGTTCAATATTGAGTACTTTTATAATTAGTATATCTCTATAGTTTTAGAAATTAAAGTTTTAGTATGAATGTGTTTTTTGACGAGAGATGGAAATTGCACTTATAGTTCTATTACTATCTAGAGAAGGTGTGATTGATCATTGTTACCATGTTTTTAGAATTGTGTAGTTTGTAGGTTTTCTATTTCTCTACATTTTTATGGTGGAGAGTTAGGGGTTAAAATATTAGATTCTTTTTTTTTTTCCAATGAAAATTGTCTCCATTTGGAAATCCATATGTGATATTTTTTTACTTTTTTTATGAATATATTTATTTCTTTCTTGTCAAAAGAAAAGGAAACAAAAAATAAAAAATTAGATTAACGACATTCTCAACCAACAAACATTTTTTAGGGTTCTTTTCTATAAATAATGAATGTGTAGAATTTACATTTTGAGAAGAGCCATTTTGGGACTATACATATGTTACACATATTGCACGATTAAATGTTGCCTTCTCAAAAAATTGAAACTTCAAACAAATAGCACATAAGCTAAAAATGTGACCACTTGGTAGTACATAAGAAACATGTTACAAACCATGTTTTCTATACATGTATCTATGTGAGGAAAGATATATGGAATGAAAAGGAAAAATGGAAAACCCATGCTCATTATCCACCCCTCCATATTGGCATCATGGAGCCCTGGGGATGCTAGCCAAACCCCCGAGCAAAAGCAATATGAAATGTCCACTAGAAATTTTGTGGAGTTCCATCTTTTGGAATTGTCATATGTGCTTTAGCCTAACACCTGCAAATAGAATAGAGAGGCATGCCAATATACAGGGAAAGAAGATGAGTAAGGGAGGATAAAAGATTAGTAAATATATAGTGAAAATCAATAAACACAATTAGAAAGTAGAAATGAAAAATAATATTTGCAAGGGGCTCACAAAATCTATCTATTGATTATTCACAAGTTTTGTAGTTACATGTAGTGTTGGTTATTCTTAAGAACTGGTAGGAGGATTGGATTGAGTTGTTACAACATTGAACAATCTGGAAATTACGCAACACATCAGTGTTCAAACCCTGAAGCTTGCCATCAAAATGAATAATAAGCAGAGAACGAAAGATATAAACAACAAATCAATTATTTATGCAAAATACCCAACCAAAATGAATTATTGATTGCGCAGCCAAACAGTCTTAATAACCTCCAACCTACCAAAAAATAGAGATAAATGCGACGAATTTAACAATAGCATGCTATCAAACCAACACCACAATGAATCTTCCAAGAATACAACTTCATCAAAGTATACTCTCCCAGACACCAACATTCAATATTGCATTTACATATATATATATATACACATGTATACATATATTGGATGTCAACATGTGAGCATATTATATATATATATATATACATGTAATGCAACTTAATGAAAATATACTTTCCCACACTGGTACATTGAATATTGCATTTACTTCAGCCAACTACATTTACCTCATCCACTACCATAGTACAACAACTAGAGAATGCATAAAGCCTTGGGCCAAAAAACACTTAGCATATACAATTACTCTATTTGTCAAGATGGTACAAAGAAGCAGTTCAATCAATGTGAAAATGTATATATTCAAACAAAAGAATAAGTTACATAGCAATTAATAATGTACAACAACATATTTGTAAGGATTTCCACTTCAATGAATTAGAACACTCAGAAGATGCATATAGTAGAGAATGTAACAATGTGGGAAAGTATAGACTAGAATATGGAAGAATTTTTTTTAATTCAGTTGCATTTTGAAAATAGAGATTTTGGTATTATGAATATGTGGTTCAAAATATGCAAGAAAAAGGGTTTATTCGGTTGAATTGTCATAGGTCTATTCTTAGCAAATAGAAACTTCAAACAAATAGTGTATTAGCTAAAGATATAAAGTTCAATAGATTCAATGGGTCTTTTGTCAATGCAATTTAATCAATATACTTCATGACACATTTTGCAGCACATGAGTGTTAAAACCCTCAAACTTGTTATCAAAAGGAACAATAAGAAGAGACCGAAAGGAATGAACAATAAATTAATCATTAATGAAAAGTACTCAATATACATATACATGTATATATCCATGTCTAGATATACATGTGGGTGGGTGCATGGAGATGGGTAGAAAATTTGTGGCCACTTTTTAAAAAAAGTTTTGAAAAGTCATAATGTGAGCACGTTATAATGCACTCGCATTATGGCTTGGTGTGTCGAGCCTAAGGCTTGGCCACAACGAGCCCATAACGTGAGCGTGTTATAATGCACTCACATTATGACATGTTAAAAGAAAAAAAATGTGAAACACATTCATTCTTGCATTTCGACTATGTTTTTTGTTGTGCTTGTGGCCAAAACCCCCATTTTTCATGCTTGTGTTCTAGGAGGAGGTATTTAGCAAAAATATTCATCAACAATTGCTATTTCATTGCAAGGATGGTGCCATAATGATAAGGAGGTGTGAGAGGTAAGGATTGTTTTCTTTTTGTTTTGAATTCTACATTTCAACTTGTAACTCTAAAAATAAAGCAACCTCACATGCTAGGAATCCTATAGAAAAAAGCAATGTTACTGCCAAAATAGAACTTACCCACAACTCCTAGTCACTTAGAGTGACAACTCTCTTCATTAAGCAATTTTCCTCTTCAAGTTTCAATCAACAAGTCAAATGGATGCCACATGGCATCATGGCGCCCCTCTTAGAATTTTTCATAGTTCTTAATGCTCAATTGAGAACCCATGTGACAAGTGTCACATTTCCTTGTTTTTTCTTTTCCAAAGAGATAAATGCTCACACAAGTGGACCCCGCCAATACTCGCTTAAAAAAAAATAGCTATCTAAACAATTTACTTTTCCCAATGGAGCACCCATGTGACATATGTCACAATTTTGGCTTTTCACACTATGCAAGTAGGATGCCAACTCCTCGTTGAGTCCCATATAGTGACTTAGCAATTTGGAAACGAATATTATTGCATTTAATAAATTAAATCAACAACTTAGGGGAAACTAATTAAATAAATAATCATGGGACTCATTAAGGTTGAGACACCTTAACCCCAACAATTTCCTTGGAATTTGGTGGTAGGCTCGTCACATGGTAGGTCTTTGAGGTGAGGCAGTCAAATTTTATTCACAATTGGAAAGTTAATGTCATTCCTTTCATATCTTGCTTGTCATGAGGGCTTAATAAATTTGAATGTGATCTTCGTTTCTTGTGAATCAATTGAAATATCTCTTTTTTCCCCTTAGATTCATTATGTGTGATTGCTCCCTTGTGCTTGTAAATCTCAAGGGTTGTAGAATCATGTTGGATTTAACATTGCATTTACTTCTCCCTCTTCTTGTTACAAATAAGTGTTGCTTTAAAGTCCCTTCTTGGCTTCTTTTCTATTTCTTGATATCAAAATTTTGCATGTGTCACAATAAAGCATGCCATGAAGAATTAAAGGATCTTCATTCAACCCCAAAAATGGGAATTGATGGAATGGGGACCATATGATTATATTAAGTTGTTACATGTTTTCTTTTTTGATATTCCTCATGTTGAATTTGCTTGTGGGAGAAAATTACTTTGGGCCTCTCAAGACAATTTCTATTTTCAAAGGTTTTCTTATTGTTCCTTTCAAATGTTATGAATATTGTCTACAATGTCGAATTTGTTGAAGTGCTTTGCTTTGATTATGTTCAAGAATACCTCCTTCTAAAGGATAAATTCTGTCTAGCTTGTGAGGGCTACAATTTGTATGTGAGTTCAAACCCATCAATAACCTCTTCACCCTCATTCAAATGTGGGAAGGTTTAATAGTTTCTTGTGGTCTAAGGGTGTTGCAATGTAGAGTTTTGAATGATTGTGGATTAAATTTGAAAAGTGTGCTTGACTTTCCCCATTCTAAGTTGAATGGGGAGGTGGTTACTATGGAAAAGGGCTCTTCAATACCCTAGACTAGCTTGTCCTCCATGTTCCTCTCTTGCTTTGGTGCTAGTTCCTTCTATTTCTCTTCGGTCATCTAAATGTGATGTGTCAAGCTCATTTGGTCGTTCCTAATTATCAATAATTTCTTGACCAGTTTTTTGTTTAGTGACTTCTATTATCCTTACTATTATTTTTTGTAATTAACTAAATTACAATCTTTTGATTTTCTTTCTTTCTTTTTTTCTGTCTAAATTTATAAATTTCTATTTTTATTGATAAAATTATAAACAAATGTATTTTATAAAAAATAAAATTAATTCTAACAAATATAATAAAAATAAGAATCGCATAAAATTAAATTATAATTAAAAAATAAAAAATAAACTATAAAATAATTATATAATTTTAATGAACCCCAAAGAAATCTAATTAGCCAATAGTTAGCCGATAGACATTTAGTTGCTGTTGCGAAGTGGTTCGCTGTTTCGGTCTGTCAGATGAAATCAATCTTCCGGAATCGTGAAGGATTTCCTCTGCCGACATGCAAGCAGATTTTAATTGGTAATCAATAATTTGTCTTAGAGGCCTGCAAAAAATCTTGTGTCGAATCGAGCAGCTCCAAACCTCGATATTTTTAGATTTTTTGATTTGTTGTAAATAGATTGAAGTCTGGTTTTGGTTCGTCTCATTTTTTTAAACACAAAATTAGACTTGTTTATTTTTTAATTTTTTATTTATTTTTTGTTTTATATTGCAGGCGTTTTTCAAGAAATATTCAAAACATGGCGTTGGATTTGAATAGGCACTCTCAAGAAGGTATGAGGATTGCTCATTTAGATTTATTGTAATAATAAATTTATTTTTTTGATTTTGTTTCTAAGTTTTAAAGCTCTGTTATTATTCTTCTGTATATTTCACAACCCATTTTTCATCTTCTCTGTTTTTTTTATTACTTATTTTAAAATTTTAAAATAATTTTATAAAATATTACAACTATTATAAACTGTCTAATATATTCTTTTTTTTGTATTGAGTTGTGACAGTATTAAAATGAAAGATCCATAAAGAATTTTTAACAACAAAGAACGTGCACGCAAAATCTATTTTCATATAATAAAATCTTATATAAATTTTGAAGATCTATTCAAAATCTTCTCTTTAAGAAATCTGGATTGGATTTTAAAAATACTTAAATATAATCATATGACATCAAATTTATGCACTCGCTTCTACCATTTTCTACTCTATAAAATAAAATGTTAATCATAAAAAATTATGTTACCATATCTATCTCTGAATTTTTTTTGTGTAGATATGATATTCTTTTTAGGTGAATCTTCATGCATGTATGAATTTCCATTCTGAATCTCACTCTACTCCTACAATACATGGTTTATCTTCCTCTTTTTCGATGGCAAATGCAAATCCTCTATTGTATGTTTGGAATTCTCTTTGAAGGAGTTCTCAAAGTCCTCATCAGAACTGATATAATTGATGTTAAAATCCATATTAACCTGTTGTCTACAGCTCCCATAGTTGATATCCTCTGCCATGCCTATACCCAATTTCAAAGACTTTCCCATTGTTTTTGAAGATGGTTTCAAATACTCTTCCTACAAAACCCCAAAAAAGCCCACCAAAACTATAAGAATTTTTACAAAGTCTAGAGCTAGTCTCTCCAGCCATTAAGAACAAAAAAGCAGCCTCAAAATCATTTTGAAGATTATAATAATTGGTGAAGGCCAAGGTGCCCATATCCACTACTCTTATCTTCACCTGTGCTTGTTGGAAATAGGTAATTTCTACTATATTCTAGAATCTTCTTATGATGAATATTTTATTTGTGTTGTAAGGTCGGTCGACTATAATAATTTTCTAGATGTTTCTATTAAGTAGTTTCTAGAATCATTCCTATATTTCTATGTTCTCTATATAAGAGGTAGATGTAAACCATTTATGTACAAGCAATTGAGGAAGCAATAGAATGAGGTGTAGCAGCACAGTTATGAATTAAATTTATGTGTGTCTTTTTCAGTGCTTCATATTTTGTATATGAGTTTGAATGTCTTGTGGATGTGACATCCACCACTATCAGATTGGTATCAGAGCAAGATGATCAGGGCAGAGCAGGTTTGAATGAAATGTTTGTGTTGATTGCAGTTAGCTTGGAGCTGTGAGAGGAATGCAGATTGTATGAGAAAGCTATAGCCAAAGATTAGAAGCTGATAACTGTTGTTGCCAAAGAAAAGAGTTCAAAGGGTTGCTGATTTGCAATGTTTTTATTTGAAATGAAAGAGGTATGCTTGTTGTTATAAAGAAAGCCATCAAGTGAGAATACAGTGCCGCTAAAAATTGGTATGAGTATTGGCTTGAGAATTTATGAAAAGTTATTTTTTTACAGAAATGATTGTCATAGTAAATCTATGTTGCCCTAGTTAGTGTTTGGTACATATTTGTTGAAATTTTCAGATTACATAAGTTATGTTTAAAGAAAAAAAATTGTGAGATAACACGTATTAAAAATTTGTTGAAAGTGATGATTTGTGAAGTTTGAAGAAAGATTGCAACAAGGGTTTCAAAAGGTTACAACGAGTTGAAGGAAATTGTGGAAGAGTGAAGGCAGGCAAAGATTGCAAAATTGAGGTAAGTTTATTTGTTTGATTCAATGGAAAAAGCTGATAGAGTAAAGAAAGAGAAAACAAAAGATTTAGAAGAAGAATTAATAAAGGTGAAGAAATAAAATACAAGTTTAAAATGTGAAAAAGTTATACAGAGGCAATTGAAGAGCTAGAGGATAAGTTAAAGTTTGTGGAACAAATAAATAATTTGCAGGTGAAGGAATTGTGCAAATTTAGAGAGAAAAATAAAGAACTTAATGAGGAATTGGAAAAAAGAGTGAAATCGGTCGATGATTTAGAAGAGAAGTTAAAAAAATTAGAAGAAGCAAATAGTTTGCAGATGAAGGAAATTATAAAATTGAATGAATGTTTGAAGTCAAAATCCGTATGTGATGTTTCATGTAGTACAGAGGATTTGAATTTGTCAATTGAGAAATGTGTTTTTGTTGAAGAAATTTGTGATAAAAATTGTCAAAATGATAATGTTGTTAGATGTAATGGCAATGAAATGAATGTTGGTTTAAAGATCATGGAAAGAATGGGATACAAAGTAAAGGCTTAGGAAGGCATGATCAAGGAATGAGAGAGCCAATTAAGCCAATAATGAGGCCAAAGCATGAAGGTCTTGGATATGTGTCAGGTAAAGAAAATAACAGGTGTAACCAAATTTGTTAAAGAAATGGAATATATGCAATGTTGTCATTGTAACAGGAAAGGTCATGCAAAGGATACATGTTGGGATCTACATCCATGCAGAATATGTGGTTTGAGAAATCATTCAGAGAAGATGTGTTGGCAAAGAGAGAAGACAAATACAGGAAGCATGCAAATGGATTGTGGATGGGTTTATGGATCGAGTTGGCAGAAAATAATAGGTATGATCAATAATTTGTTTAAATATAAAAGTTCGCAAGTGAAAGTTGATGGCAATCAAGCAAGGTTTTTAGAAAGGCATAATAGATAATAAGTTTGAAGATGATAGTAATCATGGCAAGGCAAGACATCTATAGAAGGCAAGATTCTAGGAAGTTCCAGATTCAAGATTTGAAGAGTTAAATAGTTCAAGGACTGCTGCAGCAGTTGGACAAGGACAAAGGCATAGTTAAGGCATAAAGATCATCAAGATGGAAAAGAAAAGGATTCGAGAAAGTTTGAAGACTTGGTTGCAACCATAAAGAAGAGAAAGAAGACAACTGTCAATGGCAAAAGAGATTGGGGAATACCGCAACATTCGTGGTCAAAATTAAGGAAGGAAAACCTCAATACTAGATTTTTCTAGAGTAATCTATTTGATGTAGTATTGTAATTATTGATGTAATTAGTTGATAGTAGAAATTAGGGGGGAGTGTTGGAAATAGGTAATTTCTACTATATTCTAGAATCTTCTTATGATGAATATTTTATTTGTGTTGTAAGGTCGGCCGACTATAATAATTTTCTAGATGTTTTTATTAAGTAGTTTCTAGAATCATTCCTATATTTCTATGTTCTCTATATAAGAGGTAGATGTAAACCATTTATGTACAAGCAATTGAGGAAGCAATGGAATGAGGTGCAACAGCACAGTTATGAATTAAATTTCTGTGTGTCTTTTTCAGTGCTTCATATTTTGTATATGAGTTTGAATGTCTTGTGGATGTGGCATCCACCCCTATCAATGCTATGCATAGGATTGTCTTGTTCTTTACCAAATAATGCAGTATGTATTTTCCCTTACTTTCCCTTGCCCGTGCATGTCTACTCACAAAATCCAAGCACAAACTCTAATCAACGCCTTACTAATAAAACAAATAGTTTATGTTACTGGAGGAGGAGTCTGTAAAGAAAAAAATACCCAATATTAAAGACTTATTTCATGAATGAGGGATTTTAACATGCATTTAGCTGGAATGCCAAATAAAAAATAGGTCTGTTACCCGCAAGATAGGCATCATGCACATATCCATTATACTTCTGACTGGAAAAGCTCTCCACCCACTACTGGCATGACTTTATTTTGCTACTCAGATTGTTTCACCTCCAGCAGAAGGGTCACAATGTCTACCCAAGTACATCATAATATGAGCAACCAGAGAGGAAATGGGAGGAGATAAATAAAGACATGATTCATTGGGGCAGCAGAGAATGGTCTTACAAATAGAAATGAGGGCAACTAGAGAAGAAGAAAAGGAACGGGAGGGTTTAAGGAAATCTAAAATCATATCTACTGCACAACTTGGCATGGATAAAAAATCTATCATGCAAAAGCTATAGCAACAATCTGTTATTCAATATGTTGCCAAATTTTTGTATCATCCCAGCCTTTCGTTTGTACCTGATGAAGATAGAAATAAATCATTAAAAATCATTGATATAAAGTCTTTATAATAGTTAAATAACAAAAAAATTATTAGCACAGTATATTTTTCAGCCACACTGGTAGACGTGCATGTAAAATTTACAGGCACAAAGAAGGAAAATAGGGCAGATATAGAATGCAAGGTACCTGATTTGAAATGCTGCTGCAGAAACTGAAATGCTCTCTCTATCGCAGTCCTTCATTCGTAGCTAAAAAGAGATAGGCGACCACTACATGCCGTTTCATTCTCATGCCATACCTTTCACTCTCCACTATTCAACCGTTTCACATGCCATAAATTCCATTACCATCCAATAAAGACTATTTTAACCATCATCTACACGTCAATCTCAACTTCAATCATATTCAACCGTTTCACATGCCATATATTCCATTACCATCCAATAAAGACTATTTTAACGATCATCTACACGTCAATTTCAACGTCAATCATATTTATTGACACAGGTTGGTGACTGCCATTGTAGAACGCCTCTCGGCATAATAACCATCCTCTACACGTCAATTTCAACCTCAATCATTTTTATTGACACAGATTGGTGACTGCCATTGTAGAACGCCTCTCGGCATAACAAGTTGAGCCGTCGATCATGCAATCTAGCTTGCTCTTTTTGCCTTCGGCGTACCATTTCAAAAAGGAAACTTTAAAAATCAATGGAAACTTGCCGGTTGAAAACGTAGGATTTTTGTTTAAATTCAATTGACATGAATTCGAACCCATTATCCTTATCCTGTGTTGTGCGTTTTACATCCGTTATCCTTATCATGCGTTTTTGCGTTTTACTTGTTTCACGCTTTTATTTTACGGATGTGCTGGGAGGGTTAACCCTACGCGGTGTAATCCTATGATTTGAGTCTAAATCTTGAGTTTCTAACCTTATCGTAGGGTTAGCTTCCGTAGGGCCATTGTATAACGGAAATAAAGTGACAGTGCAATTGTTTAGAAATAAAAGCACCCCTTTTTTATCGAGTTACGGGCCAGAGTTAACCATAGTTGTTACATCTTTCAATTAATATTTTTAATTTCACCCACTCCACAACCCGCGGTAGGTATAGTTCACTAACATTTCAAATTCTTGAAATAGTAACCAATCGTAGCAACTTATACTTTACGTATAAATAACGTTTATGAAATGTATGTCCAATCTTCTTGAAGAAGGTATGTTCTATAATCTTTTTAAGAATTCTAAGTAAATTAGAAAAATTGGGAGCTAAGTTTTAACATGTTGGGCAATTTTAAATGATTAAAATTATGAGTGTGATAATATAATGTGTTTATGTCGGATATGTCTGACACTTGACTCTGCATTTATGTTGGAGAACAGATGAACCATCCGTCCTTATTATGCTTTTGAAAGATGGCAAGCAAATTAGCAAAGTTTCATGCTCTGAATCTCCCCGGTGAAACTGTAAGATGGCATTGAATTTTTTCTTTGGTAAATAAGAGGTCAAGGCCAAAATTAATTATAAATCAAGATTAATATATCTGGAAACATATAATATACAGTTTATATGTATCTTTCAAATGCTGTACTTAAACACAGTTTTTGAGCATTCTTTCCATAAAGCCCTAAAACTATTTTCAGCATAAAGATGACATTGAATTTTGATTGCTCTAGTTTTTAATGTTTTAAAAGGGTTTTTCATGCTAAGTGACTTTATTTGAATATCTTTACAGCCCTGAATCCTTGCACATCAAGGATTTAACTCCTATGGCTCTCTTTCGACTGGAAAGTTTGCCTCAAACTTACTTCCATTCTTCTGCGCAAAACCGGCATAACATGATGAGTGGCAAAGATTTCTCACTTATCTCCTTAATAAAAAAAAGGTGAAGATCTAAGTTACTTTTCTACTTTTCTGTTTATAAGGCATTTAAATATTTCATTTGCATCATATAAAATCATTTTTCCTCTTATTATATATAACAGACGATGAGATAAGGAATATTATTAAACTTTGGTTGCTGCCGCTATACTATGGGGTTTACTTTGTTCTGCTAGAAGTAATTTTCATACATAAAACTATATGCAAGGATGTCTGCCCGTTTGCATGATATAAATCCGATGTTCCTGCCTTTAGCTAATGCAATCAAATTGCTCCTTCAATTTTGAATAGAATGATCTGAAAAAATGTGTTTATTGTATCTTATATAGGTTGCAGTTTGTCAATATGAAAATTATGAGTTCCTGATAGGACCTCCAGCTGGACAAGACCCAGCAAATTGGTATCGTGTGGCTGTATACTATCGTTTTAATCCCGTATATTGGTCTGAAGTCCCTCTTCAATATTTATCTAAACTCATCCCTAAACAAAGAGAATGGGCATTTGGTTATCTCGCAGAGTTGGTTGACAATGCCATGGATGCGAATGCTTTAGAGTAAGCTATCGAATTGATTTTCAAATAAGACTCCCATTGTGCATTTTCTGTAAGATTATAAATTTAGATGTTAACTGGACTTTTTAAACAGGTTAAAAATATCAATTCAAATGGAGGTTTATGGAAAGACCCAACAAATGATACCTGTCCTTTCTGTGATTGACGATGGGCGGGGTATGTCACATCAGGAACTTGCGAGGATGGTAGGGCTTTTCCATGAAGAGCCCATTGAAGAAAATAGGGATCGTATTGGAATATTTAAACGTGGATTCTTGGTAAATTGCTGCTATTTGAATCTTAAATGAATTGTTAATTGATTATTTGTAAATACGTGAGAACTGTTGTTTAACATCACTTCCAAGTCTGACCTGGGCTTAAGGCCTTGCACAACGGATCCAAAGTTGATATATTATTACCATAACGTCTGCAGATGGGATCCTTGCAACTTGGAAAGGATGTAATTGTTCTTACTCAAAACAAGGAATTATGCTTACAAACTTACTCGGATGGCAAGTTCATTGAATGGTGAGTGTGCTATGATATCTTTAAAATGTTCCCCTGCTTTTGGTTCGTTACGCAAATCAAAACTCATCCATCTTCCTTCCTTTGCATAAGATATAATAGGAACCTTTATGAACTGATGACAGTCAGATTAAAATGTGTATAATAAGAATATTTATTAAATATTTATCAAATTAAAATCTGACAAATAAAAATATAAAGTATGCAACATTGCTTACTGGCTTATTTTCATCATTCGTACAATGAAAATAAGCCAGTAAGCAATGTTGCATACTTTTGATTTTTGTAGCTCAAAAAGTGGGATATGGATTTGCTTTAAAGCAACTCAAGATTAGATTTGCTTTAAAACAATTCGAATTGGATTTTTAACTATAGCAGATTTTGTTTTATTCTTTAAATAAAATGTTTCTGAGTTTGTGAGGATAAGATAAATCCTAGAGTGATTTTATGTGTAAATAAAGCCAAAGAAAGCAAGGAAAGATTCTTTCCTTGCACGCTAAGTAAAGCAGCTAGGCTCTATAAATGCAAGATTGCTGTAGCAAACAAATATTGTAATTTTCAAAAGAAAAGTTTGCTGTTAGACTGAATAGAAGATCCAACATTTGCAGGTTTTTCCCCACATTGGGGTTTCCTGGGTATATCTGTGTTATTGTCTTTTTGTGTTTGGCTTTATGTTATTTTTGCTTCCGCTGTTATTAGTTGTTAATTAATCCAGTTGTATTAATTGTTATAAATCAGATTTCTTTCTGTAAATTTATTGTGCAATTAATTTATTGTTGGGTTATAGAAATTAACATGGTATCAGAGCTCTAAACTCTGAATATGAAGCCAAGATTTGTAACACAGATTTCAAGAAAAAAAAGTCATCAGATTTTTGTCTCCAGTTTCTTTTGTGGCTATGGCAACTAGCATTTGATACGAGGACAGGCTCGAGGGTGCGTCAAACTTCTTGCAGTGGAAGGTTCGGATTACATCTGTTCTCAAGAAGAACAGGCTATGGATCTATGCTAGCATAGAAGTGACTCCACCAACAAATGATCCTGTTGCCTTAGATTCGCATGAAGTCAAAGAGGCCAAAGCTAAGAGGATTATCCTGGATGGAGTAATAGATCATTTAATTCCTCATTTATCGGGGAAAGACACCGCCAAGGAGATGTGGGATACGCTCACAAAACTTTATCAGAGCGACTATCAAAGTCGTAAGATGATGCTCAAGGACAAATTGCATAATACCAAAATGTCCAAAGGTGAGAGTGTGACCTCCTACTTGTCCAAGCTGACACAAGTCAGGGATGAGCTTGCTGCTGTTGGAGAGATGATTAAAGAAGACGAGTTGGTGTGTATAGCCTTGAATGGTTTTTCAAAGCACTGGGAAGTGTTTGTCAAGTGTGTTGTCAGCAGAGATCAACTACCTGATTGGGCAAGACTTTGGGATGATTTTGTTCAAGAGGAGATCCGTGAAAGTGCTCATTAGACAAAGAAGGGTCAAGATGAAGAAAATCTTGCTCTTGCAAGCAAGGGTAAGAAGCAGTTAAATAAAGAGCAATCGGAAGGTTCTTCTTCCAAGAGTGGGAAGAAGAAAGATCTGAGCAAGATTAAATATTTTTGCTGCCATCAGATAGGTCACTATGCCAGTCAATGTCCGAATAAGAAAAATAAGGACAAGCAAAAGAAGCAATTTTTCGCTACAGCAGAGGTGGACGAGTTTGCATCATGATTTGAGAATGAGTTTTCACTCATTGCCTATCTCTCAAGTTCAATTGCCAACAGGGTATGGTATATTGACATTGGGGCTTCTCGCCATATGACGGGAGTCAAAGAATGTTTCACCAAGTTGGAGGAGAAGAAGCTGGATTTCTATATTGAGCTCGGAGACAATGCCAAGTACCATGCAACTGGTATTAGCACTGTCAAGTTTCAGAGGGAGTCTGGCAAGCCTTTGTTGGTGGAGGATGTGTTGTATGTCCCTGGCATGACAAAGAATTTAATCTCAGTTTCTGCCTTGGAAGACAAGGGTTACATCGTGACCTTCGAGAGGGGAAAAGTCTATATTCGTCCCAAAGATTCCAAGATTGCAAAAGTGATTGGTGTCAGGCATGGCAGCTTGTTTCGGTTACAGTTTGAGCCAGTACATGCATTGGTTAGTAGTTGTAAAGGGATAGGAGAATTGTGGCATAGGAGGATGGCTCACCTTCACTATGGAGCACTTAATATTCTTAAGGAAATAGTGAGAGGGCTTCCTGAGATGAAGACAGAAAAGCATGAGGTGTGCAAGGGTTGTGCTCTTGGGAAATATGCCAAGACCAGTTTTTCGAGCAGCAACACTAGATTCGAAGGGATTTTGGATCTCATACACTCAGATGTGTGTGGACCTATGCCAACAACATCTTTGAATGGATATGGGTATTATGTTACCTTCATTGATGATTTCTCTAGGAAGACGTGGATATATTTCATGAAGAATAAAGATGAGGTCTTCAGTAGGTTCAAAGAGTTTAAGGCTCTCGTGGAGAACCAAACTGGGAAGAAGATCAAGATACTGAGGTCTGATAATGGAGGCGAGTATACTTCGAGTGCCTTCAAATATTTTTGTGTTTAGGAAGGTATCAAGAAAGAGTTGACAGTTCCATACAACCCTCAGCAGAATGGGGTTGCTAAACAGAAGAATAGAGCTATCGTTGGAGCAGCCAAGGCCATGCTTCATGATCAGGATCTGCCTTGGTTCTTATGGGCAGAAGCTTGCAACACAACTATATATTTGTAGAATAGGAGTCCTCACAAAGTGTTGGGAAAATTGACTCCAGAAGAGGTGTTCACTGGTAAGAAACCAGATTTGGGGCACATTCGCATCTTTGGATGCCTTGTGTATTGTCACATTCCTGTTGAGAAGAGAACCAAGTTGGAACCTGCTGCAGAGAAGGGTATCCTTGTTGGGTACAGTGAAACTTCTAAGGCTTATCGGGTTTATATTGTTGCTCTTAGAAAAATAGTGGTTCGCAGAGATGTGAAGTTTGAGGAAGAGAGGGCTCTTCAGAAGTCAAGTAACTTGATGAATGAGGAGGAACAATCATCCACAGTTGAGGTAGCACAAATCCCTCAAACTTTAGTCCTGCAAGTTGGAGAGCAGAGCGAGCAGGCCAAGCAAGGTGATTAGAAGGAGGAATCAATAATTCCTCAAATTCCTATTTTAGAAAAGAGGAGAAACAAGGCAGCTGAGCAGACATTAAGAGAGGCTCAAGAATATGTAGGTGATCCTCAAGATACAGTCAGACGAAGAAGAGCTCCCAGATGTTATTCTGAGTATGTGGTACTTATGAGTGAATTAATTGAAGTAGAGCCTTCCAACTTTCAGGAGGCATCCAAGCATCAAGTGTGGAGAGATGCCATGGTGGAAGAGTATTCTTCCATCATGAAAAACAGTGTGTGGGAGGTAGTATCAAGACCAGAAGATAAGTGTGTGGTGGGCTCAAGATGGCTGTATAAGATTAAGCATGTTGCAGATGGTAGTGTGGAGAATTTCAAAGCTCGGTTTGTGGCTAAAGGGTTTTCTCAGAAGGAGGGAGTCGACTATGATGAGACTTTTGCTCTAGTAGCCAGATACTCATCCATAAGAGCTATCATTTCTATAGCAGCATAGATGGGTTGGAGGATTCATCAGATGGATGTAAAGACGGCCTTCCTCAACGGGGTGATTGAGGAAGAGATTTACATAGAGCAACTAGAAGGGTTTGAAGCACATGAGAGGGATTCTCATGTATGCAAGTTGAAAAGAGCACTGTATGGACTCAAGCAGGCTCCCAGGGCGTGGTATTCATGTATTGATAGTTACTTGCAGAGTGTGGGCTTCATTAAGAGTGAGGCATATTCAAACCTGTACTATGTTCAGGTGAAGGGTGAACTTCTCATATTGTTGTTATATGTTGATGACCTATTTCTCACAGGGTAAGAGGAGCTCATAGCACATTGCAAGTGGGATCTTGCAGGAGAGTTTGAGATGAAGGACTTGGGGTTGATGCATTACTTTCTAGGATTGGAGTTGTGGCATAAAGAGGGAGAGATCTTCCTTGGACAAGGGAAGTACTTAATTGATATCTTGAAGCAATTCAGGATGAAAAATTGTAAGCCTATGTCAACGCCACTTGTGACCAATTGGAAGAAGATTGATGCTTCCAGATCAGAGGCAGTGGACCCGACTTTATACAGACAGTCGATAGGCTCTCTTATGTATCTGGTCAACACCAGGCCAGACATTTGTTTTGCAGTGAATTCACTTAGTCAGTTTATGGTGGAACCTAAACGTGTGCACTGGATAGCTGCGAAGCATGTTTTGAGATATCTCCGAGGTACAGTTGATTATGGGTTGAAGTATGTTCAGCAGGATGGAGTGAAGCTTAAGGGGTTTACTGATGCAGATTGGGTAGGCAGTACAGCTGATCGAAAGAGCACTTCAGGGTGCAGTTTCAGTTTGGGATCAGGAGTAGTCTTTTAGTACAGCAGAAAACAGAAGTCAGTTGCACTGAGTTCTGCAGAGGCCGAGTATATGGCAGCCAGTATGGCTACATGTGAGGCTATTTGGCTTCGGAAACTTCTAGCTGGGCTCTTTAATCAGGAGTTGGATCCTACAGTCATTTATTGTGATAATTAGAGTTGTATCAAACTCTCTGAGAATTTAGTGTTTCATGACAAGTCAAAGCACATTGAGATCAAGTACCACTTCATTAGAGATTGTGTGGAGAAGGGGATAGTAAAGCTCAATTACATTCCTACAGACGAACAGATAGCAGACATCCTGACGAAGGCCTTGATGAAGAGCAAGTTTGAATTTTTTAGGGACAAGTTGGGTGTGGTGCAAAACACTTTCCTTGCTAAGAGGGAGTGTTGATTTTTGTAGCTCAAAAAGTGGGATATGGATTTGCTTTAAAGCAACTCAAGATTAGATTTGCTTTAAAACAATTCGAGTTGGATTTTTAGCAACAACAGATTTTGTTTTATTCTTTAAATAGAATGTTTCTGAGTTTGTGAAGATAAGATAAATCCTAGAGTGATTTTATGTGTAAATAAAGCCAAAGAAAGCAAGGAAAGATTATTTCCTTGCACGCTAAGTAAAGCAGCTAGGCTCTATAAATGCAAGATTGTTGTAGCAAACAAATATTGTAATTTTCGAAAGAAAAGTTTGCTGTTAGGCTGAATAGAAGATCCAACATTTGCAGGTTTTTCCCCACATTGGGGTTTCCTGGGTATATCTGTGTTATTGTCTTTTTGTGTTTGGCAACACATACTTTATATTTTTATTTCTCAGATTTGAATTTGATAAATATTTAATAAATATTCTTATTATACACATTTTAATTTGACTGTCATCAGTTCATAAAGGTTCCTATTATATCTTATGCAAAGGAAGGAAGATGGACGAGTTTTGATTTGCGTAACGAACCAAAAGCAGAGGAACATTTTAAAGATATCAAAGCACACTCACCATTCAATGAACTTGCCATCCGAAGCAAGTTTGTAAGCATAACGAAGAATGGCGGCACTGGCACACAGATTTATATCTACAATCTAGCTCAACTGGGTTCAGACTACATTTTAGCCTGGGATGAAAATTGTTATTACAGATCAAGTGTAGATATAAAACAAGATATATGGATAAGATCAAAACGGGTGAGGAAACGACAAAGTCAAATTAGTCGAGAGGTGAGTTGGTAAGCTTCAGTATTTCAGTTTTCTTGTATGAAATAAAATGTTTGAAAAAACCATATATTTCTTTTGCTTAGTCCTCTTTATTTCCTATTTTTAAGTTTTCCCCTTTACTTTTCTTGATTTTCAAGGATTGTAGGAGGTGTCTGGTGTTCAAGAGTAAATATTTATTTTTTTAATTTTAATTTCTATTAGTATGTTAATTAATTGGAATTTTCTATGAACTGAAAAAGTTGTCTTCTACTTCACCTTATACTAATTTTTGGTTATTTATATTGGTATCATGAAATATCATAGGTTAGAACACGCCCACTTGCTAAGACGCTTAATAAGACCAAGGTTATAAGGGAAACATTCATGGGTAACAATGTTGTCCTAACTTTAGGACGAAGTCAAGAGGAAATGAAGCGAGAAAATTGTGGGATATTTTTATATTGGCATGGACGATTTATTGAGGTAATATTTTTTATTAATGGTCTATTTAAATGACAAATTATGATTTACAGTTATACTTTTGTTCTAATTAGAATTTGATGGTTGTATTCAGAGTTATTTATGCCAGCTTGTATTAATAATGTAAAAAAGTCTTAAAATAGGGTAGCACAGCAGCAAAACAAATCAGTAAGGGAGCAGAGCATATGGCTGAAATGTAGCTAATAAAATGTTATACAACAAATTTGAATTAATCTAGCTTATATTGTATATAATTTAATGTATTATACTCAAAGATTTGTATGCAATGCTGCATGAATTCATGATCTTTCATATAAAGAAAGAAACAGTTTAGGAATTATGTTACAGCATTTTTCAGAGTATAATAGTATTTGGAGAAAAAAAACAAAAATTATAATCTGTTTGTTTTTTATATAGGCATATAAAAGAGTAGGAGGAATGATTCAAAATGAAAATACAGGTCGTGGAGTTATTGGAGTTATGGATGTCACAGATATCAAAGTGAGCTTCCAGCATAAATTGTTTAAATTATAAACAGTTATGGTTGAATTTTTAATTTTATAATTAAAATTTTATTAACAAATAATATTGGGTAAATTAAATTTTATTCATGCTCAGCATAGAAAAGAAGAATTATTTTACGTAATAGGTTTTGATCAGAAGTAAATTATTAGACCTTAGCTTATATATCTCAATGATAGATGGTACAACACAAACTAAGAAACATTTTTGTGGCCATTGGATGATGCAGGATGCCAATAATCAAGATTTGATTGCCAGTAACAAGCAACAATTTCAAGATAGTGGCACTTTCGACATGCTGGAGCAGTGGTTAGGTTGCAAGGTTGATGAATATTGGGATGAAAATGTTGATACCCTAGAATTGGTAATCACTATTATACACTAGACAGTTGATTTGGTTTATGAAAATATATTTATTGATCTTGGCACTTCCCATTGCACATATGCTCTATATTAAAACAATTGTTTGTAGTTTGAGGTAAGTTATGTTTATTATGCATAATGTAGTGTAACTGATATGTGAAATATAGTGAACATACTTACACACTTAGCTTTGGGAGACTACTTTATACTTCCAAGTTAGTAGCTATACTTTATGAAATAACAAAATATCACTAAGCTATAGAAATTGGTCAAATCTTGGACTTTACTACCTCACCTAATGGATAGTTGCTGTTTATTGGTAGATTAATCTCCATTATGCATTCAGATCCATAACCTGGCATCAGCGCACCAATTTGACCCTAGGATGAAGGGAAGTAATTGCAGATACACATAACATATATTGACTGACCACAGTAGTATGAAGGCCTGTTAGGTTTACAAGAATGAAAGAAAATAGTGAAGAATTGTCTGAGGTAGAAGAAACAAAATCAACACAACATAAGCTTTTTCATTGAATAACAAAATTAGGAAAATAAGTTTACAATAATTTTTGCTGCAGTTTTAAAAAGTCACAGATGCAGAAAACGCAGAATACATATTGAAATTAAAGAAAACAGATGTAGAAAAAGATCTTACCTAAACCTCTGAAAGTGACCTGAATGTTGGCAGAGGAGATTGGTTTGGTGAAATCCAAAAGACAACAGTTAAGAAAATGCAAATATGTGCAAAGGATGAGGTGAAATGGCAGAGCTTTGAACCCTGTTCGATACTCCACTAAGTGACTTCTTAGGCACCTTAGCGTATGATCTGCGCTGTTTCCCTCTCGACTCTGGATCTTAGCACCCAAACTCTGTCTGCTCATATGATTTCTTCCTCCCTTCTACCATGTGGGTTCTACAACACTTATCTAAATTTAATTAACTGGACGAGTGTTAGGGTTTTGTATATGAGCAGCGTTTTCAAGCTCTTGTACAGCCTATTCTGGCAAGGGAAACGAAGGTAAGAGGTGTGTAAATTGTGGTCAGTGCCAATCCAACAACACTCCTCTACACGCAGACTGCCAACATGTTTATTCACACCATCTCTTGCTTAGTAAGTAGCATTTTGTTTCTGACAATCTATCCCACCAAATTTAGGTCCAATCAGATTGCCAAAAATTATTTTAAATCATCTTTAGCCTTGAACATAAACATTAAACTTTAGCCTTGAACATAAGCATTAAATCAGATGCAGCCAAAATCTGAATTTTAATAGGCTGTTAACGTTTGAAGGGAACTAATAATAAATGTTTGTCAGTGAACCGTGTAATCAAACCATAGGGTATGGTGATACAGTTCTGTGTATTACATTGAAATATCAAAGAACATTTATTGAATTTAAGCAAATATGAATCACACAGTACTGAAAAGGTGGTCTTATTTAGTGCTATAAATGATTTTTATTTGCTTTTATCATTTGTATCATATACATTTCTTTAAACTTTATGTATTCTAACCCACGTTTAGCATTATTATAATTATTATTATTTTATAGTCCACGAATACCAGGCAATCTGTTTTGGGTCTACAGACAGCTTACAGTATATATGGGACTCCTCATACTTCCAAATCTGAGGGAGGCACCTAACCCGTGCTCCACAATATGAGGTGTACATACCTTACCCCCTGCAGGATTTGAACTTGTGACCTCTCTTTCAAGAGTACAAGTTCTCCACCGTTCAAATGCAGGCAGAAAATAGTGAAGGGTATACACCCGACCATGAATGGGTGCAATGTAATAAATGTCGAAAATGGCGAATATTGGATCTGAATTTCAATGCAGAAAGTCTACCTGTTCAATGGTATAAATTTTATTTAATCATCAATTTGGTAATCCTTTTCTAGTTTTGATTTATTACATTAATTTTTAATTACTATTTATTTGTTTGACATTTTAGGTTCTGCTATATGCCTCCATTCAGAGGTACATGTGAAACTCCTGAAGAAAAAGTTGAACCTGGTGTAATCACCGTTAGTGCAAAACGTTCTTCTGGTAGCTTTGCAAATGCTAGGCAATTGTAATATGTGATTACAAGATATAAATTTGAAAATTCTACATTAAATGAATTAGAATTCTCATATTTTTTAAATAATATGTTTGGTCAAACTTGTTTCGAACTGAATAGATGATTCTCCAATTACTACTGCTGACAACAAGGGTAAATTTTCTCATTCCAGCATAGAAGAGGGCATTCACTTTCTTGCTGGTGTATGTTGGATACATGTTGTAAAATGTTAAATATGTTTTGTTTCAATTGTTTATTTTATTTAAGAGTTTTATAGGATAATATGACAGTATTATATTAGTTTTGATTTTATTTGTCATTTTCGTTTTTAATCAAATTATCATTTTGGTTGTATTTTTTTATTGGTTCTTATAAATATTATATGCATGTTAGATATAATTATTTATTTATTTATTTATGAATTGAGGATTCATTTAGGTTGAATTCTCTTTATTGGTTGTTTTTTTTTAAAATATGAGCAAGTTAGATATAGTTTGTTTTTATTTATGAATTGAGGATTTTAATGAGGTTTTCATCCAATAAAAAAAAATGGTACCAAAAAACTAGTAAGAACTAGAAACTTGCAGCATCAAATTTCAATCTTATCAACAAAAGTGAAACAAAAGTTTTAATTGATAAACCCAAAATGTAATACTTAATGATTGAACTCTACAAGAAATTGAATGTACATCTAAAGTGTAACACCCCTCTATTTTGGCTCTTTGTTCGTCGGTGTTCTCCTTGTAATGCTTTGTTATGTTATGATGGGAATTTGGAACTTGGTTACTTCTGATTGCAATAATTAAACGATGTCAAGCTATATTTTGATGTGATTTTATTCTGATGCCATCTTTACGACATGTTCTGGATTAACTTAGAAGATATCTGATTTAACGAGGTTCTATGTTGTTGATCATGTTAATGATGTCAGACGCGTCAGTTAGTGAGATTGTATTGGTGAAGGGGATGGGGTTGTATCACTCGCTTGCGAGTGCCCTATGATTCTGAGATTTCCTCTTCATGGTGTGTCTGATTATATTATGTATATATGCACGTTCGACATGCTCTTTGTTGCAGGTTGGCAGGTATATGACATCGACTCCACCTGGTTTTCAGGTTTGAGCGTGTCCATTGACCAACGGAAACTAATTGGGAGATAGTAGCTAGGTTTTCTGTGTCAGGTCGTTACCCTAGTCAACGAGTGTCGTCGGGTTGTAGTCGAGTTTGGTTGTTTCATGTGCCCTTTTCACCTTGATCTTCAATTAAATTCAAGTTAAAATGGCTTATGTTGCTTAGCTGCTGATTAAATGCTCTTGGTTGTAATGCTAGGAAATTATTTACTGTATTAATTAATTTAAATTAATTAATAAAATAATCTAATAGTGGATTAGATTTATTTTATTGATAATTTAAATTAATTGTGTGAATTAATTAAATTATCCCTTTTGAATTAAAAGTGTAAAAGATTTAATTCTTTTGTTGAATATAAAGTGCTAAAATATATTGAATTCAAATTGGAATTGGAAAAATTGTTTAAAGTTATTAAAAATTCAAATGTTTTCTTATGCAAGGACTTTGGGGTAGAAAAGATATTTTCTGAAATAGTTGACTATTTTGGGGAAAGATATTTGTGAAGAGTTGAATATGAATTTGAAATTGAATTTAGTTTGAATTTGAAAGTGAGTTTGCATTTGTATTTGAATTTAATTAGAATTAGAATTGGAATTAGAAGTTGAATTTGAATTTGAATTTTGGAAGTTTGGAAAAAGGATATATTTTATTTAGGGTTTTCTTTCAATCTCTCTCTATGGATTCTTGGTTTTAAATTTTTGGGGGGAGAGGCTTGGAGGAGGCTATGATGGTGGAGTTGAAAGAGTGCTTGAAAAATCTCCATGGTTAAAGTTTGCAATTTTGGAGGAAACACAAGGTTCCATCATTTCTCCCTTCATCTTCTTGCTCACTTTGTATGTTTGAAAATATAGTGTTAGATTCTATGGAAATTCATGGAAAAGCTCCTAAAATTGGTAAATGGTAGATAGATTTGGAATGGAAACCAAACAAGAAATTTATACCAAGTTATGGAAAGAAAATCCAAGAAAACTCAATGTTAAAACTAGATTTTGAAAACCCATTTTCTTGTTTTGAAATAAGTTCTATTTTCTTGAATTGGGTTGGATTATTTTTACAATTTGGGTATGAAATCAAGATTTGAGTATATATATTTGTGAATACAACCATATATATCAATATATGGAGATACTCACAAATATATATACAAGTATATTTGTTATTGTAAAAAATTTTAAATTTTGGGTAAAACCCCATAAAAGTTTATTGATTTTTGTTTCTGAAAAACACAGAAATAAATTATTAAAAAAAAATTCTTTTTGGTGAGGTGGGAGGTCAAACCCCACCCCACAGCCGCCGCGGCCGCCGCACGGCGGGAGGCGTCCGCTGTGTGAGCACACAGCAGTCGCCAGCCGCAGGGGGGTGGGCTGTGTGTGAACACACAGCCATCGCCGCCCCCGGGGGGGCGGGCTGCGTGCTTTGCACACAGCCACCGCCGCCCGGCGGGAGGCAGGGGCTGCGTGCCCTGGGCTTCGGCCCATTTACCTATGCTTTTTCTAAATTCCAAAATTACTTTTTATTTCAATTTAAATTTTATAAATATTATTTTATATTATATTTTATTTAATATTTATAATGTTTAATATTATATATTATATAAAATATAATATATTTAATATATATTAAATTAAATGAAATTTTTGTATAAATTAAAATGTATTTTATTTTATATGTTAATCATAGGGTTTTTATTTAAAAAAAGATGAGTAATTAAAATTTATATAAGTTATTTGATATATTTTGTAATTAATGGAATTCTTCTTTTTATATTTGTTAAAATAATAGTTGGCTAAATTGAGTATCTTTGTACATGAAGGTATATTCATACTTTGAATATTTGTTTGTAAATAATCATGTCAACATGCTTTTATATTTAATTGTATGGATTTCGCAATGGTATTTTATTTAATAGACGCGTTAAGGGGTGTCATAATTCAAATATATTAAGATGATTATCGTTATGCTTTTAGAGGCAAGAGTGGAGTTTGGAAAATCTAACGTCTTATTTGAAATATCGATTTTAGTTGATTGAATGTCCTTTGTTGCAAAATGGATTAAGTGATTTAATTTAAAGGTTATTTATTAAAATACCTTGAGTTTGAATATGTTAGTGAAACTTAGGGAGAACAATTGATTTAATTTTAACCAGAAAGCTGCATCATTAAAGTGTTTGATTATGGATATGGTTATGAAATTTAGAGTAAATGATCTGTTCTTTATATATTCCAATGTCGTGCATAGAAATGGGATCAATTGACTGGATAAATGCAAGTTATGAAATCTGTGTTTGAATGGAGTTAGGAAATCCGAACATTAGCTTTCCTATTTGTCTGAAATATTTTCAGTGTTTATTTGTTCGCCTTCGATGTTGTGGAAGGAGGGTGAATGTTTTGTGAATCTTCCTGGTATGGGTTCATTTATTGGTATGGGTGGTTATACGTGAGTTTATATGATTGTTGACTTTAAGTCGTTTCTTGTTGATCATGTAAGTCTTCCAACAGTGTTTTCTTGAGATGATGTTGTCTCTTATGTTTTGCTTTGGCTATCTTGGATTATGTGTGAGTTAAGTTTAAGTGATTACTTGGTTCTTCGAATGGGTTGTGTGACCTCATGATTCGTGGTTGTGTTGAGTTATCAATTTGTTATGTGGGCCTCAGTATGTTAGTCAACCTTGTGTTAGCCTTGGGTAGTGTACGCTTTGGTTTCAGTTTTGGACATCCGTAGTGATGTGTTACCTATTGAGGTGTTTGATTATTTGTGATAAGTGATAGTGCATTGTCTACCCTTGGCATGTGGTTGAGTTTTGTGTTGTCGATAGGGGAGTGGCTTTCAACGAGCGCCGGGCCCAAAGTGGTTCCAGGATAACTCGTGTGAGAGTCAGTTAATTAAGTGAAAATTAAATTAACTTGCTAGGGAGAGAGTAGCTTTGAACATTAATAAGATAATTTAGCCTCGCTCATTGACTCAAGGGCTTGTACGAGACTTGAGATGAGTCGGGAAGGCCTGGAATGGCAAGATCGTTATCTTGTCTTTACGAGAGATAATCGATTCCGCTCTGGTGTGCATGTGGGGCCGGGAGTCAGTTGAGGTTTCCAAGATATCCCTAGAGAGGGGGCTGGGACCTAGGAAGACTTGCTAGGAGATCCCATGCAGCCTTTGCGATGACACTCCTCCTATGACAGTAGTCGGTATGGTGTTGTACCGTTGGTTTATTTTGTACAGTGATGGTACTCGATTTTGTACTCTGGAAGCATTGTAACCATTGTGTTAAGTAATGTGGGTTTTGTTCTTGTTTCAGTTCAGTGTGCTAGCTTGTGTCTAGAGGTAGATGGTCTTGTCTAGGAATTCCTTGTTACTATCTCCTAGCACAGAGGGAGTGGGGCCTTTGGGTTCCATGTGGTCGGGTGGCATGCATCTTTCCGTTGGTTCTTCTTCATGTTCGTGCGTTCATGATTTCCAGTTGGAGAGCTCATGGGAATCAGTTCTTCTCATGCCTTGTTCTCTCAGTTCTTATTGTATTTTATTACCCCTCAGTTGTTATCGAGGTGGAGTTTGTATTATGTAATCATTTGGTTGGAATTGCCTCATTCAGGGAATGAGTGTTGTAATCTTATTGTATAAATGTTAATTTGGAATCTTGAGGTATTAAATATCCTTGTTGTAATTTATCTTGAATGGAATGTATGTTGTCTCATTTCCTTAAGTGTTTAATGTTTCGGTTTATTTTAATGTTAGTTGTTGTTTGGGTTTTTAAGTAATCTTGTCTCATGGCCTTAGAGGTTGTTGGCAATATGTATTATCTTCATGTTATTTATACTTAAACAAAAAAAAAAAATTGGTACGTTTAAGTAGTGAATTGCAACTTCCTCTAGGGTTGTGTGGTGGGGCATTACACATGGTATCAGAGCCTAGGTTTAAACACTGGGAACTCTGGGATTATGTTGGACCCATTATGTTGTAAGTTGTGTAGGTTTATACTCTGGGCACTATGAGCCCATTGTATTGACCCGGTTGTTTTTCTCTTTTGTGTGGTTTTCCTTTTTGGGTTGATTTCTCTTGTTTGCCCAGAAGTTGTCGTTAAGTGCTATAGGTCCAATGGTGCAGGAAACTAGTGGAAAGGATAGGATCCTCGGTGTAGTGTGCAATGCACCGATATCATTTCTATTGGAAGAATGCATTATGGACGATTGTGTAGTGTGTGATTTTGATGTGTTGTGTGTGGTGGACGACAATTAGTTTTGTTGTTGTTTCCACCCTTGCATGTCTTTTGTTGAATGCTTTTGTGAGGGTTAGGCTCGCAAGTCTACCAAGAGGTGTGTTTCGTTTGGCTTCCTTCTTGTTGCTTGG
The DNA here is from genome assembly GCA_007258455.2 of Sequoia sempervirens. Classification (NCBI taxonomy): domain Eukaryota; kingdom Viridiplantae; phylum Streptophyta; class Pinopsida; order Cupressales; family Cupressaceae; genus Sequoia; species Sequoia sempervirens. The sequence continues at coordinate 303,688,123 of VDFB02000015.1, read as the reverse complement.
CTCTTCCGTTGTGTATCGGGTTGAGACCCTTGAGTGGTTCTTGAGTGTGGTTGTAGTGTGTTCCTTGGGTGTGGATTCTCTTTTGGAGTTTTGTTGTTTCCTTCTCCATGTGAGTATCTGATGCATGTTTTCTTGTGCTTTACCTCATTGTGCAAGTGATTGTCTGATTGATCCTATGTGGTTTTGAAGTTGTTTTTGCATGTTATATTCTGTGGAAATTATGAAATATAGTAATAGGAAAATGAATGAACATGTTAGTTCATAGAGTTTGTGCAGATGCTCTTTTGATCGATGCACTTGTGTGAAAGTGATTGTATGATGATGAGACCATGTTTGCAATAGTGCTTATGTTAGAATTGTAAATTCTTCTCTCTCCTTCCCTCTCTTCTCTTTGGTTTAACAAAGATGTCTGTCCTTGAGTGTGTGGTATATTGAAAACCCATAGTATGTGGTATCTTATGAGAAAATGTTTATGTATTCATGAAGGTCTGTTTCCTAGATCAAACCTTGGGTAAAGGACTTAAGTCCCCAAGTTGCATTCATAATCATGGAAAATGTATAATCTGAATAGGGAATCATTTTGCAGTAAGTAAAAGATTAGAGAAAGAAAAGGAATTAGTGAAACCATTGCATGTTAATGATAATTTCATAATAGGTGCATCTTGTTGGTGAGGCTTATAGTCCCCAACTTTATTGTTAAATTTTAAGAAATCATGTTGATGTTAGATTATTGTACCTAGATTCAAAATGCAAAATGGTAAATGAATGTTGAAGTGATAAGGTCGCATACCTTGTCTTGAGTAAACTCTGTAATGATATTGTGTTAGGTGTGATTTTATGGAGCTTGTACTAGGCGTATTCGCAGGCTTCCAGGAGTAAGCCTGACCCTAAGGGGGGAGGATGTAACACCCCTCTATTTTGGCTCTTTGTTCGTTGGTGTTCTCCTTGTAATGCTTTGTTATGTTATGATGGGAATTTGGAACTTGGTTACTTCTGATTGCAATAATTAAACGATGTCAAGCTATATTTTGATGTGATTTTATTCTGATGCCATCTTTACGACATGTTCTGGATTAACTTAGAAGATATCTGATTTAACGAGGTTCTATGTTGTTGATCATGTTAATGATGTTAGATGCGTCAGTTAGTGAGATTGTATTGGTGAAGGGGATGGGGTTGTATCACTCGCTTGCGAGTGCCCTACGATTCTGAGATTTCCTCTTCACGGTGTGTCTGATCATATTATGTATATATGCACATTTGACATGCTCTTTGTTACAGGTTGGCAGGTATATGACATCGACTCCACCTGGTTTTCAGGTTTGAGCGTGTCCATTGACCAACGGAAACTAATTGGGAGATAGTAGCTAGGTTTTCTGTGTCAAGTCATTACCCTAGTCAACGAGTGTCATTGGGTTGTAGTCGAGTTTGGTTGTTTCATGTGCCCTTTTCACCTTGATCATCAATTAAATTCAAGTTAAAATGGCTTATGTTGCTTAGCTGCTGATTAAATGCTCTTGGTTGTAATGCTAGGAAATTATTTACTGTATTAATTAATTTAAATAAATTAATAAAATAATCAAATAGTGGATTAGATTTATTTTATTGATAATTTAAATTAATTGTGTGAATTAATTAAATTATCCCTTTTGAATTAAAAGTGTAAAAGATTTAATTCTTTTGTTGAATGTAAAATGCTAAAATATATTGAATTCAAATTGGAATTAGAAAATTGTTTAAAGTTATTAAAAATTCAAATGTTTTCTTATGCAAAGACTTTGGGGTAGAAAAGATATTTTCTAAAATAGTTGACTATTTTGGGGAAAGATATTTGTGAAGAGTTGAATATGAATTTGAAATTGAATTTAGTTTGAATTTGAAAGTGAGTTTGCATTTGTATTTGAATTTAATTAGAATTAGAATTGGAATTAGAAGTTGAATTTGAATTTGAATTTGGGAAGTTTGGGAAAAAGGATATATTTTTATTTAGGGTTTTCTTTCAATCTCTCTCTATGGATTCTTGGTTTTAAATTTTTGGGGTGGAGAGGCTTGGAGGAGGCTATGATGGTGGAGTTGAAAGAGTGCTTGAAAAATCTCCATGGTTAAAGCTTGCAATTTTGGAGGAAACACAAGGTTCCATCATTTCTCCCTTCATCTTCTTGCTCACTTTGTATGTTTGAAAATATAGTGTTAGATTCAATGGAAATTCATGGAAAAGCTCTTAAAATTTGGTAAATGGTAGATAGATTTGGAATGGAAACCAAACAAGAAATTTATACCAAGTTATGGAAAGAAAATCCAAGAAAACTCAATGTTAAAACTAGATTTTGAAAACCCATTTTCTTGTTTTGAAATAAGTTCTTTTTCTTGAATTGGGTTGGATTATTTTTACAATTTGGGTATGAAATCAAGATTTGAGTATATATATTTGTGAATACAAACCATATATATCAATATATGGAGATACCCACAAATATATATACAAGTATATTTGTTATTGTAGAAATTTTAAATTGTGGGTAGAACCCCATAAAATTTTATTGATTTTCTCGCTTCGAAAACACGTAAATAAATTACAATTTTTTTAAGAGGTGGGAGGTCAAACCCCACCTACTGCCCCGTCACGCTCGCTAGGAGGCTGCCTCAGCTGTGTGAGCACACAGCTAGGTCGCCACCGCAGTGGGCTGCTGTGTGTGAACACACCTATCGCCGCCACGGGCGGCCGCGGTAGGAACACACAGCCTGACCACGGGTGGGAGGTATGGTAAGCTGAGACACGTCACGCCTCTACGGAGGCGGTGGGCCAAGTGGCCCTAGGTTTGTACCCCTTTACCTATGCTTTTTCTAAATTCGAAAATTACTTTTTTTTTCAATTTAAATTTTATAAATATTATTTTATATTATATTTTATATAATATTTATAATGTTTAATATTATATATTATATAAAATATAATATATTTAATATATATTAAATTAAATGGAATTTTTGTATAAATTAAAATGTATTTTATTTTATATGTTAATCATATGGTTTTTTTTTTAAAGATGAGTAATTAAAATTTATATAAGTTATTTGATATATTTTGTAATTAATGGAATTCTTCTTTTTATAATTGTTAAATTAATAGTTGGCTAAATTGAGTATCTTTGTTCATGAAGGTATATTCATACTTTGAATATTTGTTTGTAAATAATCATGTCGACATGCTTTTATATTTAATTGTATGGATTTCACAATGGTATTTTATTTAATAGACGCGTTAAGGGGTGTCATAATTCAAATATATTAAGATAATTATCGTTATGCTTTTAGAGGCAAGAGTGGAGTTTGGAAAATCTAACGTCTTATTTGAAATATCGATTTTAGTTGATTGAATGTCCCTTGTTGCAAAATGGATTAAGTGATTTAATTTAAAGGTTATTTATTCAAATACCTTGAGTTTGAATATGTTAGTGAAACTTAGGGAGAATAGTTGATTTAATTTTAACCAGAAAGCTGCATCATTAAAGTGTTTGATTATGGATATGGTTATGAAATTTAGAGTAAATGATCCGTTCTTTATATATTCCAATGTCGTGCATACAAATGGGATCAATTGACTGGATAAATGCAAGTTATGAAATCTGTGTTTCAATGGAGTTAGGAAATACGAACATTAGCTTTCCTATTTATCTAAAATATTTTCAGTTTTTATTTGTTCGCCTTCGATGTTGTGGAAGGAGGGTGAATGTTTTGTGAATCTTCCTGGTATGGGTTCATTTATTGGTATGGGTCGTTATACGTGTGATTATATGAGTGTTGACTTTAAGTCGTTTCTTGTTGATCATGTAAGTCTTCCAGCAGTGTTTTCTTGAGATGATGCTATGTCTCTTATGTTTTGCTTTGGCTATCTTGGTTATTGTGTGAAATAAGCTTCAGTGGTTACCTGGTTCTTTGAACGGGTTGTGTGACCTTGTGATTCGTGGTTGAGTCGAGTTACCAGTTGTTATGTGGGTTTCATTATGTTAGTCAACCTTGTGTTAGCCTTGGGTAGTGCACGCTTTGGTTTCAGTTTTGGACATCCGTAGTGATGTGTTACCTGTTGAGGTGTTTGATTATTTGTGATAAGTGTTAGTGCATTGTCTACCCTTGGCATGTGGTTGAGTTTTGTGTTGTCGATAGGGGAGTGGCTTTCAAACGAGCGCCGGGCCAAAAGTGGTTCCAGGATAACTCGTGTGAGAGTCAGTTAATTAAGTGAAAATTAAATTAACTTACTAGGGAGAGAGTAGCTTTGAACATTAATAAGATAATTTAGCCTCGCTCATTGGCTCAAGGGCTCAGCCAGACTTGAGACAGAGCTCTGAAGGCCTAGAATGGCAAGATTTTCATTGTTATCTCTGCCTTACCAGAGATAATCAATTCTGCCCGGTGCATGTGGGGCCGAGAGTCGGTTGAGGTTTCCAGGATATCTCTAGAGAGGGGGCCGGGACCTAGGAAGACTTGCCAGGAGATCCCATGCAGCCTTTGCAATGACACTCCTCCTATGACAGTAGTCGGTATGGTGTTGTACCGTTGGTTTATTTTGTACAGTGATGGTACTCAATTTTGTACTCTGGAAGCATTGTAACCATTGTGTTAAGTAATGTGGGTTTTTTTCTTGTTTCAGTTCAGTGTGCTAGCTTGTGTCTAGAGATAGATGGTCTTGTCTAGGAAATCCTTGTTACTATCTCCTAGCACGGAGAGAGTGGGGCCTTTGGGTTCCACGTGGTTGGGTGGCGTGCATCTTTCCATTGGTTCTTCTTCATGTTCGTACGTTCGTGATTTCCAGTTGGAGAGCTCGTGGGAATCAGTTCTTCTCATGCCTTGTTCTCTCAGTTCTTATTGTATTTTATTACCCCTCAGTTGTTATCTAGGTGGAGTTTGTATTATGTAATCATTTGGTTGGAATTGCCTCATTCAGGGAATGAGTGTTGTAATCTTATTGTATAAATGTTAATTTGGAATCTTGAGGTATTAAATATCCTTGTTGTAATTTATTTTGAATGGAATGTATGTTGTCTCATTTCCTTAAGTGTTTAATGTTTCGGTTTATTTTAATGTTAGTTGTTGTTTGGGTTTTTAAGTAAGCTTGTCTCGTGGCCTTAGAGGTTGTTGGCAATATGCATTATCTTCATGTTATTTATACTTAAAAAAAAAAAAAAAAATTGGTACGTTTAAGTAGTGAATTGCAACTTCCTCTAGGGTTGTGTGGCGGGGCATTACATAAAGCTTGAAGCCTATCAAGAAGCCAAGAAAGAAGAATTTTTTTTTTTTACCCTTACATGATAGCAACACTTCCATGGTTAATTGTGGCCCTCATCCAATAGCCACAAACACCTCTTTTTGAAGTATCTAAACCTCAACTTTATTTTCCCTCTCCTTATTAGTTGTTTCTAAGGCATTGGTCATAAGGGAACAATACAAATCCAAAATTGATATACTACTTGGGATCTTGAAACCTATAAAAAAGCTCTTCAACTGGGGAACTCCACAAACATAACCCTCTTGAAGAATCCTTTTTTTAAATTATTCCTTATCCACAATAGGAGGAGCTTTTAGGTACGCTTGAACAATCTATTTTGAACTAGTGCTATTCATAATATCAATCATACTAGAATGCACTTGATCCGTTAATTTTAAATGATTTCTCCAAACAAAATATTAACTAGGTTTGATACTCTTAAATGCTTCCATTTCTAATTCAAAACTAAGTTCTAACTATTAGACAAAATATAGAGGCCTTGATTTTGTGTCTAATTTTTTAATTTAAACCATCTTAATGATAGCTCCTCATGGTCCACATTTTGAATTTGATCTAAAAGACGAATAAACCTAAAAAGAATGATAAGAGTCTTTAATGTGTTAATTTTCATCTAGGGGTGAATATTTTTTATCCCTTTCAACTAAAGTATTTTCCTTTATTAATTGACCAATCAAACTTGTAATATTTATCAACATGTCTAAGTTCTCCATTTTCAGAGGAAATCTAGATAACTATAGTTACATTCAAATTTCTAAAATTTTCTCCACTTAAGGATTAAAGGATAGGGTCCTTGGTGCTACAAGAAATTCTACATAACCATAGAACCATGGATATTTATCAAGCATAAAATCCTCACTATTTTTCTTGGGGAATTAAATAGACCTTGGAAAAAAACATTGACCAAATAAATATTTTATAGGAATGCATTTCACCAATGTGATTGAAATCCAAAGATTCAATTATTCCATACAAAATTGCTTCCCAAAAATTATAAATTAAATCCAATCAATAAATTTGGTAGAGATCCCTTCAATTGTTTCATTTCATACAACTAGCTTTGATATCTCCTAATCCAAATGGATTGGTGTATCTCTCATGAATAAGAAATAATTTTCTTTTCTTTTAGCCTCACCCATAGGTTTCCCTAAAGAAGTTAAAATTCATTAGATTGACAGGGAAATGGATTTATTTAGAGAAAGATGTAGGAGCCAAGATATTGTCCAAATTTAGGTGCCAAGATGGCATCCAAATTTAGGTCTCCATATTTAGGGGAAATGTTCTCCTCTCAAAGAGATAAAGAAAACTATAATATTAACATTCGTGAAAGGAGTTAGTATAATTGACATAGATAACAAGTAGTAGATAGTTTTTGACACAATCTTGGTACTCCATTGAATAGACACCCAAACTATCTTCATTTTTCTCCAACCTAGAAGCATTTACAACCACCTTTGTGCACCATGACATGTCTTTATCGCTACTCCCACCATCTTTCTCTTTAATATTGGAGGAAATTTCAAAAGCTCAATATTCCCATATATCCCCTTTTGTATTGATCAATAAAAATGTAGCATTAGGATCTAAGAATTGTACTGTACATTACTAAAAAAAAAAGGTGAAGGTACACTCATTTAGTTTTGATATGAATTTATAACAAGCATAATTTAATAATATTCTTTTTTAACGTGAGAAAGAATAGAGACTAATTTTTATTAAAATAGGCCTAATTTACTTAATGTTAATGTTAAGTGGGATTGAATTATTATAGATTCAAAATTCAACTAGAATGAGAAATGCAAGAAATCCTGCAATAATTAACAAAAATATAATCTTATAAAACTAGAAAATCATTGTGACATCAATGATATCCATAACACGATCAACTCCATGACTCGTATCTATACATTGAATCGTTACTCCTATTATTTTTTATACTTATATCAATAAAAACAAATTAGAGAATTACTAAAAATGAATTTATGTCTATCCAAAGATACAAAGAAAACAAGTCTATCTCAAAATGTTATCACACTCTCAAGAAATACAACAATATAATTTTCAACTTTCCTTCTAAGAAAGATTATGCCCTAATGCAAGATGGGATGAATAGATTTAAATGGAATCTTCAAACTCTTAAAATATAATAATTACAAAAATAATACATTAACTTTTGTTCATCATTTGACTAAATCTTAAATGATGCCAATATAAAAATATCTAATAACTTTCTCACTCCTTTTCCTCTTGATTTTACCCCAAAGTTGGTTCAAAATTTTTCCTACGAGTACAACCTTGGACTTATTGAGCCACCTAGAAAGTGAATGTATTATGATATGTAAAATTTTATATTAAATACATATAAATAACCATATTTTGAAATTGAAATAGTGGTGAAGCTTTCTAAAGTAAAAGTAAGAGATATGTAAAATACCATTGTCTAGGATATATTTTTGATGTTTAAGGAATATAACTTCAAAGTAGGAAAAGAGAGTAATAAGAGATACATGTAGAATTCAAAAAGTAAACAAAAAAATACACATATAAGAAGTAAGAGAAAATCCATTTAGTGACATGTTTAAATAGGAAGAAAAAATACAACACAACCAAAGAATCTCATGGAGATTTGTATTTTCTTTAGGTTAAAAAAATTCTATATGATATTTGTACATATCTACTATCATGTGACTTGGTTGTTGGTTGTGACGCGATAAAAAACATTCAAAGAATTAAAATGAATACTTTATTCTATTCTAGTAATTATGTTACTAGATGTTGAAAAACCGTTTCATATCAAGATTGATGAATAAAGCTATGTACTTGGAGTATTTCTCACTCAACATGGGCATCTATTTTCTTACCATAATGAAACATTCACTACAACAAGGAACTACCCAGTATATGATCATGATCTTTATGCACTTGGTTAGGAATGTAAGCATTAGAACCATTAAAGCTTTAGTAGGATGACTATTATCCACACATATCATAATATTTTTTAGTTTTTGTAGATTCAACACAATTTAAAAGAAGAGTGGCATCATAAATTTTCTTATCTTCTATAATTCCATCTATACATCAATCATAAATAACAAAATGATGAAAAACATCATCATTCGGTCTTTGGAAGAATCTGGAAACTTGGTATGCCACCATGAGGGTTTGAGAAAATACAAAAAGATGATGAAGATCTCACTGGTTCTCAGTCATTTTTTGACATTTTTTGTATAAAATCACCATGGAAACTCAGGTGATTGTTTTACTTGACATAAACCTTACAAATTTTTTTATATGGAGGCCATTTTTGGGCCTTTTTCCTAACCATATTGCTCATTTGTCCTCCTTTTTTTGTTACTTCTATTGTAGGCAGCCACTAATGAGAAGTTCATGAAGCTTTGATGAAGCTTTTAATGGCAGAAACTTTGTGCATTCTGGCATTCAGGCTTGGGTAAGCTCCCAGCCAACCTTCATTCACCCTCTTTTGCTTTTGTGTGAGCAAGAAAAGCTTGAATGGAAGATTAGAATGTCCTTCATTTTGTTAAATCTACTTTTGTAACATCATTTAGAAATGCTTCATTATTGTAAACCTAGTGCATTTTCTGTTGTTTTATGGCCATATTAGCTCACTGGCCACAACCTTGAACAAGAACAAGGTGTTATTTACACTTTTTTGCAAAACCCCTATGTATTCTCTTGATTTCCTTCTTGTTCACAAATATTGACAAATGTTGATAACCTAGATGAGTTTCTGTGATATAGAAAAATAAAGAACCAATTGTGGCTTGACCTCCATTGTGCAAACTAGGTCTGCTTGGATTCCTGAATTTTGCTTCATTTCTGCATCTTAATGAAAAAAACCCTGTGTGGGTCTCTTGTAGCTTTTATATTTGGAAAATCTACAACTTGTTTGTAAGAACTCATGTGGGTCACTGGATTTTCTATAAAGATCTTAGATTTGTTGCAAAAGAATGATTATTTTTGCAAGTTTCATTTCATTCCTTTGTAAAAAATAATAGTGTTGCTTATTTTGTTGAAACCCCAAGTGGTTTTTCACATTTGCAGGAAAAAACCAATTTCTTTACCACAGTCTATCAAAAAACACATGAATTCCTTTTCATTTTTTAGCTCTTGTAGCATGTTTATCATATTGTTATTTCTTTCACAGATTTGTAACAAACCCAAATGGGTAATGTTTTCAATTTGAAGAAACAACTTCCAGATTTTGTGCAAAATGTGGAAATTTCATTGCACAATATGGGTACACTAGAAACCTCAACTTGTAGAAAAATGTGCCCTTTTGAGGGCATCTAACTAGATTTTCTATAAAATGTTTCATTTATGTAGAATGTTTTTTAGAGAAAAACCCCAAAATGGGTTTGGTCATTGTAAATAACCTGCATTTCACTCACACATCCCAAATCTAGGATTCCATAGGGATATACTAACCCAATGGCATAGATAGGCACCATGAAAATCACAACAACAATTCATTTTGTTCTTTGTCTCCCACTACTGGGTTCTTTTCTCCTTTTATGGTCATGAGAGACTATCTGTTTCTGTCATTTATTCTTATTGCATTTGTATGGTTGAAACATATGTGTAGCAATATCACTGAATCTTGTTATATTCGGGAAACCCCTTGCCAAAAGATGCCATGAATGCACCTTACCCAAAGCATACTTCAGGACCCCCATACATACAAACATGAAGATTGTCATTTATTATCTTGTAGCAGTGGTACCTAAGATGATGGCACTACCCCACCCTTGGGCATTGCTCTCTTCTTGCATCAGGGTGCATCTGTCTTCCTTCATCACCATAAGTTGCAAGTCTACTTGGCTATTTTTTAGGACCTTAAGAAAGGCATTACAATAAAACTTTGTTGATTGTTTCCATGCATTGCCCCCACGAGGATGACTTTCTTGTTCTTTAAGCATACCACACCCCTTGCTTATTCCATCTACAGGTTGTCACCTTGTACTTCAATGATTGACAAAGATTGAGGGCTGAAGCTCCTTTTCCTTACTTGAAATGCACAATACAATGGAACTCATTCTCATAATCGTGCACTTTCTCACCTTTTTTTTAGACCAAACTATTGTACACTTGCATTGCATATGGGTGTACTATAGCATGAGGCCAACATGCATTGTTGATATACCTATTCATTGGAGTATTGTATTGTTGTCTCATTTACCCTCTTAGGACTGCTTTGTAGCTTGTATGAGATCACATAGAGAGAATTTTGCTGGTGCAATGTCACTATCCTTTAATGATGCATCAATAGCACTGTCTTTGATTTATCTTTGGTCATCAATCACTTATTTCTGAAACCATGATTACTAATACCTATGTTAACAATGACACCTCATGTGCTTATGGATTAAACTGTTGCTCCAACCCTCATACAAGGTTATGATGCATAGACCATATATCCAAAACAAACCAGCTATACTGACTTGTTGCCAACATCTCTTTACAATGCACAATTTCTTTCTATCACCATGAAAATCAAAGAGTTTTTCAAAACAGAGCATATGTTTCTTCCTCTTGGATTAGAATGGTGACCTCCATCAAGTAAGAGTACAACTGGAAACCATCATTAATGTTCATTGAAAGTCCCTAGGCCCAACACCCATATTCCACTACTATAGGAGCACTGTGAGGAGTTAATACTCTTTGTTCTACATGATGTGGTTGCTCCACAACTACTACCTCAGTATCATACTTACTTTGTTGATGCACTGCCCATTATTTATGCATTGAATTGTTGATTTACCCTAAATGCACATGACTAGCCAATCACATTATATGAGGGTTCCATTGTTCTCATAAACTACTTATAATGACATATTCATGATATGAATATATCTATGTCAACTAGAGTTGATGTTTCTTGAATGTCTTTGCCTTTTTCCTTTCCTCAAATCATCATACATTGATTGTTAGTTGAAAAATCTATTTTTCTAATGTTTGGTTGAGAAGTCCTTGAATAAAGACTTGTGCAACTTGAGCTCATCTCTTGGAATTCCTTTCTTTGACATTGGTGTCATTCACTTATGCATGGGCAACTGGAGTTATGCTACCTTTATTTATTACCCCAAAATCCTTTAATTAGCTTGTGTTTCCTAATTCATTATTCATTGTCCTAACCTTCATGGTTGTTGTTCATATAGACTTGTACTATGGCCTTGGCTTCCAAAATGAGACATCTCCTCAATCGTGACTGCTTAATTGTCATTTATAACTTGTCTTTACTACCATTTTTTGTATGCAATCATGATCCATGTTGGATCAGTCATGATAGCCAAAACCCTTGCATGAAAGGTCATGAGCATATCCACTAATGTTGTCCTTGAATTGACCTATAGCATACATTTATGATTATTGTCCTTATGCACAATTTGTACCATGACATTGATTCAACCATTGCTCTTTATTGGATAGTTTCTTGATTGTAACTTTATTGGACAACCACCTATCACATATGTGGGTGACCTAACAGCTCACTTTCCTATGTAATATGTGGCTTCCCCATAGGGTTATGGTGAGGGGCTTGGAAACAACTTGAAATACTTCCTCATTGTTTAGAAGATGCATAATTGAACTTGATGCATCTATGAAGACACTTGGTGCATCTCCAAAATCACTTCTTTTTATAAAATGGATCAAGGGTCCACTTAAGAAGATTGAAAGACATATCAGCACAGTATGTTGCATCTTTTGAATCTGATAATGAAATTTGATCAACTGGTGTGATTCCATATTAATTTAATGCATTGATAATAGATAAATCTTTGATCAAGTTTCTCAATTTCCTTTTATTTCAAAGCATGTTGAGCTCTACCCTTGTGGGAGCCACATTTAACCCACATTCTATTAATTGATCTGATAATGAAAAAATAATCAGAATTTTCCTAAATATGCACATGAAGCAAACAGTTAGAAAATAAATGCATATGTCACTTGTTTTTGTTTAATGCACTTATGGATCAGTTTATACATGCATAGGTAGGTGTGTATGTAAGTATTGAATCTTTCATTGCTTGTAGCTTCACTCTAACATCATGTTTCCTTTAGATATAGGGTGAGGAGCACTACAGAGCTGGGAGGGACACAAGTGGTTCGGGGTAGCAATAGAGCATTCGGGAAACCTACAACTAGTCATTCTTGGGCAATGGTTGGTTCAATTCTTATATGCACATTTCCTTTCTCTACTTATTCATGCATGAATTGTTTCATAGGTTCATTGAATAAGAGAGTTAGTCCCTTGGCTTGTGAGGGACATGTATATTTTAAGATTATCAATAAAAGATTAAATTTGTATATCTATGATTCTCTTTCACATTTTTTGTAATGCAACATTGAAATGAAAAAATGTAATCTACTTTGTTTTGACAATCATTCCTTTAGGCATACTGAAATTAGCAGTGTTATGGTTTATCTTTAAATGTTTAAAAAACAAGAAAAGAACTAAACACTAAGTTACATGATTTCAGCTAAAAGCTAAAAATCAGGTAACAAACCCACCTTACAATGAAAATAGGCAAAAGGGATAGACTCAAATTCAACCACCTCCTCCCACACACCCAACTTTGAATTAATCTTGATAGAAGTCAGAAAATCACTAGATTGATCCATAATCACATAAAACCAGGCTTAAAACAATTGTTTCCTTGAAGTTGTCAAACGTTCAATGGATAATAGGCACCCAAAAGTACTTGTAATACCTTTAAAGACCTACTCATCCCAAAATTCAAGAGGGAGACCAGGAAAACATACCCACGCCGATGCCAAATCAAAAGAGCAAGAGTTCGGATTAAAGCTCGTCTCCCATTTCTTCAACACCAAAGTAGATTTTCCAATAAGCCACAACCCCTTGACCAAAACCTTCAAAAGGTCCTCTTCACAAGAAAACAAAAAAGAGAAGAAACCCTTAGCAAGAGCAGCCACCTCAACTTGCCCCTTCAAATGCCAACGGTTCTTGGAAAGGTTACAGACTAACTTAATATTAGGAGGGGGCCCCAAAAACTTACCCACCAAAAAATTCTCCATAGACTGGACACCCTTCTCAATGATGTAATATGACACAAAAATAGAATGGTCACCAGATGTAGGATTAGCAAGGAATTTTTTCAGAGGAGAAGAGCTCTTATCCTTAGGCTTTGACCCAAAATTTTTAGACCAACTCCTCCTTTCTAAAGAGCTGTGATCAAATTTTTTACCAACTCCATCAACTCCAAAAATGAGAACCTCAAGAGCCACAAAAAGAGACCCCACCTTACCAAGGGAAGTACCATCAGGAACCAGACTGCCAGAGATAGGAGGCACTTTTGAGTTATCTGACAAAAAGGACCCACAAGTAGCCCCATTCGTCAGACAACTGTCTAACACCCCTTTTACATCAGTCAGGCCACCAACATTAACACTAGCCTTAGGAATATGACTTCTTTCAAAAAAATTGAAAAAATCTTACCCTCAGCTCCACCCACAATAGCTCTGCTTGACGACAACTGGACATTATCTTTAATTAAAGTTAATATTGTTTGTAATATATTAATTATATTTTTTATTCATGAACGAATATTGTTTGTAATATATTAATTATCTTTTTTAGATACATATCTTATTAATATTTCAATTCTAATAAATTAAAATTTTGATTTTTTTAATTTAATCATTTAAATTAACTTAAATTTTTAATTATTTATTATTAGTTTTTTAAAATTAATGTCTATCAATATTTGGATTTTGATATATTTTGACTTTTCATTTATTTTATTCTATTTTAATTGTTTATTTATATTTAAGTTTGAAATTTATTTTTATTATTTATGTCTTTTTAATAAAATTACAAATAATAATTAAAAAATATTAAAATTAATTTAATTTATAATTATTTATCTTATTAAAGTTTAATTTTTGTATAATAATTCTATTTTGAATTTTTATTTTAATTTATATAATAAAATGAATTTCAAACTTAAAATCCAAATTAAAAGTTATAGTGTGTGCAAGAGAGAAGATACCTTTTGATTTGTCATTAATGCATAATCAGGATATCGAGATTCAGCTATTCGGTCCGGATCGTCGTCGAAGTCGTCCGTCTCGAAGTCATCGGCATCAGCGAGGCATCAGGAGGAAGATCGTCATCCTGTCGAATCCATCGAAAATCGAAGCGTCGTCCGTAAAGATCGCGCATCGTCAGGATCCGTCAAAAATCAATCAGATCAATCGATCCGGCGCGTCAAGACGTCGAAGATCGCGCGTCGTCCGAGATCATCGGGATCCGAGGAAGATCGAAAGATCAGGATTGGGGAAAAATATAGATAGAAATAGGGTAGAGAGAGGAAGAGAGAGATCAAGATATAATGAGAAACATAGAGATAGAGAGGGAGATAGAGATATAAATATTCTCTTCCTATATCACTCTCTCTCTATATATATATCTCCACATTTGTACCTCTTGAGCTCTATATATCTCCCTCTCTCTACCTCTCTCTCTATATAACTTCCTATATATTTTTTTTCCTCCATAGATCTCTCTCTCTCTCTCTCTTGCTCTCCCTCTCTTTATATCTATATTTCTCTCCCTCTCTCTCCATATCCATCCCCATCTCTATCTCTATATTCCTTTCTATCTCTCCCCTTTCTCTATCTCCTTGCCTCTCCTTCTCTCTCTCTCTCTCTCTCTCTCTCTCTCTCTCTCTCTCTCTCTCTCTTTCCCATATATCTTTCCTAATGTATATATCTCTCTATCTCTCCTTCTCTCTCCCCCTATCAATCTCTCTTTCTATATCTCTCTACTCCTCTATCCTCTCTCTATTTCTCTCTCCCTCTCTCTCTCCCCCTATATATATACATATCCCTATCTATCTACATCTCAATATATTTCTCTCTCTCACATGCACACCTCCCTATTTCTCCCTCCCTATATTTATCACTCTCTCACACACACTCCCTATTTTTCCCTCTCTATATCCACCTCTATCTCCCTTTATCTTTCTCTCTCTCCCTCTCTATCTCTATTACTTATCTCTATCACCTCCTTTATCTCTCACTCTCTTTCTCAAAGCCAACACATATAGTAATTAAAAATTGTGCCCTTGCCAACTCATTTTAATTTGCACATTTAATGTTATTGTGACAGAATCTAAAATAAGCATTATCTATTAGGGAAGCCATTTGAGCTCAAAAAAAATCATCTGGGATTAAGATATATCTTCACCCAACCAAATCTCAGTGCACATTAGTGAATATGGTTGGAATTCCTTACTAAGTACAACTTTGGAATTGAGCGTAAAAGAGAATAGAGTGGCTAATGCTCTTAGTAGAAGAAGACATCTGCCAGCTCTATTGCCTTGACTCATTTCAATATATTCAATAGGTAATGCAACACTTTGAGGGGATGAGCACTATGAGAGGGTAAAATAATCTCTACAAGAAAACCCTTTTGAACATTAATACGATGGGTATGAATTTAAACCTGATGGAATCCTAAGATACCAAAGGAGAATGTATATTCTAGAATTCGGGGAACTCATAAATTTGGTCTTGGAGGAGATCCACAATGCACCATATTCAGGACACCTCAAAATTTTCAAAATGATTGCAAACTTAAAATTGTTATATTCCTATCCTAAGCTTAGGAATGATGTAGTCGAGTTTGTAGCCAGATGCTTGGATTTTTAGCAAGTCAAGGCTAAACATGTGCATCCAATAGGGCTTCTCTATCCTCATGGCATATCCTTTATTGATTTTATTTTTTGCATGTCATGAACCTTGCATGGTGCAAACTTGGAGTGGAGACGTTTATCAAATTAGTCATAGATCTTGTTTTTTCATTCAATTTTCACTTGTAGATTGACTAAGACAAACATCTCTCTCTTGGCACATGGAATTCATCTTTAATCTTAAAAATGATCTATGAAACAACTTTTAAAGGCTTTATCTATGGCATCATATAGAGAATATTATCATTCAATATCCTTCATGTAATTTACACCCTCCTTAAAAATACATATTGCATTAACAACAAAATGATTGTATTTGGAAATTGTTCTTTTATGCTTCATGTGTATTCACATGCTATACATTCAAGTCTTAACTTTTACAAACTGTGTTATATTTGATTTGATAGAGGCACCTGAATAAAGTTTTTTAAATTGTAGTTCTATCTCCATGGAATATCCCGCTTTGATTTATTAATACCTTTGATTTTAAAGTGAAGGAAAATAACTAAAAATAGGTTGTGAAAATCCACAACCCCATTTTCTAAGTTAAGGATCTCAGTTGTGAGTTTTTACAACTCATATTTGGGTTAACATGGTTTGTGAAAGTTCACAACCTCACTTTTTCTTTTTAATTCAAGTTGTGAGTTTTCTCAACTTGTTTTTAATTTATTTATTTTATTTTCCATTAATTACTGATTGTATTAAAATAAGTAATTATTCAAATTTGAGTGTTGATATTTTAAATTTTTCCACTATATTTGTAAGCATCTAATGTGACTAACTAACATTATTTTTTGATCCAAAATATTTAATTCATGAAAGTGTCGAAAGCCATTAACACATCAACCTAGAGACCAAATAACCTTGCAAGCTCGTCAATAGGAAATTTGGCATAACTCCATATTGGCTTCATATTTTTATTCATTTTTTTTCTAGATTATCAAAAATAATAATATGATGAAACCTAGTGAACAAAATTTCCCTAGCTCTTCTGAAAAAACACATTTAATTTTTTTCATAATTCTACACATGAAAAATAGAGGCATTGATATCTCACAATTTGTGAGGAGTCATAACTCATAAACTGGGCAGACTAGTTGAACTTACACCAATTTTAAAATTTAATTATTTCTAGGAATCTCACCTAATTTCCTATTGGAACAAATAAACCACTTTATTGAACTTAGCATCATAAATTTGATCTTAGCATAAATATTGTTAAGTAATTTTAAAAATTGTATGACTCAATTTGGCATCAACAAAAAATTAAGATTACAATTTGATTAGAAATATGATTTTTACATGGGAAAAACCCGAGGAAGATTCATTACATTATTTTGAAATAAATGGTTTTTGATCAAATTCCATAAAAGTCAAGGACAATAGTTGGATCTAATTGGGGACTAGGACTGCAAAGTATGAAAGATAAACTCAAAATCTCAATAAAAAGATCAGTGTGTTATCCAAAAGGGCAATAGAGTCACAAATAAAAAGAGATAGGAAAAGCAACTAGACAAGGAATTTTTTTTTAAAAAAATGATGCAGACACCCAAATGGATATGAAACACAACCAAAAAATACTAAATAACTTATATACAAAGAATAGACTTTTAAATGTTGGCCACTTTTAGAAAGTGGTAAGTGTGTACCATCTAGATAAGCTAAATAGAACAAGTGTTTCTTACATACCTATATAATCTAGAACGGTCCTTTCCACAAGGATTAGTACTTGCTATCCATCCTTTCAATTCTTTATTTTTATACCAAAGTAATAAAAAATCACCAACTTGGAATTTCCTAGATCTAGCCTTTTTGTCAAACAATTTATATACTCAAGATTGATGTTCCTTAATTCTATCCATGCCAAGCTCCAATTCTTCTTCCATCTTGGTTAGATACAAGATTCTCTTTCCAAGGTATATTTAAATTTGTATTCTCCTTGTTACCTATTTTTAGCCATAGCTCAAAACGGGTAGAGATGGATTGCATTTCTCATTGAAAGGTACAAAATTTCTGCTAAAGTATTCATTCTATTCTAGAATCTGATTACTTGTGAATTTCTAGTTGATTATGCAAATTTTTGTAATAGAATAAACCATTAAATTGCATAAGTAGTGTTGCTTTATTCATATTGTAAAAACCAAAGTCCCACAAAAGTCGTGGGAGTACTTAGTTTGATTTTTATAATCAAATAATGAATACAAAATAAGGTTGTAAACTACACAATTGAGGATAATGTAAACATGAAAGAGGGGAATGATTCATTGTTTCCTATAATGATGAATCATTTTTACTTGAAGTCTTCAAGTTGTTGTATCTCTGGTGCCTCCAGGTTGTTTCAACTCCAAGCTCCATGTTTTCCTACAAGATCGTTAAAAGATGACGTTAGAGAAATGATAAATACCAAAAAAAATGTAATACACATCCTATCAGGCATTCACCAGATGATTAAGTCATCAAACAAAGGAAAATTCTTAGGGAGCATGAAGTTCAATGGAAACTTTTAGCTTCAATTATTTTTATAATTTGTTTGTTTAGTGTGTAGGAGTAGATATAATCAGATCATTTCAATCAGAAAATATTGTTATGAGTGGTGAGAAATGTGGATCCCACAAGGGTTGAGCCCAACTCATAACAATAACATAAGCAACATTTCAATGTATCATCAATACATAAGAGTCATCAAATATTCCAAATATTCATCAAGAAAGGACTGTTGTAATAAGAGAAATTCATAAAAGAAGCCTTTAATTCATTGTGATGAAAACAGATTGAGAAAAAACATCCTCTTGCTCATCATTTAGAAGAATAATGAAAAGGTAAACATGTTGAAGAAACATCAACTGCATTTTTCATCCTTTGTTTCAGCTATACCTTGCATTCAAATTTTCATTTTAATGAGGTATTGAGCCCCTTTATACTGAAGGGAGAACAAGTCACTAGATCATAAAAATTGTTTCTTGGAACTTTAAAGCATATGCATAGTCTACAAAAGACAAAAAATGAACAAGTGTTGATGGGTGTGCTTTAGGTTTCAATAAGTTTCTTTGATAGCCTTGACAGAGCAAATAAAAGAAGACAACCATTTGCAATGATAGTAGTCTCAAAATTCCAGGGAGTGAGCTCAAAAGAATAGTCTTGTCAATACAACTAACGGGTTCTAGTCAAGATAGTGCTAGGAACAAATCAAGCCATATGCATTGATAGTGTATACAATGTGAAAGATTTGAGACAACATTAAATAAATGGAACAACTTTTGAAGGTACAAATACAATTTTCTAAAAAATATGAGATATAGAAATGTTTAAAGCCATGCTTTAGGATTATGTAGTGATCATATTGTTGCTACAGGAGGGAGCTATATTACTACAAAAAGTTGTATTTTACACATAGGACAACAAGAAAGTCTTGCTGATATTGTTTATATACAAAATAAAATGACATGGTATGTTTTTTTTTGTTACTGAAAGGACATTTTTTACAAATAAATTAAAGCAACAAATAGTGTAAACACAACTCAATGATAGAACACAAATTTTCAACCATCACCAAAGCATACTTTGAATCAATGAGAAGTTTTTACTACTAATTTATGAATCAAAACAATGATTTATGTAACTGTCATGAAGTACCAGTAAAGAGAATACATAAATAAAGATGAATCTATTTGACAGCAGGCAACACATACAGAAAATGGTGTAAACAAAGGTCTTTAAGAGGAAAATAGAATTTGCTTGTAATTTTCAAAGCCAAGGTAATGCCATAGTGTTCGATAACAAAAAATACCCATGGAAGAGTTTACAAAATCTCAAGTATGAAGGTTTACAAAGAAATTTCTGAGAATGTTATGATTGCCATGACAAAGAAATTAAACCCTTGAGATTTTTGCATGAATGGAAAAGAATCATGTTTATTCTTTCTAAGAAACAACAGAAGTAAAGCATCAATGCAAGTGAAAATATAAGTAAATTAGGATTATGTGCTACAGTATAGTCATGCATACGAAGTGTCCATCCATGAGAAATCTTTCATACAGATCCTGGAGAAACAAACAATGAGGGTTTCTTTTATTGTTTCAATCAAAATAACAAATACCCAGAAATTTCATGGCGGCCTACAAGTGGAGAAAATCCAATTTTTCTTAAGCATAGAATATCTCAAGCTACAGTCACAGGTTGGAGAATACCCAGAAAGTGCATCATATAGTCTCACAGTGGAGAAAATTCACAGGTAATGGCTACCAAGTGCTTAAGATAGAAAAACCATGGCGGCCTAAGATACACAAGAGAAGTGTCAATAACCATCAAGAATGCTCATAGATGCGGGTTTCTTCATCATTTTTCATCGTAGGAAAACTTCAAAACCAATCTCCAATGGTGCCCAAGGAAAGAGTAAAGAGTAAGCACATAAAAATGAAGAGGAAAATAAGAGAAATGCATGCATGGCTACAACCTTGAAGGCCATTTTTATTTACAAAATGAAGGAAAAAATCCATAATATAGTTTGGAATCAACTTACCTTACTTGTTCATGGAGAATTAACCAAATTAAGCTCGAATGATGAGCTTCAACCTGTAAAAAACCATAGCTCATGGCGGCGCTTCCTCCCAATAGAAACTCTTTTCCAAAAGTCAAAATACAAAATGATCATGAATGATTAGGGTTCAAAGGGTTTTTTCTGCCCTAAGTCGACATGGGGTTGATTTTTACCAATGATTTTAATTAATCATTATGTTTATTTATCCCTTATGGTTTATGACTTCCAAACTCAAATAAAACCTAATATTTGCATGAGTCATGGTGGAGTAAACTAATAATGATCAAGTCATTATTCCTTTCTACAAGAAATGATCACTCATGCATATTTGCATGATTTTACTTGGAGTTATCAATGTAATTAAATATTAATGTATGATTACATTAATATTTAAAATGAAAATAAAGTGGGATTTTCCATGTTTAAATATTAAAATAATCATACAATGGTTATTTTTTAATATTTAATCACTTAATCCTCTTTAAGATAAATCATGCAAATGATGTAGATGGAACTGAAAGAATCAGGGATTATTAACTAACTATTAATCATGCATGATACAGGGATGGAGTTTCAATCATCATGGGAAGATTGACATAAATAAGGTGGATTTCACATGCTTGGACCCACTTTTTGAGGGATTTTCAGTTTAGTTTGAGTGTTCTATGGGTCAGTTACGAGTTGACTACTAGTTTTAATCTTAGTGCACTCATTTTCGCATGAGTTTTGGATTTCTTTTTGGAGATTTTTATTTCTGGTCATGGATTGCTTTGGAGTTATCATTTTTCACAATGAAATTGACTTTCAATTTCACCTTCATGCCTTGGGTGCTCAATAGAAAATGGAAAATGATTTACAACAACAAATAAACAATCAGAAAGCTATGCAAAAAATATTGCAGACTATCAGTAAGAATTTAGTAAGCCTTAAAAACCATCAAGGCCAAAATTTTAGGCCCTATCAACCCCACTTTCAACCAAATAGACTGCCTTATTAGGTTGACTACCAAGGATAGTGAAGAAATTTCAATCCTACGCCTAATCAACCTTTCAATCAGAATGCTTCTAGCTCTTCTACAGAGCTTGTACCTATCCAAAAAAACTTGGCACAATATTACGTATGGTGTTATCCCTATAATCAGCCTCATAATCAGGTTACTTGTCTGAACGAGGTAGTTAATTAGGTGCTTATGGTGCAAAATAGTTTTGCTACTTCTGAGAAAACACAAAAGGAGGATAGCAATCAACCAGGTGATCAAACACAATAGAACAACTTTGGTGTTGCCATGATGAACTAACAAGGCAACTAATTTTGTGGCATTAATAATGAACAAGGGTAGAACCAGTCTACTACATCTATTGCAGCTAACATGAGGTCAAAAAAGAGGGTTATTGACTTGAGACAACAAGTTGTTCCTAATGTATAGTAGCTAGAAAAGGACAAACAACAAGTTTTTTAGTAGAAAGATCAAATTCCTATAGCCCAACAAGGGTAAAATCAGCATGCTTCAAGTCAAAACATTCAAATTCTGCCAAGACAACAGATTGTCATAGCTAAAGAATAGTAGAAGGCACAACCTCAGCCTCAAACAACACAAGCAAAGCCTGCTGTTCTAAAAGTACAACATAGGGTTAGTACCTTGACTTTCAATATTGTTGATCATATGAAGAAATCCACTATTAGCATGGCCATGTTAGATGTTTTGCATCTTCCTAGGCAAAAAGAAAGCCTGTAGGAAGCTTTAGCCAAAATATCAGTTTCTAAGGAGCCTATCATTGAGTAGCATAGGGTTCTAGCCAACATTTCAGAGGTTAAGAGAGAGCAATTAGTTTAGGATGTAAAACCACCACCCTTCTATGTGCCTTTGATTATAGGTAACAACCTGTCCATAATTGTATGATTGATTCTGATGCAAGCAGTTTTGTAATGCCAAAGAGTTTAGCAGATAAGTTAGGTCTAGTGTATGATCCCCTTTCAAAAGGAGTCATACAATTAGATGGTACAACCATTTAGTTTGTAGGAATGATCAAGAATCTTCCTCTTACCCTGCATGCTTGCTCCAATTGATCAGTTTGGGAGGACATATATGTTATAGACTTACCGCCATTCTTTGGCATGTGCCTATCTAGAGAATTCATTGCTAAGATAGGGGGATATTTATTTTCTAACTGGTCTCACATGGTTTTTAGAACAAGAAATGGTACAAAGGTGACCATTAAGTTAGAAATATAGGCTAAGGACCATTTAGAGTTGTATGTACCCAATGCAATAAATGCCAACCTTGTTGTCCATGGTCAAGAAGATTAATCCATGACCTTAGACTTTGGTACACCAATTGGATGCATGCCCATCATGAACCTTGATGAGTGGGTAGCTGAAGATCATGAGATTTATCCTTTCAGTCGCATGGATGAGGTAGGATTGGGTTTTTATACGATTCAAGAGCCTAATGTGATAGTTCCAAACCTGGTTAAAGAAGAAGTGTAGCCTAATCAGTAAGACAATCAACTTTGGAAGATTTTTTTTGATGGTTTGAGGAGTAAGATAGGTGTTGGTGGAGGTGTGATGCTCATCTCACTAGAAGGAGATAGATATTATTCATTCAGATTCACTTTCAGTTGCACAAACAATGTGGCTGAATACGAAACACTGATCCATGTTTTGGAATGGGCCAGGAAACGGGGTATCAAGTATCTACAAGCTTATGGTGACTTATAATTGATTGAAAATTAGGTAAGAAATTAGAGTGTGACCAAGAATGATTTGCTAAATTTATATAAACATAGAACCTGTGACCAAATTGAAGATTTTAGTGCTTTTAATCTACTATCAATTCCTAGAAATATGAATAAAAAGGTAGATAGATTGGTTGCTATCAGCGCATAGTTTCATATTCCTTCTAACATTCATAATATTGAGGTACAACAATATGTCAAGGTGGTAGTGAGACTATCTATACCTGATAATACTGTTAGTTGGAAATTTTTTGACACCGATCAATAAATTATTAGTTTTTTGATCAAAGAGACAGAATTTGTTGAAGCTAATCAGCAAAACTTGAACAACAATATGAGGATAAAATCTTGTAGCTGAAATCTAATAAACTGCCTAAGGGGTTGGTTACCCTTGAATCAATTTTCAACAATAACAATTAGGTTAGAAGAGATAAATCTAGCATTACAGTAAAGGAGGAGCATTTTGAACTAATTGAAATATTTAAAGATAAGCTCCTGAAGCTTGGAAAAAATTGTACCAAGGAAGAACAACAAGCGTTTTCTTGCTTTTCCAAGAATTCAGTGACATATTTTCTTTGAAGTATGGAGATATGAAGGGTTTTAACCCTGAATTGGCTCAACATACAATTGAGTTAGAGCCCAATGCAAAACCAGTGCGACAAAAACAATGGCCATAAAATCCTAAGATGGAACACTTGATGAAGATGGAGTTGGACAAATTGGTTGAAGGTGACATCATCTTTCCAATAAAGCACACCTCCTAGTTTTCAAACCTGGTGCTTTTCAAGAAGAAGAGCGGAGAGATAAGGTTTTTTGTGGATTTTCGTGATTTAAACAGAGCTTTAGGGTATGTGCAGGATCATGATGGGCCAAAAAGTGGCAATATGATGGGTATGTTGTTGACGACTATTTTTTTACCCAAAAATGATGAAATGAAAAGGGTTTTTAAAGGAGATTTTCAACTTTCCACTGATATAAAATATGATTTACTTTGAATTTAATAAGTAATTATTATTCATTTTCTATTCAAATTATGACTAAAGTACTAATTGATACGCTGATAGAAAAAAATCTATAGCTTTCAAACGGTATCACATTTTTTGAATCCAAAACATGCATCACATTCTATGCTTCACATACTATAGCATTAAAAAAAGAAAAAATGAATTTCATGAAGTTTTGACCAAGTTAAGGTGGTTAGACATAGGAGTTTTTATATTTTTCAAAAACTTGTAATAAAAAATTCATAATTAATTATTTACTTGGAAAAAATTACAAAAAAATATGCATCACATTGGGGCACGAGTCCTCTACTTATATCTAAAATCTCATAAACAAATATTATCATTTTATTGTAGTTAGGGTGGTCAGACAAACACCTACTTCTTATTTTTTCCCTAAAATTTAAGTACCATTGCATTGAAATTTCAAATTTTCACCAACTAGATTTTTTTTTTTTAAAACCTAGTAGTTTAGAAACTACATTCAATATTATACAAATTCTATTCTTACATATTTTTGAAATAATATAGATAAATTATTTAAACTTTTATGTCAACTTTCCTAACTCTAATTTTTCTGAATTTTTTGCCACTTAAGGGCCTATTTTTTCCATGATTATCCTGCACATACCCTTCACTCAAAGATCACTATCCATTTCCTTCAATGGAACAAATTTTGCAAGTTATTTCAAGATCAGAGAGGTTCTCGTTGTTGGACGGTTATTTAGGGTATAACCAGATTTTGGTTAAGGAAGAAGACTAGTACAAAATAGCCTTTACCACCAAGTGCCTAGGGTACTATGCTTACAGAAAAAATCCATTTGCATTGCCAAATGTGGGAGCAACCTTTCAGAAAGCAATGGATATGGCTCTCCAAGGTTTGATATACAAGGTTTTTCTTGTTTATTTAGATGATATCATTGTTTTCTCATGAAATGCTAATGAAAATTTTGATCATCTTAGACAAATTTTTGAAAGATGCAGAGAGTATGGAATTTTCTTGAAGATCCAAAAAGAGCATCTTTGTTGTTCATGAAGGTAGACTTCTAGATTATATTGTATCTAAAGATGGCATTACTATTGATACAGAATGTATTGCATCCATTCTGGCATTACCGCTTTCTGCTCACAAGAAAGGTTTACAGAGTTTTCTAGGCAAAATAAACTTCATTAGGAGATTTATTCCCAACATTGCAACTTTATTGCAGCCACATACAACCATGCTGAAGAAAAACATTCAATTCCACTAGATGGGAGATGGAAAGAATAGTTTTGAGTAGATTAAAGAGGCACTTGTAGCAACCCCTACTCTTATTAACCCAAATTTTGATAAGGATTTCATATTGTACACATTTGGGGGAGTGGATACCATCTCTGTAATGCTCTGTCAGAAAAATAATGGAGGTATGGAGCAACCTATAACTTTCTTTAGCCAAGTTTTACATGATTATGAAACCAAGTATTCATTTGTTGAGAAGCATGTGCTTTCTGTAGTGAGAAGTCTCAAGAAGTTTAGAAATATGTTGTTTAATAATAAAATATGTTTGTTGGTAGCTCACCTAACAGTTAAAGAGTTTTTGCTAAATAAGGACATTAATGACAAGAAAATAGGATGGATAACCAAAGTCATGGAATATGGCATTAATATTAAGGTTACCAAACTTGTCAGAGGTAAAGGTTTATGCGAACAGCTCACAAAAAATGAGGAAAATAACAGTAAAGAAGATGTTACAATTCTAAATCTTGAAGAGGAACCCATTGTTTTAGCCACTTCAGTTGATTGGATCAATCAGATGATTCATTACTTGCATACTAAGGATTCTCCACAAGGTTTGGAAAAATCAAAATGAAGATATTACAAATTACAAGCAATTCCATATGTGGTAATAGATGGTGTTCTGTATAAAAAGGATTTCAATGGAGTATTTCTCAAATGTGTTTACCCAAATTAGATTGAAAGAATTCTTGAGGAATTCCATGATGGACCTATTGGAGGTCATTTTGCACCATGTACTACAGCTCTAAAAATTATGAGAGTTGGATATTATTGGCCATATTTGTTCAAAGATGCTCATGCTTATGAGAGAAAGTGTAGTAAATGTGCAATGTTCGCCGGTAAGTAGAAGCTTGCAGCCTTGCTGCTTCATCCGATTCAAGTAGAGTAGCATTTTGGAAAATGGGGATTGGATTTCATGGGTCCAATCAATCCACCCTTGAGTGTTGGGCACAAATGGATTTTGACTACCTCATAATACTTTATGAAGTGGACTGAAGCGGTCATATTAAAAGATGCAAACAAAACATTCATCTTGAATTTCTATCAAGACTTGGTTTCCAGGTTTGATACACCAAATTAAATAATCTTTGATAATGTGGTAGCCTTTATTGGTTTAATTTTTTTAGATTGGTCAGTGAAGAATAACATTTATTTGGATACTTTTTCCAATTATTACCCCCAGGGTAATGGATAGGCTAAATCAACGAATACGAATCTGATTAAGATAATAAAGAAGACTATTGAAGATAATCAGAGGTCAAGGCATGACAAGCTCAAGTTAGCCCTTTGGGATGATAGAGTTACACCAAAGCAATCAACAAGATTTTCACCATATGTTTTGGTTTGTGGCAAAGAATCCAAATTACCTATTTCAATTGAATTACAAACTTTGAGTTACATAAAAGAACTTGAATTATTTGAGGAGAAGCCAATGCAAGTTAGGCTCGCTTAATTCATAGAGCTAAAGGAAACCAAAAAAGAGGCTTACAGGAAGCTCTAAATTCATCATTCTCAGATGAAGAAAACATTTGACAAGAAAGCAACAACAAGGATCTTCAATGAAGGTGACTTAGTTTTCAAATGGGATGAATTAAAGAGCAAGCCTGGTAAACATACAAAGTTTGATGCCATGTGGGATGGCCCATATATCATAACAAAATGAAAATAGAATAATGAATTTAAGCTTTCAAAGCTGGATGGTGAGGTGCTTTCAACCCCTGTCAACAAGATTCACCTCAAATAGTGCTTTTAAGCATTAAGTTTGCAGCTATACATAGTAGTGTAGTTTCAGTTTCAATTTTGATTTCATTAAGTACCCCATGGCACATTTCTTTTTAGTTTTGTTTGCTTTCAATAAAGTGAAAATGTTGCATGACGGTTTCCTAACTCTTTCTTAAATAGAGTTGCAGTAGTTTCTTTCAGTTTGTTTTGGTTTGCAGCTGAGTTACAAAGGTTTTCAAGAGTTTAAAAAGAAAAGATCAACTCCATGCCCAATGGATAAGCTACATAACTAGTCTATGATGTTTAACAGGAAAACACTCTAGAGAGGTCGCCAAATTGTTACCTATTTTTAGCCATAGCTCAAAACAGGTAGAAATGGATTGCATTTCTCATTGAATGGTACAAATTTTTTGCTAAAGTATTCATTCTATTCTAGAATCTGATTACTTGTGAATTTTCAATGTGATTATGCAAATGTTTGTAATAGAAGAAATCATTAAATTGCATAAGTAATGCTGCTTTATTCATATTGTAAAAACCAAAGTCCCACAAAAGTCATGGGAGTAACTTAATTTGATTTTTATAATCAAATAATGAATACAAAATAAGGTTGTAAACTACACAACTGAAGATAATTTAAACATGAAAGAGGGGATTGATTCATCATTTCTTGTAATGATGAATCATTTTTACTCGAAGTCTTCAAGTTGTTGTCTCTAGTGCCTTAAAGTTGTTTCAACTCCAAGCTCCATGGTTTCCTACAAGATTATTAAAAGATCATTTTATAGAAATGATAAATCACATCCTACTTCATTCCTACATTACCAATAGAAATGTAATACACATCCTATCATGCATTAACCCGATGATTAAGTCATCAAACAAAAGCAAATTGTTAGGGAGCACGAAGTTCAATGGAAGCATTCAACTTCAATTATTTTGCTAATTTATTTGTTTAGTGTGTAGGAATATATATGATTAGATCATTTCAACCGACAAATATTGTTATGAGTGGTGAGAAATGTGGATCCCACAAGGGTTGAGCCCAACTCATAACAATAACATAAGCAACATTTCAATATATCATCAATACACAAGAGTCATCAAATATTCTAAATAGTCATCAAGAAAGGACTGTTGTAATAAGAGAAATCCATAAAAGAAGGGGTATGTGTAGGATCATGATGGGCCAACCCTTAAGTGGCAAAAAAAAAAGAAAAATCAGAGTTAGACAACTTGACGTAAAAATTTGAAAAAGTTATCTATATTATTTCAAAAATATGTAAGAATAGAATTTTTAGGAAATTGAATGTAGTTTCTAAACTACTAGGTTTGTTTAAAAAAAAAAAGAAATCTATTTGGTGAAAATTTGAAATTTCAATGCAGTAGTACTTAAATTTTAGGGAAAAAATAAGAAGTAGGTGTCTGTCTGACCAACCTAACCACAATAAAATGATAAAAAAAATTATAATATCTTAGATATAAGTAGTGGACTCATGTTTGGATGTGATGCATTTTTTTTTTGTAATTTTTTCCAAGTAAATAATTAATTATGATTTTTTAATTACAAATTAAATAAAAAATAAAAACTTGTATGTCTGACCATCTTAACTTGATCAAAACTTCATGAAATTCAATTTTTCTTTTTTTAATCCTATAGTATGCGAAGCATAGAATGTGATGCATGTTTTGGATTCAAAAAATGTGATACCGTTTGAAAGATATAGATGCTTTTCATTCAGTCTATCAATCTAGACTTTAGTCATAATTTGAATAGAAAATGAATAATAATTACTTATTAAATTCAAAGTAAAAAATAATTTATATTGGTGGAAAGCTAAGAATCTCCTTTAAAAACCCTTTTCGTTTCATCAATTTTGGCTTTAAAAAAAGTTGTCAGCCACAAACCCATCATATTGCCTATTTTTTCCATGATGATCTTGCACATACCCAAAGCCTTTAATTCATTGTGATGAAAAAAATTTGAGAAAAACATCCTCTTGTTCATCATTTAGAAGAAAAATGAAAAATTAAACATGTTGAAGAAACATCAACAACAATTTTGGAAATCTTGTTAGAGGATCATTGCTTCAACATAGTGAGATGAAAAAAGTAGGTGTTTTTATCCCTACTTCAAATTCAAATCTCCCTTGATCTTTGCTTCCAAAACTCCTCCTCCTTAGCCACAATATTATGCAGGTTGGCTAAAAGATTACTTTCCTTCTGAAAAGTAGAATGAGATCATTCCCACTAGTTTGAATTCTCTATTGGAAAACATCCAACTTTACCTTAATCACATATTTCTCCTTAAAAATTTTACCAAAAGAAGTGCACCAAGATGGTTCCCAAAAAGGGGGCTTAAGTGGCCACTTTTTTTCTGAATCAGGAAACGTTGACCTTGGACGTCAAATTGAGGATAGTTACACTCAAAATTTTGAGATGGAACAAAAACAAGGATTGAAGTGCTCCGAGTCTACTTTCTAAACTACTAATTTATTTTGAAAATGGTTGAGATTAAGGGGTTCAAAAGAGGGATGTACACAAATTGGTGTTGTTTTTGTTAGAAAAATATAACATAGCAACTCTTGTATGACCTGAGCACGGTGAACTTTTTTGTAGTATTTTTAAAATCGCTATGGTCAGAAGTTAGCTAATAGCATCTAGTTGATGCATAATTTTTTTGATAATTTTTTAATGAATATTTGATTTTTTACTAATTTTCTAAGTGTGCACTTCCTAAAAAGTAGAGTTTTGGCCGTGCTCCACCTACACATTTTGGAAAATAATTATTTTTTTTTTGTTTTTTTTTTTAATTTGTAGAATGGAGTCTAGTTTCTAAAAATGTAATTTATTTAAAATTTTGATGAATGGTTAATTTATAACAAAAAAACACCAAACACTGCTTTTTGGAAAAAAATAGACATACACAAAATAAATTATGGGTGAAAGTCTTAACATTGTCAAAAAGTGAAAAAAATTACATCATTGGATAGCTAAGAGATAATCTAAAATTACCCATGTTTTTTATTTTGTCGATATTGAACTAGATGCAATCTTGATGGTGAGCACGAACCTGATTATGTGAAAAATTGTAGAATTTGCAAAAACATGTCTCTAGCCTTGTTGGGAATGCCCTCCAAACCTTTGGGTTGGTATTCCAAGGCAAGTAATTTCACTTTTTTCTTTTTTTTAACACAAAATAACGCGAGCGCGTTTTTTAAAACTTTTTTCAAAAGTGGCCAAAAAATTGGTACACAACTTCATGCACCCTAAATTCCATTAGATAGCAGAGGCAAGCTTCTTAGAAACTTTAAACATCACATAACCATCTGCATTGATACTTCACCAATCAAGAATTCTAGATCATAAGTCTGGTTGGCTGATCCAAATCTTTTCAAATCTAAAAGGGAACACCTTCTTTTGACCCAAAGATTCAACATATAAGGAAATAGGAAAATGATTTGAGCCAATTCTCATAAGGGGTAAAAGGGAACAAGCAAAAGACTGTAACCAATCAGGCGAAATAAGATCATGATCCAATTTAACATAAACAATAGCATCCCCCGCATTCCTATTGAACCAAGTATAGGATGCTCCATACAAATCCAAATCCAACAAAGCATTATTATTGATGAAATTCATAAGATCAAATCGACTATCCTCTACAACTTGGGAACCCCCAAACTTACTTTTATCATTCAACGGAGTGTTGAAATTCTCCATGAACAATCAATTCTAAAACAAGAATTGAGGTTTAAAAGTGTGCAACCCATCCAAAAAATGCTTCTAGGCATACTTCGAGTTAGGGGCATAGATATTAGAAATCACCCATGAGAACTTATCTCTAGGACTAGAAAAGGAGGTAGCAACATGATTTTCAAAACCAAATAGACCAGAACCAAAAACAACCTTAGGATTCCAAAAAGTAGCCACACCACCAAAAGCCCCATCAGAATCAAATGCTTGAAAACCATAATCCTTAAACAACCCTTTCTTTATTTTCTCCACCTTATCCAAACCCATATTAGTCTCCTAAATTAGGATGATATCAGGATGATGATATCTTACTAGATTAGCAAGAAAATCCTATTTATGAGGATTATTCAATCCTTGGATGTTCTAGGAAAGGATCTTCATAAAGGAGTCTATGAGGAGCCTTTGAGGCCCATCTCAAGTAGAGTCATCTACAAACCATCAACAATGTTAAGTTTTCTTTCCTTCTCCCAAAATTGTTACAATGAGGGTCTCCCCCTTCCTCTCAGCTCAGAACCACAATCTAACTTTAAACGGTTTCTAGTAGTCATACCCACCATAGGAGAAGCAAGTTTCTTTGTATTCTGAGTTTTAGAAGCTGAGGGAAGAGGATCCCCAACCTCCACCTCCAAAGAACCAGAAGAGCTACAAACTTTGACAAAAGAAGTGAGCACCTTCTCTTTCTCTAACACTTTCATGAAAACTTCTTCAACCAACTTCAAATCCCCAAAGACAACCACCCCTAATTCCACAATTGAGTTCTCCACAAAAGAACCAATGGTAACATCAGTTACCTCTTTGAAGAGAGAATAAACAACATTTGATACCATCTTCAGTGGCATCACCTTCTCAAGTTCAACCACCACAAGAGCCAAGGTATTGACAACCACTTCCTCATCCATAACTAGAACAAGCTCCCCCTCTACCATAGCAGAGGCATTCAACTCAACCTTTGAAGAGATACTTCCAACCTTCACTTCCACAACCTCACCATCCTCTACTACAACAGGGTTCTCCCCAAAATCTCTAGAGTAGGGAAAAAATCACCAAAAAATCCAATAGTAGCCTCATAGCTACCACCATGACCCAATCCAACTTTATTCACAACAACAATTGAAGGCTCAAAAATAACCATAGCAGCCCCTAATTCATGACACCTTCCAACCTCCTAAACTTTTGAGGGTTGAATAATATCCATCTTAGGGATTGAGACCTTTTGGGGAGGCTTGTTGGGATTCAACATGCATTTTTTTACCTAATGACCCTGTTAGAACACCAAATCTGCACCCTGTTTGCTAAGATTTTTAAAGAACTTAACAGATTTGGACCAACATGGGAATGCTTTCAGGTTGTGGGTGACCTATTTAAAATTAGACCTCCAATGATAAGGGTTGGCTTACCCTTTTTGATGCCACCTAACTACTTTTAAACTCTAAGATAAGGGTAATAAATTGCATAAAATAAACCTAATATAGAAAGAAACTAAGGTGATACACCAAAAACCTAGACCTACTAACAACCTTGCACATTCAAATCAATATTTAAAAACCAACTCATGCTACTCCCTATCCAATACATTTCACATCAATAATTTATAAAGAGGCCTGTAATAGTTTTTTTTAAAAGGAAAAATAGACTTCATAATCAATAACACCATTAAACAACATAGTTTATAACCTGTAAACATGCATTTTATGTCAAATGGATGCATGAAACATGGG
This sequence comes from Sequoia sempervirens, assembly GCA_007258455.2. Lineage (NCBI taxonomy): Eukaryota > Viridiplantae > Streptophyta > Pinopsida > Cupressales > Cupressaceae > Sequoia > Sequoia sempervirens. The sequence goes on along the minus strand of VDFB02000015.1, from coordinate 303,655,364 downwards.
ACAAGTTTGTAAGGAAAATGAATTTTCACAAAACAAATAGATCAACCATTAATGACACACCATAAACTTGAAGAGAGAAGGTAAAATACTCCAATCTATTAATTCAAAGTGCTTACTGTATAATATTCCTATTTGAGTTACAATGCAACTCCATGAAAAATAACTCCAAGAAAAGCAAGCTATCCTTCAGCTGGAAAAAGAAAGAACTCCCTAAAATGTTCAAAATGAACATACTTAACCAACACCCACAAAAAATCCCACACAAGTGTTTCTAGAAGATTCTACTCAGATAAAATAGAAATGGCCCCAAAAGAGCCTTCTAGAAGTCTCTAAAATGTCCTCTACATGGAGAAAAAACAAGCTAAGTCAATAGCCATCCCAAAAGTGTGACAAAATACCTCCAGCTGGCCTCCCCCTTCACCAAAATCAATCCAAACAACATCTCACACTTCCCACACCTCTACAAATTATCATTGGTCCTATTACAACATTTGACCATATCCCCATCATGCAATATGTGTTTTTTTGAAAACACGTGGCCTTTTAAAGCATAAATATAGTGATTTTGTTAAGTGATTTATAAAACATCACTTAACAAATCACTTTACAATTAAGCTCAATTTAAAGGGCCCCACCATTTAAAATGTATTACAATTTGCAGAAACTAAAGTGATTTAAAATCACTTAAAAGATATTCCAAACATTGAAAGTCATTACAAAATGATATTTAGAAGTTTACAAAAAACCTCCAAGGTATGAGCACTAACTTACCATATTCTGCATTTTCCCCACACATGTCATATTCATTGGTTTGTAAAGGCATATAGTCATTAATAGCACTTGGCCAATATGGCCAACCTCCAAGACTCTTGGAAAGCATATTCCACCTTGCATTGGACAAGTACAAAGCATCACATGGAAAATATATTGTTATACACTCCCTTTTGTACGTTGGAAAACACCTAGCAATGATTAGAAGGGGGACAACCCTAAGGCATAAAATTCCTAAGTGCTAACACATGAGGTAATTTGGAGACTTAGCAAAGTTTAAAATAAATGGAAAGTTGAAAGGCAATGAATGCCTAAGGGAAGATAAAGGTTTCGGCCTCCCCACATTTTTCACATGAGTTTAATTTTTAAAAAGAAAGGGATAAAAATCCCATCGAAATGTCAAAAGGCAAAAGTCAAAACCTAATGATAAAATAACAAAATGATGAAAAACATCATCATTCGGTCTTTGGAAGAATCTGGAAACTTGGTCTATCACCATGAGGGTTTGAGAAAACATAGACAGATGATGAAGATCTCACTGGTTCTCAGTCATTTTTTGACATTTTTTGCATAAAATCACCATGGAAACTCATGTAATTGTTTTACTTGGCATAAACCCTACAAAAAATTTTATATGGAGGCCATTTTTGGGCTTAGAGGCCGCAACTTGTAGCATTTTTTGGGCTTTTTTCCTAGCCATATTGCTCATTCATCCTCCTTTTGTTGTTACTTTTGTTGCAAGAAGCCACTAATGAGAAGTTCATGAAGCTTTGAGGAAGCTTTTAATGGCAGAAACTTTGTGCATTCTGGCATTCGAGCTTGTGTAAGCTCCCAACTGACCTTCATTCACCATTTTTTGCTTTTGTGTGAGCAAGAAAAGCTCAAATGGAAGATTAGAATGTCCTTCATTTTGCTTTCCACTTTTGTAACATTGTTTAGAAATGCTTCATTATTGTAAACCTGGTGCATTTTCTATTGTTTTATGGCCATATTAGCTCACTGGCCGTGGCCTTGAATAGGAACAAGGTGTTATATGCATTATTTTGCAAAACCCCTCTGTATTCTCTTGATTTCCTTCTTGTTCTTCACAAATATTGAAAAATGTTGATAACCCAGATGAGTTTCTATGATAAAGAAAAATAAAGAACCAACTGTGGCTCGACCTCCATTGTACAAACTAGGTTTGCTTGGATTCCCAACTTTTGCTTCATTTCTACATCTTAATGAAAAAAAACCTATGTGGGTCTCTTGTAGCTTTTATATTTGGAAAATTTTCAACTTGTTTGTAAGAACCCATGTGGTTCACAGGATTTTCTATAAAGATCTTAGATTTGTTGCAAAAGAATGATTTTTTTGCAAGCTTCATTTCATTCCTTTGTAAAAAAATAACAGTGTTGCTTATTTTTCTAAAACCCCAAGTGGGTTTTTCATATTTGTAGGAAAAAACTAGTTTCTTTACCACAACCTTTCAAAACACACATGAATTCCTTTTCATTTTTTAGCTCTTGTAGCATGTTTATCATATTGTTATTTTTTTTCATAGATTTGTAACAAACCCAAATGGGTAATGTTTTCAATTTAAAGAAAAAACTTCTAGATTTTGTGCAAAATGGGGAAATTTCATTGCACAATATGGTTACACTGGAAACCTCAACTTGTAGCAAAATGTGTACTTTAGAAGGCATTTAACTAGATTTTCTATAAAATGTTTCATTTATGTAGAATGTTTTTGAGAGAAAAACCCCAAAATGGGTCTGGTCACTGTGAATAACCTGCATTTCACTCACACATCCCACATCTCAGATTCCATAGGGATATACTGACCTAGTGGCATAGATAGGAACCATGAAAAGCACAACAACAATTCATTTTGTTCTTCATCTCCCACTACTGGGTTATTTTCTCATTTTATGGTCATGAGAGACTCTGTTTCTATCATTTCTTCTTATTGCATTTGTATGGTTGAAACATATGTGTAACAATAACACCGGATCTTATTATGTTTGAGCAACCCATCACTAAAAAATTCCATGAATGCACCTTACCCAATGCATACTTCAGGACCCCCATACATACAAACACAAAGATTGTCATTTATTATCTTGTAGCAATGGTACCTAAGATGATGGTACTACCCCACCCTTGGGCATTGCTCTCTTCTTGCATCAGGGTGCATCTGTCTTCCTTTATCACCATAGGTTGCTTCTACCTGGCTATTTTTCAGGACCTTAAGAAAGGAATTGCAATAAAACTTTGTTGATTTTTTCCATGCATTGCCCCCATGAGGATGACTTTCTTGTTCTTTATGCATACCACATCCCTTGTTTATTCCATCTACAAGTTGTCACCTTGTACTTCAATGATTGATAGAGATTGAGGGCTGAAGCTCCTTTTCCTTACTTGAAATGCACAATACAATGGAACTCATTCTCATAATCGTGCACTTTCTCACATTTTTTTTAGACTAGACTATCGTACACTTGCATTGCATATGGGTGTGATGTAGCATGAGGCCAACATGCATTGTTGATATACCTATTCATGAGAGTATTGCATTGTTGTCTCATTTACCCTCTTAGGACTGCTTAGTAGCCTATATGAGATCACATAGAGAGCATTCTATTGGTGCAATGTCACTGTCCTATAATGATGCATCAATAGCACTGTCTTTGATTTATCTTTTTTGATCAATCACTTATTTCTGAAAGCATGATTACTAATACCTATGTTAACAATGACACCTCATGTGCTTATGCATTAAACTGCTGCTCCAACCCTCATACAAGGTTATGATGCATAAACCATACATCCAAAACAAACCAGCTATACTGACTTGTTTCCAACATCTCTTTACAATGCACAATTTCTTTCTATCACCATGAAAGTCAAAGGTCTTTCAAAACAGAGCATATGTTTCTTCCTCTTGCATCATAACGGTGACCTCCATTAGGTAAGAGTACAAATGGAAACCATCATTAATGTTATTGAAAGTCCCTAGGCCCAAAACCCATATTACATTGCTATAGGAGCACTGTGAGGACCTAATACTCTTTGTTCTACATGATTTGGTTGCTCCACAACTACTACCTCAGTATCATACTTACTTTGTTGATGCACTGCCCATTATTTATGCATTGAATTGTTGACTTACCCTGAAGGCCATTTGCTCCTGCCAATGCACATGACTATCCCATTAGAAGTGATCACATCATATGAGGGTTCCATTGTTTTCATAAACTTCCTATAATGACATATTCATGATATTCAGATATCTATGTCAACTAGAGTTGATGTTTCTTGAATGTCATTGCCTTTTTCCTTTCCTCAAATCATCATACATTGATTGTTAGCTGGAAAACCTATTTTTCTAATGTTTGGTTGAGAAGGACTTGAATAAATCCTTATGCAACTTGATCTCATCTCTTGGCATTCCTTTATTTGACATTGGTGTCATTCACTTATGCATGGGCAACTGGAGTTCTGCTGCCTTTCTTTATTACCCCAAAATCCTTTGACCAGCCTGTGTTACCTCATTCATTATTCAATGTCCTAACCGTCATGGTTGTCTTGTAGCATACCTTCATGGTTGTTGTTCATATACACTTGTACTATGACCTTGGCTTCCAAAATGAGACATCTCCTCAATCATGACTAGGCTTAATTGTCATTTATAACTTGTATTTACTACCATTTTTTGCATGCAATCATGACCCATGTTGGATCAGTCATGATAACCAAAACCCTTGCATGAAAGGTCATGAGCATATCCACTAATTTTGTCCTTGAATTGACCTGTAGCATACATTTATGATTATTGTCCTTATGCACTTGTACCATGACATTGATTCAACTATTTCTCTTTATTGGAAAGTTTCCTCATTGTAATTTTATTGGACAACCACCTGTCACATGTGTGGGTGTCCTAACAACTCACTTTCCTATGTGATATGTGATTGCCCCGTAGGGTTATGGTGAGGGGATTGAAAACAACTTGAAATGCTTCCTCATTTTTTAGAAGATGCATAATTGAACTTGATGCATCTATGAAGACACTTGATGCATCTCCAAAATCACTTCTTTTTATAAAATGGATCAAGGGTCCACTTAAGAATATTGAAAGACATATCAGCATAGTATGTTGCATCTTTTGAATCTAATAATGAAAGTTGATCAGCTGGTGTGATTCCATATTGATTTAATGTATTGATAACAGATAAATATTTGATCAAGTTGCTCAATTTCCTTTTATTTCAAAGCATGTTGATCTCTACCCTTGTGGGAGCCACATTTAACCCACATGCTATCAATTGATCTGATAATGAAACAATAATCAAAATTTTCCTAAATATGCACATGAAGCAAATAGTTAGAAAATAAATGCATATGTTAGACTTTATTGTTTAATGCACTTATGGATAAGTTTATACATGCATAGGTAGGTGTGTATGTAAGGATTGAATCTCTCATTGCTTGGAGCTTTGCTCTAACATCATGTTTCCTTTAGATGTAGGGTGAGGAGCGCTACGGAGTTCGGAGGGACACAAGTGGTTCAGGGTAGTACGAGAGCATTCAGGCAACCTACAACCAGTCATTCTCAGGAAATGGTTGGTTCAATTCTCATATGCACATTTCATTTCTCTACATATTCATGCATGAATTGTTTCATAAGTTCATTGAATAAGAGAGTTAGTCCCTTGGCTTGTGAGGGACATGTATATTTCAAGATTATCAATAAAAGACTACATTTGTATATCTATGATTCTCTTTCACATTTGATGTAATGCAACATTGAAATGACAAAATGTAATCTACTTTTTTTTGACAATCATTCCTTCACACATACTGAAATTAGCAATGTTATGGTTTATCTTTAAATGTTTAAAAAACAAGAAAATAATTAAACACTAAGTTACCTGATTTCAGCTGAAAGCTAAAGATCAGGTAACAAACCCACCTTCTTACAATGAAAATAGGCAAAAGGGATAGATTCAAAGTCAACCGCATCGTCCCACACACCCAACTTTGAATTAATCTTGATAGAAGTCAGTAAATCACTAGATTGATCCACAATCACATAAAACTAGGCTTAAACCAATTGTTTCCTTGAAGTCGTCAAATGTTCAATGGATAATAGGGACCCAAAAGTACTTGTAATACCTTTAAAGACCTTCTCATCTCAAAATTTGAGAGGGAGACTAGGAAAAAACACCCACACCAATGCCAAATAAAAAGAGCAAGAGTTTAGATTAAAGCTCGTCTCCCATTTCTTCAACACCAAAGTAGATTTTCCAATAAGCCACAACCCCTTGACCAAAACCTTCAAAAGGTCCTCCTCACAAGAAAACAAAAAAGAGAAGAAACCCTTAGCAAGAGTAGCCACCTCAATCTGCCCCTTCAAATGCCAACGATTCTTGGAAAAGTTACAGACTAACTTAATATTAGGAGGGGGCCCCAAAAACTTACCCACCAACAATTGCTCCATAGACTAGACACCCTTCTCAATGATGCAATATGACACAAAAATAAAATACTCACCAGACGTAGGATTAGCAAAGAAATCTGCCAGAGGAGAAGACCTCTTATCCTTAGGCTTTGACCCAAAAATTTTAGACCAACTCCTCCCTTCCAAAGAACTATCGTCAAATTTTTGACCAACTTCGTCAAATCCAAAAATGAGAGCCTCAAGAGCAACAAAAAGAGACCCCACCTTACCAAGGGAAGTACCATCAAGAACCAAACTAATAGAGATAGGAGGTACTTTTGAGTTATCTAACATAAAGGACCCACAAGTAGCCTCATTTGTCAGACAACTGTCTAACACCCCCTTTATGTTAGCCAAACCACCACCATTAACACTAGCCTTCGGAATAGGACTTCCTTCCTTCAACAGATTTGAAAAAACCTTACCCTTAGCTCTACCCGCAACAACTCCACCTGATGACAACTAGACATTATCTTTAATTAATGTTAATATTGTTTGTAACTTATTATCTTTTTAATTAATGAACTAATATTGTTTGAAATATATTAATTATCTTTTTTAGATACATATCTTATTAATATTTCAATTCTAATAAATTTAAATTTTGATTTTTTTAATTTAATAATTTATTAACTTAAAATTTATATTATTTATTATTAATTTTTTAAAAGTATTGCCTATTAATATTTGGATTTTGATATATTTTGACTTTGCATTTATTTTATTCTATTTTAATTATTTATTTATATTTAAGTTTGAAATTTAATTTTATTATTTGTCTTTTTTATAAAATTACAAATAATAATTAAAAAATATTAAAATAAATTTAATTTATAATTATTTATCTTATTAAAGTTTAATTGTTGTATAATAATTCTATTTTGAATTTTTATTTTAATTTATATAATAAAATCAATTTCAAACTTAAAATCCAAATTAAAAGTTATAGTGTGTGTGTGAGAGAAGATACCTTTTGATTTGTCATTTAATGCCAACAATCCAAGGATAACACATGTCCCTAGATATTTACGCTTACGATAGCCTCTCATTTGGTTAAGGATGTGATAATTCACCTTTATAACCTCTTTAGTGTACCCATTGCACACTTAAGGAGGAAAATAGATAGAGAGAGAAAGAGAGAGAAGGGAGAGGGAGATGTAGATAAGATATAGAGGAAAATGGAGAAAAAATAGAAAGAAAAGAAGAGAGAAAGAGAGGGGGAGAAAATGAGACAAAGGAGAAGATATGCAGATAAACAAAGAGAGAGATAAAGAGAAAAAAAAGATAGCAATGGAAGGATAGAGAGAGGGAAAGGGGGATACAAAATGAGAGAAGAGAGAAAAAAGATAGTGATAAAGATATAGAGATAGAGAGAAAGAGAAATAGAGAGATAGAGAGATAAAAAGAGAGATAATGATATGGAGATATAGGTAGATATATAGAGGAATAAAGAGAGAGAGAGAAAGAGAGAAGAAGAGAGATAAATAAAAAGCAAGAGGAAAAGAGAGAAGAGGAGAGACATAGATGGATATAGTCACATAGAGAGGGAGATAAAGAGATAGAGAAATAAAGAAAAATAGGAGAAAAAAATATAGTGGTAGAGAGATAAAGAGGGAAAGGGGAGAGATGAGAGAGATAAATATGGATAGAAAAAGAGAGTAAGGGAGAGATATCAGAGAGAGGAAAATAGAGAAACATACATAAAGGTAGAGAGAAGGGAAGAAAAATATAGATAGAAATAGGGTAGAGAGAGGAAGAGAGAGATCAAGAGATAATGAGAAACATAGAGATAGAGAGGGAAATAGAGATAGAATTATTCTCTTCCTATATCACTCTATATATATATATCTCCACATTTGCACCTCTTGAGCTCTATATATCTCCCTCTCTCTACCTCTCTCTCTATATAACTTCCTATATATTTTTTCCCTCCATAGATCTCCCTCTCTTTCTCTCGCCCTCTTTATATCTCTATTTCTCTCCCCCTCTCTCCATATCCATCCCCATCTTTATCTCTATATTCCTTTCTATCTCTCTCGTATCTCTATCTCCTTACCTCTCCCTGCATCTCTCTCTCTATCTATCTATCTATCTATCTATCTATCTATCTATCTATCTATCTATCTATCTATCTATCTCTCTCTCTCTCTCTCTCTCTCTCTCTCTCCCCTATATCTTTCCTAATGTATATATCTCTGTCTCTCCTTCTCACTCCCCCTATCAATCTATCTTTCTATATCTCTCTACTTCTCCTCTACCCTCTCTCTATTTCTCTCTCCCTCTCTCTCTCTATATCAATATATGTCCTCTCTCACACACACCTCCCTATTTCTCCATCCCTATATTTATCTCACTCTCTCTCACACACTCCCTATTTTTCCCTCCCTATATCTGTCGAGTTCTCTCCCTTTATCTCTCTCTCTCTCCCTCTCTATCTCTATTACTTATCTCTATCACCTCCTTTATCTCTCACTCTCTTTCTCTCTATATCCCTCTCTACCTCTCTCTATATATCACTTCCTATATCTTTATCTCGCTCTCTCCAACTCCCCCTCTTTCATTATCCCCCTCTTTTTGTCTCTATTTATCCATCTCCCTCTTTGTCTCTCCTTCAATCTCTCCCTCTACATATTTATCTCTCTGTCTTTGTATTTGACTCTTTGTATCTCATCCCCTCTATCTTTCCCAAGTTGTATCTATCTCTCCATATCTCCTTTCTATCCCTAGTTCTCCCTCTTTCTATCTCTATATATCCCTCTCTCCCCCCTCTCCCTATCACTCCCTCTTTCTATATCTTTATACTTCTCTCTCCTATATCCTCTATTTTTATCCTTCCTCTCCCCCCTCTCTATATATTTATACATAACTATCGCCCTCCCTATATCTCTCTCTCTTATGCATACACATGTACACACAATCCTTGTTTCTCCCTCTCTATCTCTACCTCTATCTCTATATCTATATCTTTACCTCTCTATCTCTATCTCTATATATTTCTTCTTTCATCACTCCCTCTATCTCTATCTTATTATCTCTCCATGTCTCTCTACCCATATATCTAAATCCATCTCTACCTCTTATATATCTCTCCCTCTCTCATTCTCTCACTCTCTCTACCTTTCTCTCCATCTCTATATATTTACGTCTTCTATATCTATGTATCCCTCTATTCCCTCTCTCTCTATTTATCTCCTTCTCCTCTCTGTATCCCTCTCCTCCATCTCCTTCTCCATCTCCATTTCCATTTCCATCTCTATCTTTATCTCCTTACCCCTTTGTCTCTCTCTCTCTTGCTCTTCCCCCTATATCTCTCCCTCTTTCCATCCCTATCTCTCCCTCTCTCACTATTTGAAGCATAACATGAGACTATTAGTAATGGATTTTGATTATCTTCTTGATTTAGAGGTTTTATTTTAGTTGTGTGTAGATACTTACAAGTGAATGCATAATTGATTTTAAGTTGTAATTTTCCATTGAATTTTGAGACCTTTTTTGCACAAACAACATCATTTTCTAAATGGACTACCAATTGACCTCATGTATACCTCACAAATGTATGCAAAAACTAGACCAAAATTTTCCCTAACTTACCTTCCACACATCTTCGGCATACCCATTGCACACCAAGGTGTGATTGCTAGTTGTAGACACCAAAATCTAGTCTAAGCCAGCGACTTCAATTTCTTCATAATTTGTATTCTTCATGGTCATGATTAAATAACGTCAATTATTTAATTATTCTCTAAAGTCTCCATTTCTTTATTAATTAAATAAATCAAATTATTTAATTAATTCACTTTAACTTTAATTCTTCTATTAATTAAATAATCTTAATTATTTAATTAATTCACATTTTCTTTATTCTATCTGATTAATTAAATAAACGCTTTTTATTTAATTATGTTACTAATTAACCTTATACTTCTAAACAAAATTAAATAAATTATAATTTAATTTCCCCCATTATCATATATGTCAACTATAATTAAATAAATCCTTTATTTATTTAATTATTCATTTAATCCCTTTGTCATTTAGTTAAATAAATCTTATTTACTTAATTATTCTTCAAATATCAAATCTTGAATTAAATGAATTATTTAATTCATAAATTTTATTTTAACGCATTCCTCTATATTTAGATAATTGTGCAAATTATCTAAGTATTCACTCTTACTTGACATCTATTTTAATCAGTCAGTTAACTATGTATTTAGTGTCTGAATGGATTTCACGAGTAATCTCTTTGTCATATCATTCAATCATCTAGTTCTAACTCAATTGCGTGTACATGTATATTAATTAAATATTCCTATTTAATTAATTAAATCTTGTGTGTGCATTCGAATAGAGAGTTGCTTTAATCCTATATTTATCTTGGTCATGCAAAGACTATTCTTTTGTTTTCAAATACCAAACTCAAAGATTAAATCATTTATTTAATCTTTATTTCTCTTTCTAGTTTTTATCACTCATGTCACTACTAATAGTTATCAGAAGGCATGTCTAATCTTTTGATCTCAACCATTTGTTGATATTTCAATCCTAGCCTGTCATTCGAATGATCAATTTTCTATAAATTTATCTGTCTTTCACCATTCCAATCTCTCCTGAAATCTTATGAATTTTGGAAGAATATCTATTATTTGAATCTTCGATGTTTTGCTAGATCACTATCATAGACTATACTTGCACAAGAGAAATTTGAGGGCAATTATACTACAACAGAAAAATGGAGAAGGGAAATCAAGGTTATACATGGAATTACATAGATATTGGGTGAGATTGTTCAGTTTATTTATGTTTTGGCTTTCCTTTGTTCTCTATTGTTTAGCTTAGATTGCATTAGAGATTTGTTTGCATTGTTGTGTTCTTTTAACCTTTCTTCTGCATTTTCTAGATGTTACATTTGGTGAACCCGACACAAAGACACCATCTTTGCGTATCCATGGACTTTTATTCAATTTTTGCAGGTTTTTGTATGGAACGACACATATGTTTGATGAAATGTCATAATTGACATTCAGAGATGCATCTGCTTGACAAAACAACACAACTGAAACACTGGACTACATATGAGATCGGAAATGACACAATTTCCTTTCTTGACTACATCTAGGATATAAATGACACATCTAAAAAATAATCATGCATCTATCATTTTCTGAGCCACAACTAATTGGTAAAATCTCATGACACATCTGACAAAGAAAACAATGCATCAGATTGGTAAAATTTTAGGTTTAGACTCTCAATTTATAGTTTATTTCATGTTTTTATTTTTGCTAATCTTCTATTTTCAGTGTGTGTCTTGAGGAGTTAGCGATTTTTTTGCAAATCGATAGTCAAAGACCAATATCAAACTACTAATGAATCTTTCTGCAGAATGCATGTCAAAGACCCTAGTTAAATTTTTGAAACAAATTATTTGGTAGAGTAGAAAATCTTTCATTTGGATTAAAATTAACAAGTGTCTACTGTGTTTGGTGTGAAAGCACATTTGTGTTATTACCCTCACGATTTGTTATATTGAAGTATCCTCTCCCCTTGCACATCCATGCGATCCTGGGTGTAAGATAAATGGTTACTGACTCTAGAACTTGGGCCTATTCTGGTGGAAAAAAGTACTCACCCCAGGATGACTCAGACCGGTAGCACCTTGAACCCGAGGAACTTCCAGCCGGTCTATAAAAGTGGATTCTTAGGGAAAGCCCAAGAATCACATGTATGGTTTTGACAAGATGGATTCAAAAGGGGAATCTCGCCACATGGATCATGCCCTACAAATGGAATGCCCAAATTAAACACATTTTTTTATAGTGTCCAAAATCCTTCTATTTACTGGTGCAACAGGCCAAACTTGTGAAGCCGTCTCATATTCTTACAGTTCATGTGTAGAGATGAAAGTATGCCATGGGATGTTCATGGGTATTGTAGCTTAGTTTCCTTGAATGACATTAATGAGTCATGGAGGGGAGCCAGAGGGATCAAGCTACTAATCATCCACCTTGAATAAGCATAGCTGGGGAAACCCAAGTGAGAACTCAGTAAATATTGTCTTACACAGCCTAGGATGTGCTTTTTTGTTGTCAAATTAAATGTTCTTTGAGTCCAAAATTAAACTGAAAACACTTTGTCTTATGATTGTCTTTGTTTTCAAGAACTTGATCACAAAAAACAACTTCAGTTTTATATCTCCATTCACTGAAAATAAGCAATTGTTAACAGAGTCGTAACTATTCACCAGAGAGTCACAATTGTTCTGTCGAGTTGCATCTATTTATCGTAGAGTCGCATCTACTAAGATTAGCTCACATCTGCTCCATAAAAAACCGCATCTGATTTAAAAGATCACAATTGTGATTTTTTGTGACGCATATGAAAAGGTGAGTTGCAACTATAGTCTAGGATGACACATTTGCCACTGTTGCTGAACTTTACTAGTGCAAAAAGTTCAGGGAAATCACATTTGTTATAGTCTGAGTTGCAATTGTCATTATGAGTTGCATTTGTGAGAAAAAACACCGTAATTGTGAAACATAACTACATCTGTTAAATTTTGTGATGCATCTACTTGATTATTAAAACACCAAATTTTACAGTCATAGTTCAGTCAACACAGTCATACCAGTCTTTGATCTGTCTTTTCACAGCAGTCCTTGGACAGAAACCTGAAATGATTTGCTCAATTTTGCATCCTTTAGATATCATTTAGTCATTATTATAGTCATCCTAATTCTAATTTTTTCATCTTAGACTATATATTTAGATCAAACTTCTAGGAGGGTCACTTTTACAAACTTTAGAATAGGTCCACTTTCTACACTATAGAAAAATCATAGTGTCAACGAAATCTATCATTGAACCTAGTTTTTTCATCATATCCTTTGTCCTACATAGAGTCCTCCTAGCTCATTAGTCTAGTTAGGAAGCTTAACTTATCTTTGATCCTAGTCCTACATTGGTTCCTTCACATAACTAAATTGACACCTTGGTTAGACATTAGGTAGTTGGTACCCTCATCTCAGGTTTACAAAATTGATTACCTTAGAAGATTGCTTAGACTTTGCATCTTTAGATATTTCCATTTTAGACTAGCGTCATCTTAGAAAATTCCTTATTTTGCATTCAAAAAATCCCAAAAACATAGACTAGAGTCATACAGTCCATAGATGTAGTTTTGCATTCCTCACATATTGAGCTTATCTTACATGGTTGAAACTAGGTCTAAGAGAAAAGAGAGAGAAAAGATGTTGAACCCAAATGAATTCATCAATCCATTCTTGACAAGACCTCACAAGACTTTATTAGACAAATTCATCATTAGAGACAATCAAGGACACATTAGAACAAAATACATAGAGGTTGCAGCACAAGACCATGAGTTTGCATCTTTTGTAGATGAGTATCTAGCAAATGATCAACAATGCTACTTAGCCAAATTATTAGTTGAAGGTGCTACCTTACCTATAGGATTTGATATTAGCACCTTACAAACTCAACCTACACAAGGGACAACAACAACGACTGCTAGTACCTCTATACCTCAAGTTAATACAACCATACCATCTGACATACCGACATAGAGTACGATAATCCATACGTCTCCATTTGGTACATATGGCATGACATCAAGATTTAATTTCACTATAGGGGCATCATCATCCACTCCCTTCAGTCCTCTTGTTGGGAATAAAAGATCTAAAGTGTCAGCTTCTACACCGAATGTTGGTGTCATTGGTACGATACCATAGTCAATAGCCATACCTAGTGTTCATGTCACTAGTACTATACCGCAGACTAGATAGACAGGAGGGATTCCCTCTTTCTAGTATGGCAATCAGAATCCATTCTCCTAGGTTGGCAGTCAGAATCCATTCTATCAGATTGGCAATTAGAATCCATTTAGACATATTTCGAATCAGAATCCATTCTCCCAGACTGGCAGTCAAAACCCATTCAAATAGATTCTAAATTGGAACAAATTCACCAACATTCCAAATCCAAATCCATATAAAATGCAAGCATTCAATCAAAACCCATCACGAAACCTTGGATCTTAGAATACATACATAGATCCGAGTAATCTGCCCAACACATCATTAACTTAGGTTGACATCTTGCAAACACAAATGCAGGCACTACAAACACAAATGGATAACATGGTGGTGTCAACTAAGAAATATTTTTCAACAAAGGACATATGCCCATTTCCCTTTGATAAATTATTGTACATGACACCTTTCCCTCACAGGTATGTCATATTGAATCTCCCTAAGTACAATGGGAAATGAAATACAATAGAACATATAAGGGAATTTTCTACCATGTGCATAGATGTTTATGACCCTACATATCTTATGAGACTATTTCCAAGAAGTCTTATAGGAATTACACTTTAGTGGTTTTCAGGTCTAAACTATGGCATTAAATCATGGGGTGAACTGGCTGAGAAATTTGTTGAGCAACTCTCCTTCAATATAGACCACGAGATAAATATAACAACCTTGTGTCACACAGCACAAGACGAAGGAGAAACTTTCATTGCTTTCTTCCAGAGATGGAGGACTATAGCCAGCTGATGTCCTGTAGAGATACTTGAAAAAAAAAAAGTCACTATGTTCTAGAAAAACCTTCATGCAAAACTAAGGAGTAACTTAAGGGTACATTGTTTCACATCTTTTTCAGAACTAGTGGAAAAAGGGGTTATAATAGAAAATGATCTCATTGAAAAAGGAGAACTTAAGGCACTAATATCCAATAGAAATATGATAGTACAAAATGCCCCCAATGACAAAAATAGATTTTGGTCTCATAACAAAAATGTCACCAATGATGGGGTAGTTGATGCTAAAACTATACAAGCAAGACCAATCATCACATTACAAGGACCTAACGCATCAGCCAAGATGCTTAATGTTGTTAATCAACCTCCCAACACGGTCCAAAATACTCAACGTCCACCACAACAAAGGAGGTTTCAAAAATGTGAGTTCACTCCCTTAGGGGAACCTATTGACTCTATATTTAAAAAACTATTACAACATAATCTTATACAACTTCAAGAGCCAAGACAATACGATCCAGGAAAATTTAAACTAGTTTCATGGGATGACAATTCCTTTTGTGATTATCATAGAACTAAGGGACATAACTTACAAAATTGTCACCAACTGAAAAATATCATACAAGATCTTGTCAAAAAGAGAATAATTGAAGTTAGCAGACAGAAACAAAAGTCATCGAACACTGATCATCAAGTCTTTTTTGATCCACTACTTGACCATGGGAAAGGAAATGTCCGTAGTTTGAGTAACAAGACCAATATGTCAGCCAACTATGCAAATATCAAGCATGATTATAATAGTGGAAAAACCATTAATCACCTTCATGCCGCCGATGAGAATATCAATACCATTACCATAAATACAACTCCCAAGTGTGTTGTCAACACTCGTCATACTAAGATCACTATCCAAGGTCCTCCATCGCAACAAACACCATATCCTTCCAAGTCACAATATAGCCTACTTGACCAGTTGGGGAAGACCCCAACCCAAATCTCAATCTTGGAACTGTTGCATATCTCCCCTGAGCATCGATCCATTTTAGATAAAGCTTTACAAAGCACCACTATCCCTAATGATCTCGATGTCAATCATTCCCAGGAAATGGTGGGATACTTGACCAATAATCATCATGCTACATTTTCTAAACAAGACTACACAACTAAAAAGACAAATCATAATGACCCTTTACATCTTGAAGTCCTTGTTGATGACACCAAAGTTAGATAGTTTTGGTAGACAGAGGAGCAGGGTTAATTCCGTGCACTTTAAAACTGATTAAGGAATTAGGTTTCTCAGAAGTATGTGTAGACACAATCAAAAGTATTGTCATTAAAGCTTATGATGATGAGGAACAAAAATAAAAGGGGGTGGTAACACTTCCTATCAGAATTGGTCTTGCAGTAATGGAGACAAAATTCCAGGTCTTCGATCTCACCCTTCCATACAACCTTCTGCTAGGCAGACCATGGATTCATGCCATGAAGGCAATCCCTTCCACATATCATCAATGTCTCAAATTCCCTTACAATGGCACTGAAATAACTATAGATGGTGACCCAGATCCATTCCAATATTGCACCAATCTAAAAGAGATACCCCAACACCAAGTGCCAGTAAACCAAGAGGCCTCATCACCCAATTCATCTCACTATGTTGATCCATCCACTCTCACTCTAACATCTATTTCAACTTCATTTCCTACCACTCCTAGGGTTGAGATCCAAGACAAGGGTTGTGGAGAATATTACATGAAGACATCTTATTGGGTTATCCACTTGATTTCTCCTAAGTCATACGGTTTACCTACACCAGATAGGAGACAATCTATGGTCACTATACACATTCCTCCCACAACAACTTTCACTAATTGGGGAGAATTAAGAAAAGAAGTCATAAATACAGAAGATGTCACCTCATGGTTGTATAGGAAAGATAATGAAGAATCTCTCTCACTTGCTCACATTCCTACAAATCTATATGGAAAAGGTTTCACAATCATGCAGAGAAAGGGATATAATGGATAGAGTGGTTTAGGCTTAAATCAAGATGGGAGGATTAAACTGGTCTTTGTTTCTCAGCGGCCAAAAGGTTTAGGGGTTGGGTTTCAACCGATCCAGATTTGTGTTCCTAGCACCACATCACCCTTAATCAAGGAAGTAAGTGCTTTAGAAGATATTGAGACATCTCACAAACCATCTGACCAACATTACTGTGACTCCCTTGACTCAAATGAATATGAGTGGGATTCCCTATCCTCCACCTCTTCCATGGACCTTGGCAAGCTATTTGGAGAACTTGACTCAATGTTGAGATCCTCACCAAATCCATTGAATTCTTTTCCACTAAAGAATATGAAAAAAGAGGAATGGTTTAAAAATTACTATTGGCAACCTGATACCTCTAACCAAACCTTGGCATTCGGCCCATCTCTCAATCCACCTAGATCTAAACCAAAGAGAAAAAAGGACTTAGTACAATACTTTTGTGACCATATGAACAACTCAGTTCTTACCTTGAATCTGTTAAACTTTGATAACTCCCACGATGACATGCCCTTAGTTTATCCCCAACTCATTGATTGGGATCAACAAGACCCACCCGTCTTAGACATTTTTGAGAATGATGAAGCAATTGTTGAGTTCCTGGGATTACGAGAAGGCATACCTAGCAGTGATCACAAGGCTGGTTTTACCATTGACTTGGACAACAAAGCATATTTTGGGGAATCTATTCAACCCTCCAGTCGCAAAAATGAGAAAAACAATAGAAAAGATAAAAAGGACAAGTCTCTAGGTGAAAACCAAAAGGTGCCTCTAGACAATGAAAAAGTAAAAATAAAGGATGCATCTAAAGGTGAAAACCTCTCTAAGGCACCTAAGGATGGAGGTTTGAACATTCTCCTTGTTGCATAGGAAAATTCACCCATGCTCATTAAAGAATTAGTATAATTCAACATAGGCATAGAAGAGAATCCTCGACTGGTTTGTTTTTCTGCATCATTGACAACAAAAGAGTAGCCAAAATTCCACAACTTCTTTACACATAGACAAATAATTTTTTCCTAGTCATATATAGACATGCCTAGGTTGGATCCTAATCTTGTTCTACATCACTTTCCCTTACAACTAGGTGTAAAACTAGTGAAACAAAAATTGAGGAAAATGCACCTACAGATTGCTCTACTAGTCAAGGAAAAACTCAAGAAACTGTTAGATGTTGGTTTCATTAGATCAATCAACTATGCAATTGGATTTACAATCTTGTCCTAGTCACTAAACCAGAAGGGGTCATCCTCATCTGCAAAAATTTTAGAGATATCAACAAATCTTTCCCTAAGGATGACCTCCCTTTGCCTAACATAGACATGATAGTGGACATGATAACAAGCTACAAGATGTTGTCCCTTATGGATGGATTTTTAGGGTATAATCAGATCAAAATTGCATCTCAAGACCAACCTAAGATAGCTTTCACATGTCCTTTGGGAACGTATTGCTAGAATGTTATGCCCTTCAAACTCAAGAACGCTTGAGCAACCTATCAATGTTCCATGACTACCATTTTTCACGATCTAGTACACACACTTATGGAGGATTATGTCGATGAACTAATAGTTAAATCCAAGACAAGGGTAGAACATTTATAGGTTTTAGACAAGATATTTCAAAGGCTAGAGAAGTATAAAGTGAGACTCAATCCCAAGAAATATGTGTTTGGAGTAAAATCAAGAAAGCTTTTAGGGTATATCATTTCCAGACAAGGAATTGAAGTGGATCCAACCTAGGTAAAATAAATCATGGACATGCCTCCACCAACTAATCTCAGTCAGTTAAGGACATTACAAGGGACACCGCAATCCATCAGAAGATTTATAGTGTAGTTAGTAGATAAGACACATCCTTCTCAACATTTACTTAAGAGAGGGGTACCCTTTGCATGGACAGTTAGGTGCGAAGAGTCTTTTCAACTAATCAAACAATATCTACTCACACCACTAGTCTTAATGCCACCTGTTGAAGGACGACCACTGATTCTTTATATTTTAGCAACCCATTCATCACTTGGAGCATTTCTTGCACAAAATGATGATGAAGGTCATGAAAGGGTAGTATAATATATTAGTCAGACTTTGGTAGGTTATGAGCTCAACTATAGTACCATTGAGCGTGCCTGTCTTGCGGTAATATTTGCTACTCAAAAACTAAGGCACTATATGCTAAACCATCAAACAATGCTAATTGTAAAAATAGATCCTTTGAAATATCTTCTAAGCAAAGTAGCATTAATAGGATAGCTGGCCAAATGGGTTATGATACTTCGTGAGTATGATATCCAGTATGTAGAGAGAAAGGCTATTAAAGGACAAGTCATCGCTAATCAGTTAGCTGACACACCAATACAATCATATCACCCATTAGTTGCAAACTTTCCTAATGATTTTATATTCACAATTGACACAAACACAACATGGAAACTATGCTTTGATGACTCACATACAAATCATGGCTTAGGGGTTGGTATACTGTTTCTCACACCAAAGGGTGATTTCATACCTAAGTCATTTAGGATTGCATTCCCATGTACTAAAAACATAGCAGAGTATGAAGCTCTCATGACAGGGTTACGCATGGTAGTCAAGTGGAAAATTAAGAACTTACAGGTATATGGCGATTGTCAACTAGTAATCAGACAAGTAAATGATGATTATGAGACTAAGGATGAGAAGCTTGCTCCATACAAATGCATGGAAGATAGCTTTAAGGAGTACTTTGACAAGGTAGAATTTCATCAAATACCTCATGTTCTAAATAGGGCAGTAGACTCTATGGCTACAATTACATCACTTCTAGACATTCCTAGCAACGTGCCTAAGTTTGAGTTCTTGGTAGAACAACTTTTGGTCCCAGCCTACTATATCCCAAATTCTAAGATGGTATGTGACATTGTTGGTCTTGATTCCCCATGGTACAAAGAAATCTATGAGTACCTCCATGTCAAATCATACCCCTTGGCCTTTCAAATAACCAACATAGGATATTCCTCTGCAAGTCAGCCAAATACACTATCATCGGAGACACCCTATATAGATGTGTTGTATATAATACCCTACTGAGATATCTTGATTCCAATGAAGTAGAAAAAACCTTGTGTGGGGTGCATGAGGGTATATGTGGTTCCCATTCTAGCGGTCTTACCTTAGCTAAAAATATTCTGAGACTACATTATTATTGGCCTACTATGGAAAAGGACTCATATGTCTTTGTAAAGAAATGTCACCAATGCCAAGTTCATGGAGACTTGATACATGCACCAACACAGGAGCTCCATCCTATAACGTCACCATGGCCCTTTGCTCAATGGGGACTCGACCTCATAGGTAAGATCCATCCCACATCATCCAATGGCCACAAGTTCATCATCACTACCACTGAGTACTTTATGAAGTGGATTGAGGCTATTCCTATGACATAAATAACTGACACACAGATCTCTAAGTTTATCCTGAACTATATCATTTGTTGGTATGGTGTCCCTCAGTCCATAATCACAGATAATGGATGTCCATTTAAGAATCAAGAATTTTTCCATCTTTGTGACGAATTTCATATTCAACATCACTTTTCCACTCCATACTACCCACAAGGTAATGACCAAGCAGAGGCATCTAACAAAACTATCATTAGAATCCTCAAAAAGACTATCAATGATGTTGGACACGATTGGGATTTACAACTTAATCCCACCTTATGGGCTTATCGCACAAGAATTCATACTCCCACTGGCACCACTCCATATTCATGAGTATTTGGTTCTAAAGCCATTCTTCCTATTGAGGTTGAGATTCCTTCCCTCAAGGTATCCTTGAAAGGGCACATTGATGATGAAGAGAACAGGATATTAGGACTACATGAACAAAACTTCCTAGATGAGCGAAGACAGAAAGCACTAGACCATCTCCAACCATATCAGAATCACCTTCATCATAGCTATAATAGGAAGGTCTTGAACCGAAACTTTGACATTGGTGACCTAGTTTTAATGGAGAACCCAAAGAATCAAGCAGAACGAGAAAAACCAGGAAAGTTTGAACCAAACTAGTTAGGACTTATATTATTATAGAAGCCCTTGGATTAGGAGGGTATCAACTCTCTACTCCTGAAGTGGAACCATTGTCCTCGCCAATCAATAGTATTCATATCAAGAAGTTCTACACATAGCTTCTGAAAGCCTTGTCTTAATTAGCAAAAATACCAAAAAATCAAAAAATAAAAAATAAAATCATTACCAAGGTGAAAACCTGGCAAACAGGTGTCTTGGTAACATCAAAATAATTAGAAAATCCAAAAAATAGTAAAGAGAAATAATTTTTCCAATAGTGAAAACCACTTCGGTGGCACTTTGGATAAGTACCATGGTGAAAACCTAGCAAATAGGCACCACGTGTAGTTGACTCTACTCCTTTGTCTACTATCATTTTAATCTAACATCCCTGTACATACTACCTATCCATGTACATTTCACTTATCTTTCATATCAATCGCTTGTACATACCATTTGTAGTAAGTAGTAGTCTTTCCCATAACTTGGAATGATTGACATCGAGTGCATTTCATATCCCCCATTTTATCCTATTCATAATCAATTGGTCTTATACTCGACTGGGGGCAAACACTTGATGTACATCATATTGGTTCTTACATTGGATATGTGGAAGACATAAAACCATAGAAAAATCCAAAAACATCACAAAATGACCCAAGAAAACACAAAAACATTAGAAAACTTCAAAAAGAAAAAAATAATAAAACATATCAAAAATCCAAAAATAGAGTCAGAGTCAGTCACACTTGTCAGTCTTTGTCATTTTTCAAGCTACGTTGCCTCTATGACTGGACATAGGCAAGGCCATCTGTCGATGTGCCCTCGAGGCATTAGGTTAGTCCATTTAGGTTTGTCTATATAAAATCATGATTCAATCCATTATCTGTAAGACAAGGTCATTGGTCATATCGAACTACGAGGTCTCTACATTTATAATGTAGGCAAGGCCATAAAGCGATGAGCCCCCAAGGCCACACTAGGTTAGTCCATTAGGGTTCATCACATGCACTACCACACACGTCTATTATCTTCATACAAATCAAGCTTATTATAGTAAGTCTTTTCAGTCAAAGTCAAATCAAACTACGAGGTCTCTACGTGTATAATGTAGGCAAGGCCATAAAGTGATGAGCCCTTGAGGCTGCACTAGGTCAGTCCTTTAGGGTTTGTTGTCACACACAGTCAATTGTCAACACATTATATCAAGTCATGCCTCAATCTGGTGAACAAGTCAACAATGTCTCTAAGTCAAATTGAACAAATTGCACAAGCAACAACCAAAACAAATCAACTAATGTCTGCCAGATGATGTGTCCTTCCTAGAAATAGACATCATCAAAAAAATCAATCTATTTCTTATTTAGGATAAGTCCTTCCTGAATACCGATATCAACAAAACAATCTATGTCTTATACAGGATGAGTCCTTCTTGCATAACAACATTGTCAAACAGTCAACATAGCCTTACACAGGTTATCACATTAATGGTATCAGACTCAATGTCTTACACAATACATGTCTTTCTAAAACCAGGCTTTGTCATGCCTTACACAGATAGTCATAACATTGAAACTAGACTCAAAGTATTATCTGGTATGTGTATCTCCTAAAATCGGGCCCTATCAATCAATCCTTTTATTGATCAAAACAAATCAAACAAACATGGTCAAGTTTTGGCAAATATTTTACTAGAGTTTTGACTTTATGGCTTATTTATCTTATCATTTCACTTGACTTTATGATGGGAATTATGTTACTAGCTTTCTCAATGATGTTCCATGAAGGATTTAGAGAAGCAACGATGTATTAGAATTCTATTTTCTTTGACTGTTGTCTGTCGACTATCTTTTAAATTTGATTTTGAGTCATGTTACTAGTTTCCTCAAGGATGTCCCATGAAGGATTTAGAGGAGCGACGACATCTCATGACATGTCTTTTATTTTTATTTTTTTATGTGGTTTTTCCTGACAAAAATACTGGGGCAACTTGTGCCCTTAGTATGAGTTAACGACAATCCTTGTCTGTGACTGTTTGTTGCTAACAAGTGGATGACCTTGCACACCTTGATTTATGTCATATCATGATGTTTTTCTCCATTTGTATTAGTCCTGCCTAATGATGATAAAGTGAGATGCATTTTGTGAGACAAAAAACCATCGAATATTGCTAATACTAACATCCATCTCATTTCTTTTATTATTTCTCAATATTTCTTTCCACACTAATAGTTATTCTTTCTTGCATTATGATGGAGTCCTATGACACACACAAATATAAATCATCTTGCATTCACATTCATGTTAGAAATATCATTTCCAAATCATACATCATCAATCATACATACATCTTGCATTTGAAATATACAAACATATAGGCATTTATCATGTCTAGGACATCATAGCATAATAAACATTTATCATCATATATTACATATCATAAGCATTACATGTACATAACAAATGTAAATACATACATCAAATTACATCTGTATAGCATCACATGTAGAGAGAATTGTACATATAACATCATATTGCATCTCATAATTATAAATTGCATACATAACATCCATCGACATCATAAATATTAATGCATACATCATCACATAGAATCAAAATCACATCATAGGTTACATAAACACATCATAAAGTAGATATGATCAACCATCACATAGGCATCTCATATAAACATAACCTGTATAAATAAATGACTACATAATCAATAAATAGAAATGCATATCATGAGAATTGTGGCCAAAATCACACACACACACACACACACACACACACACACACACACACACACACACACACACACACACACACACACACACACACACACACACACACACATATATATATATATATATATATATATCCCTCAAAAGTGTCACATCACAATGTCATAATGTATCAATGAATATGGAATCCCACAGGCTATATGATCATAATACAATGTCTCAATACATATCAAGAAATGTCCCTATTTGAAACTACCACTACTATCATAACTAGAGTGTGTGGATGACTGATGCCAAGATCCTGATGACCTGTGACCTCAATGGGGCCTATCGTATTGACCAGATCTGCATGGCTGCTCAACACCCTCTATGCTCATTGTATTGGTATGAGTCATGGTGTGCATCCCACCCTGGGACCTACCGCTACATGCATGTGAGAAGTTGGGAGTCGATCTCTCTGGAGGAACCTCTGTCTCATATAAATCTTGATAATAAGTGGCCCTCTCCTCGGATTTGACTAGCTCTCGAGAAAATTCCTCTACTGGCCCACTACAAAGAGCTCTAATATCTATAAATCTCTACTCGATCTCGTATCTCTGAGCTATGGCCTGATCTCTGTCCATGAAGGCCTTGTCCCTCTCCATCCATAACACATCTCACTCGAACATCAAGACCCTCATCTGCTCCTCTAAAGATGCAACCTAGGCATGAAGTGTAGTAGTGTTGGGATCAACTGCCCCTATATCATCCTGTCTCACCCTCTCAACACCATCATCCTCATCCTCTAACTCCTCCAAAATCCTATCTCAGATCTCCGGCTCCTAATAATCCCCCTCCTCGTCATCATCTTGATAGGCACCAAGGAAGCCAAGGGCATCAATCTTTGCCTCCTCTCTACCTGCCTCCTCTTTGCCTGCCTCCTCCTCTACATGAACCTCTGGAATGGCCTCCTCTGTGGCATGCTCCTCATCTCTGCCAATCTCAAAATGCACCTCCTCCCCACCTCTGCCAATATCTGGCATGTGCACATCCTCCTCCTATTCCTCCTTGTGGATAGGTGATAATGGTGGCCCTCGTCCCCTATGTCCATGCCTCCCTCTCCCACCACCTCGCCTACCACCTCCACCACCATATCCATCATCACCATGACCACCTCTACCTCTCCAACCTCTTCCTCTGCCATGCCTATCCTATGGTCATGTCCCTCACCGCTCTATTAGCGTAGCTTAATCTGGGTCTATAATGGGAATCAGACTGTGCATGGCCCACCACTGATCGTATGCCTCAGTGGTACTTGGGTCTGCCAAACCATCTCTCCATCCCCACTAAACTGCCTCCAACACATCAATTTCTACCTCGACAATGGCCACTATATCTCTACACCCCATAGAGGGATCTCTCACGAGGATCTCACAAACTCTGCTCATCCTCTAGGCACATCATGCACCTCTCTGAACTACTGCAACACATGTTCTGGAAAATATCTCTCTATAATATGAACATGAGAAACAGTCTGCCCAATCAGATACTGTGTCTGGCAGCAATATGACAAATGCTCATCTTCATCTGACCAATCTAGACATCCCAAGTATGGTCTTCATGTAAACTATACCATGGTATCAATAGCATGTATAAAGTACCCGGTATTTCCCATATGGTGATGAGTATTAGCCCCTACATAACGGAAGGCATATGGTGCTCCATGTTGCACATCAACTCTGACTAGTGGATGAAAGATGGAAATGTGTTCCCACACCCATACCATCAAGATCATGGTACCATAGCTCATAGACTGTGCCTCTCGATAGGCTATATCATGTAAATGAAAATATAACATGCCAAGAAGACAGGGACCCCAAGCATACACCTCCCACCACTCTAGCATACTGACTAGCATCTCTCCCCATCCCATAGGAAATCCATGACCTCAACAGTCAGGGAGGACTATACCACCTATTAGTGTACACAATAGAAATTCTAACTGCCTATATCTTTGTGCTAGTACATGCCACCTAATCTCATAGTGGTTAATGCCTAACTGTCTGATATCAGCATGAGGGTAATATCTACACATCTCAACAAAACCTCTCTGGGTATCGTACATCACCTTGATGCCTCTAATGGGAAGTCTAAGAATACTATAGACATCCTCCAATGTAATTGTAGCCTCTCTAGTAGGTAGGTGAAATGAGGAAGTCTCTAAGTGCCACCGCTCACATAATGGCATCAGTAGTCCTCAATTTTCTTGAATGATGGGCATATTTGTCACATGGAGGAGACCCAAATGCCATAAAAATTGTTTCTCTATGCTCCGCAAACTGTTCTGGAAGTGAAAAGTCGATGGTTTCAACTCTTGCATATAAACAAGGTCCAAAATAACCTACAATGGCATTATATATGCCTCATGTTAGAATCAATCACTTATCCTAATGCAAAGTGACATAATCGAATGATAGTCAAATGCGTCATTATTTTTGAGATGCATCATTCTTTTGCAATAGCATCACAAGAAACCAAATTCGTCATAAAATTTCAAATGCATCATTTCAAATCACAAATGCATATGGAAATATCAAATATGTGTCAAAATTAAATGCGACTAATTGAAACTATGCATACGAATATTTATAATAAATGCAAATGCGATGTAATATTTACAAATGTGTTAAACAAAAAGCAAATGCGTTTATTCTAAATGCAAATGTTTCACTATTTATCACATGCATCGAAACATAAAACAAATGCGTTGAAAATTTAAACACCTACGCTAAGCATCACATGCAAAAATGGAAATGCATTGAACCTCATACAAATGCGTCGATTATGCATTCAAATGTGGCTTTTCACGAAAATGACGCATGACAAAAATTGCAAATAAATGCATGAAAAGGCACGAGAACGAAAAATTCAAAAGCTAAGATCGAAGTACATACCGAAGGGCTCGCGTCGGCTAGCTGCCTAAAATTCAGGATCCTATACAAATGATGATGGGTGTGAGGAACAGGTGACATCTTTGCTGAGGGTGCAAAGCAAAAATCTCAAATTTTGAAGCTATGTGGGTAAAAATGAATGGGTTTTTACCCCATTTTCTATTTATACCTAGGGTTTTGGTGGCATTCCTTTTTACTGGCCATGTCAACTTCCAACTTCAATTGACCCATACCCATCCCTAACACTTCCAACTTCAATTATGTCAACTCCATTGTATTTCTAGTTATCCAATGGACTAATCGGGACTATTTCCAAAATTTTTGAAATTTTTCAAAAATTTGTCAATTTTCCTGAGGGGGTATACCTTTACCTGTTTTACATCAGGGCATTACTAGGGAATATTTTTTATCGATTTTCTTTGACACAACACCAAAATGACATTGTATCAAAGAGGGGAAAATTTAGGCACCAAAATCTGGTCTAAGCCTGTGACTTCAATTTCTTCATAATTTGTATTCTTCATGGTCATGATTAAATAATGTCAATTATTTAATTATTCTCTAAAGTCTCAATTTATTTATTAATTAAATAAATCTAATTATTTAATTAATTCACTTTAACTTTAATTCTTCTATTAATTAAATAATCTTAATTATTTAATTGATTCACATTTTCTTTATTCTATCTAATTAATTAAATAAACATTTTTTATTTAATTATGTTACTAATTAACCTTATCCTTCTAACCAAAATTAAATAAATTCTTAAGAAATTTCCACCATTATCATATGTCAACTATAATTAAATAAATCCTTTATTTATTTAATTATTCATTTAATCCCTTCGTTATTTAGTTAAATAAATCTTATTTATTTAATTATTCTTCAAATATCAAATCTTGAATTAAATGAATTATTTAATTCATAAATTCTATTTTAACACATTCCTCTATATTTGGATAATTGTGCAAATTATCTATGTATTCACTCTTACTTGGCATCTATTTTAATCGGTCAGTTAACTCTGGATATAGTGTCTGAATGGATTTCACGAGTAATCTCTTTGTCATATCATTTAGTCATCTAGTTCTAACTCAATTGTGTGTACATGCATACTAATTAAATATTCCTATTTAATTAATTAAATCTTGTGTGTGCCTTCGAATAGAGAGTTGCTTTAATCCTATCTTTATCTTGGTCATGCAAAGACTATTCTCCTATTTTTGAATACCAAACTCGAAAGATTAAATCATTTATTTAATATTTATTTCTATTTCTAGTTTTTATCACTCATGTCACTACTAACAGTTATCAAAAGGTGTGTCTAATCTTTCGATCTCAACCGTTTGTTGATCTTCCAATCCTAGCCTATCATTTGAATGATCAATTTTCTATAAATTGATTTGTCTTTCATCATTCCAATCTCTCCCGAAATCTTATGACTTTTGGAAGCATATCTATTATTTAATTCTTCGATGTTTTTATAAATCACTATCACAAACTATACTTGCACAACAGAAATTTGAGGGCAATTATACTACAATGGAAAAATGGAGAAGAGCAATCGAGGTTATACATGGAATTACGTAGATAATTGGTGAGGTTGTTCAGTTTATTTATGTTTTGGCTTTCCTTTGTTCTCCGTTGTTTAGCTTAGATTGCATTAGAGCTTTGTTTGAATTGTTGTGTTCTTTTAACCTTTCTTCTGCATTTTCTAGACATTACACTAGTTATTTAATATTGGAGGGAAATGTGAAATAATTAAATAAATAAAAATTATTTAATTATCAAGGAAGAGGCCAAAAAATAATTAAGATAATTATTTAATTATAGGAAGATAGGGGTTAATTAGTGACTTAATTAAATAAATAAATTTAATTAATTAATCAGAGGAAGAATAAAGGAAATGAATGAATTAATTAAATAATTAAAATAGAGGAATTTGACTTTAGATAATAATCAAATAATTAAAATATTAATATGTAGGGAAGAAATGAAAATTGGAAAGGAAAAATTATAATCAAAGGATTAGGACATTTTTCAATGTCCACATTTATATTGGTTTAATTAAATAAAGAAAACTCAAAGCCAACACATATAGTAATTAAAAATTGTGCCCTTGCCAACTCATTTTAATTTGCACATTTAATGTTATTGTGAGGGAATCTAAAATAAGCATTATCTATTGGGGAAGCCATTTGAGCTCAAAACAGATCATCTGGGATTAAGATATATCTTCACCCAACCAAATCTCAATGCACATTATCGAAGATGGTTGGAATTCCTTAGTGATTACAACTTTGGAATTGAGTCTATTAAAGTAAAAGAGAATAGAGTGGCTAATGCTCTTAGTAGAAGAAGACATCTGGTAGCTATGACCTTGACTCATTTGAATATAAGGCAATAGGTAATGCAACACTTTCAAGGGGATGAGCACTATGAGAGAGTAAATGAAGCTCTACAAGAAAACCCTTCTAAACATTAATACAACTAATGGAATCCTAAGATACCAAAGGAGAATGTATATTCTAGAATTTGGGGAACTCAAAAATTTGGTCTTGGAGGAGATCCAAAATGCACCATATTCAAGACACCTTGAAATTTTCAAAATGATCACAAACTTAAAATTGTTATATTTCTATCCCAAGCTCAGGAAGGATGTAGTTGAGTTTTTAGCTAGATGCTTGCACTGTTTGTGAGTAAAGGCTGAACATGTGCATCCAATAGGGATTCTCTATCCTCACAGCATATCCTTTATTGATTTTATTTTGTGCATGTCATGAACCTTGCATGGTGTAAACTTGGAGTGGAGACGTTTATCAAATTATTCGTAGATCTTTTTTTCATTCAAAATTTACTTGTAGATCGACTAAGACAAACATCTCTCTCTTGGCACATGAAATTCATCTTTAATCTTCAAAATGATCTATGAAACAAATTTTAAATGCTTTATCTATGACATCATATAGAGCATATTATCATTCAATATCCTTCATGCAATTTACACCCTCCTTAAACATACATATTGCATTAACAACAAAGTGATTGTATTTGGAAATTGTTGTTTTATGCTTCGTGTGTAATCACATGCTATACATTCAAGTCTTATCTTTTACAAACTATGTGTTCTATTTGATTTGATGGAGGCACCTGAATAAAGTTTTTTAAATTGTAGTTCCATCTCCATGGAATATGCTACTTTGATTTATTAATACCTTTGATTTTAAAGTGAAGGAAAATAACTAAAAATAGGTTGTGAAAATCCACAACTCCATTTTCTAAGTTAAGGATCTCAGTTGTGAGTTTTTACAACTCATATTTGGGTTAACATGGTTTGTGAAAATTCACAACCTCACTTTTTCTTTTTAATTCAAGTTGTGAGTTTTCTCAACTTGTTTTTAATTTATTTATTTTATTTTCCATTAATTACTGATTATATTAAAATAAATAATTATTCAAATTTTAGTGTTGATATTTTAAATTGTGCCATTATATTTGTAAACATCCAATGTGACTAACTAACATTATTTTGTGATCCAAAATATTTAATTCATGAAAGTGTGGAAAACCATTAACACATGAACCTAGAGACCAAATAACCTTGCAAGCTCATCAATAGGAAATTTGGCATAACTCCATATTGGCTTCATATTTTTAGCCAATTTTTTTCTAGATTATCCAAAATAATAATACGATCAAACCTATAGAGCAAAATTTCCCTATCTCTTCTAAAAAGACACATTTAATTGTTTTCATAATTCTACACATGAAAAATAGAGGCATTGATATCTCACAACTTTTTAGGAGTTATAACTCATAAACTGGGCACACTGGTTGAAATAACCCTAGAAATATCATAGTAAAGGAATTTTCACTAGCTTACACCAATTTTCAAATTTAATTGTTTCTACGAATCTCACCAATTTTTGCTACTACACCTAAATTCCTATTGGAAAAAATAAACCACTTTATTGACCAGATGATTAATTCATGAAACAAAAGAAAATTCTTAGGGAGCACGAAGTTCAATGGAAGCTTTTAGCTTGAATAATTTTGCTAATTTGTTTGTTTATTGTGTAGAAACAGATATAATTAGATCATTTCAACTGACAAATATCGTTATGAGTGGTAAGAAATATGGATCCCACAAGAGTTGAGCCCAACTCAATAACAATAACATAAATAACATTTCAATGTATCATCAATATATAAGAGTCATCAAATATTCTAAATAGTCATCAAGAAATGATTGTTGTAATAAGAGAAATTCATAAAAGAATCCTTTAATTCATTGTGATGAAAAAAAATTGAGCAAAACATCTTGTTGCTCATCATTTATAAGAACAATATAAAAGTAAAAATGTTGAAGAAACATCAACTGCATTTTTCATCCTTTGTTTCAACTCTACCTTGCATTCACATTTGCATTTAAATGAGGTATTGAGCCCCTTTATACTAAAGGGAGAACTAGTCACCAGATCATCAAAACTATTTCTTGGAACTTTAAACCATACACATAGTCTACAGAAGACAAAAAATGAACAAGTGATGAACGGTGTGTTTTAGGTTTCCATAAGTGTCTTTGATAGCCTTGATAGAGAAAATAAAAGAAGAAAAACATATGCAATGATAGTAGTCTCAAAATTCTAGGCAGTGAGCTCAAAAGAATACTCTTGTCAAAACAACTAATGGGTTTTTGTCAAGATAGTGCTAGGAACAAATCAAGACATATGCATTGATAGTGTATACAATGTGAAAGATTTGAGACAACATTAAATAAATGGAACAACATTTGAAGGTACAAATACAATTTTCTGAAAAAGCTGAGATATAAAAATGGTTAAAGCCACGCTTCAGGATTATGCAGTGATCACATTATTGCTACAGGAGGCAGCTATATTACTACAGAAAGTTGTATTTTGCACATAGGACAACAAGCAAGTGTTGTTGATATTGTTTATATACAAAATGAAATGACATGGCATGTTTTTTTTTGTTGCTAAAAGGACAATTTTTACAAATAAATTAAAGCAATAGACAGTGTAAATACTCGATGATAGAACACAAATTCTCAACCATCACCAAGGCATACTTTGAATCAATGAGGAGCTTTTACTACTGATTTATGAATCAAAAAAATGATTTATGTAACAGTCATGAAGTACCAGTAAAGAGAATATAGAAATAAAGATGAATCTATTTGACAGCAGGCGACACATACAAAAAATGGTGTAAACAGAGGTCTTTTAGAGGAAAGTAGAATCTATTTGTAATTTTCAAAGCCAAGGTAAAGCCTCAGTGTTCGATAACAACAAATACCTATGAAAGCTTTTACAGAATTTCAGGCATGAAGGGTTACAAAAAAATTTCTTAGAATGTTATGATGGCCATGACAAAGAAACTAAACCCTTGAGATTTTTGCATGAATGGAAAAGTATCATGTTTATTCTTTTTAAGAAATGATAGAAGTAAAGTATCAATGTAAGTGAAAATATAAGTAAATCAAGTTTCTGCGCTACAATATAGTCATGCATAAGAAGTGTCCATCCATGAGATATCTTTCATACAGAGCCTAGAGAAACAAACAGTGAGGGTTTCTTTTGTTTTTTCATTCAAAATA
Source organism: Sequoia sempervirens (assembly GCA_007258455.2). NCBI lineage: Eukaryota > Viridiplantae > Streptophyta > Pinopsida > Cupressales > Cupressaceae > Sequoia > Sequoia sempervirens. The sequence goes on along the minus strand of VDFB02000015.1, from coordinate 303,623,151 downwards.
CAAATACCTAGATATTTCATGGTGTCCTATAGGTGGAGAAAACCCAATTTTTCTTAAGCACAAAATATCTCAAGCTACAATCAAGGGTTGGAGAATACCCAGAAAGTGCATCATATAGTCTCACAATGGAGAAAATTCACAAGTAATGGCTACGAAGTGCTTAAGATAGAAAAACCATGGAGGACCAAGATACACAATAGAAGTGTCAATAACCATCAAGAATGCTTATAGCCACAGGTTTCTTCATCATTTTTCACTATAGGAAAATTTCAAAACCAATCTCCAATGGCGGCCAAGGCAAGAGTAAAGAGTAAGCACAAAAAAATGAAGAGGAAAATTAGAGAAATGCATGTATGGCCACAGTCTTGAAGGCCGTTTTTGTTTGCAAAATGAAGGAAAAAAGCCATCATATAGTTTGCAATCAACTTACCTTACTTATTCATGGAGAATCGACCAGATTAAGATCAAATGATGAGCTTCAACTTGTAAAAAACCCTAGCTCATGGCAGAACTTCCTCCTAGTAGAACCTCTTCCCCAAAAGTCAAAATACAAAATGATCATGAATGATTAGGGTTCAAAGGCTTTTGTTTGCCCTAAGTCTACATGGGGTTGATTTTTACCAATGATTTTAATTAATTATTATGTTTTATTTATCCCTTATGGTTTATGACTTCCAAAGTCAAATAAAACATAATATTTGCATGAGTCGTAGAGGAGTAAACTAGTAATGATCAAGTCATTATTCATTTCTACAAGAAATGATCACTTAGACTCATGCATATTTGCATGATTTTACTTGGAGTTATCAACATAATTAAATATTAATGTATGATTACATTAATATTTAAAATGAAAATAAGGAGTTATTTTATATATTTAGATATTAAAATAATCATACAATGGTTATTTTTTAATATTTAATCACTTAATCCTCTTTAAGATAAATCATGCAAATGATGTAGATGGAACTGAAAGAATCAAGGATTACTAACTGAATATTAATCATGCATGATATAAGGATGGAGTTTCAATAATCATGGGTAGAATGACATAAACGAGGTGGCTTTCACATGCTTGGACCCATTTTTTGAGGGATTTTCAGTTTAGTTTGAGTGTTCTATGGGTCAGTTATGAGTTGACTACTAGTTTGAATCTGAGTGCACTCATTTTTGCATGAGTTTGGGATTTCTTTTTGGAGATTATTATTTCTTATCATGGATTGCTTTGGAGTTATCATTTTTCACACTGAAATTGACTTTCAATTTCACCTTCATGCCTTGGAGAAGCTTTTTGTATAAAGTGATATGACTTAGTCATTATTCACTAGTTCTTGTTTTTTTCCTTTTCCTTTAGCAAAGAGATCTCATGTAACTCAACTTTCACAGTTTTATGATATTTAGCAGATTTTACAGGTTATCTTAGAGTATCATTTGTAGAGTGTTCCTTCTTTTGTCATTGCAAGTTAAATATTATCCTTCTTAGATTCAGGTGTTTTGTTTTATGAATTTTTTGGATGCAAATTTAATTTGTTTTACACTAAAAAATTTAAATTTCTGTTACATTTGTGAATGCATGTAAGCAAAAGAAAATCTTAGTTGTAGGTCATAAATTGTGCTTTTAATATATCCTTATCTTTAAGTTGTGAAAATAACATTTTCCTTCATAAAGAATGAATTATTAGGCCTTTTTGTGAATCATTGATGTGCAGTTGAATTGTCCAATCTAAGTTGTGAAAATAAGCTTCATAAGGGATCAGTTGTGAATCATTTTGTACTCTTTAAGTCAATTAGGTGCATCACCCAGTTTTAGATTTCAATTTATGATTTATTTCAAGAATTTTTTCCCTTTTCCAAACAAGTTATGCATAATTCATCAGAAGATTCAATACGAAGCTAACCTAGAATCCAGAGGTCTAGTTTCATACAAGGTACCCACAACCTAAAATTAGTCCAATGTTGCAGAGGATTGCAAAGTTTTACAGCTTTGCATGTGGGTGCAAATCCCTATGATAAAAAAATTTGGCATGCTCGGTGAGACTCTGAATCACAATTCAGCGTAAGAATTCAACACTTTTAAGTTGTCATTCTAGTATACACAATAGTTCTTCATCCTTTTAGAGGTTAAAGTTTCATATACCTGGCGACTCCGTTCTCAATTTCTAGCAAATCAAGTGTGAATAGCTTATGAGAAATGTTCAGACAAGAGGAAACACTGATCCATTTGAGTATCTACATCTATCTTCACCAAAGAGAAGGGCATGTGTAGGATCATGGTATGCCAAAAAGTGGCAATGGAGAAAAAAATACATGTTTCTACGACTCAAAAATGCAAAAATGCTGAGTTGACTTTTTGGGGCTCGGGTGACTACTGAGGTAGAGCAAAAACCTAGATTTAAGAATCGGATATCTGATCCAAATTGGATATCCGATTCAAATCATATATCCAATCTAAATCAGATATCCGATTTCATTGACATATATATATATTATATTTCGGGCGACCAAAACTCATTTTCACATTTTCATTTGGCTTAACTGTGGTGGGCGCACAGTGGAAAGCGCAAATCAGATATCCGATTTCAAATCCATCTCCAACAGGTAAAATTCTTGATTTTTTATTTGCTCTAATCAAATTTTCAATTAGATTTGTTTAATTTTAGTTGATTTTTTTCAAAATAGGGTTTTTTGGTATATTTTTTATGAAAAATTTGAGTTTAGCATAGATTTTGATGAAAATTGAATGTTTGCAATGGATTTTGATGAAAATTGAATGTTTGCAATGGATTTTCACTTAAAAATAGTGTTTTTTATGTATTTGGATTAAAAATTAGAGAATTTTATTAATTTTTGTTAAAAACTAGGGTTTTTGTTGGATTTTTAAAAAAACTAGGGTATTTTTATACTATTTTCATTTATATTGTCTGATTTTAATTAGATTGATTTGTTTTTATATTTAATCAAGCATTAGCATTAAATTGTTTTGAATCTTGTAGAAAATTTATGAGCTTCATGACCTTGTGTCACTTCACTAATACCCACGTGAGATGTAGTTGTAGACTTATGGCTTCCTATGTTGCAATCATAGCCAATGTTGAGCTTGATTCTTATAACTCTTTCACTCAACGTATTATGTCTACCCAATCCATCTTATATTCCCTCCCTAGTCCTACATTACCCATGTCTTTTTTGTAACCTAACATTTATGTGGACTTGGCATATGTTATTTCTAAGGTCCCCAATGATAATCTAGAATAATTGGATAAAGACCTACAATGAATTCAACAATTCTTAAGCATTGAACCTTTGGATGGAGAAGCAATTCCTCTTTTGGATAGCATTGGGAAGTTGGTAAATGATTAGGAAGGGATAGAAGTGTTACGTAGCCTAGCTAATATAGTAGATTCTAATATTCCTTCGGTAGCTAGTTTCACGAAATTTTTGACTAATGCTCAAAATCCTTTTGGAAAATAAGTTTCCTCTCCCACAATAATGCCTTCTATTCCCAACTTTACACCTCCAATCATAGCATCAATGATGGAATATAACAATGGTTTAAACTCAAGCTTAGGAATTTCTAGTGGAAATTATAATAGTTTTGTCCCTTCACCTATAACACCTCCATATTCATCACCCCTCCTAAACATGAAATATAATATCCCACCATTCCTCCATACTAGTTCACCATACTTGAAAAACTCTCACAACATGTGGCCCAATGATTTTGTGATAAATCAAGTTTTTTATTTAAAGCATGAGATTATTACAACAACAAATTTCAAACTTAAACCAAAATCAAACCAATAGTAAACATCCAAAATACCTTACACATAGTTCATTAATATTCACTATTTTAAATACACCTATACTACAAAACATTGAAATACCTCGCTTTGGAAAGTACAATGGTAAAAAATATCCTAATAACCATTTGTTAGTTTTTACTACATTGTGTAGAGACTTTATTTTTGAAGATTCACTCATAGTGAACTCTTTTCTAGATCATTGAAAGATATGGCCTTGGATTGCTTTTGTTCATTGTCAAACAATCAATTACCTCCTTTACATTACTCATTAGTGATTTCCTCCAACACTTTCAAGTGAACATCAGTCCTCAAGTTACATTAACAAATTTAGTTCATTGTAATCAAGGACCTAAAGAGAAAATTAAAAAATTTATGAAATGATACTAATCCCTTTATTTGAAATTCTCCTATAGTATTCAAGATGTTGACATTCAAAGGGTGTTTATAGGTAACTTACAAACTAATATTCAAGATAAGAAATTGCTAATGAAATATCCATCCTTAACACGTTTTTGTATAACCCTTCATGATTATTGAATATCGATTAGTTGGTATGAAGGTACCCCTTCATAGGCTCATATTGGTCAATCATATAAGTCATGCCTCAAAACAACTATCAATCATTTAAAAAGAAAAACAAAAAATTCATTACTTGATAAACATTCATGTCAAATTGCTCATAATATTGAGACAGAAGTAACTACTGTAAACATAACTCTAGATATAAATTTAGGCCATGAGATAGGAAATTTTCATAGTTGTTTGATTCTCTCCATGTGATCATGTTGCAATTGTTAAACAAGAATATGATTCAACTTCCTCCAATTAGTCATATTCAAACAATTAAACTTTTACCACCAAA
>VDFB02000015.1:303483197-303618386 GCA_007258455.2 Sequoia sempervirens | reverse complement strand
ACACCTACTTCTTAATTTTTTCCTGAAATTTAAGTAATACTACATTGAAATTTTAAATTTTCACCAAATAGATTTTGTTTTAAAAAAAATAAACCTAGTAGTTTAGAAACTACATTCAATTTCCCATAGAATCTATTCTTACATGTCTTTGAAATAATATAGATAACTTATTCAAATTTTTACATCAAGTTGCCTAACTCTAATTGTTCTGAATTTTCATTGCCACTTAAGGGCTTGTTTGGCATACCATGATCCTGCACATACCCAGAAGGGGAAGAATAGAAAGAAGGAGATTGAGTGGATCAAGATCACGACCAAATCTGAGATCTCATTCTACACCTCCCAGTCTTAGGCCTTCTAGTTATGTACCTATTTTTCTAGTAGTACATCATGTACCACAAGCAACTACGATGGCCAAAGCACATGCTTTTGTTCCATTTAATGGGGAAATCCCATTGAATTTGGCTCAACATGATGACATACTGGTAGCTACACTTAAAATCTTGTCTAGTTTTATAGGCGAAGATTAGACTACACCAATTGAACACATAAGAGACATAGCTTCACTTTGTGGAGTTCATCATGTTACAAAAGAGAACGTGATGTTGAGGCTTTTAGTAGCTTTGTTTAAAGGAAAGGCACTCCAATGGTTCAGAGGCTTAACGATAAATTTTTTTCCATCATGGGATGACTTGGGAGACAAGTTAAGCAAGCAATTTTCTAAAAAATCTAATCATCTATCTCTAGTTGAGCAAATGATGACTATTAAGAGAGCCCCACAAGAATAGATGACAAATAATTTTAACTTTCAATTCCAAAGAACTTGGAACAAAATACTAGCCATGGTAAGGCCTACACCAGATCATGCTTTTTTGTATTATCTTAGAGCTATTAACAGTGATATTACACTTTTTATCCAATCTATGGAAGGAGTAACTCTTCCAGCAGCCTATGAGATAGTTATTATAGCTGAAAATAACTTAATATAGGCTGGTAAGATTGCACCTAGGCCTCCTATGCCTTTTTTCCCAGATATTCAACCATTAATACCCATTCAAGTACCTCCTATAGACTCATTACTTGTTCTAGCTTTTAGTTCCCAAACAACTACTCAAAACTATGTTGTTCCAGTCAATTTAGAATTACAAGAACTTAAGGGTGCTCAACATAAAATGGAAAATGATTTACAGTAGCAAATAAACAACCAAGAAGCTATGCAAAAAATATTGTAGACTATCAGTAACAATTTAGTAAGCCTTAAAAACTAGCAAGGTGAAAATTTCAGGCCCTATCAACCCCCCTTTCAACCAAATAGACTGCCTTATTAGGCTGACTACCAAGGACAGTGAAGAAATTTCAATCCTAGGCCTAATCACCCTTTCAATTAGAATGCTTCTAGCTCTTCTACATAGCTTGTACCTATCTAGAACAACTTGGTGCAAGCTTACGTATGGTGTTATCCCTATAATCAGCCTCATAATTAGGCTACTTGTCTGAATGTGGTAGTTAATCAAGTGCTTATACTACAAAATAGTTTTGCTGCTTCTGAGAAAACACAAAAGGAGGCTAGCGATCCGCCAAATGATCAAACACAATAGAATGAGTTTGGTGTTGGCCATGATGAATTGGCAAGGCAACTAATTTTGTGGCATTAATCATGCACAAGGGTAGAACCAGTCTGCTACATTTGTTGCAACCAACACGAGGTCGAAAAAGAGGGTTGTTGACTTCAGACAACAAGATGTTCCTAATGTACAGTAGCTAGAAAATGACAAACAAAAGTTGTTCAGCAGAAAGATCAAATTCCTACAATCCAATAGGGGTAAAATCAGCATGCTTTAGCTCAAAATGTTCAAATTTTTCCAAGACAAAAGATTCCAGTAGCTAAATAACAAAAAAAGGAACAACCTTAGCCTTAAACAACACAAGCAGAGCCTATTGTTTCAAAAGTACAACATAAGGTTAGTACCCTGACTTTCAATATTGTTGATCATATGAAGAAATCTACTGTTAGCATGACCATGTTAGATTGTTTGCATCTTCCTAGGCAAAAAGAAATCCTGCAGGAAGCTTTAGCCAAAATTTTAGTTTCTAAGGAGCCTATCATTGAGCAACATAGGGTTCTAGCCAACACTTCAAAGGTTAAGAGAGAGCAATCAGTTTAGGAGGTAAAACCACCATCCTTCTATGTCACTTTGATTATAGGTAACAACCTAGTCCATAATTGTATGATTGATTCTGGTGCAAGCCATTCTGTAATGCCAAAGATTTTAGCAGATAAGGTAGGTCTAGTGTATGAACCCCTTTGAAAAGGAGTCATACAATTATATGGTACAACCATTCAGTCTATAGGAATGATCAAGAATCTGCCTCTTACCCTACACGCTTGCCCCAATTGCTCAGTTTGGCGGGACATATATGTTATAGACTTTCTGCCATTCTTTGGCATGTGCCTATCTAGAGAATTCACTACTAAGATAGGGGGATATTTATCTTCTGACTAGTCTCACATGTTTTTTAGTACCAGATATGGTACAAAGGTGACCATTAAGTTAGAAATCCAGGCCAATGACCATTTAGAGTTGTATGTACCCAGTGCAATAAATGCCAACCTTGTTGTCCATGGTCAGGAAGATCAATCCATGACCTTAGACTTCGGTACACCAATTAGACACATACCTTTCATGAACCTTGGTGAGTGGGAAGCCAAAGATCATGAGGCTGATCCTTTTAGTTGCATGGACAAGGTAGGATTGGGTTATTATATGATTCAAGAGCCTAATGTGATAGTTCCAAACCTAGTTAAAGAAGAAGTGTAGCCTAATTAGCAAGACAATCAGCTTTGGAAGCTATTTTTTGATGTTTTGAGGAGTAAGATAGGTGTTGGTGGAGGTGTGATGCTCATCTAACCTGAAGGAGATAGATATTATTCATCTTTCATATTTTCTTTCAGCTGCACGAACAATGTGGTTGAATATGAAACATTGATCCATGGCTTGGAATGGGCCAAGAAAAGGGGTATCAAGTGTCTACAGGCTTATGGTGACTCAGAATTGATTGCAAATTAGGTAAGAAATTAGAGTGTGACAAAGAATGATTTGTTGAAGTTATATAAACATAGAACTTGTGACCTAATTGAAGATTTTAGTGCTTTTAATCTATTGTCAATTCCCAAAAATATGAATAAAGAGGTAGATAGATTGGCTGCTATTGGCTCACTGTTTGATATTCCTTCTGACATTCATAATATCAAGGTACAACAATATGTCAAGATGGTAGTGAGACCATATGTACTTGATAATACTGTTAGTTGGAAAAAATTTGACAATGATCAACAAATTATTATTTTTTTGATCGAAGAGGTAGAATTTTCTGCTGCTAATCAACAAAAACTTGAACAACAATATGAGGATAAGATCTTGTAGTTGAAATCTAATAAACTGCCTAAGGGGATGGTTACCATTGAATCAATTTTCAACATTGGTGATCAGGTTAGAAGAGATAAATCCAACACTATAGTAAAGGAGGATCATTTTGAACTGATTGAAATATTTAAAGATAAGCTCTTGAAGTTTGGGAAAATTTGTACCAAGGAAGAACAAGTGTTTTTCTTGCTTTCCCAAGAATTTAGTGACATATTTTCTTGGAAGTATGGATATATTAAGGGTTTTAACCCTGAATTGGCTCAACATACAATTGAGTTAGAGCCCAACACAAAACCAATGTGACAGAAAAAAAAGGACACAAAATCCTAAGTTGGAACACTTGATGAAGATAGAGCTGAACAAATTGGTTGAAGGTGGCATCATCTTTCCAATAAAGCACACCTCTTGGGTTTCAAAACTAGTGCCTGTCAAGAAGAAGAGCAGAGAGATAAGGTTGTGTGTGGATTTTCATGATTTAAATAGAGCTTCACCCAAAGATCACTATCCATTTCCTTCAATGCAACAAATTTTGCAATTTGTTTCAAGATTAGAGAGGTTCTCGTTGTTGGACGATTATTCAAGGTATAACTAGATTTTGGTTAAGGAAGAAGACCAATACAAAATAGCCTTTACCACCAAGTGGGGTAGTATGGCTTACAAAAAAATTCCATTTGGCTTGTCAAATGTGGGAACAATCTTTCAGAGAGCAATGGATATGGCTCTCCAAGGTTTGATAAACATGTTTTTTCTTGTTTATTTAGATGATATCACTGTTTTCTCATGAAATGCTAAGGAACATTTTGATCATCTTAGATAGATTTTTGAAAGATGTAGAGAGTATGGAATTTCCTTGAAGATCCAAAAAGAGCATCTTTGTTGTTCACGAAGGTAAACTTTTGGGTTATATTGTTTCTAAAGATGGCATCCAAAACATATTGTAGCCATTCTGGCATTACCGCTTCTTGCTCACAAGAAAGGTTTAAAGAGTTTTTTGTGCAAAATAAACTTCATTAGGAGATTTATTCCCAACATTGTAGCTTTATTGCAGCCACTTATGTATAGCCATGCTAAAGAAAAACATTCAATTTAGTTGGATGAGAGAAGGAAAGAATAATTTTGAGCAGATTAAAGAGGCACTTGCAACAACCCCTACTCTTATCAACCCAAATTTTGATAAAGATTTCATATTGTACACATTTGGGGGAGTGGATACCATCTCTGCAATGCTCAGTCAACAAAATAATGGAGGTATGGAGCAACCTATAGCTTTCTTTAGCTAGTTTTTACATGATTATGAAACTAGGTATTCATTTGTTGAGAAGCATGTGCTTGCTGTTGTGAGAAGTCTCAAGAAGTCTAGACATATGTTGTCTAATAATAAAATACATTTTCCAGTAGCTCACCCAACAATTAAAGAGTTTCTGCTAAATAAGGACATTAATGACAAGAGAGCAGGCCAAATAACCAAAGTCATGGAATATGACATTAATATTAAGGTTACCAAACTTGTCAGAGGTAAAGGTTTATGCGAACAACTTGCAGAAAATGAGGAAAATAATAGTAAATAAGTTGTTACAGTTCTAAATCTTGAAGAGGAACCTGCTATTTCAGCCACTTCAACTGATTGGATCAATTAGATGATTCATTACTTGCATGCCAGGGATTTTCCACAAGGTTTGGACAAATCAAAATGAAGATATTACAAATTACAAGCAATTCCATATGCAGTAATAGATTGTGTTATGTATAAAAAGGATTTCAATGGAGTATTTCTCATATGTGTTTACCCAAATCAGATTGAAATAATTCTTGAGGAGTTCCATGATGGACCTGCTAGAGGTCATTTTGCACCATGTACTACGGCTTTGAAAATTATGAGAGCTAGATATTATTGGTTAGATTTGTTCAAAGATGCTCATGCTTATGTGAGAAAGTACAGTAAATGTGCAATGTTCGTTGGTAAGCAGAAGCTTGCATCCTTACCACTTCATCCGATTCAAGCAGAGCAGCGTTTCAGAAAATAGGGATTGGATTTCATAGGTCCAATCAATCCACCCTTGAGTGTTGGGCACACATGGATTTTTACTACAACAGACTACTTTACGAAGTGGACTAAAGTGGTCGCATTAAAAGATGCAAATGAAACATTCGTCTTGAATTTCTATCAAGACTTGGTTTCTAGGTTTGGTACACCATATTCAATAATCTTTGATAATTCCTTATCCTTTATTGGTTTAAAAGTTCTAGATTGGTCAGTGAAGAATAACATTTATCTGGATACTTCATCCAATTATTACCCCTAGGGTAATGGATAGGCTAAATCAATGAATAAGAATCTAATTAAGATCATAAAGAAGACTATTGAAGATAATCAGAGGTCATGGCATGAAAAGCTCAAGTTAGCCCTTTGGGATGATAGAGTTACACCAAAACAATCAACAAGATTTTCACCATATGTTTTAGTTTATGGAAAAGAAGCCAAATTACCTATTTCAATTGAATTACCAACTCTGAGTTACAGAAAAGAACTTGAATTACTTCAAGAGTAGCCAATGTAAGTCAGGCTTGCTCAATTGACAAAGTTGGAGGAAACCAGAAAAGAGGCTTACAAGAAGCTCCAAATTCATCATTCTCAGATGAAGAAAACATTTGACAAGAAAGCAACATCAAGGATCTTAAATAAAGTTGACTTAGTTTTCAAATGGGATGAATTAAAGAGAAGGCCTAGTAAACATACAAATTTTGATGCCATGTGGCATGGCCCATATATCATAACAAAATGCAAACATAATAATGCATTTCAGCTTTCAAAGTTGGATGGCGAGGTGTTGCCAATCCCTGTCAACGGGATTCACCTCAAATAGTGCTTTTAAGCATTAAGTTTGCAGGTGTACATAGTAGTGTAGTTTCAGTTTCAATTTTGATTTCAATAAGTGCCCCATGACACATTTCTTTTTCAATTTTGTTATGCGTTCAATAAAATGAAAATGTTGCACGGTGGTTTCCTAACTATGTCTTAAACAGAGTTGTAGTAGTTTATTTTAGTTTGTTTTGGTTTGCAACTAAGTTACAAAGGTTTTCAAGAGTTTAAAAAGTAGAGATCAACTCCATGCCCAATGGATAAGCTACATAACTAGTCTATGATGTTTAGCAAGAAAACACTCCGTAGAGATCGCCAAATTGTTACCTATTTTTAGCCACAACTCAAAACAAGTAGAGTTGGATTGCATTTCTCATTAAAAGGTACAAATTTCTATTAAAGTATTCATTCTATTCCAGAATCTGATTACTTGTGAATTTCCAATGTGATTATGCAAATGTTTGTAATAGAATAAATCATTAAATTGAATAAGTAATGTTGCTTTATTCATATTGTAAAAACCAAAGTCCCACAAAAGTCGTGGGAGTAACTTAATTTTATTTTTATAATCAAATAATGAATACAAAATAAGGTTGTAAACTACACAACTAAAGATAATTTAAACATGAAAGAGGGGAATGATTCATCATTTCCTGTAATGATGAATCATTTTTACTCAAAGTCTTCAAGTTGTTGTGTCTCTAGTGCTTTAAAATTGTTTCAACTCCAAGCTCCATGGTTTTCTACAAGATTGTTAAAAGATGATGCTAGAGCAATGATAAATCACATCCTACTTCATGCCTACATTACCAACATAAATTTAATACACATAATATCAGGCATTCACCAGATGATTAAGTCATCAAAGAAAAGTAGATGCTTAGGGAGCACGAAGTTCAATGGAAGCTTTCAGCTTCAATTATTTTACTAATTTGTTTGTTTAGTGTGCAGGAATAGATATAATCAGATCATTTCAACTGACAAATATTATTATGAGTGGTGAGAAATGTGGCTCCCACAAGGATTTAACCCAACTAATAACAATAACATAAGCAACATTTCAATGTATCATCAATACATAAGAGTCATCAAATATTCTAAATAGTCATCAAGAAAGGACTGTTGTAATAAGACAAATCCATAAAAGAAACCTTTAATTCTTTGTGATGAAAACAAATTGAGCAAAAAATCCTCTTGCTCATCATTTAGAAGAAAAGTATAAAAGTAAACATGTTGAAGAAACATCAATTGCATTTTTCATCCTTTGTTTCAGCTCTACCTTACATTCACATTTGCATTTTAATGAGGTATTGAGCCCCTTTATCCTGAAGGGAGAATAGGTCACAAGATCATCAAAACTGTTTCTTGGAACTTTAAAGCATATGCATAGTCTACAAAAGACAAAAAATGACCAAGTGTTGAAGGGTGTGCTTTAGGTTTCAATGAGTGTCTTTGACAACCTTGATAGAGCAAATAAAAGAGGACAACCATATGCAATGACAGTAGTCTCAAAATTCTAGGCAGTGACCTCAAAAGATTAGTCTTATCAAAACAACTAAAGGGTTCCTATCAAGATAGTGCTAGGAACAAATCAAGCCATATGCATTGATAGTTTATACAATTCAAAGTATTTGAGATAACATTAAATAAATGGAACAACATTTGAAGGTACAAAAACAATTTTGTGAAAAAGCTAAGATATAGAAATGTTTGAAGCCATGCTTCAGGATTATGCAGTGATCACATTGTCGCTACAGGAGGTAGCTATATTACTACAAAAAGTTGTATTTTTCACATAGGACAACAAGCAGGTGTTGTTGATATTGTTTATATACAGAATGAAATGGAATGGTATGTTTTTCTTTTGTTGCTTAAAGGACAGTTTTTACAAATAAAGTAAAGCAACAAACAGTGTAAACACTCGATGATAGAACACATATTTTCAACCATCACCAAGGCATACTTTGAATCAATGAGGAACTTTTACTACTGATTTTTGAATCAAAACAATGATTTATGTAAGGGTCATCAAGTAGCAGTAAAGAGAATATAGAAATAAAGATGAATCTATTTGACAGTGGGCAACACATACAGAATATGGTGTAAACAGAGGTCTTTCAGAGGAAAGTAGAATCTACTTGTAATTTTTAAAGCCAAGGTAAAGCCTCAATGTTTGATAACAACAAATACCCATGAAAGAGATTACATAGTTTCAAGTATGAAGGTTTACAAAGAAATTTTTGAGAACGTTATGATGGCCATGACAAAGAAACTAAACCCTTGATATTTTTTCATGAATGGAAAATAATAATGTTTATTCTTTCTAAGAAATGACAAAATTAAAGTATCAATGCAAGTGAAAATACAAGTAAATCAAGATTATGTGCTATAGTATAGTCATGCATACGAAGTGTCCATCCATGAGAAAACTTTCATACAGATCCTGGAGAAACAAACAGTGAAGGTTTCTTTTATTTTTTCATTCAAAATAACAAATAACCAGAAATTTCATGGTGTCCTCCAAGTGGGGAAAACCCAAATTTTCTTAAGCACAAAATATCTCAAGCTACAGTCACGGGTTATAGAATACCCAGAAAGTGCTTCATACAGTCTCATAGTGGAGAAAATTCACATGTAATGGCTACCAAATGCTTGAGATAGAAAAACCATGGCAGCCCAAGATACACAACAAAAGTGTTAATAACCATCAAGAATTCTCATAGATGTGGGTTTCTTCATCATTTTTCATTGTAGGAAAACTTCAAAACCAATCTCCAATGGTGGCCAAGGAAAGATTAAAGAGTAAGCACATAAAAATGAAGAGGAAAATCAAAGAAATGAATGCATGGCTGTAGCCTTGAAGGCAATTTTTGTTTGCAAAATGAAGGAAAAAATCCATAATACAGTTTGGAATCAACTTACCTTATTTATTCATGGAGAATCAACTAGATTAAACTTGAATGATGAGCTTCAACCTATAAAAAACCATAGCTCATGGCGGTGCTTCCTCCCAACATAACCTCTTTGCCAAAATTCAAAATACAAATGATCATGAATGATTAGGGTTGAAAGGCTTTTGTCTTCCCTAAGTCGACATGGGGTTGATTTTTACCAATGATTTTAATTAATCATTATGTTTTATTTATCCCTTATGGTTTATGACTTCCAAAGTCAAATAAAACCTAATATTTGCATGAGTCATGGAGGAGTAAACTAATAATGACCAAGTCATTATTCCTTTCTACAAGAAATGATCACTTAGACTCACGCATATTTGCATGATTTTACTTAGATTTATCAACATAATTAAATATTAATGTATGATTACATTAATGTTTAAAATGAAAATAAGGAGGGATTTTCCACGTTTAGATATTAAAATAATCATACAATGGTTATTTTTTAATATTTGATCAATTAATCCTCTTTAAGATAAATCATGCAAATGATGTAGATGGAATTGAAAGAATCATGGATTATTAACTGAAGATTAATCAGGCGCGATACAGGGATGGAGTTTCAATCATCATGGGCAGATTGACATAAACAAGGTGGCTTTCACATGCTTGGACCCACTTTTTGAGGGATTTTCAGTTTAGTTTGATTGTTCTATGGGTTAGTTATGAGTTGACTGCTATTTTGAAGCTGGGTGCACTCATTTTTGCATGAGTTTGGGGTTTGTTTTAGGAGATTTTTATTTCTAGTCATGGATTACTTTGGAGTTATCATTTTTCACACTGAAATTGACTTTTAGTTTCACCTTCATGCCTTGGAGAGGCTTTTTGTATAAAGTGATATGACTTAGTCATTTTTCACTAGTTCTTGTTTTATGCCTTTGCCTTCAACAAGATTTTAACTTGTTATGCCAAGTTCTTTGGTTATCCTCTAGAATCCTTTTGATGATTCTGATCAGATTCTTATTGGTTGATTCAACCAAACCATTACCTTGAGGGTATTAATTTGATGAGGTATTGAAATGAATACCATTCTTTACAGCCCAATCACTTACTCTTAACCCAACAAACACCAAAGCATTATCAGAAATGATTGACTCGGGTACCCCAAATCTCGTTACTAAATCATCATAAAAGTTTAAAACAACACTTTCATTGGCTTCTTTCAAATCCACTGCTTCAGTCCATTGTGTGAAATAATCAATTGCAGTAAGCACCCACCTGTGTCTTTCACTTTAAGGTAGGTTAATGGCACATATAAAATCAATTCCCCATCTCATGAAGGGATGTTCTACCTGAATGGGCTGCAATGGTAAAGTTGGAAGCCTCTCATTTCCTACAAAAATGGCACATTTTACACACTTCCTGGCCCAAGCACGGGAATATTTAAATAGGCTTGGCCAATAATAACTAGCTCTCATTATTTCCCATGCAGTTGTTCTTGGGGAAAAATGACCCCATACAGTTACATCATGGAACTCATGAATTACTTTATCAACTTGATGTTGATCAATGCATCTCAAGAGGACACCATTAATTTCCTTCCTAAAAAGAATGTTACCAATTAGAACATAAGGAATAGATTATAGTTTGAAATACCTCTATTTGGCTTTATCTAAACCTGGTGGAAAGTCACCAATTTGTAAAAAGTTAGTCATAGCTTTCACCCAACCTACATTTTTTGTAGATGCATCTGCTGCAAGCACATTATTAGCAACCAGAACTGCCTCTGTTTCTACATTTCCTTCATCTTCATCCTTTGTAGCTAGTTGTTCACACAACCCTTTACCCCTGACAAGCTTTGTTACCTTGATATCAATGTCATACTCCATGAATTTTGTAATCCAGCCTGCCCTCTTATCATTCATATCCCTACTTAGCAAGAATTCCTTCACACTAGGGGGAGCAACCATCAAATGCACCATGCTATTAGAAATTAGAGGTTTAAATTTATTTATGCTTCTGATAGAAGCAAGTACATGTTTCTCTACAAAAATATATCTTTGTTCATACTCCTCTAAACGCTGGCTAAAAATGACAATTGGTTATTCTAGGCCAGCATCATTCTATTGTACCAGCATTGCAAAAATTATATCAATGTTTCTAAAAGCATATAAAATGAAATCCTTTGAGAAGTTCAGGTTTACCAAAGTAGGGGCTACTGATAAGGCCCCTTTTATGACTTCAAAACTATGCTTGGCCTCCTTGGTTTAGCTAAAATTGGCATTCCTTTTTAGCATTGCAATTAGTGGTTTCAAAAGATTTGCAATGTTAGGAATAAACCTTCTGACAAAATTGATTCTGCCAAGAAACTTCGTAGCCCCTTTTTATGGCTGGGTAAGGGTAAATCCAAAATGGCACTTAGTCTTTCTGGATCAATGGTGATCCCCTATTTTGACACAATATGTCCTAAAATCTTTCCTTCATGGACATCAAAGATACATTTTTTGGGGTCGAGGGATATACCATACTCCCTACACCTCTCAAATACTTGTTTCAGATGTGCAAGGTGTTCATCAGCTTTCTTTCAAAACACCATTACATCATCAAGGTAAATAAGTACAAGTTTGTGAATCAAATCTTTAAATGCCATGTCCATTGCCTTCTGAAATGTGGCACCAGCATTGTACATGCCAAATTGCATCCTCTTATGAGCCTTGGTGCCCCATTTTTTGGTGAAGGCGGTCTTCTATTGATTCTCCTCTTTGACTAAGACTTGGTTATAACCTGAATAACCATCAAGTAATGAGAATCTTTCTGAACCAGCTATAATTTGCAGAATCTACTCCATGGAGGGCAGTGGATAATGATCCTTTAACGAGGCTTTATTAAGGTCTCTAAAGTCAACACACAACGTAATTTCACCATTTTTCTTTCTAACCGAGACAAGGTTAGAGACCCATGAGGTGTTTTTGATTGGAAAATTGATGTCTCCCTCAATCAGTTTGGTCAACACTTTGACCATAAGAGGCTCAATTTTGGGGTTTAAAGGCCTCTATTTTTTCCTAACAAGTTTTTGTTTTGGCTCAAGCTCTATGGTATGTTGGGAAATTTGGGGATCAAAACCCTTTAAATCAGAATATTCCCATGCAAACACATCTTGGAACTCTTGAAAAAGAGCAATGAAAGCTTGTCTATTTGCATGTGAACAAATTTTACCAACTTTAAGGAGCTTACCTTTGAAAATTTCAAGCTCCTCATAATGTTCTTCTTTGACCTGCATGTTGGTGTTATTCTTTTTCAGTTGGTCATCCGTGCTAAAAATGAATTCCAAGGTGACTATACCCTTGGGTAGTTTGTTAGACTTCAATTGGATGATCTAATCATCATATTGTTGCTTGAGCTTCTCTTGGTTGACTGTTGCAAATTCATCTTCTTGTAGCATAAATCTCAAGACCTATTCATCACTCTTAAAGACTTGCCAATGAACATTATTATTCAGAATAGAAGGTTTGATAACTATTTTAACATATGGCTACAACTTTTCTTTCCTAATTTCACTTGGAATATCAACTTGAGCACCCATTGCAACCAATTTTTCAGCATGCCTATTCTGATCCATAAGAATAGAAATCAAATTGAAAGTGTCAAACTCTTCTATCATATCCCACACCCTATGTTTGTAGGATTTTAAAACATCATTCTTAGTGACATGCAGACCTCTCACCCGATTAACGATCAATTCACTATCACCATGAACTTGCAAGCAACCAATCCCTCTTTTTCATGCCCATTCCAAGCCTTGAATTAGACCTTTATATTCAACAGTATTGTTAGTAAAAGAGAAAGTAAATCTGAAAGCAAAGTAGTATGTGTCACCTTGTGGGGGCACAAGCATCACACCCCCACCAACATCGTTCTTGCTTCGAGAACTGTTAAAGAACATCTTCCACACTCCACCTTGTTAATCTGATTGTTGTCCCACCTCCTTTTCGAGGTTTGGAATCACTGAATCAGGTTCGTGAAGCACATAGACACCCAAACCAATTCTTCAATGTTATCATTTGGGTTGTCAAAGATATTTTCTGCTACCCACTCACTTAGAAGTGTATCTAGTATTCTTTCTGCTTGCATTTCTTGAGCAACATCAAGTTCATCATCATAAAAAACAACACAATTAGTGTTAACGACACTTGGGACATATGGTTCAATGTGATTCTTAGCAAGTTGCTCAGATTTGATGACTACCTTAGTTCCATATCTCGTTCTAAACACCATATGGGACCAATCTGATGACAAATAACCTCCTACCTTGGTAGTGAAATCTCTTGACAAACACAAAGAAAAATGTGGAAGTAAGTCAATGACTGAAATATCTTGGGGAATGGAGAAATTGGGGCAAGCATGTAGGGTAAGGCTTAAACCATTGATAACACCTATGGTATTAATGGTTGTCCCATCAAGTTGAACAAATCCTTTCTCAAGAGGCTGATATTTCAGTCCTAACTTATCAACAATTTGTTTGGGCATGGCAGAACTACTTTCCCCTGAATCCACCATGCAATTATGAACTAGTTTATCTCCTATTATCAAGGACACATAAAATGGGGGTGGTTTGACATCCTTACTTGGTTTTTTACTGTTGTCGTGAGGTGTATTTGTCAAGACAACCTTGGGTTGACCTATTGGTATATCATTTGAAACACGTACTTCAACTAAGGAAGATTGTAACAAGTCCTTTTGGCCAGGGATAGATAATGAATCCCACATTGATATATTCACATTCATCTTTTTCATGGATTCAATAATGTTGAAGGGTGTGACAACGTTTACCTTTTGATGGGTCCTTGCAATAGTAGGGTCTGTCTGCAAGTGGGCTGGTTGGGTTGGTTCCCAAGCTGTCCACCATTGATGCCTTGTGAATTTCTTTGCAAAATGTGTCACATGAGAATTGGAAGGTCCAACAACTTCCTTATCTTTATTTGTTGCTTTTCCAATCTTGAAAGCTCTCTTTTTGGCTTGGGTGTTGGCTGCTATTGGAGAGATATCACTATTTACTCCACAAAACTCCTCTCCTTTCCAATTTAGGATAGTTGTGTCACTTGTAGGGAGCTCCTACTATTGGGATGAGTCACCATTAGGCACATCTTACACACTTGAAACATTCTGAACAATCAATGATTGATTGATAAAACCATTTAAACATGTTTGGGCCTAGTTGCAAGGATAACACTACTCATATTTTGCTGCAAGGTTGTTTTGAAAATGTACCATATCTCTGGCTACACTAATTGGAACTGGATTGTATAGATAAAAAGGCCTTGGATTCATATTTTGTCATCCACCTTGAAAATTTCCCTAATATCGCTGCTTGTTAGCTTGAAATTGTTGTCCTTGACCTTGATTTTGAGGCTTCCAAGGCTTGAATTTGAAATTACTACTTTTTGAGGTTTACTAGCTCATTGCCAAAAGTTTAAAGTAGATTTTCAATCTTTGGTTGGCTGCTTCTAATTTCCTACAACTATTGGGATGGTCTTTGAGTAGTGATTTCTGTGTTAATAGTAGCTGGTAAAAGGGCTATTTGAGGTGTTGGAAAAGTTGTAGGAGGTTGAATATCATGAAAAATGGCATAGGAGGCTTAGGGGCAGTCCTTCCAGCTTGAATCAAGTTGTTTTATGCTCTCATAACTATATCATAGGCTATTGGTAAAGTGTTTCCACCCATAGATTGTATTAAAATAACCATTTCATTATTTTGGATCAAAAAATATAGAAAGGAATATTTAGCTGGAGGTCTTGTAGGTTCTGGAATTTTGTCCCATATCCTTTGAAAATGAAAATTAAAGTTTTTCATCCATTCATGGGGAGCCCTTTTAATGTGGGCCAGCTGCTCCACCAATGACAATTTATCATACTTGTCTTTGAACTGCTTGCAAAGTACCTCTCCTAATTCATCCTACGTTTTGATGGAATTAACTACTAAACTCTTGAACCATTGGAGTGCTTTACCTCTAAAAGATGCTACTAACAACCTCAAGACAACATTTTCTTGAGTTATATGGTGCACTAAACACAGATTTGAAATGTCTTTAATGTGTTCAATTGGTGTAGTCTGATCTTCACCCAAAAAATATGGAACACTTTTAAGAGAAACCATTGGAATATCATTATGTTGAGCTAATTGAAGTGGGTTGCCACCATTGAATGTCACAAAAACTTGGTTTCTTGGAATTTCCATGTTTGGCACCAAGTTTTGTTGCCTTATGGGGCTGAAAACTCCCACTGCTGGTGGAGTTGAAACTATTTTCCTTGACGAAACAACAACCTTCTTTGTTAGTCTGCCTCTCCTATGGGGTGGTGAAAGCTGTAGATAATCTAATGGGACAAAATTTCCCCTTGTCTGAATTCCTTTCATAAGCTGCTACAACACTAGTCTACTATTAATTTCCACATTTGGAGCTGCCAGATATGCTGGTGTGACCTTTGAAAGGACAAAAAATTATTGGATGCATATCAAAACCAGCAAACTGATGTGTTCTTCTAATTTCAAATAACTAGAAGTCCCACCGGGCATGCCAAAACTATTAGGTTCCCAAATCTGTACCCTATTTGCTAAGCTTTAAATGAATGCAGTAGATTTGGACTAACATGACACTGCTTTCAAGTTGTGGGTAACCTATTCAAAAGCATACCTCCAAATTATGGGATGGCTTCCTTGTTTGATATCACCTAACTATTAATCTCTAAAGGTAAAGGGTAAGGGTTGCATGAAAATAAACCTAATGTTGAAATAAAAAAAAACCTAAAGTGATGCACCAAAACAACCTAGACCTGTTAACAACTTATCACATTCAAATTAATATCACAAAGTTGGACTTACACAACTCACTTGATAATGCAGTTTACATAAATATTTCAGAAGAAGGTCTATAAATAATGCTATTAAAAGGAAAACAAATATTTCATAATTAACAACACCATTAACAACACAACAAACAACCTGTAAACATACACCTTTTGCTAAATAGATGCATAACATGAGACAAGCTTGCAAGGAAAAGAAAATTTTTCACAAGACAAACTAATCAATCATTAACAACATACATGAGAAATAGGAAATGAGAAGGTAAAAGTGCTCTACTTTATTAATTCAAAGTACTTACTATATAATAGGTCCATCAGAGTTACAATACTACTCCATGAAAAAATAGCTTCAAAAAAAAGCTATACTGCTACTTGAAAGAAGGAACTAGCTCAAAATGTTCAAGATGAATATACTTAAGCAAAACACACAAAAACCCCTCACACAAGTGCTTCCAAAATATTCTTGTTGGATACAACAAAAAAGGCCAGAAATAACCTTCTAGAAACCCTCCAAATTGTCCTCCACATGAAGAAAAGTTAATCCAAGTCAATAGTCACACTAAAGATGTGATAAAAATTCCTCCAAATAGTCCCTTTTCCTCCAAAATCAGTCAAAATAGCATCCCACACATTCCTCACCTCTGCAAGTCATAATTGGTCTCCACACAAGTCTTTACCAACACACAAGTCATGCAATATGTGCTTTTTGAATCACAAGACCCAAAAAGCATTAAGATAATGATCTTGATTAAGTGATTCATAAAACATCACTAAACAAGTCATTTTAAAATTCAAAACAAGAATAAGGGCCCCACCATCTCCTTGTGTTACATTTGCATTAAAAGGCATAATAAAAGTGATTTTCAAATCACTTACATGATATCATCAAATATGGAATAAAATGTAACATGTAATGTTGACCATATTTAAAAGCTTCCAAGGCATTGATCATCTCGACCTACCTTATTTTGCATTCTTGACAATACACACATGGGCAATATCCATTAGTTTGCAAAGACATCAAAGAGCCCCAAACAACTTGGCCAATATGGTCGACCTCCAAATTCCTTGGAAAGCATATTCCAAGTGCTCAAACCACTAAGGCATTCATAATCAAAAGGTCAAAGGCATGACCTGATTTGGCACACTCCATAGGTTGCTTGAAACACTTAGCAACATTTTGAAAAGGCACAATGTTTTTAACAAGGGGAAAAGAACTCAAGGAAGGAATGCCTAAGTTAATAAACATGAATTTCGGCCCCCATGC
Organism: Sequoia sempervirens; assembly: GCA_007258455.2. NCBI lineage: Eukaryota > Viridiplantae > Streptophyta > Pinopsida > Cupressales > Cupressaceae > Sequoia > Sequoia sempervirens. The sequence goes on along the minus strand of VDFB02000015.1, from coordinate 303,601,077 downwards.
ATTAACACATGTTTTTTGATTTTAAAAACATGGGAAGAAAATCCCATCCCATCGAATAGGGTCAAACCCTAATCATCAAAACACCCAAATAATAAAAAAAACATCATCATTTGGTCATCAAAGAATTTAGAACAATACTTTACCACCATGGGGTTTGAGCAAACACAGGGAAAACATGGAGACTCACACTAGTTTTTTTGGTGATTCACTGAGGGAAACACCTCGACAGTAGGTAAAGGCTCATCTCATGGCTTAGAATCTACATGTTTTCCACCTTTTGGATTCATTTGATGAGTAAAGGCTGCAACCTATAGAGTATATTTTGACTCTTATATTTCATTTGTTCTCTTTGTTATTGCTCTTCTCCATTATAGCCCTCAACAAATTTTGACATTAGATTATAAGCTATAAGGTGACTATGTACACATACCATTCAACTATCAAGTACTCAATGAAAAAACCTAATGTGAGTGGATGAATAATCAAATGATTATTCCTCCTTTAGGAATTTAATGTAGCCAATATATGTAAACCTGAAAAATACAACTCTTTATCTAGAATACAACACACACGAGAGGGATTTGAACCAATTCAAAATGAGTTTCCATATTAAAAACATTTCTCCATATATGAATATACCCCTTGGTTTACTAGTATAACAAGTTTTTTGGGCAAAAAAAGTCCCCTTACATTTTTTATAACATTGAGAAAGGGGTTGGTTAGGGAAATTATATATTTTAAATTTTTTAGTGTATTTCTATTTAAATGTTGTTCTAATATGATTTTATGTAGATATATAAGACATGGTGAGACTTACAACATCAAGAGGGCCTATCACAATGATCCATCTTTAAAGGACATTATTCACTAAAAAGGGCTTCTCACAAAATTTTAGATGTGTGTTACTATTCAATTTCAATACATAAAGATGTTAAGGGATATGCTTCACAATGTGACAAATGACAAATAATGGGAATACCAACACCATCTAGTAAAATTCCTTTACAAACTCAAGTGTTATTAGAACCATTTGAAAAATGGGGGTTGGACTTCATACGTCCTATCAATCCACCATCTTAGGGGAATAGGAAAATATGTGAATATAAAATTGTAGACACTGAAAAAATGTCTTGGTCTGTAAGCATCATTTTTCCTATTTCCAAGGGTCGAGGGGTAGTTCCCCAAAAACCTCTCATAATTTTTATTATTTTATAAAGGCATCAAGAGTTATTTTTTCTATTGGCCAACATCAAAAAACCCTATTTTGTAACTGATGAGCCCAAAATGTGCTCATAGTTTAGATATTATGATGAACTTTTAATGCCTTTACTTTTGTTATTCGTGGTTATTTAAAACTCTTTTGAAACCTTTTATGGGGATATCCTATAGCAAAAAATTTTCATATTCCTGCAGCTTATTGTGTTGACTTGACTACATTTATTACCCCGTTGACTCCCTAAATGACTGGTATATCGCATACAGTTTTTGAATGATGAAATAGATTTAAATGTGTGATTAATGAATGGATATTGTGTATGTGCCATGCACCTTTTCTTTCCCATTTGTTACCTTGTGTTTCACAGGTTGTTGAAGAAGCATGATCGAGTCAAGCGCAACCGATCTCGGCCTTGCAGTAAAGTCTATTTCCTGCATGACTTCGAGAAAGCTCTGGTGAAGACTCTTTGACCGAAACCGTTGGGAAAGATTTTTAATGACAGTCAATCTGGAAAGAGTGTAGCACTAGATTCTCTCCGGATCGGGTTGAATGCATAAATTCATTTATGAAGTTTGTTCCTTGATTCTGGGATACACTTTACTTCCACGTCTTTCTTTGTTAGGGTTAGTTAGTTAGTTGCTCTCTTGATTTTAAATAAAGTACTCCTCCTGCATGAGAAAAAAAAAGGGAGATGATAGTTAGAGTAAGATAGAAGATAATAATAGAAAGTTAATAGATACCATGTAAGAGTTAGGATGATAATGAAAAGCATAATCTGTTTGACAAGAGACAGAGTTTGTTGTTAGTTTCTATATCAACAAAACAATGTATACCATTCTATTTTCATGAATAAAGTTTGATGAATTTCTGAGTTTAGCACCTGCGTAATCAATAGATGCTTGCTAAGGGGGCCCACTTAGTAAGTATTTATAGCTAGTTAGTAGTTGTTCTTTTCTGTTGATCATCAGTTAGCTTTCATCTTTGAAATTTTCATACAAACTCAGTCTTGTATTGCTCCTGCAGCATAGGGAGTCCATCCCTGTACCTGTTCCTGCAGCATAAGGCCAATTCACAATTTGTGTTTTAGTCGTAGCTATTATGGTTTCTGTTTTAATCAAATCATAGTTGAGTTAAAAGAACTTTGCATTACCTTCATGTAGCGTAGATAGAATTCCTTTCAAGTATTTATTTCTGTTAAGTTTTGACTGAAACTAGTTCTTAGTGCATATATTATGCTGCACCATTTAAAGTATATGTCCCATGGTTTGACAAGTAAATGAACGTTCATAGAGAGATATTAGTCACCTGTTGGAATGTCCAATTCCTAGGAAAGGTTTTACTATGATTTTCATATCCTTTTGTGGGTGCGACCATTTTTGGCGCCATTCCTGGGGATGGCATCAAGCTAAGGATTTGTCAGAAGTCATTTTTAATATTAGTTTAGTTTGTTAGTCAAAATTTTCAATCTTTCAAACCACCATTTATCGTATTGCATGCATAGAAGAAGAAGAGACGCACTGGGAAGGTTCCTCCCTGAAAACCTATTTGTTGAACTACCATTTAACCCAGTTGATGAAGAACCTAAGGAAAATCTATTTTCTTTGCTATTCCAGCATGCAAATATGGCAAATAATCCACCTAATAATCCACCTCCTACTTTTGAGTTTCCTATTGTTCCCCAGTTAGATACTGACAATCTTAAAAATATTCCCTCTTCATTGCTTCCCAAGTTTTATGGCCTAGTTATGGAGGACCCAGAAACTTTTCTGTTTGAGTTTGATGTCCTCTGTCGCAGTTATGACTACAACTTAGACGCTTATAAAATGAAGTTATTTCCTTCCACCTTGAAGGAGGGAGCTCTCAGATGGTTCATGAGTCTGGGAAGAGGTGTTGTTGATAGTTGGGAAGCCATGCAAACGAAATTCTTTGAGAAGTATAAGGAATATAGTATGAGTGCCAGTAAAGGTGATGACATATTCTGAATTCAGCAGAAGGAGGATGAAAGTCTAAAAGATTATATTTCAAGGTTCTTGTTTTCACTAAAAAGGAACTCAAACCATACTATAAATGAAGACTCTCAAAAATTACTCTTTCTAAGGGGAATCAGTGATGCCTGTATAGACGCCCTGGACCTAATGGGAGGAGGTGATATAACCCAACTGCCTTGGGATGATATAAAGAAAATATGTCTTAACTACTCTTGAGCAATAGTTAAGAAAGGTCGAGGTCATCATGCTACAATGGGGAAGTCTTCTTCTGGTGGAGTTTCTCGGATGGAGATAACGAACTTTTTGTTTGACTTCAAGCAGGACATCATTAATAATATGGCTACATAACTGGACACTATGCAAGCTCAGAAGAAATATGAGGAAGCTGAGGCAGTTTTGGTCGAGTTTTGTCCATACTGCAAACAGAAGAAGCATGACTGTAGATGCAAGATGGTGGCTAATTTGGAAGCTAAGTAACTACCTACTGACTTCAAGCCAGTAGAAGGTGATGATGATCAAGTGTTCTTTGTTGCACAAAGGAGACCATGGGCCCAAAGACAAGGTATGCCTCAAGATCCTTTAACTTTTGGTAATCCTTATTCTAGCTATAATAACCAATAGCAACTTGCATATGGACCACCACCACCCTGGAATCCACCTCAACCAAGTTGGCCTAATTATCAGACCCCACAATGGCAATCTCCTCAAAGAGGTTGGCAGTAGGCACAAGGACAATGGACCCCACCTCCAGGTAATTGGCAACAGAATCCTCAAAGGAGAGGTCCTCAGCAATGGCAAAACTAGTCCCCTGGGTTCCTAAAACTTCCACAACCACAACCACAGGCCCTCATGCCACCTCTTGCAACAACTGCCACAAATCCTGGCCCTCCAAAGCAAATGCCTATGCATGCCCAGCCGTTGCCAAATCCCAATAATAAGCAACAGCAGTAGCCACAACAACCTATGTATCTTGCTGAAGCCAACCAATATCAAGCTTATGCCTTAAACGTTAATGATATCCATTTGAGGTCTGGAACCACTCTACCTACTCCAAAACTACCTCTGATTACTAAAATACCAGATTCTCCCCTTGAAGAATCCACTACACCTGTTGTTCCTATTGAGCATATGCCTATACCTAATATGGTTTCTAAGGAGCCTATTTTGCAAAGCCAAGACAAACCACCTTTTCCTCATAGGTTGCAAAGTACTGCATTTAAATCCATGGAGGAACCCACTTTTGACATTCTGGATCAGCTTAAAAATGTACAAATTCAAATCCCCTTATTTTAGGCTATTAAAGATGTTCTCATTTTTGGAAAAGCTATTAAACAGGCCTATTTGAAGAAGCCTAGATGGAAGAAAAAGGATTCCAAAAAAAATCATGTCTTAGGGAAATTGGCTGATATAATGTTGGGAAATGTAGTCATCCCAAAGTATATTGACCCTGGAAGTCTTGTAGTGCAGATACATATAAATGGCCAAATTGTAAAAAATGTTTTGATTGGCTTAGGTGCTGCCATTAATGTCATAACAAATCATACTATGGACTCCTTGAACATTTCAAACATTAGGTCTACACCTACAGTTCTACAGCTTGTAGATAGCTCCATAGTTAAACCTGATGGAATGGTAGAAGATGTAATTATCACTCTTGATTCTTGGGAGTATCCAGTTGATTTCACAATATTATCAGTTAAGGAAACTTTAGGAGGGTATCCAATTATCCTTGGTAGACCATGGTTAGCAACTGCTGATGCTTTTATAGGATGTTATTCTAGAGATATGACCATTTCTGATGGACAGTCCACAAAAAAATTGGCTTTGTATCCGCCTGCTAGACCTCAACCAGATTTGTCCCAACCTGTTTGGCCAGATATGGGGGAAGAAACTGAAGAAGCCAATTCATTGGCTCAATTAATGATGCTTCAAAATGATCCATTCTCACAACTTCAGAATGAGGATGCTTTGCTTTTTCAAATTTTGTAGTTTAATTCTGATACAGATAGTTCATCTGATCCAAATGGCACCCATCTACAATGTTTCCTACAACAACCAAATTCTGAGAGTTCACTGCCTAAACTTCCAGCAATTTTTCATAATTTTCTTCCACAAGAGGTACAAACATCACCTGTAGATTCTATGAGTAATCTCATTAAGCAGATAGAATTCTCTTCAGGTCACTATTTGAATATCAATAGCAAGCTGTCACAATCTCAACAGACTAACTTATTAAAAATGCTACAAGATCAGTATAAAGCTTTTGTATGGGAATATGGGGACATACAAGGAATAGATCCTTGAATTTGTACTCACAGGATCTATATCAAAGAAGATTGTTTACTAGTTAGGCAGCCTCAAACAAGAGTAAATCTAGGACTTAGAGAAATAGTTAAAAATGAACTTCAAAAGTTGCTTGATGCTGGTTTTATTTATCCAATCTCTGACAGTCAATGGGTTTCTCCATTAGTTATTGTCCCCAAGAAAGGTGGAAAATGGAAAGTGTGTGTAGATTACAGAGAGTTGAACAATGCCACTAAAAAAGATCACTTTCCACTACCTTTTGTAGACCAAGTACTAGACTCACTGTCTGGAAAAAGATATTTTTCCTTTTTGGATGGTTACAGTGGGTACAATCAGATAAAAATTGCCCCTGAAGATCAAGATAAGACCACTTTTACCTATCCATGGGGAACATTTGCTTATTCAGTCTTGCCTTTTGGTCTATGCAATGCGCCAACAACATTTCAGAGAGCAGTAATTAGTATCTTTGTTGATATATCTTATGACTGTATGGAGATTTATATGGATGATTTCACTACCTATGGAGTCACATTTGAAGAAGCACTGGTGAATTTAAAAAAATTATTAAAAAGGTGCAGAGAGAAAAATTTGTCCCTAAACAGTGAAAAATATTTTCTAATGATGGAAGAAGGTATTGTTCTAGGCCATCATATTTCAAAGAATGGAATTCAGGTCGACCCTGTTAAAATTGAAGTTATTCTGAATTTACAAACTCCTACAAAACAAAAGGATGTCAGAAGTTTCATTGGCCATGCAGGGTATTATAGAAGGTTTATAAAATATTTTAGTAAAATTGTTGGCCCACTTTATGCCTTGTTAACTAAGGATTCTCAATTTGAGTGGACAGAGGCCTGTGAAAAATTCTTCCTGCAACTAAAAGACTTGCTTACTAAAGTCCCTGTTCTTCAAGGTCCAAAATGGAATTTTCCTTTTCATATACATACTGATGCCTTTGATTTTGGTATAGGAGCAGTCTTAGTCAAAAAGAAAATTCAATTGAGCATGCTATCTACTTTATTAGCAAGAACCTTCAAGGTCCTGAACTCAACTATACTGCTACAGAAAAGGAATTGCTTGCAATAGTGTATGCTTTGAATAAATTTAGGCATTATGTCATAGGTTATGAGATATTCATCCATACTGACCATGCAGTAATCAAGTATCTAATGAACAAACCTTCCATTTCTGGTAGATTAGCAAGATGGCTCCTGTTGTTACAAGAATTTGACATTACAATCATTGATAAACTAGGAAGAGCTAATGTTGTAGCTGACTTTTTATCAAGACTTCAATTAGCTGCACCTGTTGAATACGAGGTCATTGTTGATAGGTTCCTAGATGAACACTTGTTTTCTATTGCTGCACATACACCATGGTATGCAGACATTGCCAATTATCTAGCAGCAAGCAGAATACTAGTCCACTTTTCTCCAAAAGAAAAGAAATTGTTAATAGAGAAAAGTTTTAACTTTTCATGGATTGAAAATTGTTTTTTTTATACTGGACCTGATCAAATAATGTGAAGATGTGTAAGAGAAGATGAGACTTATGATATCTTGCATGCTTGCCATGATGAACCATGTGGGGGACATTTTGCAGCAAAGAGAACATCAATGAAGATTCTTACAATAGGGTACTACTGGTCAACATTACACAAGGATGTTGTGGCCTATACAAGGAAATGTGATCGATGTCAGCGTATGGAAAGACCAACCAAATCAGATGAAATGCCACTATACCCATAGGTAATAGTCACCCCTTTTGATAAATGGGGAATGGATTTTATGGGACCAATTGATCCACCATCAAATGGCAAGTCCTACATTCTAGTTTGCACGGACTATGTAACAAAGTGGGTTGAGGTAAAAGCTATGACTCATGCTTGAGATAACAAGGTTGCTGAATTTCTGTATGAACAAATTTTCACTAGATTTGGAGTTCCCAGAGAGCTTGTAACTGATCAGGGAGCTCAGTTCACATCGAATCTGATCACTGCACTAATGAATGACTATAAAATCAAACATAGGAAGTCCAACCCCTATCACCCTCAAGCCAATGGTCAGGCAGAGGTAACAAATAGGGAAATTGAGGTGATCCTAACAAAGATAGTGTAGCTCCATAGAAAAGATTGGAGCAATAGACTTTCTGAAGTAGTTTGGGCCTAAAGAACTACATGGAAGACAACAACTGGGTTTACACCTTTTGAGCTGCTTTATGGAAAAACAACCATGTTGCCCATAGAATTTGAGCACAAAACCTTGAGGACAACTCTTGAACTCAATATGGAAATATCTGAAGCACAGAAGGACCGTCTCCTATAGCTAAATGCTTTGGACAAAATGAGAAAAGCCGCCCTGCAGCATACAGAAGCAGTCCAACAGCAACAGAAGAAATGGCATGATCAACACATAAAAACTAAGCAATTTTCTGCTAGTGATTGGACTCTGTTATATGATTCCAAATATCAAGAAAACCAAGGTAAGCTCACAACACGCTGGCTTGGTCCCTATGAAGTTGAGAATGTGTTTGACAACGGAGCTATACAGCTGGCAACAATTGATCTAGTCCATTTCAAATTACTAGTTAATGGACACCAACTCCGGTTGTACCATAAACCAGTCTCAAAAGAACAATTCATGCATTAGTTTGTTCAGGATCCTCCTGCTACTCTTCTTGCAGCTGAAGGTTTTAGCCTTTCTCCTAAAGCTTCACCGTAATTTTGAAAAGCATGCTCATAATAAAGGTTTTCTTTTTTTAAAGGAAACCCCTTTTTCTCCATTCTCATTTGTTGCCACATCCCACTTCTTTATCTTCCATCCCATCCATCCATTCCATCCATTCATCTCATTTTCCCACGTCACCCATCCACTTCATCCATCTGCATCACCCTTAATTATGATATCAATCCCAATTGTCAACTCATGCAGACACTGTCATCTTTCTTCACATGTACATGCAATTATCAAAGGTACGCCATATCTTTTGTTATCACATATTTGATTTATTTTATTCTATTCATTTACTGCTATGACAGTACCAGTCATTATTACCTGATCTCCACCTATTCTTTAGTACATGTGAGGACACATGTCATACTCTAAGTAGGGGGCGGGGTAATCCACCTTTTAAAACCTGTCTTTTCGCTGCTGCTATAACTGTGCAAATAACCTTTCTTTATTATTTTTTTGGTACTTTCCAAATATGATCTCATGTCCTTTTTATTGCGTGTTTTTCTTGTAAACTATGATTAAAACTTCTTGTTCAAAAAGATCATTTTTGGAAAAGAAAGAAATGTGACGACACGACAGAAGAAAAACCAGAACAGAAAGGGAAACAAAGAATTTGAATTTTCAGCAAGGAATTGAGTTCAGCTAGGGGAAAACTGTGAACATGGGTGGTCAGCTGGTGTGACATAAACCTATAGCTCATGAATTATTATTGCAAAATCCTCAAATAGTCCACGCATTCAGCCTTTGTGGATAGTTAAACTACTTCTTGAGTTTAAATGCTTTTGATGAGGAGGCTGCTGGAGAATTTTTGAGAACCCTTTCTAAAGGGGAAGCTACTGTGTGGGGTCTAACAGTTGTTGCAACTGAAGACAAAATTGTTGAAGTAACTGGGCTTCCAGCCGTTGGAGAAAATTTTTCTTCAGATGCTGCCGCTGCAAGGGCTGAGTTTTCAATGCCCACTGATGGACCTTTGGAAGTCTCCAAGCAGGGATGCAAGCGGGTATCGTTGCCTCCTCCTTATTTAGAATACGCCACTTACATAATCATGTATTTAACATGTGAAGGCTGTTTCTCCTACCTGCATTCTTATCATTTCAAATTATTAAGTCATATGAGGCATGGGTTGGTTATAAATGTTCTGAATTTCCTGTTAAAATTTCTGGAACAAAGTGCCCACGAAACCCAACAAGGGAAAGATAATTTTGTTGCTCATCATGGCCTTATCAAATTACTGATTGAACGCTCTTTGAGAGATGTCTCACCTCTTTCCTGGCAATAATTCATTGCCCAAAAGAGCTTGCAAATTCTACAACCCCCTAGGGTACTTACCCCACGGCTTCAGAAAAAGAAGAAAGATTAACTGTTGGGCTAAGAAGGTCCGAACCTCACAGTCCCCTAAATTTCACAGCAGCTCTTAAACGATCAAGCAGATATATACAGTTAGGACTTCAAAAAAGATTTGAACTATGGTTGCCATTGACATTCAGACCTCCTGTGCTAATGTGGCCCCTCTATCCTCACCAGGCTACAAATATTAATGATGATTTAGAAGACCGTAGGTATGAAAGATGCCAGGCTTTTAGAGAATTTTATTGCAGGTTTGGAACTCCATTTCAGAGTCATGCAGCAACCACTGATTTCAGAGAAACCACCAAGAAAGTTAATGCTGGAGGACCACAATTAGTCTAAGTAGGGGGCAGTGATGAGCCCAAAATGTGCTCATAGTTTAGATATTATGATGAACTTTTAATGCCTTTACTTTTGTTATTTGTGGTTGTTTAAAACTCTTTTAAAACCTTTTATGGGGATATCCTGTAGTAAAACATTTTATATTCCTGTAGCTTATTGTGTTGACTTGACTACATTTATTACCCCGTTGACTCCCTAAATGACTGGTATATCGCATACAATTTTTGAATGATGAAATAGATTTAAATGTGTGATTAATGAACAGATATTGTGTATGTGCCATGCGCCTTTTCTTTCGCATATGTTACCTTGTGTTTCGCAGGTTGTTGAAGAAGTATGATCGAGTCAGGCGCAGCTGATCTCAGCCTTGCAGTAAAGTCTATTTCCTGCATGACTTTGAGGAAGCTCTGGCGAAGACTCTTTGACCGAAACCTTTGGGAAATATTTTTAATGACAATCAATCTGGAAAGAGTGGAGCACTAGATTCTCTCTAGATTGGGTTGAACGCATAAATTCATTTATGAAGTTTGTTCCTTGATTCTGGGATACACTTTACTTCCACATCTTTCTTTGTTAGGGTTAGTTAGTTTCTCTCTTGATTTTAAATAAAGTACTCCTCCTGCATGAGAAAAAAAAAAAAGGGAGATGATAGTTAGAGTAAGATAGAAGATAATAATAGAAAGTTAGCACATACCATGTAAGGGTCAGTATGACAATGAAAAGAAGAATCTGTTTGACAAGAGACAGAGTTTGTTAGTTTCTATATCAACAAAACAATGTATACCATTATGTTTTCATGAATAAAGTTTGATGAAGTTTTGAGTTCAGCACCTACGTAATCAGTAGATGCTTGCTAAGGGGGCCCACTTAGTAAGTATCTATAGCTAGTTAGTAGTTGTTCTTTTCTGTTGATCATCAGTTAGCTTTCATCTTTGAAGTTTTCATTCAAACTCAGTCTTGTATTGCTCCTGCAGCATAGGGAGTCCATCCCTGTGCCTGTTCTTGTAGCATAAGGCCAATTCACAATTTTTGTTTTAGTCGTAGCTATTATGGTTTCTATTTTAATCAAATCATAGTTGAGTTAAAAGAACTTTGCATTACCTTCCTGTAGCATAGATAGAATTCATTTCAAGTATTTATTTTTGTTAAGTTTTGATCGAAACTAGTTCTTAGTGGATATATTGTGTTGTGCCATTTAAAGTATACGTCCCATGGTTTGACAAGTAAATGAACGTCCATAGAGAGATATTAGTCACCTGTTGGAATGTCCAATTCCCAGGAAAGGTTTTACTATGATTTTCATATCCTTTTGTGAGCGTGACCAGTAACCGACATAAGTCTTGATAAAAGGCTAATGGTTAGGGTTTTCGTTGACATTGTATTTGTAGCATTTGTAGCGGTATTGAGTTGTAAGGATTGTAGGTTGTAATTGGTTTAATTTGCTGGATAATAATATTGGACTTGTTGTTGGTGGATGTAGCCCAAGTTTTGGTGAATTACATTAAAAATTATCTCTCGTTATTATTTTTGTGTTTTTCATTCCTCTATTTAATCTTTATTTGCATTTAGTTGATATTTTCTGCATGTAATTCCTAATATAAAGAAGGTATAACATAGAATGGATAAAGGAACATAGGGTGGAACATAGGGGATCATGGAACATCTAGGGTGAAATAATAATGGGTACAATAAGATGGGAGTAGAATGGAATAATGACACATAGTATGGACTAGAAGATATTAGTTGGATGGGCTAGGAGGGGATCATGGAAAATAGGGTGAACTTTTAAATGTTAATGGGATGGGATTAGGAAGGATTAAAGGAACAAAAAGTGAATTAGGAGAAGATAATGTGACATGATCAAGGAATACACATGAAATGTTTGTGTTTCTCATCATTTTTTTAGATTTGTATATGGAAAATTACGAAAACTAGCTAAATTTTTTTTACACCATTAATGAATAAAGGTTGCTTGAGTGTAAGTTGTTTGAGGAAATGAATAGCGAGGTGTGGAAGTTGAAGGTCCACCAAGAAACTATTTGAAATAAAAATCATGTAATGAGACAAACATTTAAATATAGCATTCGGGTATGTGCAGGATCATGATAGGCCAAAAAGTGTCAATATGATAGATATTTGTAGGGTATGTGCTTGACAACTATTTTTTTTACCCAAAATTGATGAAGTGAAAAGGGGTTTTAAAGGAGATTCTTAGCTTTCTACCTATATAAATTCTGCTTTACTTTGAATTTAATAAATAATTATTATTCATTTTCTATTTGAATTACGACTAAAGCCCTGATTGATAGGCTGATGGAAAAACATCTATAGCTTTGAAATGGTATCACATTTTTTGAATCTAAAACATGTGTCACATTCTATGATTCGCATATTATAGGATTAAAAAAAATAAAATTGAATTTCATAAATTTTTGACCAAGTTAAGGTGGTTAGGCATATGAGTTTTTATTTTTTTTTAAAGTTGTAATAAAAAAATTATAATTAATTATTTACTTAGAGAAAAAATTTCAAAACATAGTGCATCACATCCATACATGAGTCCTCTACTTATATCTAAAATCTTATAAAAAAATACTATCATTTTATTGTGGTTAGGGTGGTCAGACAGACACCCACCTCTTATTTTTTCCCTGAAATTTAAGTACTACTGCATTGAAATTTCAAATTTTCACCAAATAGATTATTTTATTTTTAAAATAAACCTAGTAGTTTTGAAACTACATTCAATTTTCTACAGATTTTATTCTTACATATTTTTGAAATAATATAGATAACTTATTCAAATTTTTACATCAAGTTTCCTAACTCTGATTTTTCTAAATTTTTTGCCACTTAAGGGCCTATTTTTTCCATGATGATCCTGCACATACCCATTCAACTATTCAAATGCAATAATAATATCTTTAATACTAGTTGCATACCTATGGACTCAACGCCGAGAACGAATAAGGGTCTGTAGGAATGGAGCACGTCTCATTAATACTCTGACCCTGAAACTTCATCATATCAAAATTCTACCAATTTAGTTATTCTTAAATTTCAAAATATAATTTAATAAACAACATCAAATGAACTTGTTGAATATTACTTGATTGTCAATGTTGAATGTATCATTCAAGAAATCATCTATGAAATCCATCACCTCTACAACTGATGTAGGTTGTGTAGCTGCATCCCAAGCACTCTGATAATTGTAGGTGCAAACAACACCACAAGTGCCACATCAGGCTCTACTAGAGGCCTCACACACTATAAAATGGTCTAGGTGAGTGAGCCAATTGACTCCAACATGTCCACCTCTACACTATCCTTAACAATGGAAGGAACAAAGACATGCTCCACTATGGGTTTGGCCAAGGGTCTCAGTGCCAACTATGGATTACGTCATGCAGGAGGTCTGTCATGTGTGGAGCCCCACCTCTACCTTGAAAGTCTAAGATGTCAAAATAATTTGGCATCTTATTGAGGACAAAATCACAATAGAGTTTCCTCAAAAAGTATTGTGGTACTTCATGGTTATTGCATGGAGGTTGGTCAAACACCATCCACCACCACTCCCAAAATTTATTTTTAATTAACTCATGGTGGCACCAATGGATGGGGAACCTCTTGCATGCATGAGACAAAGATGTGCTGATTCTTGGATCTATAAGTAGGGCACACAATTCAGCTTTGCTATTTTTATTTTTCACATCTACATATCACAAACCACTAGCATAAAATTGTCTCATCTCATGTCTCTTATTTGACCAAAAATTTATTTTCTCACTCATTTCTCCTACATGAGATATAACTAACTTTAATGATTCAACAATCCCTCTCCTATAAGGGTGGGTTTTGGCATGCTCAACCAAAATCTTCCAATTAATTGTTCAATTTCTCTTTTATTGTTTTCAATTTGATTTAGAATATTTTCTTGTGTGAGGATGCTTATAATTGATGGAGGGGTTTTAGGTTTTTCTTGTATAGGAGGCTCTTCGTGAGGGGGTGATTGTGAATTCTCAATGTTTTGAGGTGGATATTTATTCCTTGAGAATTAGAACAAAGTTTTATTATAAAACCCTATTTCAATCTGCATTTTGAATCGAATTTTGAAATAAATAGAATAAAAATACATACCTCTTCGCAATCTTCGACCTCTCTGACATGTTGGAAAAATCCTCGCGAATAATTGCAAGCTCAAAGTGCAAAAAATGGAAAAGATTTGGTGAGCACGAGTTGTAGAGAAGAAAACTCCAAGCCAAGCCACAAGTTCAATAGAAAATAGAGGTCAAAATATGTTTTTTGGCTTTTGAGTTACTTTTTGCATTTGGTGCATGCCAAATTTGGCATGTGCCAAATGGTCAATTTGGACATTTTTTTGTGATTTTGTCCAATTCAACATCAAAATTGTGTCACAGATTGGTGCACTTACCCACAGTCATAATTCTTACAAATCCTTACAATTGGACCTCAAATTGGACCAAGCAGATTTATGATTTAATGTTTATAATGTAGGAACTTTCTTTATCAGAGCTTCACAACCTCAAATTGGATCTCAAATTGGACAGATAAAATTTATGATTTTGTCTTTAAAATGTAGGAACTTCCTCTATCAAAGCTTCACTACCTCAAATCGGATCTAAAATTGATCCAACAGATTTACGATTTTATCTTTACAATGTACAAGAATTTTCTATTAGATATTAAAGATGTCAGGTTGGATCTCCAATTGGACTAGTAGATTTATGATTTTATCTTTAGAATATAGGAACTTCCTCTGTCAAATATTCAAAAATTCCTATAGTTAGGTTCTGCTTCCAACTAAAAATACCCAAAAGTGTTTCACACTAGATCAAGGTGCTCTCCAACCTAGTTATGACACATATAGAAATCCATTTTTTCCTAAACCATCCATACTTGAACGTTGCATCACAATATATTCTTCTTGGACATAAAAATGCCACATATTAACCTCTTCTAAATAAAACTCAAAATCATCATAAAATCATAATTAATAAATCATTTTAGCTTTAGAAAGAATCCGATGTCATTTACTATCAAAATAAAGTTGTATAAATCACAAAAAATCCATGAAGCAATCCATCCAAAGAGAAAATAAGAAATATAAGGATTTGAGCAATATAAGTCCAAAGGGTTATGCTATAACGGTAATGGAATTACCATAAGAGCACAACCAAGGAAAAAATTATTTTGATTGTAATTATGTGATCCATAACTCTATTGGTCACATGGCATAGGTGTGCTATAACAAATACAAGATGCATTCATGTGTGACCCAAGTTTAATGCGGCTATATTGTGATAGAAATGGAGGAACTCATATGAGTAGAATTCATGTATAAATCACTTTCATCACAATTAGGTGTCAATCATCATTGAGTGAATTCAGGTTGACTCAAGTTTAATAGGTTACAATGTAATGATAGCATGATCCAAAAGTGATTACCTCTTGTTCCAATAAAGAGTCTATAACTTTGGTTGTTATGCAGAATGGATGTGTTGTATCAATTATGTAGTGCATTCAAAAACAATGTATGTTTAATGGGCTATTCTAGAGAGTGATCAAGATTTTCTAAACCTTATGAATGTTACTTAAAATTTTATAGCTTAAACTACAAACCAAGTTTGTTAAATACTTGAATGCAATCTTGGGTTACCACAAACTGTAATAATGTGATCTGCTAATAACCATTATGGAAAGTACTAAAGAAAGACCCATGCTATATAGGTTACATTTCCTTGATCAGGTTTACATACCTTAATGATCAAACAAAAGCTTCCCACACACTCTAGGATACAATCCAAGATCATACCACAACCCTATCAAGATAGCTAATTCTCTAACCCAAGATTTAAGGTTGTTTTTTAATACCAATAGAAGCATTGGTAAGAGCATGACTAGGGTACAAACCCTAGGCCTCCATAGAAACGTAAACAATAACTCTAGTAGATTAGTGAGGTTGTAATACCAGAAAGATTGAGACATTGTAGCCAATAACAAAATATTGCAATCTAAATATTGTAGCCAATAAAAAGCACATTATGTAGCTCAGTGACATTTTTAAATGAAATCTATGGTAAGAAGAATGATAGTCACTTGAGGTGTGACAGTCAAAAAGAGGCTGAGCAATGACAAGATAATAAAGCTCAAACATTACATAGTAAAGTCAAAATTTTAATATTGAGTTTCCTTACCCCCTTGCTAACCTTAAGGGTTTTTCAAGTGCTTTTGACAGTGTTAAACAAGGAAAATGCAATCAAGGAATGATTGTCCAAATGAAGTAACAATGGTAATCACAAGTTCAATGTTTCTTCTTAGTCATTGTATAATGGAGGTAGTGGATTGCATATTTGAGTAGTGTTTTGAGACTCATCAAAGATGGGAGAATAGTGAATAATACCTTGTGGACTATGAAGTAGTGACAATAAGGTTGAAGGATCTTAAGACCCGCAATACTGTTATGAAACAATGAGTCCCTTGTAGTAAGTAAGTAGGCAGTCTATAGGGCATAGTTTGATTTTATAGAAGGATTCCCATGAAAGGAATCTTCAAATGACAGTGAGTGAGTTGTTTGAGATTGTAGAGCTGAGGGTGCAATATCCAGTCTTAAAGGAATTTAGCAAAGTAGTAAATGTGCAAGAAAATAAAATTGTACACTACAAACAATTCATAATGTTATCTTGCATAATGCCTTTAGTTTGAAGACAAAAATCTCATTGTATCTTGATGAAAGTAGTGACCTTAATGGTCAATCACTGGCAACCATGATTTTAAAACATGCTATTGTGCTTATGGAGGAAACATTTTAAGCAAGGTAGTGAGTGGTTGTTTGGAATAATGCTAGGTATGAAGTACTTGCTTTGTATGCATACTATGTATTCTAGCTTAAGACAATGTTCTTAGAAGAGATTAAAGGTGGATTATGGAACTCAAGGGTTACCATGAAATGGATTAAAGTGAAGAATGATATCTATTTAAAAGCCACAATCATGAAGATATTAAATATGTCACATGCAAAACCCTAGCAACTAGAGTAATGAATGTAGTGCCAAAGAGGATAGTGTGTTGGGGAAGATTTAGGAGATCTCCACATTATCTAATTACAAGAAAACACATCATTTATTTATTTTTTTAAATTAAAAGAAATCATTGTAAACCCTATATAGGATACATTGATACTTCAAAAGCATCTGATTTATTTTTTAAAATTAAAAGAAATCATTCTAAACCCTATATAGGATACAAAGTTACTTCAAAAGCATCTAAAGGAATTTGAGATTATGCAAATATATGTCAATTAAATGCCTGGATTACAAACAGTAGTAGGAACAATGTAACCTTTGTTGAAAAGAGTAGGAATGAGATAAGCAACAATGAATCCTATGCCTCCTATCACACACATCTCCTTACCATTCTCTATCATTCTTTACTGAAACACTTCTCCATTTTGGCAGGCTTTGCCTAAAAAAAATGTTTTGACGAAGGTTTTAGATTATGTTTATTAAAATGAAAACTCCATTTTGGCGGGCTACACCTAAAAATAATATTTCGACGAAAGTTTTAGGGTACGTTTATTAAAGTTTTAAAGCATTTTGGTGGGCTATATTCTTGATTCCTTAAATGATTTATTCAAATGGATTGTGACTAAATAAATGAGTCATTTTTATTTGTGTGACTAAATAATTTTTAGTCAATGACCAAATTAGTCATTTATTTACTCAGTTATAGCCGAGTTGCTAAAAATGAGTAGAATTTAGTCATTTTTAGTTGTTGTGACTAAATTTTTTAGTCACCTAGTCATTTATTTTCCAAATTCTACTAGTGTATAAATTAAAATTTGATGGGGTTTCTTGAGGAAATTTGGGTTCATCTAGAGCAGGGTGCATTATAATTGTCTAGAATGGAAAAGTGATTGGTAAACTGACAACCCCATTACCAATTGGCACCAATAATGTTACAAATTTGTAGGCACTTTTGATTAGTCTCAATATATGTCATGAGCTTAAGTTAGATAAGGTGTTAGAAGAGGGGGATTCCACACTAGTTATAAATTCCCTAAGGACTAGAAATATTCACAAATGGAAGCTCAAGGAAATTTTGGGACTGGAAATGTAACATCTAGAGGACCTCAAAAGCTTTATGATAAACCACACTTATAGAGAAGGGAATAGGGAAGATAATGAACTAGAAAATAAGGGTGTCGATGATATCATGTTAAAAGAATGTGAGCATATCAATCCTACTCAAGAATAAACTCGCTCATGGTTTATTTTGAGTTTAGGTAGTCATGCTTGAGAAAAATGTTCGAGGTGATTTTGAAATTTATGTCAGTTCATCTAGTGATATTTTTGGCTTTCTACATCATTGGTGTGGAAAGCCAATGGTTTGAAATATTTTTGGCTTTAGTTTCATAATTGCTATTGATTTAATCTTGGCAGCTCATGATTATAATTATGACTTGTTAAGAGGGTGTGGGTATATGACTATATAAAATATCTTCTAAATCATACTCATTCCTCTTTAAACTAGGAAGGCTTCTCAATAATCACATTTTCTAGTGGTATTCTTGGTAATTATTAAAAAACTAGAAAAGGTGTTAAATTACTATTATGTGATGGCTAATTATTACTTGGCAGCGATTACAACATATGAAGGATTATTTCACATGTGTGAAGGCTGAGGCCATTCCCAATAATTGATGAAAGAATGGTTAATTATGTGGCAAAGATCAATATGTACATTTTGTTGAGTTGGTTTTTATCATTTCATTTAAACTTCACATATATGCCCGACCTTTTAATGGAAGAGAGGTCAAATTTTGTTGTGTATATGTCTAAAAAGTGCATTATTTGTGGAAATATGGATACTCCAATATGCTTGGTGAGTAATATGTGTCAATTTCATTTCTTGGAGAAGTTTTTGAGCTTAGGCTCAAACATATTCTATTGGAAAATTATTTCCTTTTGATTTGAGCTATCAAGCTAATTCTGAGTAGGGAATTCTTTGAGAATGGAGAGCATTATCGATTTGATATTAATATCTCTTCTAGGTTCATTGCTTCACTCTTAAACATGGGAATTTTGAAAGATGATGTGGAACCTACATGGCTTAGAATATGTTTAAGGCTGACTTGCTAGGTGGGCTTGATGAGATGTACACTACTACAACTATAAGGGTTGGTGTGCCCTATGCCCACAATTTTGAATTATTGGACATCCCTGGGGAAGTAGTAAAATACTACCTATTTCTTCTAGACATCGAAGGGGTTTATTTTTTGGAGCACCATGAAAGGGCGACTATTGGCATAAATTTTCTAAAGAAATTACTTCACTTGCTTCCTGTGCAAGATTTTGAGTGGGTGAGTGAATTCATAAACTATGTTCAAGAAATTGGAGATGTCTAAGTTATTGGTTTTTGGTATTTACACTACCAATATGTAATGCTAACAAGGTCTAGGATAGGTTGGTTTTAGTTCTTGTTATTTTGAAGTTCTATATAAACAGTAAATAGTGGTATGGTCTACATTAGCCCTACACAACCCTTTTGTGCAAGAAAATATAATGGTGATATGTATGAAAAGGTTTAGTCAAGGCTAGTGTTTTCCTATGTAGAATGTATGGTGTCTTGATGGGTCTATAAACTTATTTCTTGGAAGGAAAAATAATGTACTCTTTTTTTGAAAATCTATTATAATACCAATCATTTTGAATAAAAAGATACTATTCTATAAAAATAAGGAAAATGTTATAATATGTGTACTTGGATTAAGTTGTTGAAGTTATGAAAAGTGGCATAAATCATAGTTTTTATATTTTGGTAAAATCTAGATAAAAAGTATAATTTAAGTGGAGGCTAGGTCCAAAGATGGGTGACCAAAAAGGAGGTCACTTCTTCCTTGTATGGAAAATAACTAGTAATTGTTTAGAACCCATAATTCTTTGGGTTTGTCAAGGCTTATCTAATACATGACACTAGTAAAAACCTATAAGAGGAATCCAATTAATAAAAAACATATGAACATATGAAACATGGAACATGCATATTTTTTAAATATTTTGATGTGGAATTGTGACTAGAATGGTTGACTATAGACCATGTCATATTATCACAATATGTATGCCTCAAAATTACCACTAAGTTATTTGTTGTTAAATTTTAAATAAAACTTGTTTAGTGTTAATCCATTTGCATACTCACACATCTATCCATATGGGATAGGTGTTGAGGGTCAAAGAAGCACGACAACATTAAATAGAATATTACTATTTTATTTCTCCTGAAAGAGAAAGATAACGTATGGTGACCTAACTCCCAAGGTCTTGGTAATTGGTTCTCAATTATGCTGATATCACTCAATGGTCAATATAATTGTAATGTTCAAGGGGTCTTTGCTGGTAATAAGGAACATGACTGCATAGCATCAATTATTCTACATTGGGGGAGGTTTAAATAAAAGAAAAAGATGAATCAGAGCTTCAAATAAAAGAAACATGAGTAAAATTGTTACATATCTAGACATGCATATCAATAATGAGTGTTTATTCCACCTAACCACAACTATAGCAAGATGCAATCCATAGAATAAACTATGCTACTACATACATCAATAATGCTAATTCAAATACCATCAACATTCACTAAACTTGCTTCAAAAAAATCACTCACTCGTCATCTAAAACAAAGATCAAATGAATATGATAACAACTTCATACATAGGTAACCCAATGATATAATCTTGAATCTAGTTCCTTCTATTGACTTTCATCAAATAAGAAACACTTAAGCACAGCAAAATCACTGGTGTATGGATTGATTATGTACCATTAACCTTATCAAAATAGATCCAAAATTTAAAACAATAACATGAAAATGTATGAAAAACTGTAAAATAACCAAGTTTTACTGAACTTTTAGAGTATCTCCACTAAAACATAAAAATCCTAGATCTAATCTCTCTTTTTTTTTATCTATCATCAGGTCATTGATCTTTCTTCAATTAGCCAACCTTTACAAAGTAGAACCTAATAATACATATATGGTGCCACATGCACAAGTTTCTCAATTACCAATCTAGATCCACAATTAATGGAGCCGAAACTAAACACAAAAGTGAATTGATGAACCCTTGTCCCAAGGCTGATTACTCTGTTGCACCAAAAATACAATATTCCAAGAAGAAAGTGAAACCAATGAATCAAACTCAGAGTTGAGCTTATGTCAAAACCCACAAAAAGAGGAGAAACAAAGATATGGTGCGTGATGACAAGAGTCAGTTCACTCCTGCACTTAATGCTTAATGATCTATTCATCATAACTAGAGAACACTTGTTGAAGAGTACCCAAATCAGGCCCATCCAACCAATCATCCTCAAATTTGATCCTTTCAAATTCTACAAAAACTAATCTTTGTATCTCCTTTAACTTGATTAATTCCTTTCTAGTAGTTCTTATCTCCTCCCTAATATCCATAAACTGATCTAATAATAGATTCTCCCCATTGTCTCCCTTTTGCATAATTTCCTCAAACATACCCCTCTATCTGTCCCTTAGCTTATCCAAAGACAGGCCTTTTTTTCTTGAGGAATCTAGGTTAATTAAAATGGCCACAATTTCCTCCAATTCAACCATCTGTCGATTCAAATATTTGCTCATTTCTCGAACTTCTTCTTGATGTCCATGAATAGTCTTATATTTATACCTTATTATGCTCACAGTTTTTCCCACAAAATTTGCATTATCATGCTTAAGAATTTAATATTCGAGCAAGGTAGACCTAGGAACTTTACCAATATCTTCAAGATTCTTAACAAATTCTTTTTATTTATCAACCTGCTTATCTAGATCCTTGGCATGCTGATCTAGATCCTCTACTAATTCAAGAGCAGCCTTATGAATTTTAAACCCTTCAACAAGAATATCATCAACTTCCTGGTTGAGCTTTTCCAACCATTTTTCCATCATTCCTACCTTAATTTTCATTTGAACCAAATCATCTACTTCCTTCTTTATTAACAAAACTGGGGATTTGGGAAGAGCATCTTGTTGGGAAATGGGACTTGAAACATCTTTCAAAAACCTATGCAACTGATCTAATTGAGCCTTGAGCTCATCCTTCCTTTGTTTATCTTTGATCATCTAGGATTTAGTTGAAGAGGCCACAATATCAATCAAATTCATTTGATGTTTCCTTGTAGGCCTTCCCAAATTTACCGTGCCCACCTGATAATTAGTGATTTGCATATCATCATGGCTCTTCTCCATTACGGGTATGGCACATTCAGCAACAATCTCTCCAGCATCAGTGAGCTTGGTAGAGTGAATAACTTGGGCCTTCTTTTTAGGTTTCTCCTTCTAAATTTCTTTCATCATCTCCTCCCAATTCAACGGTTGAGGTTGAACAACTTGTTTTCTTTCCAAGTCCAGTTTTAACCAAATAGGAGCAATAGGAGTAGTGGCTCCCTAGGCTGAAGAAGAAGCAACAATAGTGGAAGACAAAGGTTGTAACAATGTAAGCCTCAGTTGAGAATCAACTTCCTACACATTTTGTTGATCACTTTGTTCCTTTTCTTGTACTAACTTTTATGCTTCCTCCTTATCCTTCTGCTCCTTTAGTATTTTAGCCTCTAGCTCCTGCTTTAAACATTCCTCTTCCACTTTCTTTTTCTCTAACATTTGATCTCGCTGCTTCTTCAGCTCTTCAACATAGTCCCATACCTCCTTGGACTTATTTTCATATTTAGCAGTCTCAACAGCCTCTTTTTCACTTTTCAAACATTCTTGTTCTTCCCTTTTCCTATAAACCTCTTCTTGTGCCTTGAGCTTAGCTTCAAGAGTTTCTTTTTCTATTCTCTGCTGGGCCTTTTCCTCTTTAAGGTTATGAATCTCCTGCTGCATCATCAACTTATCTCTCTCTTCATGTATCTTGAGCTCCTTCTCCTTTTGTTGTTGTTGTTGAGCTAATTCATCAGCCTTGACCTTATCTTCCAACTCCTTCTGCTTGACCACCAATTCATATTGTCCTTTGGATTCCTCCTCTTGTTGCTTAGCTGATGCTTCAGCTTGTACCTTTGCATCAGCTTCTCTTTTTACATCTTCAAAGAGTTTCCACTGATCTTCCTCAGTTAATATGTGTTTGGTCCCTACATCATCTGTCATATCAAGAGATGTTAATACATGATTCCCTTTATCAGATGGAGTCTTTTTTGAATTTTTTTCTACATTATGTATCTCAATTTCATCCTCCATTTTCTTTAAGACCTTTTCTTCATCATGGAGGGCTCCCTTTGGTGATTCTTGACCTAGTTGTTGTGTATCAGAGGGTTGAGTAGATACCTCCCCTGCAACAGATGTAGAAGCCCCCACCTCCGCAATTGTTTCATCTTCCTACACCTCTAGAAGGTCTTGAGGGACCACCTCCTTTTGTGTATTATAAGGCATAAACTCTAAGGGTTCCTTAGGTGCCACCTTTCTCTCTTCCCTCTTATATCCTTGGGTGGTACCAACAGGGTTCCTCTTCTTAGATGATTGAACCTCGGTCTTAATAGCCCTCAAACACACCCAGTGAATACTCCTATCCAACAGCGGTCTTGCAATTTGCTTTATGTCAATTATCTCCTCAGCATTCTAGTCTACTGGATCAAGATCTTTAGTACCAATCTTGTCTGCAATTACCCAAAATCCAAAACTATCCCATCATTAGATTTTTTTTTTGGAATGTCTTCCTTTATCCAAAACTCAACCATAAGTGGGATAGGTATCCTTTCATAATTCATTTTCCTAAGGTCATATTCATCCCACAAGTCCTCCCAAAAATCCTGCAACAAATTGAAGTCCTTATCAAAGACACTGGGAAGCAAAGCCCTCAACTTGTGTTTGGGGCCATAGTACTTCCTTGCAGTGTACAAGCCCAACTTTAAATAAACTAATTCATCGCAAATGGCCTTAGCTACCTAAATGTGTGGACAGCTAAAGACTCCCAGCCTCATTGGAAACTTATGGCAACCAATCTTGTGTTTGTTTCCAAACTTGTAATTAATAGCCAAGGCTTGATAAATAAAGTCCATTAGAATGATCCTATCACCACAACATCTCAACAGAAAATGGGGGTGATGATCAAAGCTTGCTAACCTGAAATAGGTGAGTGTGGGGTACTGGATAAACCAATGCCCCCACTCATTCACAAAAGCCATTGCTTCCCTACTAAGCCTATATCCTGCATCACCATTAAGCTTGTTAATAATAGCATAAAGAAAGGCATCATTTACCCTTCTATAATGTTTCTCTAATGCTTGCAAGGTGAGATGATTATAATACTCCCACACTCTCTTCTATCCTTGGGCTTCCCCCAATATACCCATTGTTTGAAGTCCAGGAAAAATCCCCATTCGGGCAGCCGCATAAACTACATAGGAGGTCATAAAGAAACACTTGG
Organism: Sequoia sempervirens; assembly: GCA_007258455.2. Classification (NCBI taxonomy): domain Eukaryota; kingdom Viridiplantae; phylum Streptophyta; class Pinopsida; order Cupressales; family Cupressaceae; genus Sequoia; species Sequoia sempervirens. The sequence continues at coordinate 303,576,696 of VDFB02000015.1, read as the reverse complement.
TTTCTCTCACTTTTATCATTTGATTGTGAATATTGTCTAATACTATCATTGGAAATTCAAATTGTTGCCTCCCATCTAAAATGGTTTGGATGAAAGGAAACATCCATTCCTTAAACAATGAAGCATCCCTTTTTCCAAACACCTTAGAAAGGAACATAATTATATCAACAATTTATTTACTAAAGTCTACCCTCTTAGGCTGGTCTGGAAGCTTGGTAAGAGACTTCTTCCCCACCCTCATCCAATTCTTATTCATGTGAGATCTATTCTTCTCCTTATTATCACTGTAAAGCTTCAAAACCTCTGCCTCATTCAATTACCTAGGATTCTCGGGATCATGTATATTAAACAAGAATTTGATTATTTGAGGTGTGAAGTCAATAATGACATTACCCTTTACATCCACACACTGCCTAGTAGCAGGGTTATATGCTCCGGCTGCTGTAAGAATCAACTTTAGGCATTGGATAGATAAGGGGAAGAGTGCAACATGTGCCAGCCCAGATTGAACAATCCTTTCCGTCCTTCCTGTGACCTGCTCCTCGTGAATTTCTCCTCATGCAATTCTTCATAGTTAAAAGGGCCCAAATTGGTGTTAGTAATATCAGCCTAGTCAGAATCAATTTTGCTAGATGTGAGGGAAAGTTCCCTATGCTTACATCTCAAATTATATGGAAGTTGTTCCACCTTGATCTTCTTTGGTCTAACTCATTTCCATGAAGTTCCACTCGATTGGATTCTCTGAGAAGCCTCATCTAATGCCCCCGACATTTCTTGATTTCTACATCAACTTTTTGTATTAGATGAACAAAACATTTAAATTAGTCAATCATACAATCCCTTCTCTACCCTCCTAAGATAATATTTACTTAGTCAAACTCTACCCTTATCGGAGGAAAAACCATAGAAGTATTAGGCATAAAATATATCTCTTATCATGTGGCGAGGTTGGGATTGGAACTAGACAAGAACCAAAACGGGGTCAGAATCAAGACCGAAATCGGAACCAGACCAAAACTAATTGTTAGTTCCCAAACTCAACTTCCACCCTAGCTCTGGTTTTGAACAAGAACAAGTATAAAGACACATCATAATGAATGGGAGCGGAATAATTTCAGGAAACTGAGAGTATTTCAAACAAGGTACCTAGTCATATGAATTTTAAACCCTGCATCACATGGGCTTTAAAGGAAACTAGGAATAGCATAGTTTGACCCCTCCAACAGCTCCACCGTACAAAAGGCAATTTAAACCCTAGAAAAGATCATTTTTTAAAGGTTGTCGAGAAAAACCCTAGTTCGCTTGACACACCATTTCTAAAAACTAGGGCATAATGAGAATCCCACACGGACAACATAGAATCAATGTGGGAAGATCAAAAAAAGAGTTTCAAAATGAATTTTCATAACCTAAGCAAAGAAACTCCTTCAAAAATTGAAACCCTAGTTAAAACTAGGGCACAACAAAATGAACCTATCATGAAAGTGACAACATAACAAAATGACAAACTAAAAACAAACCAACAACAAAATGGGATAGAAAAGAAAGGACAAAAGAAACAAATCAAGAAAAGAAAAATACAAACAAGCGAAGAAATTCATAGAACAAAAACCCCCCCTGTGAATACGCTAACAAAAAACACCTGAAAAAACAAACGGGAGACAGCAAAGCAAAGAAACCTACCTCAAAACACTCCTCAAGACTTACTAGAATTTATCCAAGATTCGCTCTGCAACTCGCCTCCATGATCAAATCAATCCTCTCAAGAATTTCCTGGCCGTGGTTTGCTTAAACACTTCGAATAATAATGATAATGAGCCAGTTTAAACATGATTAAACCTTTAAAAATTAATTTGCATGTGCAAATAAGCTGCATTTAATGCCATAAATGAGGTAGATCAACGACAGATGCAACGATGAGAAAAAATAGTTAAGTCAAGTCCAGTGAACATCAAAAGGTAAGGCAGACGTGGATCTGGGTAGATGACAAGATAAAGAAACTACAAAAATTTCCTTAATTTCCAACCCCAGATCCAGTCCCGAGAAAGAAGATCGATTGAAACGAGACACAAAAGGACAGGGACAAGGTCAAAACCAAAATGGAACTTTACAAAGTTTGAAGTTAAATTACAGGTCCAAGTCCAGTTCTGCCCAAGAAGAAAAGAACAAAACACACAAGCACAAGGGAAGCGGGACTGGAACGAAAACTGGACCCGACCTGAACAACCAAGAATGATAACACACAAAAGAATGGAGTCGAAGTTGGAATGAAATACGCAACCTGGAACTCTAAAACTTCCAACTTAAGTTCCAATCCCAATTCTAGTTCTGCGAGGGAAAAAAATGCAAGAAAAAGGACCAATAATTCAAGGGATAAACCAACCCAAGATTTTTTGGAAACAACCAATAGATAAAGAAAGCCAAACAATAGAGAAGACATAATTGGAGTCAGAATGAGATCCAAACTAGGAACCCTAAAACAATTTCGTGTTCAGTTTTGGTTCTGAACCCGCCTCCGTCAGAGCAAAAGAGGGACTTAGGAGAAAAACACACAACTCCTAAGACCCAACCAAACAACCAAAGACAAAGAACACAAAAAGGGGAACCCATTTTGTTTCAAAATAAAATGGGGTGGTTATGCAAGGCATAACAATAGGTGGTAGGTATGAACATTTATCCTTTTATTAAAGCCAAATTATTCCTTTTTAACCATTTATCACCCCCATTATCCTTATCATGCTTAATTTAATAAGATTATATAATAATTTTATTACAATATTGATTTAATATTATTATATGTACATGTGTTTCTCTTTCTAAGATTAATGATAATCTTAATGCTAATAGTCATGTGTTAAAAGATGTATTTTAAAAAAAAAAAGTGTATAAGAAAGAAAGTAATTTTGATGCTTAAAATCTTGAGAGCTTTGAAATCCTTGAGGCACCTCTAGAACTATCACAAATTGGGTCTCTATAAAGGGAATTTTGAAGATAGACATCTCCCATGTTCCTTTATGTTGTGAATGCTACCAAACCACTACTTCTCTACAATTTAAAGCTCTCATTTGATGATAGGTATCTTCAAATAGTTAAACTATTTTTCATTTAATGTAACTTAGACTTCTATTTATGAAATATATTTAACAAACTCAAGGAATGTTTCCATGATGCTACAATCTAGTAAATAATTCCCTTTGATGAAGTAAATATCAAAATTTTGAATCACCATAGCTATCGAGTCATTAGAGTGATCCGGGATAGAACTTCCTGCTTATGAAGCAAAGTTACACTGATGAGAGTCACCAACATGCTCACCATAGTCCATCAGTCTATTAGAGTGTATCAAGGAAATTTTGAGCTATCAAGGAGACATTTCACAATGTCCTATTGAACCATCAAGGTTTCATTGACAAGTTTCCTCTAGCCTCCCATTGGCGTATCGTGGCTCCCAGACAAGACTCAAAGTCACGGTGAACCCACAAAGTCCCATCGACAATGATCCTGCACCCGTTCTTTAGTACTTCAATAGCTATCGGACCACTCTTTGCCATGTCGAGGAGACAACACATTCTCTCCCTCTGATAGACTCAAGTCCCTTTGATGAAGCTCATCGGCTTGTCGAAGTGTGTTCTCCCTTGGTCCCTTTGTTACAAGATGTCCCATCTCTGGCATCAGTTCACCGATGATACTTGAGGTTGTGTCCCTCAAATATGGCTATGCCTCCCTAATTGGCTTCCTTTACATGCTACATTGGGCCATCGAAGAGAATCGAGACTGAATCCCTTCGATGAAGTTGATTCCCACCGACGAAGACCAAATCAAAGTTTTGGGCTATCGAGGTGACATTTCACAATGTCTTGTTGAACCATCAAGGTCTCATTGACAAGAGTCCTCTAGCCTCCCATCAGCACATCGAGGAGACAATAATCAAGGCCACAATGAGCCCACGATGTCTCATTGACAACATTCTTCCATCTGTTAATCAAAATTTTGACATGGAAAATTAATTTTGATCATTCTCTAAGGCTATGTACCATATGTCGACAATGTATATCTTCTCTATAAGAGGTTTTGAAATTATGTTGTAACTTCCTGAATCATATATAGTCTGGGTCTATGTTAGCAATTTAGCAAGCACAACTATAGGGGGCTGTATGCATGAACTTTGTAAGGGATGTTATCTGGTATGGGTTTTGTTATGGGTCTTTGGTTATCATGCAAGTTTGTTAATTACAAAGTCTATCCATTTTCCACTTTACTTGGCTTTTGACAATGACCCTTTGTAAATCTATGTTTATATATTAATCTATATAGGCATACCCTACCTTTTCCTTATATATATATATAAATATATATATATCTGTTTATGTTCATCAACAAAGATAATTTTAGAATTTTGATATTTGATTTTTTTAAACATAAATAGTAGAAAATATATTCAAAAAAATGTGGTTATGAGAAGTGTGATTTCATGTTGTTGCAAGTAAAATAAATTTGAACTTTTATCAAGTTGGCTACTCAATTGAGGATTTGAAACTGAATGATAGAGATAATTATTTTATGTTTTCATTAAGTTTATCTCTACATAATTTTTGTTCATCACTTTCAGAACATACATGTTTATTTTGTTCAATGTGTTTCATAAATTCCATTTTATTTATATCGTCTATATTGTCCATGATTTATGATGTTCTCATTTGTGAATCTATGCTAATATAAAGAACTATATGTTGCATAGCTTCAAAATGGACTATTTTTTAATTCTATATATCAAATGTTATTTAAAAAAAAAATCTAGTGAAATCTTTCTTACTATGTTAAAATATTTCTTAAAAAAAATTAAGAAAAATGATAGAGTATTTCATATTTTGTTATAAGTAGTTAAGTAGCTAAATAAATTATAATTCTACTAAAGAAAATTTTGAGTTAATTTCCTTGTTTTAGTAGGTTACATTCCTTATGATATAATTTATTAAAAAATTTAAAGCATTTCTAGTTAACATTTCTTCTAGCATAAGCATTCTTCATTTTTATGAATTTTAGTAGTGATTAGATATATAAAAACCTTTTGTAGATAAATGTTTACACCACCTTTGTGAAAATGATAATCAATCAACTAAAGTACACGACCGAACAATGTCTTGTCACTTTTTGGTGCCATTTTTTGGGATATAATGTGTTCCTACACCAGGTGTTATTAGGAATTCATACATTATGTCTTGTTAAAAAAGTATTATTTCTTTGCATGGTTAGAAAAAGAGGACCCCATGAACGATTCGTTGTTAGAAACCCTACAAATCAAACATATAAAAAATAAAAATATCAACTAGAAAGGAGTCTTAGTGGTAGAAAATTATAAAAAACTATCTTTCCAAGACCCCCATGAGACCCCGAAGCAAACCTTTGAGGAAATATCTAAAATAATCTAGTCAACATCATTGATGAAGGATAAATAAATAACCACAATGGGGTTGAGGTGAGGAGGGTCAAATAACCTTCAACTATCCAATTAATATAAATGTATATGAAGATGCCCCCATAAAGAATATCTCCCTCATCAATCTTCCTACCTTTTGAGGTTTACCACTCGAGGACCCAGATCAATTCCTCTTTGAGTTTAAGGTGCTTTTATAGACATAAGACTAAAAAAATGGCAATCAAAAGTTAAAAATATTCTCTTCTACTTTGAAGGATGGAACAATACAATTATTTATGGGATTGACTATCAAGGGTCAATAAACTCGTGGTGAGAGATGAAAATACTATTCTTAGAAATATACCAAGACTATTGTAGGGTCAATAATATAAGGAAAGAATTGTTTCATCCTAAAATAAGATGAAGGGAATTTAGAATACTATTTGGATAGATTCATTTTTGTACTAAAGTGTTGTGACTATGAAAACATCATGTTTGTTAAGGTAATTAAGACTATTTTCTTGAAAGGTTTGGAAGAATATTCAAGATGAGCTATTGTATTATCAAGGAAAGGAGATGTTACTAAGTTAATCCTTGAGAATTTTCACACTCTATAGGAATTTTTCCAAAACAAGAGAAGGAATTAGGAATTCTAAGCTAATAAGAGGGACAAATCAGATATTTCATCTAAGAGAGGAAATTGTAAACCTAAAATTAATATCCTTGTCCATTTGAAGACTAATCTTGATGGAGTCCAAGATAAAAATATAAACACATATGCACTCTCCATCTTTTTCCTTAGATGTAGTAATAAACATTTGTTGATAGAATTTCTCTTAGATAAAATATATATATCTATCAACTTTGTGAAAAGGACCATAAAACCAATCAATGTGACTTTTTGTAGAATCAATAGGAAAAATGCACCATTTTACTCTATTGAATAGGAGAATGTGGCTAGAATTAACACAATATATTGTGGGGCCATGCAACTCAAATTAGGAAAAACCTTGCATCAATCAAATATAATTGATGTGATAGAAAAGAATGAGACATTTAATGGAGATAAAATTGACTTGGTTAAACATAATGATAAGATAAACTATAAAAACACAAAGTATACCTATGAGAGAAGCAAACTCTAGAGCCATTCTAAACCTTTCTTTAGGAAAATTTATTGAAGCTCCTATCTAGAAAAATTTAGACACATCTCCCAAAAAAATCCCAAACAAAGCACTAAAATGATTTTTCTAAATCCCTCCACCAAGGAAACTTGTAAAGATGAAATGATTACTCTTTTAAAAAATATCCTTTTAGAAATACTCGAAAAACCCAAACTCAACCATCCTTTAGAACCAATTATATTTAATGAAACTCACCTAATATAGGAAATCAAATGGTTATATATAAAAGCTCCATTACTACAAAAAATTAAAGAGATGCCCAAACTTAGTAAATTGGTGAAATAATCATTCTTTAAGACACCTAAAATGAAAAATAAGCACAAAAACACCACCCAAATAGATGGGTTATCTCATTGCTCTCTTGGCAAGAAATTTTTTGTCACCTAAATATTGTGATATAGGGAGTCTTGTAATCAAAATATATTTTGGTGTAGTCCAAATTTTAATGCACTTCTAGACTTAGGATCTACCATGAACACCATGATAGTGGATATAATGTAGATTCTATCATTAAAAACTCTCTATCTCACCAAAAATATTTTACAAATGGAAGATCAATCTATCAAAATTCAAAAAGGAATATTAGAAAATATTACTATTATGGTAGAAACTTGGAATACCTAGTATATTTTTAGGTTATCCGATTAATAACTTCAAAATATAGTTATCTGTTGATTTTGGGAAAAACTTGGTTAGCCAAAGTAGCTACCTTGATAGACTATAGGCCAAGAGGAATGGCCATTTCTAGTGATCTTAGTAAAAAATAGTTATCCTTATACCCTCCTTCTCAACCAATTATGAATATGAAAGTTTGGGTAGATGAGCCCATGTATGCCAATAAATAGGGGAAATTGACACAACTGGCCATGGTTGTGATTAAACAACACTATGATGAAATAAAGTATGATAGAGAACTTAACAATTTTATAGACATAGATGATGAACAAGACATAGAACCAAGTTACACATTACAAAATCAAATTCAAAAAAAGTATTATAGAATTCATCAAAATAACAAAGAAAACATCCTCTCCACATTCTATTTCCCTATTACAAACATAATTTGAAGTGATAATTTATTCAAATACATTACTACCTTCCACATGATACAACCTCACTATTTACTATTGATCAAATTGATCAAACCAATACAATCAATTCTAGTCATCCAAAGGCCAAATAAATCATGATATTATTAGGCAATACTTTAAATATCAATAACTTTCTTACAAAATAATTTGAATTACAACTATTCAATATTATGATAAATAGGTCTAAATCATTTTATTGAGATTATAAGGGCACGAGAGGAATATATGAATTATACACATCACATTTATATGGAACTAGTTAGACCTATTCACCATTATTAGTGTAGGCTTGTTGGTAAATGGATTTGACACTTGAAATGCTATCTGACTCACCCAATACAAAGTGGAAAAAATATTCCAATAGTTAGAAAGATTGCTAATGAAATGAGATCTTCCTTTTCATTTGGTAGGGGTACCTCCCTTGTATGTTATTATTTGGATTTTTAAATATACCTAACGAAAATGAAAAGAAACTTAAGAAAATACATTACAAAGATTAGAGACTACACATACGAGCTTTATAATGCCTTTAGATTCTCAAACAACAACACATTCAAATCATGATACCAAGAAATGAATATTTCAAATTTGATTCGTCAAAGACTAATTATTCATATTCACAAACAAGATTTAGTATCACAAAGGTCATCATCAAATTAAAATACAAAAATATTAATGATAACACATAGAAAACACCAAGAATGCACTTCAATAAGGCTTTCTATTACTTTGTAGAATTACACAATTCCAAAAATCCCCTTATGTAAGTTTATGAAAATGTTAAAAGGTACCTTTACAATAACATAGGGCTTGAATATATAGGATTTACTCGATAACAAGCTCATAAATAACTTATAACTACCTGGGTAACTACCTTTACAATATTTGAGAGAAATAAAATAACTTTATTAAGTTAGAAATCTCTCAATTTTTGGGTGAAGAGAGTTTACTTTCTAACCCTTTACAAATACTAGATAAAAAGTCACTTTCACAAAAAAATAAAATTAAAACATAATAAGTGACCTATGAATTAGAAAATTAATAAGCACATGTGTAATTGGAGTTATGGGAAACTCCTTTTCTTCCATCTAGATTAGCTTTGACTCCTTCTATAGAAGTCTTGTGGGTTGCAAGCTTTTGTTATGCCTTGCATAACCACCCCACTTTGATCTGGATCAAAATGGGTCCCCCTTTCTCTTTTGATTGCTTCGTTTTGGGTCATTTGTCTTCCTTTTGGGTTGTTTTTGTCTTCTGTTTGAGTTTTCTTTTCTGGTTTTGTTAAACTTTGGTTCTGTTTCAACTTAATTTGTTTCCCTTCTTGCTAAGTATTCAATGAAGTAATCACAAGCCAAAGTGTATCTTATGATAGTGTATCTTATGTCCTTCTGATGACTAATGGAAGCATCTATTTTGCAGAAATAGGCCACACACATGATGATATTTCTCAAGTGAGTCTGCTTGGAAGGCTATCCTCAATCCATTTGGTTATGAAAATTAGTTAAGGCAAAAGTTGGAAAGAATTTTCTAGACTCCTACCGACTGGTGGCTCAGTTTTGATTGTTCAAAATCCAAAGAATCAAAATACTCCCCATTGTGCATCTTATCAGCGTAGGGTTATCACGGTCTCCCCGAACCATGGTTCATTTGGTTCAAATCTGTGTTTATGTTGCCTATTGGTGAGACCCCAGAGATGTTATAGTGATCAGAGATCATATGCAAGATCCATTGGCAAGACAAGGGTCAAAGTCTTACCGATAGCCCCACCACTATAAAAAACTTTAGCATAAGTTGTTCCCTTCGGTATGTGCTCTCACCGAATGCCGGGAGTCTTGTCAACAAGGAGGGGTCCGCATATCAGCAGAGCAACATAGCATGTGGACGTCTCACCAAAACAAGGAGGTCGGTAAGACTCCGAGGGAAATGAAGGGGATCGCTATATACTCTCGCCGAACAGGAAAGGTCTAAGCAACACGAAGGAACTTCAGCAAGAGAACTAGTGTGTCATGGTGACAATAGAATGAACTAGTCAAGCTCTCGCCGAGACATGAGGTATCTATAGGATGTCTTCCCAACAAATGGGTGCTACAATGAACTGCCTACAAAGATTTCATTTCAATATGACTACATCAATGTCTCCCTGAAATGGAAAATATCCTAAGGATGATGCCTTCAGCAGGATGTTTGGCTGACAGTTGATCTCTTGCTAATAATAGAGGAGGGTCCCACCGAAGCTCTGAGCCTAACAATAAATTTTTTCCTTCCGCAGGAGGTCTGCCCGAAATGAAAAGGTATTACCAAAGGGTCAATCTTTGATATGACATAAGGAACTTGATCAAAGGTTTCAGTGAAGCGTAGGAGTCTTAGCGATACATGTGGAATGAAAGACAGCATGTCGGCATAACTACAAGAAGGTCTCCCCAAAACAAAAAATAATTGGAAAAAGGTGGTGATGTCGCCATCAGCTTCGAGCAAATGAAAAACTTCGCTATGAGGTCATGGCGATGAGTGATGGTTTCACCGACGTCGAGGAGGGCTCGATAAGAGGAGAAATCAGGGTAATGTCTCCCTGATTTTGATAAGTCTCAGCGACACAGAGTGAGTTCACGGAGATGAAAGACGTGGGCCAAGAGGTCTTGCCGATGTGCCTAGGTCCTGCCGACAGAAAGGGGGCCCCACCAAAAGAAGCGGAGCTCAGCGAAGGATCATGTCTTCGCTAAAGTGTCTTAGTTTAGAAAGGAAGTCACATCGAAATGGAAAGACTGAAGCCTAAGGAAGACAGGAAGAGGTTGGGAAGACTCCAAGCAAAAGAAGGGGCTTTGCCATGAGGTCACGGTGACAAATGATGGTCTCCTCAACATTGAAGATGAGTTTCTCATGTGAAGAAGGATATTGGTATGCCCGATAGGGACTCGCCACACCATCTGACTGAACAAGTGAAGTCTGGCAGATAGCCGTTGAGGGATAAATCACATCAGGGAGACACCAGGGGTGTCTCACCGACATGTGATGCTAAGCAAACCACGTTTGACCATCGAAGAATCCTACGTGGCCTGTGATTGTCCAATCAAAGAGAACTAATATTGAGCCATTGCCCTATTGACCACCCCTGTGGAAAGACTAACAGAGTGCAACCAGATGGATTCTTTCTGAGAACAGTTGACAATGAATCTGCTTGGGTGATGGTGCAAAGATCTAAGGAGGCCCGATGGTGTTTTCAAGGGATAGTCAATGAGAAGAAAAGTCCAGAACAGATAGGGAGGCCGAAGAGTGAAGAAGCCATGACTCAGAGGGACACTTGTGGTGACTACTGACAGAGGTAGATCAATATTAATGCAGATATTCTAGAGTATTCAAGGTGACTCTGTGAGGAATTTCAAAGGTGGACATGAAGATGCTAGAATTAATATTGCAGTTGTCAAAAGATCTAAAAAAGATTTCTCTTACAAGTAGGAATCCTTCATCAGCATGGACAACAAGGATTTGCATTGAATGCAGTTTTGACTTTCCTCAGAAGGATCTGAGGGTTGACTCCCTTGTCTGTAGATATTTTGTAAACCCTAGTGTAGGGGACAACACATTCTCTTTGTAACATTCTGTATATAAGGCATTCTTGCCTCTATGTAAAGGTTAGAAATTTTACTATGGGAACTTTTTTGTGTAAGCATTTTTAGGTTAGATAGTAAGGCATGAGAACTTCTAAAAATTTAGAGAACTTTTTAGAGTAAAAATTGTTAGGATTTAGTAAGTTAACAGAGGGAGATAGAGTTTCATCTTGATTCTCAGTAATGAGAGCTTCTCTTGTCTTCTTGGTTAGCAGTAATATTTTAGTAACAGACTATAATGTATTTTCTGAGTTCTCTTAACGTAGTTGGAACAATCTGGAGCTTCAGATTCTCTGTACACTGGTGATTGTGCCAGCTTTGTAAATATTGTTTATCTATTTAAATAACAGTAGAAACAATCATAGTTTAATCTACTTCATGTTGTATTCCTGAATGATATTTGTCTTAATTTGATCATTTGATTTGTGAAGTCTCCAAGGAATGAAGGGTTATTTGTGTTTTACTTAATGGTAGCTAAAAGTTTGTTATTTGAATTAGCATTGTGAATGAAAAAGGTTGTGTATCAAGCACAAGCTTATCTTGTTCTACAATTTTAGTTTATAATTCCTTGAAGTTAACAAGTCTGGTTAAGTTTGGATGAATTATTGTTCTTTTCTGTTTCAAAACCCTGATCTATCTTTTGTTGTTTCTTTAAAACCCTAGTTAAAGTAGGTTTCATTTCATGTTTGATCTTAGAACAATCTAGAAGCTCAACACCAGCAGGCCCCTTGAATATTACTGTTGCATTGACCACTGAGTAACGTCAGTACAGTTGAGACCCAATTACCAAGACCTTGGGAGCTAAGGCATCCATGTGTTTCCTTTCTCTTTCAGGAGAAGAAAAATAGTAATATTCTATTTGCATTGTTGTGGTGCCAAAGTTTCCATCAACAGCTACCTCTAATGGGAAGATTTTTCTTTGAATATTTTGAATTTCTTAATAGCTTAGGCAAAACACTACCACTAAACCACACCCTTATATGTGGTTTGTTGAACAATTCAATATTAATCATATCTTCAAATTTATTCTTGATAATTTGTATATCCAAATCCTAAATTCCACCTTATTCCATTGTATCAATGTTGAGTCATACGAGTTCATCTTGAGCTAATATTGAGCCATCGCCCTATTGACCGCCCCTGTGGAAAGACTAATAAAGTGTGACCGGATGGATTATTTCTGAGAACAGTTGACAATGAATCTACTTAGGCAACGATGCAAAGATCAAAGGAGGCCCGATGGTGTTTTCAGGGGATAGTCAACGAGAAGAAAAGTCCAAAACAGACAGGGAGGCCGAAGAGTGAAGAAGCCATTACTCAGAGGGAAACCTGTGGTGACCACTAACAGAGGCAGATCAAAATTAATGTAGATATCTTGGAGCATTCAAGGTTACTCTGGGAGGAATTTCAAAGGTGGACACGAAGATGCTAGAGTTAATGTTGCAGTTGTCAAAAGATCTAAAAAATACTTGTCCTTCGAGTATGAATCCTTCATCAGCATGGACAACAAGGATTCACATTGAATGCAGTTTTGAATTTCCTCATAATGATTTGAGAGTCGACTCTCCTGTCTATAGATATTTTGTAAACCCTAGTGCAGGGGACAACACATTCTCTTTGTAACATTATGTATATAAGGCATTCTTGCCTCTTTGTAAAGGATAGAAATTTTACTGTGGGAACTTTTTTGTGTGAGCATTTTTTAGGTTAGATAGTAAGGGATTAGAACTTCTAAAAATTTAGAGAGTTTTTAGAGTAAAAACTATTAGGAGTTAGTAAGTTAACAGAGGGAGATAGAGTTGCATCTTGATTCTCAGTAATGAGAGCTTCTCTTGTCTTCTTGGTTAGCAACAAGATTTTATTAACGAACTGTAATGTATTTTCTGAGTTCTCTTATCATAGTTGGAACAATCTGGAGCCTCAAATTCTCTGTACACTGGTGATTGTGCCAGCTTTGTAAATATTGTTTATCTGTTTTAGTAACAGTAGAAACAATCAGAGTTTAATCTACTTCATGTTGTATTCCTAAATGATATTTGTCTTAATTTGATCATTTGATTTGTGAAGTCTCCAAGGAATGAAGGGTTATTTGTGTTTTACTTAATGGTAGCTAAAAGTCTATTATTCAAGTTAGCACTGTGAATGAAAGAGGTTATGTTTCAATCACAAGCTTATCTTGTTCTACAATTTTAGTTTATAATTCCTTGAAGTTAACAAGTTTTGTTAATTTTGGATGAACTATTGTTATTTTCTATTTCAAAACCCTAATCTATCTTTTGTTGTTTCTTTAAAACCCTAGTTAAAGTAGGTTTCATTTCATGTTTGATCTTAGAACAATCCAGAAGCTCAACACCAACTTAGGCCCCTTGAATATTACTATTACATTGACCACTAAGTAATGTCAGTATAGTTTAGACCCAACTACCAAGACCTTGGGAGCTAAGGCATCCATGTGTTGCCTTTCTCTTTCAGGAGAAGCAGAATAGCAATATTCTATTTGCATTGTTGTGGTGCCAAAATCACCATCAACAAGAACTAATGCTAGAAGGAGGGCCTAGAAGGGAAAGCTAGATAAAACGGGGTCATCTTCCTCAGAAAGGCCCCACGGAGTTCTTCGATCAACTAGGAATCCATTATCTTTCATATAACTCAAAACCCCAACAAGACACAAGAATCATAAGGTTGGGGAAACCATTATTCCACCCTTATCAGCTCCACTCACTCCACCAGTATTTTCAGTAATACCCCAGTGGATACCCATTAATCCACCCGCTAATTCATCTCAATTGTCATCATAGCTGATTCAACCCATAAAACAGCTGGCTCAACCACCACCACTGCCACCAATGGAATTCTTTTAGAATAATCCCTCTCCATTGGGGACTATCCCTAGAGGTTTTCACGATATGCCCCAAAACCTTGAGAAATTCTTCCCTAAGTACATTAATGGTGAGTCAAGGAGTGCTGAAGAGCATATACAAGCTTTCAAGGATGCTTGTACTAGAGCTCAGATAGCCCACCATGATGTGGCGTGTAGGTTATTTCCTTACTCTTTAGGAGACATGGCATACAATTGGTACCTTAATCTTCCTCAAGGTTCCATTCTGACCTGGACACATTTGGAAAATGCTTTCATCGACCAATTCAGGGTGTATGTGGATCCAGCTCTTTTATATCATCAGTTTGCAACCATAAGGAAGGAACTAGGTGAATCCCTACCTTTATTCAATACCAGATTCCAGCGAATGTATAGGAGATTACAAGATCCCTATCTAGTTACTAAGAATAGTGCTATCCATGCATACTTTAGGGTTATAGACCCTTTGCTTGGATTATTCTTGCAGAGGACATATCCAGCAGCTGATATTGATTCTCTATCCAAAGTCTATCACTTAGCCATTAAGCTACAGCAGCAAGTTAGTTCTCAATAGGGAAGTTTGGGAGGAGGTTTCCCTTCAATGGGATATCAGATGCATAGCTCAACTCCTCTATTCAATGTTGTCCCAGGGATGTCTCCTTCCCACTATGGGCCTATGTTTGAATTGCAAACCCAACCACCTGTCCCATTCTTTGCTTCTGGAACTCCTGATCTCTTTCAACAACCACAGGTTCCTCAAAGTTCCTATGGTCATCTTAACCAAATTGGAACACCAAGTCATATTGATCAGCCACTTGTTGTTAAGAGCATGGAAAGCTAGAAGATAGTCCAACTTACAAATGAGGTAGAAACCCTGAAGAAAATGCTATCTCAAGTTACCAATGACATGGCTCAACTTCGGTTGAACCCTTTCCAAAACCAAGGGAACTACCCTAATCAAAACAGTAACAACCAGGGTATTTATCAGAATAACAACAACTATAACCAAAGAGGTTACCAAAACCAAAATAGAGGGTACAACCAGAGAACAATTAACAACAGGAAATGGAATATAGGGCCTAATAATGGTGGAGTCCCTCACAACTATCAAGCAAATGAGGAGAGAGCACATACTGCAAACGTGGCTGACCTCAACTTCATGACCAATTGGTGCAGATTGCATGATACTGCAACCCATTCTGAGGTAAACTGCCCTAAGATGGAGAAAGTTGTTAAGATGGCACACGAAGATACCCACACATTCCATGGGAATTCACACAAAGAAGGTGACTCAGTGGATACTGCAATGGCTTATGAGCTCTTTGAGGAGGAGCCTTCATTCCCAAGGTAAGAAGAAAATGAACCTGAGGAAGACTCATACGATTCCCAAGCCTTTCAGTTAAAAGGAGGACACTTCATGAGAAATCAAATTAAGGGCCCATTCACTACATCAATACCCCCTAATCACATGGTGCCTCCAAATCAAAGTGCTGATAATAATCCTCCTCCACCAAAAGGCCCGCCTAATCTCCATAACAAAGGTAATCCCTCTGTTGTTTTCAAAAGTAATTCAAGTTATGATATGGAATTTGACATTGTTTCTGAGATGTAGAAACATAAAACTTCTTTGTCATACTTTGAAATTTTAAAGTGGTGCCCTACTCAAAGGGAGATAGTACTGAAAGCTCTGGAGCAAGCGGATAAGGCAAAAGGAAAAAGCAAGGTTACACCCCCTGCAGAAATGAATGCAACCTTATACAGAAACAAGGTAGGTACTCCACCTTTCCTTTTGAGTTTAAGAATTTCGGGAAAGAACCTACATAACTATTTATTGGATTCAGGAGCTTCAGGCAATGTCATGCCATTTTTTGTATGTAAGAACTTAGGATTGAATCCTGTTCAAACAAACAAGAAAGTTGTCCAACTAGACAAAACATAGGTCAATGCAGTGGAGGAATTAAAAGACATACATGTGCAAGTAGGATCTAATCCTAGGCTCCTAACAAACATTGGCATTCAAGTAGCAGATATTCCTGAGACCTATGGTATGCTACTGAGCCAAGATCTAATGAAAAGTATAGGGGGATACCTCTCCTTGGACTTTTCACACATATGGCTACCATGGAAGGGAATTTCTACTCAGATTAGAATTGAATGTGAGCCACACCTCAAGCATATCATCACTGAGTATGATTGCCCCAATGGGGTGGCTTACTTTGAGACTGAGATAGGGGTTTACAAAAGAGAGGAAATTCTAACGTTCTTGGTTCTCAATGCCAAGGACATGTCAAAACAAAAACCCCCTAACCCCACCATTGATGAGAATCAACAAGCCTTGGTTAGAAAGCTACAACAAGACCAACTAGTCTTAGGGGCAGATATAGATCTACAAAGTCTCCTGCTCCCTAACTGGCGTAGGGTACATTATCAAAGCCACTCTAAATTGACTTGTCAACCTTGTAGGGACATTTTAAATCATGTTTTCCAAGCTGAGGAAGCTAGCACAAGTCACCCTGAGACCATTGCAGACTGCTTCTCATTTGAGGCCAAGGAAGCAACCATGTTAACTAGGGACACAATAATTTCAAAAGAAATCCCTTCTCAGATCAAACCTACTCTAGACACATGTCCAAATTAGTACACTAATGAGGAGCAACCCCAAGATCTGCTTGACACCCCTGTACTTACAAATGAAACAAAACCCAATGGGTTAACCAAAGACACTAGTGACTGTTAGAAGAATAGCCACAGGTCGGATGACATAATTGAGCCAGAATTGCAAAGTATACCTAAACAACTTGTACAGATTCCTTTCCCTATGTTGGATGCAAAAGATCAAGAAGTCCCACCTTTGGTTAATCCTATTCAAATATCCATGAAAACTTCAAAAGGATTAACCCCTGCTTGTGATCAGTTGTGGACCCTTACCTTTGATGGATCCAAATCCAAGACCGGTTATGGTGTTGGAATTGTACTAACCAGCCCGAAAGGGAATTTTTTCTTTGCTTCTTACAGGCTGCAATTCAGGTGCACTAATAATGTAGCTGAATATGAAGCCCTAGCTTGAGGACTGATGTTTGCACACTAGAAGAAGGTCACTACCTTGATGATCAAGGGAGATTAAAAAATTGTGATCAAGCAAGTGCGCAGCCATTATACATGTCACAACAGAAGGCTGGCAGCATATAGAAATAGGGTATGGAACCTGATCAAAAATTTTGATGCCTTTGGGATTAGCTTAATCCCTAGAGAAGAAAATCAGGTAGCTGATTCATTGGTTGTTGCTGCAAGCACCTTGGAACCTATGCAAGGCTCTAAATTCAAAAGATTCTTAGTGGAACTTATGTCCACCCTAGCTGTTCCTGACAATATCAAGAATTTTCAGGTCTTTGATGATGATCGACATATTCTGGCCTTCTTAGCAAGCTCAGATGTCTTTGAGGGGAAAATTATTGATGAGTCCAGCAAAGATTAAGGGAATTGGAGCCCTGAGGAATGTGATGTAGAAGGGGTCCTTAATTTAAAGAGCAATAGCATTCCCAAGGGAATGGTGGCCTTGGAGAGAATTTTTGACTAAGATCCAAGGGCTGAGGAGAAAATATCAGTTGAAGAAAGGGGAGGGGAATATGAAAGGGTTAACTTGGCCAATGTTGGCCCTGAAAGGAACGTATATATAGGGAAGGCCTGCCCTAAAGCAATTAGAGAAGACATACTGAGGGCGCTTAAAAAGGATATTGCTACGATTGCTTGGGGGTATGAAGACCTCCAGACATTTGATGCTTCGGTTATGACTCACACTATTCCCTTGAAGCCCGAAGCTAAACCCTTTAGACAAAAGCAATGCCTTGTCAATGCTCTGATTGAACCATTGATCTACAAATAAGTTCAAAAGTTGATTTTTGCAAGGATAATCTTCCCTGTGCACCATTCAACCTAGGTGGCTAACCTAGTCCTAGTTCGTAAGAAAAATGGGGAGATCAGACTATGTGTGGACTTCATAAATCTGAATAGAGCTTCGGAAAAGTATAACTACCCACTCCCTTCCCTGGATGAGGTACTACAAATTGTCAATGGAGCACAGATGATGTCATTCTTGGACGGTTACTCTGGATACAATCAGGTAATGGTTGACTTTGAGGACAGGATGAAGACGACTTTCACTACAAAGTGGGGGATGTTCGCATATAGAAGGATGCCATTCAGCTTGATAAACGTTGGAGCAACTTTCCAGTGCGCCATGGACATAGCTTTCAAGGATCTAATTGGAAAATGTATTATTGTTTACATAGATGACCTAACAATGTTCTCCAAGGATCGAGTGAATCATGCTACAGACTTAGTTAAAGTTCTCGAGAGATGCATCCAATATGGCATCTCCCTGAATCCTAACAAATGCATGTTTGGAGTTTTGGAAGGGAAGCTGTTGGGGCACATAATTTCTGAAAGAAGGATTTCAATCGACCCAGATCGAGTTGAATCCATTCTGAAGATCGCCAGGCCAGGGAGCAAGAAAGAGTTAAGATCTTTTTTTGGAAAGATCAACTTCGTAAGGAAATTTATTACAAGCTTTGGATAGATTGTAAAGCCATTAAATGAAATGATGAAGGACGCCAGAATAGAATGGATAAAGGAGGCAAAGGCCACATTCATGCAAGTCAAGCAGTCCATTTCAGAGGCACCCGTGCTCACTAGCTCTGATTATCTTAGACCGTTTTACATCTATTCTTTTGCATCCAAACATTCTTGTGTAGCTGTTCTAACTCAGTAAGGAGAAGAGTCAGAGGAGAGGCTGATTGCATTCATGAGCTCTCCATTCAAAAATGCGGAAATCAAATACTCACCTCTTGAGAAGCAAGCCTTCACATTAGTTCGGGCCATCAGGAAGTTTTGACATTACATTCTTCAAATCCAAATCATCATTGTAGTTCTGGATGCAGCTGTGAAGTCTTTACTGATGCAAAGCAAGCTGGGAGAAAGGAGGGGCAAATGGATGGCCATCTTGCAAGAATTCAATCTGGAGATACATCCCATGAAATTAGTCAGGGGCACGGGTTTATCTCAGTCCATGGCGAATGTTGGCGACATCATCTATCAACAGTACATGACCCAATCTTTCTCTACGACCCTTGGTATGTTGATACCATTTGCTTTATCCTCAACAATCGATGTCCAGTAGGAATGAATGCAACTCAAAGGAGAGCCCTAAGATTGAAGAGTTCTCATTACATGCTCAAAGGAGGGTTGTTGTATAGAAGGAATTTCAAGGGGGTATACTTGAGATGCCTTGATCATCAAGAGGCCAAGCAGGTGATTTATGAGTTTCATGGGAAGCATGGCACGGGTCATGGTTCTGCTGATTCACTAGCACACCAAATCCTCTAATCTAGTTATTACTGGCCATGTGTATTCAAGGATGCCCTTCAGCATGTGAGAACATGTCACACATACCAAGTTTCTGCACCAAGGGAACGTCATGCAGCCATGCCACTATAGCTCGTTTACGAGGTAAGGCCATTTTCCTAGTGGGCACTGGATTTCATTGGAGTATTAACCTAAATTCCTTTGTAGGACATAAGTTTATCTTGACTACTACTGATTACTGCACGAGGTGGACAGAGGTCATACCTTGCAAAAATAGCACAATGAAGGTAGTGATCAAGTTCCTCACCGAATGCATCACTACGAGGTTTGGGGTACCCTTCGCTCTGGTATGTGATAATGGTTCCACTTTTTCTTCTGCTGAGTTTATTTCCTGGGTGTATGATCACAAGATTGTCTTGAAGTATTCTTCAAACTATTATCCACAAGGCAATGGAGTTGCAGAGTCTACCAATAAGAATATCTTAGGGGTGATTAAGAAACTATTAGAACATAACCCTAGAGACGCATACCCTGCTGAGATTCGCATTGTGGGAAAATAGGACTAGGATTAAGGTTGCCTTAAACATCTCACCATTCAAGCTAGTATATGGCCAAGAGCCTGTCTTTCCTATCCATCTACAAATACCTATCCTGGAGTTCATGCAAAAATTTTACTCTAGTGATAATAGGATAGAGATCAGGTTAGCTACTTTGTTGAAATTAGAAGAGCAGAGAGATGT
Organism: Sequoia sempervirens; assembly: GCA_007258455.2. NCBI lineage: Eukaryota > Viridiplantae > Streptophyta > Pinopsida > Cupressales > Cupressaceae > Sequoia > Sequoia sempervirens. Next base: position 303,556,445 of record VDFB02000015.1, on the reverse strand, counting down.
GGCCTTACAACAATTCTTTAGGAATTAGGCTATTTTCAAATGCTGGTTGACAAAAGAGCTAAGATAAAATCTTTTAGGATATTATACCTAGTACTATTATGGGATAAAGCCAATGAGAAGAAGGGCAGCCACCAAAAGTTTGACAAACTGGGGCTAGATCCTTATCAAATTGTTGAGATCCTAGGGGAAAATGCTTTCAGACTAAGTAGCCTAACTAGAGAGCTGGTTCTTTTGCATATTAATGGGCAGTTCCTTAAGCACTATTTTGAATCCTGAGGCTTTTTAATTTATATTTTGTATATAAGTAATTTGTTGTTTTCTTTATGTAAATAATTTATTTTGTCTCCTATTTGTAAATAATCTACGGTTATGTATATAACTTTTGTGCTTCAGTTTGTAAATAACTCTTTCCTTTATGTGAATAATCTGCTGCTCTTTGTGCAAATAATGTCGCTCTTGTCTGTAAATAGCTTCCTATTTATACGTTTGTCCTTGTATCCTTTTGTTTTCTCTGCCTTTTGTTTTTTCTTTGTTCTATTCTTTGGGGGTTTAATCTATTTCTTTCTATCTGAAGTTGTGTGTTGTTATTAGGAGCGTACTATGGTCATTAGGAGAGAAGAAGTTTAGGTATTTTCAAGTTTCCTGGTTGGATGATTCTGTCCTCAATTCATTGTTTCATGTTTGTTGTCAATGAAGGTTGTGGAAAGTTTTTGGTGAACAAGGTACCAAGTAAGTAACATTCATGAACTCCCCTGAATTTGTCACAAATCATTAAAATCATCTCCCCTTCTAGTAGTGTATTTTTCCTAGGATGACAGTGTTGTAAAATTTGAGTGCAAAATCCGACTTCCAAATGTTGTTATGAGGTCCATTGTAGTTTTCAACCCAGATCAGTTATTAAACATCTGACATATTGAAAAGAAAAAGAAAAATTAAATGAAATATTTGAAACTCCAAAAGAAAAGAAAAGAATTATCAAAATAAGAAGAAGAATCAATATGAATGGGTGATTCCATTATCTTTACCAGGGCTATGGATGCCTGTCTGGTAGTAGAGCAATGTTGTGAGAGAACTAGAGGTATCTCTATTAGGGCTATCGACGCCTGACTGGTAGTGGAGCAATGCCCAGGATATCATTGCACGAAGGAAATCAACTCATGTAGCCCAAATTTTACACATTGTTATTCAAAAGATGAAGAACTGTATGAAAGCAATGATGCAATATCAAGCACACACATAGATTCAGGGGTAGCCATTGTTTGACTTACATTTGATATTTTAGCTCTACCTTGCTCGTTTTAACTAACCTAACTAGAGTTGTGATGTTCATGAACCAGGAGTTCTCGGTAGCTGAATCCTTCAGATTCATGAAAATGGTTAAACCATTTTCCCAGCCAAGTTGCCATTTGTTATGCCTTGCATAACCACCCCACTTTGATCTAGATCAAAATGGGTTCCCCTTTCTCTTTTGGGTCATTTGTCTTGCTTTTGGGTTGTTTATGTCTTTTGTTTGAGTTTTCTTTTTTGGTTTTGTTAAACTTTGGTTCTATTTCAACTTAATTTGTTTCCCTTCTTGCTAAGTATTCAATGAAGTAATCACAAGCCAAAGTGTATCTTATGTAGTGTATCTTATGTCCTTCTAATGACTAATGGAAGTATCTATTTTGCATAAACAGGCCACACACATGATATTTCTCAAGTGAGTCCACTTGGAAGGCTATCCTCAATCCATTTGGTTATGAAAATCAGTTAAGGAAAAAGTCGGCAAGACTTTTCTAGACTCCTACCGACTGGTGGCTTGATTCTGACTGTTCGAAATCCAAAGAATCAGAATACTCCCCATTGTGCATCTTATCGGCATAGGGTTATCATGGTCAACTCGACCCATGGTTTGTTTGGTTCAAATCTATGTTTATGTTGCCTATCGATGAGACCCCAGAGATGTCACAGCGATCAGAGATCATATGCAAGATCCATCGGTAAGATAAGGGTCAAAGTCTCACCGATAGCCTCACCACCAGCAAACACTTCGGTGTGAGTTGTTCCCTTTGGTATGTGCTCTCACCGAATTTTGGGAGTCTTGTCAATAGGGAGGGATCTGCATATCAGTAGAGTAGCATAGTGTCATCGAATGGTGGATGTTTCACTGAAACAAGGAGGTCAGTAAGACTCTGAGGGAAATGAAGGGGATCTCTATATACTCTCGCCGAATGAGAAAGGTCTGAGTGACACGAAGGAACTTCGGTGAGAGAACCAGTGTGTCACGGCGACAATAGGATGAACTAGTCAAGCTCTCGCTGAGACATGAGGTATCTATAGGACGTCTTCCTGACAAATGGGTGCTACAACGAACCACCTACAAAGATTTCATTTTGATATGACTACATCAATGTCTACCCGAAATGGAAAATCTCCTAAGGGTGATGCCTTCAACGGAATGTTTGGCTGACAGTTGATCTCTTGCTGATAATAGAGGAGGGTCCCACCGAAGCTCCGAGCCCGATGATAAATTCCTCGAACGGCAGGAGGTCTGCCCGAAATGAAAAGGTCTTACCAAAGGATCAATTTTTAGTATGACATAAGGAACTCGATCAAAGGTTTCAGCGAAGCGTAGGAGTCTCGGCGATACATGTGGAATGAAAGAGAGCATGTCAGCATAACTACAGGAAGGTCTCCCCGAAACAGAAAAGAATCAACAAAAGGTGGTGATGTCACCATAAGCTCCGAGCGAATGAAAGAATTCGTTATGAGGTCATGGTGATGAGTGATGGTCTCACCGATGCCAAGGAGGGCTCAGTAAGAGAAGAGATATTGGGGTAATGTCTCCCTAATTTTGGTAAGTCTTAGCGACACAGAGTGAGTTCGCAAAGAGGAATGACATGCGCGAAGAGGTCTTTCCGATGTGCCTAGGTCCTGCGGATAGAAAGGGGGCCCCACCAAAAGAAGTAGAGCTCGGCAAAGGAACATGTCTTCGCTAAAGGGTCTTAGCGAAGAAAGGAAGTCACATCGAAATAGAAAGACTGAAGCCCGAGGAAGACAGGAAGAGGTTGGGAAGACTCCAAGTGAAAGAAGGGGCTTCACCATGAGGTCAGGCGACAAATGATGGTCTCCCTGACATTGAAGATGAGTTCACCATGTGAAGAAGGATATCGGTATGACCAATAGGGACTCACCACACCCTCTGACCGAACAAGTGAAGTCTTTCCGATAGCTGCTGAGGGATGAAATCACATCAGGGAGACACCATGGGTGTCACACTGACATGCGATGCTAAGAAAACCGCGTTTGACCTCCGAAGAATCTTACGTGGCCTGTGATTGTCCAATCAAAGAGAGCTAAGATTGAGCCATCGCCCTATTGACCGCCCCTGTGGAAAGACTAATAGAGTGTGACTAGATGGATTCTTTTTTAGAACAGTTGATGATGAATCTGCTTGGGCGACAGTGCAAAGATCTAAGGAGGCCTGATGGTGTTTTCAATGGACAATCAACGAGAAGAAAATTCCATAACAGACAGGGAGGCCGAAGAGTGAAGAAGCCATGACTCAAAGGGAGACCTATGGCGACCACTGATAGAGGCAGATCAATATTAATGTAGATATCCTAGAGCATTCAAGGTGAGTCCGTAAGGAATTTCAAAGGTGGACACGAAGATGCTAGAGTTAATGCTGCAGTTGTCAAAAGATCTGAAAAAGACTTCTCCTACAAGTAGGAATCCTTCATCAGCATGGACAACAAGGATTCACATTGAATGCAGTTTTGACTTTCCTTAGAAGGATCTGAGGGCCGACTCTTCTGTCTGTAGATATTTTGTAAACCCTAGTGTAGGGGACAACACATTCTCTTTGTAACATTCTGTATATAAGGCATTCTTGCCTCTTTGTAAAGGTTAGAAATTTTACTATGGGAAATTTTTTGTGTAAGCATTTTTAGGTTAGACAGTAAGGGATTAGAACTTCTAAAAATTTAGAGAACTTTTTAGAGTAAAAACTGTTAGGAGTTAGTAAGTTAACAGAGAGAGATAGAATTGCATCTTGATTCTCAGTAATGAGAGCTTCTCTTGTCTTCTTGGTTAGCATAAAGATTTTAGTAACAGACTGTAATGTATTTTTTGAGTTCTCTTAGCATAGTTGGAACAATCTAGAGCCTCAGATTCTCTGTACACTGGTGATTGTGCCAACTTTGTAAATATTGTTTATCTATTTTAATAATAGTAGAAACAATTAGAGTTTAATCTACTTCATGTTGTATTCCTAAATGATATTTGTTTTAATTTGATCATTTGATTTGTGAAGTCTCCAAGGAATGAAGGGTTATTTTTTTTTTACTTAATGGTAGCTAAAAGTCTGTTATTCGAATTAGCACTATGAATGAAAGAGGTTGTGTGTCAATCACAAGCTTATCTTGTTCTGCAATTTTAGTTTATAATTCCTTGAAGTTAACAAGTTTGGTTAAGTTTGGATGAATTATTGTTCTTTTCTATTTCAAAACCCTGATCTATCTTTTGTTGTTTCTTTAAAACCCTAGTTAAAGTAGGTTTCATTTCATGTTTGATCTTAGAACAATCCAGAAGCTCAACACCAATAGGCCCCTTGAATATTATTGTTGCATTGACCACTAAGTAATGTCAATACAGTTGAGACCCAACTACCAAGACCTTGGGAGCTAAGGCATCCATGTGTTGCCTTTCTCTTTCAGGAGAAGCAAAATAACAATATTCTATTTGCATTATTGTGGTGCCAAAATTTCCATCAAAAGCTACCTCTGATGGGAAGATTTTTCTTTGAATATTTTGAATTTCTTAATAGCTTAGGCCAAGAGCATGCTCCTAGGAATGATCACATTGCTCATTCTCAATTTCCAATTATCATGAGTTTTTTGAATTTCTTCTAAAATTTTGGCAATAATTAGGTGGGTGACCATTACACACACCAAGAGTGGGAAAAATGCTACTTAACCTCTTCATCACCTCCACATTGAAGACTTGTTTGTTGAACAATTTTCTTAAAAAAAATGGTGCAATGCAACCACATTATTAGGGGTAAACAGTTTGGACCGAAGCTATGAACCGGGTACAAGAAACCGTGCAAAAAACTACCAAACCTGCAAGCATATTGGCGAGCAGTGAAGGAATAAGGCCTGCGAGCACTATGGCCCAATGAGTGTTTGAACCCTAGTGACCATCACTACAACCAAGCAACTTGACTAGTAAACCCCACCCTTATATGCAGTTTGTTGAACAATTCAATATTAATCATATCTTCAAATTTATTCTTGATAATTTGTATATCCAAATCCTAAATTCCACCTTATTCCATTGTATCAATGTTGAGTGATACGAGGTCATCTTGAGATTTTGTCTTTATTTGGTTACAATTCACTAAAAGATTATCTTTCTCTATTATAATTTGAATGATATTTGCAAGTTTCCATTCCATACTCTAAAACCACATTTCAGATTTATTCTCCTTAATATTTGAGAAAACCCTTTTAGCAATCAAGACAACAACTCATCTGATTCATCTCCTAGAGATATTTCAAAATTCCTTGCCATATTGTCTCTTTCTCTTCCATTATTTTTAATTATTTGATAACCTCTTCCTTTTGAAAAATTTCCTTGTCAAAAATTTCTTTAGTTTTCTTAATGAAGTTCAAAGCTTTCACTTTCATTTGATCCTCCCATTTTTTGATTAATTTTTTGTATGATTGGTATTTTTGCATGATCTTTATAACTATCTTCCTAATGATTCCTTCAAAAATAGGAATTGTAGAAGCAGGGGTTGAATATATGGGTAAGGTGAATGTATGATCCATAATAGACCTAAGATACAAGGTCAAAATTTGCACATGTTGCTTGAGTTGATCCTTTGACTGCTTCTATTTTTTTTTCCTTTGAATTAGATTGGCTACATACAACTAAAAATTGTGAATATTACCTACATATGTGACAGGACAAAATCACTTTCATTAGCTTCCTCGATATTTTTTTCTAAAATGGGTTGTGCCACTTCAATGCACATATTCTCATAAGAAGAATCAACTAGATGTAACTTTGGTATTTCTTTCTTTGGAAGATCTCTAAATTAGGTTGGCAGTTGTATCAAACTCTAGAATTACTAGTTTATCAACACTCCTTTTCTTTGCTAAGGCCTATTGCAACCATGAAGTAGCTAGAGTTTTTGAAGAACTTGGGATACTTGTAGTTGATGAATCAAGTGATGCAAGTGGATTAGTGACAAAAGGAAAAGAAGTATCTTTCATAATTGCATCGACAATTAGCAAAGATGAAGGATATATAATAATAGGGGAATGAGATTCATCATGACATGGAGAAATGATGAGAACAAAAGGAGATTAAAAAATTGTGAATTGATCCATGCCACTAGAATAAGCTTGAGGATCCATAGGCTATTGCTCTTTGGTTTCTTTTTATATAGGATTCAATGTCCTCCTTTTTGGATTTTATATTTTCTTTCTAATATTTGGAGCATCCTCACATATAGTTTTGAGATCAATATTTTTAGAAGGATCTTCATAATCACCACTTCTTTGCATGCTTTTATGAGAACTAGATATTATAGTAGAAGCTTAGGAAAGGGAAGAAGAAGAGGAAGAACCTTCTTGTTTATCACTTTTTCTTCTTGGTGAATCATCTTTTCCTGAAGGTATTGTGGTTGTGGCCTTGATGACTTTCCTCTTAGCCCAATGTTTTGATCTCTTGAGTATATGAGTAGTTCTATCATTAATGTACTTGAATTCTTTTTCCCAAATAATAGGTGGTAAATGCTATACTTGAATCTTTTCAAAATATATGAGATTGACAAAATATATTTCATCATCTTCAATCCCTTATATATCCCAGCCAAGCTTGAAATATTTAATCTACTTCAAAGTGAACCTCATCCAATCTTTCTTGCAAACCTCATAATAATCTTCACAATCTTTAAGAATGTCTTTACTTATGGGGAAATGAGAAAAACCTAGACTAAAATCCAAGTTATTTTTAACAATTTTTATTATTGAATGAGATCCTCATTATGTGAAAGTACATTTTTAGCTTTTCCAATAATCCATCAACATTTTGAGCATCAACAAAATACTTACATCTACAATGACCTAGGCCAATAGGAAATTAAATTCCTTCTTTCCTAATATCTTTGCACCTTTTGTTGACCACTCCAATTTTCCTATAGATCTCAATCAAGATTAACTTATCATCAACATAACTAGTCATCTTGTATGAATATTCATCATACCCTACTACCTATATGTATGTGAAATTTGGGAATTGGATGTAATAGCTACCCTATTTCTTGATTAGAATGGTTGCTTCTAATGAAATTCTAATTTCTATATTCCCTTCAAGTTTCTTGGTTGTCAACATAGTGAATGTTTCATTCACATTCCAAAAATGGATATAGTTTTGATCCAATTGGAGCTGCATATAATAGCTAGAAATTTAAGTGGTGTTATCATATATACCCTTAGTGTTGAGATTCAACCATATATTCATACTAGAAATCACATAGAAGAGATAAGATTCCATATAGAAATATTGATTATCTTTTAAGAAAGTCAACTAATTATGAAGAATATCACTGATAATCCCTCCCAAATTGATAAACCGGTTTCTTGGACATATGATAATTATAAGTAGGAATATTATAAGTAGGAATATCCATTTTTTGAAGTCTTTTGAATCTTTATTCCCCATCAACTTGTGAAGCAAAACAATCACATTCAAAACTTTTTTGATAAATATTAACATTTGCATAAATTTGGGCAATTGGGATTTTCCTCCCTTTGGTACTTGTAACCAATTCCTTGCTATGTTGTTGCGATAGTGATCCTTCTTCTTATCGAAGTGTACTTTTGCAATCCCTTTTTCTATATTCACAAACTACTCTTTAAGAGGCAACTTGAGAACAATCTCGATTGAAACACTATCTAGTTTAGCCACTCGTTTGCCATCAATAGTCTTGACCTCCCTGGTTTCTGATTGTAATCTTTCATACATTCCAAAACCAAGAATAGGCATTGAGCTAATGTTGGGAAGCCAACATCATGAGGTAATCTACATTTAAAAAATCTCTGAGATAGACGTGATCTCTTTCCATCTTCCATTGTTTTCCAAAAATTCTACAAGTTGATATGACTCAAAAAATCTCTATGATAGAGGTGATCTCTTCCCCTCTTCCATGGTTTTCCAAAAATTATGCTAGTTGATATGATCCAACTTTGTATCTATAATTTCAATAAATACGCTTTCCAACACTGATGAGAACTTGTACCCTTGATATTTTTATTTCATAAATGAGTCAAGATGATGTTGCTTGATCAACTCATTTACAAAGAACCTTTATCTTTGTGAACATTGTGCAATAATTCCATTCACAACCTCTCCTTCGAGATGTTCTCAAATTTATTTCTATGTATCTGCAATATCATCATATTCTGCATACCTCGTAAATTAATAAAATTATATCACGCCCAAACTCAATCTTGAAATCTTATATGATATGCAAGTGGCTTAGAGAATTACACAATCTAAAGCAAAACCCGTTTGGTGGATGTGAAGACAAAAACAGATATAAACAAATCTTTCACTACACTTTGTTCCTATGTTTCCATATGCTTATTCTAGTATAAGCATTCAACATCTGAATAATACAAAGTTGATATTGATGTACACTTTCTAGATACATTTGCTTGAAAAATCCCCTTTACGTAATCTGTCTAGGAATTCACGTGTCCTGCATGTGCTTCCAAATTACATGCATTTGCGTTGGCTAGAGAGAGATAATGGTAAAGTGGGAATGATTTTGAAAATCCTTTTAATCGAACCCATTAATGCATATCCAACAATATGCATACATGCGGTAGGTTTTTCTAACTTCGGCAGAAGTCTAGAATTTCTAGCTCCATCTATACATCATTCCATGATCATTGCATTCCATCAATGGTATTCGGTCATAGCTAGTGCCTCTACAGTATGACATGCATACCCCGCTTTTAAGATAATTTATCTCCCACTTTCTTTTATACTGTAATGGGAAAGAAAAGTATAAGATCATAAGCTACGCAATCAACCTCCATGACCATTTGATCAACTTCAAAAAGTATTAACTTCTGATAAATAATAAGCAATAATAACTACTTGCTTGATGTAATTAGTCAGATTTAAAGTTCAATAATTCCCTACACGATACAACTATCTCCAAACTTCAAAGCTTAACATGATTAAGTCACTATTTTGTAGGATATGAAGGGGGGAGGATAAATCAGAAAACAAAATGTTGATCACAATATAAACGTTACAATGATTTTTTTGAACTGCTACAAAGACCTGAGTTGCTGCTCATGAGTATGTACTCCATTATATCATTTGACTATTGTTGGAGCTTCTGCTCCTTAACAAACATAGAGCCATTCAATCTCCTTACAGCTCTGCGGAGCTGGACTCCATTTGAGAGTGGTTTACAAAATACAGATCCAACTATATATAGAAACCTAAGGTTCAGCAGGACAGTCAACAATACATAAAATAATATATTACTTTGTACCCAGAAAGCGTGTGAGAGCTGGATGAGTTATTATCAAATCATTTCAAATCTTTATCAACATCTATCTTCAAAATTTGTCTTCAATGCTGATACTGACTGAGATCCAATGTTGATATGTAGAGTGTCAGATTTTAAAGGAGGAGGATAAACAAAACATAGAAACACAAATTGATAGCAGGTTTCAAATCATTCGATTAAACACCATTATAGAGCAGATACAGAGGAGAATAAAATGAAAACAAGCAATAAACAACAACCCAGTAATTTATATTAATCAAAATTCTATTTTTCTTTTACAGAGCTTTCTGCGTTCTTTCATCATCAGCTTCATTACAGACTTTTTCTTTTCTTTTCTTCTCTTGAGAGCTATATCCTTCTTCTCTAAGTTACGCAACTACAAAACCACACATATAGAACCTAAAAGCATCTTCTATAGTCTTCAATATAAACATAAAATAATATATTTCATTTCACCCACAAAACATGTGAGGCCTGCAGGAGAGTTAATGCAAATTCATTTCATGTCATTTCCAAAATCTCACTTCATAGGCAGTCTTTAATGCTAGGACCAATTTGTGATCCAATGCAGATATGGTGGTTGAAAGTCTTCAATGTTGAGATATCCTGCAGATACGAAGTATATTGCTCTGACAGGTATAGCTAGAGTATTAAATGGAGCAGGTGAGATTATATCTCCAACATTCCCCCTTAATCTCAACTGCGATTATTCATCTCAAAAATTTCCGGAGCATCCACCTTCATTTCTAGTTTTGAAACTTCTGGAGCATCCACCTTCATTTCTAGTTTTGAAACTCTCAGAGCATCCACCTTTATTTTTGGAGCAACCATGTTCCAATTTCAAACATTACTTACAAAGTGTTGCAGCATTTGGCTATGCTATTTCTTTACTCATTGACAACTTTAATTGACCTTTTATGACCTCATACAACTGAGATTTTCCTGAGATCTTTTGATCTTTTATAAAATCCTCTTTATTTCATTGTTCTTGTTCTTGTATAAAAATAATTGTGAGTTGTGTTGCTCTGTCTTCTTCCTCATCTTTTATAGCAAAGCTTCGATGCTATGTCTTCTTCCGTACACCACGTTCTTGCTTGTTGTAGAGCTGTGTTGCTCTCTTTCTATTTTTTTTGTCTGTGACTTGGATCCTCTTGGTTGTTTCTACAACAATCTCCTTCTATCATGGCAACATCTTCAACTGATTTATAGCGACCTGCATTTCTCATTCCACTTGGCAGCAACTTCACTTTTGTTGACTTCTTTTACTGATGATATGAAATCAACGATGTGATTTTTTGTGTGCTGCTACACAAGGTATATTCAACTGACTTTTATCCTTTTTTTTTTTTTTGTTCCTTTGAACATTCCCTCTAAGTCTTGTGCCTTTCTGATTTTTTTTTATCACATTCAAAATTTCTGGAGCTAAATTTCTAGAGCAATGTCTTTCTAGAGCAAAACTTTTGGCGCATCACAACTTTCTATGTTGTTGCTGCAGATATTCCAAAGCAACTGTTCTGTTGAAATTTTCTGGAGCTTCTTCCTTTGCCTTTTTACTGATGCTTCAGCATCTACAATCTTTTTAATTTTTGTTTCTCCAACAGCTGCTGTTGTATCAACCTTTGAATTTTTGCAATAGTAGCTTCAACTACTTCTCTAAGTCTTTGAATCTCCTTGAATATGGCCCCTTGCATATGGGGCATCCAACACTCAAACTTGGAAGCTCTTGTGGCTTCTTCCTGCACTTCTGTGTTTTTTGTTTGCAACCATGTTTTCTTAATTTTTCAATAAAAATTGTCAAACCATTTTCAACTTTTAATAATGATGCCATTCATTTGGCATTTTTCAACTGCTACAGTAGTTTCTCCAACTCTTTGTTTCAAAACATCAACATGGGACTTTCAATATCTTCACAATCTGAAAATGTCTCATTAGACAGCAATTTCTTTTCACTCAAAATATTTTTCAGCCCTTTTAAACATTCATACCTTTTATGATTGCTCTCATTTTTCACATATGAAAATTTGTAGAATTGTTTGAACATACCTGTAAGCTTCTTCCAACTTGAACGATAGACCCATTCACAATCCATTCTTATGCAATTTGTCATTGATTCATTCTTCCAATCTTTGTTCAAACACATTTTCTCACAATGATTCTTTAATCCACATATGTTGCAAGGATGTAAATTCCAACACTTATCCTTGTTATGACCTTTTCTGTGGCAATGTGTACACTCAACACTCTTCATTTCTCGAACAAATTTACCTACTCTTGTAGGATTATTTCCTTTTCCTAGGACATACCCGAGACCTTCATAATTTGGCCTCATTGATGGCTCAATTGGCTGTCTCATTCCTTGTTCTTGTTTTGCTAATCCATCTCCTTTGTATCACATTCTTTTCATAATTTTCATACCAACATTGTCATCAAAACAAATAACATTTGCAAAATCAAATTCAAACTCATTAACATGTTTATCTTCATCCATACAGTCTTCTTCACAAATGATTTCAACAAAGTTACACTTATCATTTGATTGATCAAAACACAAATCATTTGTATCACAAGAAATATCACACACAGATGGCTTTGTCTTCAAACAATCATTTTTTTGCTGCAATTTTAATATATATTTTTTTTGAAAACTGTGTTCTTCTTCTAATTTTTTCATATTTTGTTTCAAATCTTCAACAAACTTCAGCTTGTTTTGTATTTCCCCTTTTTCTTTTTTAGACAATTTTAATTTCTCTTCCAATTCTGCATTTTTCTTTTTGACTTCATCCAATTCTTTACTCAAGGCATCATTTTCACATATAATTTCATATTTCCTTGCTACCAATTCTAAATTGCATTTCTTAACATTTAGCAATTCTTCTTCTAAAACATCTTTTGTAGTTACTAAATTCTCATTCTCTTTTTTAACTCTTTTTTCTACTTTCCCCATCTGTAACAAACAATTTCAACTTACCTTACTTGATTTCGTTACAGAGACTTATTTTTCAACAGCTTCGAGTGCCTTCACTCTATTTCTTCACAATTTCTTTTGACTAATAAAACTCCTTCAACAGCTTCAGTTGTGCTTACAATGTCAACAAAGTCTCTTCTTTAAACATTGGATGCTATCTATCTTCATAGATCTGATATCCTCCTTGCAGCGGTTTCTTTGACTTCTAATCTTCCTTTAACAACAATCTCATCTCTTTTCTTTGATGATAAGGCTGAGAGAATAAAAACAGAGGAAAAATAGAGTACCCCAAACTTGCTACAGCAATACAAATTTTTCATTCAACTTGAATCCTTTGCAAAAATAAACAACAATAGATTTACCAGTTGCAGCTCCTTTTAGAAAGTCTCCTTTGATATTTATTCGGGGACTTTGATAACCTTTGTCTTCCCTTCAATTTGCAAACACCGATGACTTGAAGCAGTAGGACCTTTCTATCAACAACGATGACTTCTTTTGATTGGGCTTCAAAAAGCAATCTAGGGTCACTTTCTTTCTTCAATCTTGTATCTCATGCTCCCCCTTTAGACTTTAAATTCAAAAAGATCTAATATTCTTTCTTTAACACATTTAGATCACAAAATGCATTCTTTATTTTTTTTACAGCTTCATTAACTGCCTCTTGATAAATTTTCTTTGGATTGCACTTCAAAAGAACTTCATCTATTTCAAAATCTTCAAATCCTTAACAATGACTTCTTTTAGGCTCTACAACATGCAGAGTTCCTCCTTTATTCTACAATATCTTCACACTTGTTTGACCTGCTTAACAAACTACCCTTTTTATTTTCCTAGCATACACACTCTTTAGTGGTAGTTTCTTCATTGGCGATGGTGCTCCTGAACAGAGAGCTTCTTCTTGGTCAGCAAGATATTCTTATACTTGTCTTCAAGAAACCTTACAATAGCATGAGGGTTGGAGCCAATTATTTCCTTAAGGCTACTAATTCTTCTTTACAGGGATCTATCATTATGAAATGGCTAGGGATTTCCTTTGTACAACGATTTTCAGCAATCTTCCTAAGATCAGCAATTTTGGCACTTCAAAAACTCTTACTGCAATCCTCTATTTGAGTAGATAATTAACTTTACTCATATTCCTTATATCCAACTAGCGTGACTCTCCACACAGCCTCTTTCTACCACTCTACGTTATCTCTTCACGCCTCTTCGTAGCTTCTCTTACCTTTCAAACATGGTGTGGCCTAGCTTCTCCATTTTCCCATATGTTCTCACCCAAAACTCTCTTCTATTTGCAGCTCCGTGCCCACTTTCTCACAAGCTCTCTCTCCCTCCTTGCGTGCCACAACCTCTGGTTTTTTTATGTTTTTTGAAATATGCCTTAACCCGTTATTTTCTCCTTTCTATCGGGGTTCTCTTCCAATTCTGTATACACAAGTTTGTGGCCTCTTGTAACAACTTCTTCTTTAGGTGATTACCACTGATCTGGACTCTAATCTCTTAAATAGTGTTCTTCAGCAATAAAAATAGTGATCTAAAATTCTTTTCTGGCTACTTCACACATTCCTTTAAAAATCTGCGAATTCTTCTAGCCTTCATTAACCTTTCTTTTAGGATTCATTGACCTTTTGGTTTCAAAAAGCTACAACTACAGCTGGCAACTGCAATTCCTTCAACACCAACACTCCATTGCTCCCCAGGCCTTCAAGATCTTCTACCATCAAGCTCTGATACCAGATGTCAAATTTTAAAGGGGGAGGATAAACAAAACATAGAAACACAAACTGATAGCAGGTTTCAAATCATTCAATTAAACACCATTATAGAGTAGATACAAAGGAGAACAAAATGAAAACAAGCAATAAACAACAACCCAGTAATTTATATGAATCAAAATTATGTTTTTCTTTTACAGAGCTTTCTGGGTTCTTTCGTCATCAACTTCATTACAAACTTTTTTTTTCTTTTCTGCTCTTGAGAGCTATATCCTTCTTCTCTAAGTTACACAACTACAGAACCACACATATAAAACCTAAAAGCATCTTCTAGAGTCTTAAATATAAACATAAAATAATATATTTCATTTCACCCACAAAACGTGAGGCCTGCACAGGAGTTAATGCAAATTCATTTCATGTCATTTCCAAAATCTGGCTTCATAGGTAGTCTTTAATGCTAGGACCAATTTGTGATCCAATGTAGATACGGTGGCTAAAAGTCTTCAATGTTGAGATATCCTGTAGATATGAAGTATATTGCTCTGACAGGTATAGCTGGAGTATTAAATGGAGCAGGTGAGATTATATCTCCAACATAGAGGATATTAGAAGATAGGTATTATTGGAGAATTTAATGAAGCAGTTGAGAATATATTTCCAACACTCCCTCTTAATCTCAATTGCAGACATTGATGCTTCAACATCTACAATTTTCAAATTCCATGGATCGAATTTAGGAAATCCCAGGTTTTCTATTGGGATGCTCTAACCACAAGTTTTGTCCTTCTTCTCATTAGTCCATTGTCAGTTCAAGTGTTTTCTTTAACACCTCTCTTTGAACTACACTGCTGGTGCTCGAGGATTCTAACATCAGTTGGCTCTGTTGACCTTATTCACTCAAATACATAATGTTATCCTCCTTTGATCTTCTGATCTCTTTTCACAGTTCCTCTTTCATTTTCCTTGCAGTCTCCTTTCTCGACTGTAAACTATTCTTTCATCCATACAGCAGCCTCACAGGACTCTTACATTCTCAAATGACGTCTTCTCTTCTTGAAATCGACAGCTTCGATCTCTCTTCCATTTCAAAAGACCAAAAAAAAAAAAATCTTTTGCAGCTTCCCTCATAACAATTTTTAAAACCAGAATCGAAGTTACCTTTACTTCTGAAGATTTATTTTAACCATTGATCTGCAACCACCTTTGAGCTACATCTAACCTTTGACTAGCATCCTTTGTCTTCCAACAAAATCTTTTGTCTTTGAACGGTGGCTACAACCAAGTTTTCAGACTTCTTCACCACCTTCCATGATGACTTTTGTGATCTCCTCAATCTAATTTGAGCAATTAATCAGCTGTGTTGCTCTTCTTCTTTAAGTCTTCTAGGCAGCCTTTCTCCTTCCTCATTCCTGCGATTACCTTTCATTCTGCAAGCTATACTTGAGAAAAAAATAGAAAAAACATTATGACTGAGCTTAGCACACACTCTTTTCGCAGCAGCAATCTTTTTTCTTGGCAGCTTCTTTTGCTGGTGACTCCACCAAAATCTTCATGCTCTCCAGGTCTTTAGGCTATGATACCAATTGTACGATATGAAAGGGGAGGATAAATCAGAAAACAAATAGAATAATATTTTATGTTGTTCAAAGACCTCAGCTGCTGCTCATTCAAACATACTCCATTATATCATCTGACTATTGTTGGAGCTTCTGCTCCTTAAGAAACATAGAGCAATTCAATCTTCTTACAGCTCTGCGGAGCTGGACTCCATTTGGGAGTGGTTAACTAGTTTAGTTATTTTATTGCTTAATATATCTATATTACATCAATAGATATTTACATTGCAATAGATATTTACATTGGTGCAAATTTAATATCACTGTATTAGACAAAGTGCCTTAAAATGTTAATGGATTTGTTTAAAGAGTTTCTAAACTTTGAAGAATATGCAAATGCATAGACAAGGCTGGCCATTGGTTTGATAGAAAACCTCAAAGGTTTGACAGAAAACCTCAAAGAGACTTGGTACTTCGAAAAATTTCAAGCAATTAAATGTACTCGCAGGTGTAGTGTCAAATGCTACGACCTCTACTTACCACATTTTCCAGCGTGAAGGTGAGAGCTCTCAAATTAGGTGCAAAAATCGATCAAGGCATAATTGAAAATCAATTTTCCCTGGGCATGTGCAACCCTACCAGTTGTACACGAACACTTCACAAAATGCCTTCAAAATGGCAAGACCCTATTTGTTAAAAATGCCATTATTTCATCATCAAATTCTTTAATGTTATATTTTTAAATACATAATGTATGAAACTTATACAAACTTTTACAAATGCAATTCTCTTAGAATAATCTATATGCATAAGGTCCAGAGATATCTAACTATTTAATTTGTAAATAATTTATTAAATTTTTTATTATATTAAATTTCTTATTTAAATATGATGATGCAACATATCTCTTCCTCAAGTTATCTATCACATACAAACCAACTCAACTATCAAACTTTCACCAAAAGAAAATCATGAAATTAATCCTACAACACATCATATCATACGCTTTACAACTCAATAATAATTTTGTTGTGCACATCATATAATGCAACTTTACAACTTAATAATTTTGTGGAGCACATCATATAATACACTGTGCAGGAACAATCTTATTAATAATCCATACCGCCCATGCCACCACCACCCATAGCTGGAACATCTCTCTCATCCTTGGGGATTTCGTAAATACTAGAAACCATGGAACCAACGATTTCCTTAGAGTACCAATTTGTATGTAAATAGCACATTACACGCCAGAATGCTGTCAGAATATCATCACTATTTACAAGGGCAACATAATAGAAAAATATTCTTACCTTGCAGCATCAACCAATGCAGTTCTAATTACTTTCTGTCTGTAGGTGGGGCAGAGGAGACAAGATATTATCACAAATGCGCTGCTGCGCACAATATCTATTGCCTGAATAAAACAATTACAACTGCCTCTATTTAAAGAGGTCTTAGAAGTATCTGGAAATCTCCATATTCAAAGCACATGTGTAGAAGAATAAACTGTAGGTCGGCAGTAGAAGTTTCTAGCTTAAATGTTGGATGAGATATGACTACACAACAGAGGATACAGAGTTGTCAGAGGATACAGAATTGTCAGGATCAGCTGGCATAATTAAATGAGTAGATGCGATTATAATTTCCAACACTCCCCCTTAATCGCAACTACGAATTCTGATTTTTTTCTGGTCTCTTGTTGACTTCGCATACAAGTGGTTTTAGCTAACCACAAACCTCGCATACAGGTGGTTTCCGATTACCACAAACTAACATATTGAAACTAACATATGAGTGGTTTCAGATTACCACAAACTAACATATGAAACTAGCATGAGTGGTTTAAGATTACCACAAACTAACAGAGGTGGTTTCAGTTGACCACAAACTAACTTACTTACTAGTGGTTTTTAGATGACCACAAACTCACATGATGGGGAAACTAATGCACACCTTAAACACAGACAACTAGTATCCTCCTCAGATTTTTTCTCTTTAAAAACTCATTTTTCTTAATTTATTCTGCAGACTTCAAATATGCATTTCTACACAATCTTTCACTCTCTCAACCTATACACCTAGATTCGAGTTCTTCTGACTCTTCAACAAACACAACTGCTTTTCAAAAATTGAATTACTCGCCTTTTATTCTGGCGTCCTTCAATCAGTGATTTCTCCTTCTAAGGCGACTCTTTGATAGGTCTATGTTCCTTCTTTCTTTTGGCAGCAATATCTAACCTTATTTTGCTTGGGCGGCAACTCCTTACTTGGACGGACTGCTTTCTCCACGGACTGCAGCTTGAAAAACAAGTTCTTCAAAAAAACTTTTTTATACTTTCCAATCGGCTATCTCAGACTCTTTCTTTGGCAGCTCCTCTTCATTGAAAAACGACGACCTCATCCTTGACAGCTACGAATTTCTCCAGACCTTTGACAACTTCTTTGCTTAACAGCAACGACTGCTGCAACTATACTTCCAACGACTTTGTTTCTAGGCTGGACTAACTATTTTCACTGAGATGAAATCCTCCTTGCAATGGCCACAATTGAAAAAAATTATGTGCCTCTTTGTCGGCTTCTTCAAACTGCAACACTCCATGATCTTTCTTCTTCACAAGTCTGGAGCAGCGAGCATACTTAAACAGCTGCGAGGATCTGTATTTGACCCGGCAGGCCATGAGCCCCGGCATCTCCACCTTGGCCAGATCTAGCTCCATGCGGCCAAGGCCCGCCTGCGATATATCCTTCACATCTCCTCGGCAAAAACTGGGATCTTTATTGGGGGACGGCTTTCTTAATAGAGGCTCCTTCATTTTCCAAATCAGCGGCTAAACAAGCCATGGATAGACACAGCAATTTCCATGATCTTTTTGTCAACTTCAAACAACAAGTCTCTACCGAAATCTTCTGCACCTTAGGGTCTCCAGGCTCTAATCCTTGCACAGCTTCCGCTTCTACATGTGGGCAGTTTCAATCTCGTATTTGACAATGACTTTCTTCAAATGACAGACCCACGAATTCTTTGAACCATTACTTTGGTAGCCACACTTACAACAACTTCATTTATTTGTTTGACTGCAAACCAAAAAACCACGTTCTGCAAAAAAAAAATCTTGTACTGGCCTCTTCTCAACAGCCTATGGACCTCAACACAAAACCCACAAAACTCTATACCCAGTGAGCCTGACCGACGTAGCTCTGATACCACTTGTAGGTGGGGCAGAGGAGACAAGATATTATCACAAATGTGCTGCTGCGCACAATATCTATTGCCTGAATAAAACAATTACAACTGCCTCTATTTAAAGAGATCTTAGAAGTATTGGAGATCTCCATATTCAAAGCACGTGTGGAAGAATAGACTGTAGGTCGGCAGTAGAAGTTTCTAGCTTAAATGCTGGATGAGATATGACTACACAACAGAGGATACAGAGTTGTCAGAGGATACAGAATTGTCAGGATCAGCTGGCATAATTAAATGAGTAGATGCGATTATAATTTCCAACACTTTCAAAGGATCAATAATTCCTGCCTTAACTATGTCAACATATTCACCTGGTCCAAAAGCAGGAAATGCCTTTTTACTGGGCTCATTATAAACATCAGCTACATTATATACACCCAAATGTTCGCTTTAAAAATGAATTTGAGATTTTTAAAAACGAAAAAAATGAACATTTTTCTTCAGAAAATTTTTTTTCTAACTATTTTGAATACTCTACTCACCTTTGGCGGCATCATAACCAAGAGCCATATTATCTCAAGAATATTCAACATCCAGAATCAGAATTCTAATGGTAGATGCCATATAAAACATTATCAGATTAGAAACTTCAAATGGGCATTGCATCTCACACCTTCACTGCATTCTGAATAATCTGCACTCCAATCTTCTGGTCAAAGTTAGCAGTTTGAAGTTTATCTAGTTCCTTTGATGCATATAAAAGGGCAACACAACCTGCAGGAATAGCAGTTTTAAGCTTGAAATAAGCAATCTTTGCTTTACTAACCACATTTGTGTATTAAAGAATAGTATACCCCTATTGACATAATGTTGACCTAGCAGAATACCCTCTTCCACTGTTGCATTCGTGGCATTTAAAGCATCTGTAAGTCATCTTTTTTCTCCCCATCTTCTACAAAAGAAAAGCAGGACTGATAAAATTATAAATAAAATTAACTTCTTGTTATTCTTCTATACTTAACTGTACTTGAACAGCAAATTACAAGCAATCAAGTTCATAAAGTTTTGCCCACCTCTCCTGATACTTCTCTTTGTCATAGTCTGATGTGCTTGTTTCAAGAGCAGCCCGAATCTGCTTGCCATGATGATTACACAGTTAATACAGGATGCGCATGAATTGGCCACTTTCAGATTCACAAATGAAAAACACAGACCTGCTCGCCTCTTTCCTCTATGCTCTTTTTGTCACCACCTCCATCAAGAATAATTGTATCATCCTTGGATACAGTTACCTATCACCACCATAAGCAGATAAAATTTAAACATAACAATGCTAACAAAACACTCGTCTAGCTAGGTCCACCCAAATTGTAATAATGGAAAAAGCTCTGAATCCACGGCGGCATACGAAACCAGCACCGGCACCAACAACCACACCACCAAGACACATTTCACCGACTTGTCAAGCCTTTCGATGACAGCTTAAATCTACCAAAGATTTCTCTTTTTTCTGTTCTTTTCTCCCTCAAATTCTTTAACAACCAGAAAATGTATATCTAATGCTGTTTTTGTTGTTACAGGCTTGCCGTCAGTGAAATGCCCCCGTATCGTTTGTCTCGCGTGGCCAAGGATCAGTAAGCGGCAGGTTTTTCAGCCACTCAAACCTTTATTTAAATTTAAGCTGTCAAATACATTTTGATGTACACATACAGAATGCCGCAGCAATGCAACGTCTATAGGCGTAACAAAATACAGATTCAACGATATATAAAAACCTAAGGTTCAGCACAACAGTCAACAATACATAAACTAATATATTACCTTGTACCCAGAAAGCGTGTGAGAGCTGCGCTGAGTTATTATCATACCATTTCAAATCTTTTAGAATCTTTACCAACATCTATCTTCAAAATTTGTCTTCAATGCTGATACTGACTGAGATCCAATGATGATACGTAGAGGATATTAGAAGACAGGTGTTGTTGGAGAATTTAATGAAGCAGTTGAGAATATATTTCCAACATAATTGATATATGGTTTCAGGCAAATTCACAGTCAATAATTTATCATTGAAAAATTCACTGTCAACAATTTACTCCGAAAATTCATTGCCATGGCATATTCATCTTGTGAAAAATTCACCACCAGCAATTCAGGATAATTCATTGCATTAATATTTTTTAATATATAATTCAACGACATTGTGATATTTTTTTGCAAAAGAATCATTTCCACGACATTAATAATAGAGATGACTCATATTGTTGTATAATTGGTTTACTAGAATAAAATAAAATATATTGAAAAACGTTTTCATTTTTATCATCATAAATCTAAATTTCTAATTATATATGTGATGAATTATCCACGAGATGAATTAGTCATGACGATGAATTGTTTGACGTAAATTGTTTTCGAACGATAAATTGTTGACAATGAATTTTCCTAGAACCTTGATATATAGATCATCCTCATATTGCACATGCTTGAATGATATCATTTACTTATATGTCGCTAAAAATCTCTAAAGCCTTTTCTTCAAACTATTATGTACACTGGTAATGGTTGTGGGGTTTGGCTTCATGCTTGCCAATACATTTGCTTGAAAGTTTATGAATCCTTTATTGATTTTATTTTGTGCATGTCATGAACCTTACATGTTGCAAGCTTGGAGTGGAGACGTTTATCAAATTCATAGATCTCGTTTTCTTTCAACATTTACTCGTAGATCAACTAAGACAAACATCTCTCCCTTGACACATGAAATTCATGTTTAATCTTCAAAATGATCTATAAAACAGCTTTTAAAGACTTTATCTATGACATCATAAAGAGCATATTATCATTCAATATCCTTCATGCAATTTACACCCTCCTTAAACCTACATATTGCATTAACAACGAAGTGATTGTATTTGGAAATTGTTCTATTATGCTTCGCTGGACCTGTGAAATCGCATGCCGTACCTTCAAGTCTTAACTTTTGCAAACTATGTGTTACGTTTTGATTTCATGGAGGCACCTAAATAAAGTTTTCTAAATTGTAGTTCCATCTCCACGGAATATGTTGCTTTGATTTATTAATACCTTTGATTTTAAAGTGGAGGAAAATAACTGAAAATGGGTTGTGAAAATGCACAACCCCATTTTCTAAATTAAGAATTTGGGTTGTGAATTTTCACAATTCATATTTGGGTTAACATGGGTTGTAAAAATTCAAAACCTCATTTTTGCTTTTTAATTCAAATTATAAATTTTTTAACTTGTTTATAATTTTATTTTTTTTAATTTTTCTATTTTATTTTCCTTTAATTACTGATTGTATTAAAATAAATAATTATTCAAACTTGAGTGTTGATATTTTATATTGTGTCACTATTTTCACACATCCAATGTGACCGGCTAAAATGGTTGGAGAAAATATTTAGGAACTATAATTTACTCTTAACTTATTAAACTCAAATTCATTCTTCACTCATCCATACACAAAATGCACATAATTTCTCACATGTAATAATAGCATTCATCTTTCCAATAAAAAGTAAACTAAAATAAATTGTAAAAAAAAATACTAAATATGAAAAATAAAACTTATAAACTGCTCTAACATTATATTGAAAAGAATTGAACAAGTAGTGAACAGCAAACTGAAAAATGCACATAATTTCTCACCTTCAATGTGTAATAATAACATTCATCCTTCCTATACAAAATCAACCAAAATAAATGATAAATAAAAGCACTAAATATGAAGAATAAAACTTATAAAACTACTCTAACACTATATTCAAAAGAATTGAACAGCGGGATGAAAGAGTGAACAGGAGAAAGAGTGAACAGCAAACTGAAAAATGATAGACTGCAATATTATTCAACTGTATGATCTGTTATATAAAGAGTTTTAGACAGCAGCCAAAGAAAATAAAATCTCATGCACTACAGTTTTAATATGATTTAAAACTAAGAAAAACAAAAAACAGCGAAATAATTGATCATGCAATCTTCAAAATAAGCCCTTTGTTGACGCACACAGAGATAATGTTCCTATTTCACCGCAATTCTTTCTCAGTCAACATCAATTTCTCAAGATCACAGTTGAGGCATCTCGCTTCCTTCAATTTATTTCCTGATATGAGAATTTTGATTTCTGTAGATGGTTTCTGCAGATTCAACAACTGGTTAACAAATCGGCGACCGTTGATGCCATCGAATCCTTTATTCCGGGAAGCTAATAATGTTTTCATAGCAGGAGCCAGATCGAAAAGATAGTGAAATAAAGGTAAGATCTCCTCATGAGCAATTGAGGTTATGTTGAGATGAATCCACTTTAGCTTCTTCAACTTTATATTCTCATAAAACTGACGCGAGAATCGCTGCATTGCACCATCAAAAGACAAAGCAAGAAGACAAAGCAAGAATATCAATACGTTAGATACAAAAAATGAAAGAAATATAACAGACATGTGATTCTAATGTTTTTAACGAATTTTCCCTCCTCTAATATTAAAGAAGCGGTTGCCAATTTGCAACACTTCCAATTTAGTTTGAAAGATCAGAATTACAATATTTGCAATAAAATAATCCATTAAACACTTACCATTGCCGCCCACTCAGCTTTGTGTATACATATTTGTTCCAAATCTGGAAATTCTCTTAGAATCATTAGATCGCGCAAAAAGAAACACCCGTGCGTGAAGGTAATTTTTCTCAGCGATTTGAGAGTTGTAAATGCTTCAAGTTTTACATTTGTGCATAGACTTAAACATTCTGGCAAGTAGAAATCTATCTCCACCCTATGAAATGTGTCTTTTATTACAAGGCTCTGTAATCGCGCGCAATTTGCTATCATTGCTTTGATTTGAGAGGAGAGATTGAGAGAAATAAGACTGTCAGAACATATCTTTAATTTCTCAAGTCCACTGCAATTACCAACGATCAAAATTTCCAAAACTGGACATAATTGCAACATTAGCTCAATGATCTTGTCATTCAGCTCTACATTATAAAACTTCAGAGTTGTTAGGCTGGCGAAGCCACTGAAAGAATCGGGCGTGTTAGTGAGAACAAAATGCTTGAGAGCCAAAGATCTGAGGGTGTGACATAAAAAAATGGATGTGGGAACCTCAAATTTAGACAGCTGTGACTTGTTATTCTCAATTCTAATTTCTCTCACATCTTTCAAAGCAGCACGACGAATCCATTCATAAATCATGTCACTTGTACAACACGAACGAATATTATTGAGCTCGAAAAATTCAAGGGAACCAGAATGAAGCTCAAAAATACCATCAATTATATTCTGGAATCCATGGGGGCTACATGATGAAGAGAAGAAATCCCATGAAAATTTTAGGTTTTGTAAGAACTTCCAAAGGAACTTCCATCTTTTAGAGACAACAGAACAACACACTGCTTGTTTCAAGGAGATTTTACTGAGAATGAAGATCAGTAAGTTATCTGGTAAATCATTTATGCTTAGTCCTTTTCTTTTACAAGCCATAACTTCCCTTTTGCAAGCCATGAGAGATTGCTGCACTGAGAGAAATTAATGGGCTTTGTAAATATTTATTGTAGAATAGGGTAAAATCAAGGTACAAAACATGAATCCATAAAACTCAAACCCTAAATACCCTTATTGTAGAATAGGTAAATCAAAGTACAAAACATGAATCCATAAAACTCAAACCCTAAATACCCTAAACCAATAATGAAGCGCAAATGAATATAGAAACATAAAATAACAAATAATATTACCACAATTCTTATGCTATGGTTGATTCACCTCCATTGTCCTTCTCCATCTTGCTTTATATGCTTATTGCCCTCAGATTCTTAGTATGCAACAATAAGCCTGATGATAATGATAGAAAAATATTGAAATGACAATGGCAGGTCTCTTTTATATAAAACCAAATTGGAATGAAGGGCTAGGATTAATATATTCAATATGATATGAAAATCAATGGTCAAGATTGAAAGATATAATATGAAATAGGGTTAGGGATGACTTGGTTAAGGATGGATGGTGGAGATTAAATTATAGAATAATTCAATCAAGGGTGGAAATTAATTGAGATGTGAAAAGATAAGAATGAAATTAATTCACATGTGAAGAGATAAAAATGTCACGGATAAAGAGGTGGCTGAAATAAATTAAATAATTATAAATATTTAGTTTGAGAGGGAAAGTGAATAATTAAATAATTTAAAATAACAATTTAATAATAGAGGAAAGGGAAAAGTTGACTTTTAAAATTAAATAATTATTTAATTTAAAAGTGGAGAAAATGACAAAATATTAAATAATGAAAATAATTATGTTGGCACAGATAGAGACAAACAAAAGCAATGAAATGCATAGTGAAATGAAGAAATATGCACAAACAGAGATAAAAGGAAATCTGGAGGAATCAATATGCCGAGTTTTTATTAATGCCTTTAATCAAAAGCAGAGTTGCCTGTGCTCCTATGTTGATACATTCATTCCATCATTTTTTTTCATCAAAAACAGAGTACCCCAGAACCAAAAACATTTTCAAAACAGAGTTACATTTCTAGCAATGAAGAAGTTTCTAGATACATAAAATAAGAAGTGTCTAGATGCATCAAAGAAGATAGAAGAAAGAGTAGAAGGAGGGAAGAAGAATTAAATGCAATTGTTGAGGCAGTTGAACTACAGTGGTAGTGGAGATTACTGATGTCCAACTGGAGCACCACGTCAATCAACACTCCCCCTTAATCTTCACTGCCATGCTTATGAAAATCATGATTTTTAGATAGGGCAATTGTTGAATTATTATCACAAAATTTTTCTAAAGGTTCTTCTTGTGGATTCCTTAAATCTAAAAGTACTCTTCTCATTCATACTGCCTAGCAAGCTGCTAATGTGGCTGCAACATATTTCGCTTCATCTTATGAGAGTGTCACAATTGGTTGTTTCTTTGATGCCTAAGAGATTGCACCTAATTCTAGATAAAAGATATACCCTGAAGTTATTTTTCTATCATCCATGTTGCCTCCCCAATCACTATCTGTATATTAGATTAGTTTGTAATCATTTGAAGATGTATACAAAATTCCAAAGCTCTTTGTTCTAGCTATATACCTTAAAACTCTTTTACCAACTTTCCAATGTGATTCCTTTGGTTTGTCCATGAATCTGGAAATGAGACTAACCCCATACATGATATTCAGTCTTGTGGTGGTTAGATAGATAAGGTTGCCAACTAATCTTTAGAATAAAGTTGCATCAACACTAGGACTTTTGTCATCCTTGCTAAGTTTTAAACCCAAAGCAATGGGTGTAGGAGCTAGATTTATATTTTCCATCTTAAATATCTTCAACAAATCATTAGCATACTTGCTTTGACATATAAAAATGCCTTCATCATTTCAACTTACCTCTATACCAAGAAAATATCTCATGAGCCCCAAATCAGTCATATCAAATTCTCTTTCCATGGTTGCCTTGAATGAGTTAAATGACATGTTACCTGTGAATATCAAATCATCTACATACAAGCACACTATCAAGATTTCTCCTTCATCATTCACTTTGACATACAAAGTTGGTTCATTGCCACACTTGTTAAACCCATTGTTCACAACATATGAATTTATTCTGCTGTACCAAGCTCTAGGAGCTTGTTTCAAACCATATAGTGCCTTTTTTAGTTTGTATACCTTATGTTCTTCTCCCAAAACTTCATAATTGGGTGGTTGTTTTATAAACACTTCTTCTAAAATGCCATTCAAAAATGTTGATTTAACATCCATTTGGTAAACCTTCCATTTTTTTTGAGCTACTATAGATAAGACCATTCTAATGGTATCCAATCTTGCCACGGGTGTGAATGTTTCATTGTAGTCTATGCCTGGTTGTTGTGTGAAGCCTTTAGCTATAAGTCTTGCCTTGTGTTTCTCTACTTTTCCATCAACATTATACTTTTTCTTGTAAACCCATTTAACTCCAATCACATCGTTTTCTTTAGGAAGCTCTACTAGATCCCAAGTTTGATTCTTTTCAATCGATTGAATCTCATCATCCATCGCTGCAATCCAATTGTCATCCTTATTGCATCTTCAAAATAAATTGGATCAACTTGTGTTAAGAATGAAAAATTAGAGCTAGGGATAACTTTAAGAAACCCCCCCTCAGTGAAGGTGTAAAATCTTGGCAAATCTTTCCTTTTATTTGAAAAAAATTATTAATTTTCCTAGCGAATCTATAGTACATTATTAAAAAATTGTAAAATCCTAGAAAATCTTAATGAATAATTGGAAAAATAAATAATCATAGTAGCGAATCCTAGTGAATAATCACTAAAAATATTAATTACAATGGTGAAACTCTCCTTTAAAAAATTGCATAGTTGGTCGATGCAGTTCCCCCATTTTTTTTTGTCTTTTGTAATATTGAAGTAGGGGCTCGGGGGTGGCAGCCATCGGCGGGGTCAAGGGGCAGTGTCCCTTGCAGGGGTCAAGGAGGTAGAGCCCCCTTGTGGGGGTCAAGGAAGAAACACCCCCTCTTGGGGTCTGGGGACAATGGCCCCAACGCGCTCCTATCGCGATACAAGCGGGGTCGAGGGGCAGAGCCCCTCGCCACCAAGCATAAATTCACTATTGAAAATGCATTCAAGCACACATGGATTAGACATTTTTTAAATTCTCACTTTAAAAAAAAGGCTATGTGAAAAGTGAAATTATGACCATCGATTAGCTTTTTAATCGAATGGCAGCAGTTTGATTCCGTGAGTTTGTATGCATGTACCTTTTAAAAGGCTTGTTGAGACCAGAAATTTGTTTTGGGCCACACAATTAAATCTAATCTTGTGGCCCAAAACAAATTTCGAGCCTTAACAAACCTTTTAAAATGCAAGTGCATATAAACTCATGGAATCAACCTACAACCATCTGATTAAAAAGCTAATTGATGGCAATAAATAAAAGCCTAGGTATTCAAGGCTAAAATATCACTAAAATGAAATGGTAATTTATTATTAGTGGCGATATTTCCCCAAAATTAATAGTAGGAATATAATATTACTGGTGAATATAATTAATATTTTTAATTAGAGTATAAACTACTAGCGAATCAGTTCCAATGACGCGTTGTTTAAAGAATAATGCATAGGAAAATTAATCGAGACAAAATTATTTTTTTGTAAAAACCTAGCGTTTCTGCATCCTTTTTAGATTGTACTATTCACCATTTTTGGAGGTCTCGATTTCAGTTATTCGCCACTAAAGTTTTCCCTGATTAGAGCATAAATCATCATTTTCAGCCTCTTGTATTTCATCATATATCTCCCTTAGACTTTGTGTCTTCTTTGAAGTGTTTATAGATCTTGATCTTAGTGATGCAAGTGTTGGATTAGAGGACTCACTACTGTTATTACTTGTTGGAGTAGCTGGATTTGGAGTGGTAGGTGCCCGAGAAGGTGTTGTAGGAACATTTGCTTGTGTAGTAGGATTCACAACTTGAGTTTCATTCTCTTCATTATCTTGTGGAACACTAGCTGCAACTGTAGTTGTTTTGTCTATGCTACCATCCCATGCTTCTTCTTCAACAAACTGAACATCACAGCTTATTATCAACTTCTTTGTGATAGGGTTGTATAGCTTATATAATTTTGATTTCTCACTATATCCCACAAATATACACTTCTCTCCTCTATCATCTAGTTTCTTTCTCAACTCTTGAGGTATCAATGAGTATGCTACACATCCAAAGACCCTCAAATGTGCTATGTTATGCTTCCTTTTGCTCCAAGCTTCTTCTGGTGTTTTATTTGTCACTACTTTTGTTGGACATCTATTCAATATGTATACCAAACATGCAACCACTTCAGCCCAATATTCATTTGGTAGATGTTTTTCTTTTATCATACTTCATGCCATTTCCATGATTGTTCTATTCTTTCTCTTAGCTACTCCGTTTTGTTGAGGAGTGTACCTTGTTGTAAATTGTTTCATTATGCCATTTTCTTTGCAAAATTTTTGAAAATAATTTGATATGTACTCTCCACCTTGATCGGTTCTCAATGTTTTGATATATTGTCCACTTTCTTTCTCAACTTTTGCTTTGAACTCTTTAAAAACAACAAATTCATCTGATTTATATTTCAAGAAATGAACCCACACTTTTCTACTGAAATCATCAATAAATGTCAAGAAATAAAGCTTTCCACCTATGGATGGTGTTTGCATAGATCCACAAAGGTCTGAATGCACTATCTCAAGTGGATGATTTTCTCTATAAGACTCTCCAACTAGAAATGTTTTCATATGTTGCTTTGCTAATATGTAGCTCTCAAATGTTGTCTTAAGTGGCTCTATTGGTGGCAGTCCATATACCATTCTTTTCTTGTGTAATAGTTGTAATCCTTTGAAGTTTAAATGCCATAGCCAAGATTCATTTTTGTATGAAGCTTTGAAAGCTAACTTAGCAACCTTTTACAATCCTTTTCAGCTTGTGACAGAGCTTGATAAGCTTGTTGGTTTGTTAGTTCAATGAACCCATTTTCAACCAATTCCCAAACATCTTGGGAGCAAAACAAGGTTTTCATTTTTATGCTCCAATATTCATATTTTTTTCCATTGAAGATTGGAATCTATGGTTGTGCAATACTTCCACTTATTCCTACCATGATTTTTCAAAATAAATAAACTTTCCTCTACCTCTATTCACTACTCCAAGATCTGCAAAATTCTTCCTTAACGTTATGGTGGATTCTCCCTTTTGACTCCTTTGATTTCTTTGACTTTATAGACAGGGGTTTTCCCTCCTACGACTTGGAATACTCTATATGCAAGCCTCTTTTACTAGCAACTCTTCTCTAATCGCTGGCTGTGTTAAAACACTTTTGAAAATTCCATCGACGTCCTTTGATTTCTTATGTGATAGCTCCTTCTTGCCTAGATGAATGTTGAAATGTTCCCACATTTAATATCACTTCCCAAAATTTGCTAACTGCTCTGATACCACTTTGTTGGCAAAGATAGAGACAAACAAAAACAATGAAATGCATAGTGAAATGAAGAAATATGCACAAACAAAGATAAAAGGAAATCTAGAGGATTCAATAAGCTAAGTTTTTTATTAATGCCTTTAATAAAAAACAAGCTGCTTGTGCTCCTATGTTGATACATTCATTCCATCATTTTCTTCATAAAAAATAGAGTACCCCATAACCAAAAACATTTTTAAAATAGAGCTATGTTTCAAGCAACGAAGAAGTTTCTAGATACATAAAATAAGAAGTGTCTAGATGCATTGAAGAAGATAGAAGAAAGAGTAGGAGGGAAGAAGAATTAAATGCGGTTGTTGAGGTAGTTGAACTACGGTGGCAGTGGAGATTATTGATGTCCAGCTAGAACACGATAGCAGGTAGGATAAGAATGCATTTAAAAAAAAAAAAATCCAAACTTTGATTTTTAGATTTCTTATAATAAAAATAATATATAAATAATAAATTATAAATTATATTCTCAAATATTTTTAAATTTAAATTTAAATTTATGTTAATAATGATTATATATATATTAATTTTTTAATAAATATAATTATTTTTCAATAATAAAAAATAAAAAATTATGAATTGAATTTTTACCTTTACTTTTTCAATAGTTTTCATTTTAATTTTAAACTTTTTAGTTACTTATAATTTTTAATGTAAAATTAAAAATTCTAACTTTAACTATTTTAACACGGTTTATTTTTATTTTTAATATTTATTTGAAGTATCATTTTCATTTTTGAAATTTTAACTTATTTAATAATTTAATTATATTTATAGTTAATTTGATAATATTATAATAATTTTTTTATTTTTTAATTAAGTTTATCTGTAATTAATGTTTTTGATATGGAAAAGCAGGTTTTGAAGGGGTCCCAAAACTCTGTACAACAAAAGGAAACTACTAAAGAGAAAGAAACGTAAGCACCCACACCCCAAAAAAGCCAAAAATGTTATCAAAAGATAACAATAAACAAACTGATAGAAAAACCAACAGCAAAACATCACCACAAAAGGTTGTTCAAGAACCTCAATCGAATCCATATTACTAGAGATGACCTTGTCATGCATCTCTACCACTTCCTCAAGTTCTTGGAATGAAATGGCTACCCTCTTCTTTGTGTTGCTCCTAGTATGTAAGCATGGTCTAGCTTCCAAATCCTTCTCCATGCACATGCCAACATCCACATTCTTCTCCACCAAATTCATATGACTAATCTCAGCAATAGCCTCCTCATGTTCACCAAGGTCTAGATTCTTACTAGTCCAATTTATTGTTTTTTCATTCAATAAAGACAAGCCCTGAGCACTAGATTTTAGGGGCTAGTTGCTAATTCTCACAACTTGCAAGTCATTGTTGATCTTCTTCACTCTATCCTCCATAGCCACAAACTACTCTTGATGAACCCTGCAAACAATATTTTCCAAAGTAGCTATTCTTTCCTCATGATTTTTTCCAATTTTTTTGACATCCATGGCTAACATATCATGGATCACATTCATAGTTTTGACCTTATCTTTCACTAACCATTCTTTTTACTGTAGTTCACCAAAGCCAAACAAACATCCTACCACTCTTTCAGCTTGGTATTGAGGTCCTTGACCTCTAAAAAGAGCCATTTAGTAAGAGAAAGGAGATTTCTAATGCCATCCTCTTCCATTCTACAAAAAAATCCAATCAATCTCATCCCAATTCACTGGTGTAGCAGTAGGAAAAGCAACATTTTCATGGAGGTCCTTCTGATTCCCACCTTTGCCCTCCAAATCCTCCTTAGTAGGAGAGTCATCCAAATCAATTACCTCAACTTTCACCTAATGTTTCTTAGAAAATTCGGCCGACTTCACCAACATCTCAGGAAGCCCTTTCTTGTCTTCAACCTACTTAACCTACTCATCACCCTTGCAAAGATGGGACTCCAAACCACCATGTTTGAGAGGTGCCTCCCCAAAATTCATGAAACCCTCACCCTATTGGTAGATGGTCAGTGCTCCCCTTGGGATTCGTGACATGGACTAATCGCCTCCCATGGATCTATTTACTCTGGCAGTTGTATCAAGCATTAATAGGTCAATATTTTGGTGCAATGGAAATTGTGGGCCAAAAATTGGTATCAGATCCAAATTTGTCGAGTTTGAATCCCCTTGGGTAATGCTGAGGGGGAGTTTGTTGGAAAATGGCCAGCACTCCCCTCATGATTCATGACATGGACTAACCGCCTCTCATGGATCTGTTAACTCTGGCAGTTGTATCAAGCATTAATAGGTCAATCTTTTGGTGTAATGACAATTGTGGGCCAACACACCCTCTAGAATATTTTCCACCATAACCTGCTCTTTACCCTTTTGAACATTCCCCTAAAACCCCTTGTCACATAGAACAAGGGACTCCACACCTTTCATCCCATCCTCTCTCGAAATAAGAACACACTTCTCTTTCTTAGTGACCCCTTTCTTCCCCTTCAAATTCTTTTTAACAGAAGCATAAGCAACCTCCTTCATTTCAATGTCAATCTTGTAGCCATTTGACCAAGACTTAGAAGCCTCTAAATCATCCTCAGACTCCCCCTCATCCTCCGACGACACCTCATTTTTAGAATTTTCCTCCTCATAGTCACCATCCCATTCTTTTGTGAGTAGAAGAAAGCTTAGGAATGTCAGGTAAAAACTTCAACTTAATACAGTGGTCAATAATAAGTTTCATGAGACCCTCATGGAGAATTTCTTTACTAGGGTTCTTTCTATGATCATTAATACTAGTTTCAAGAGAAACAAGTGTGTAATAGGGGAACGAAACCAAATTGTTGTGTTTGAAATAATTAAGCAACATAAAGTAGTAGCCATAAATCACAAAGTACCTTCCATTGAGCCTGAATAATTTCATTATAGCTAGCTCCACATCTCTCCATACTGCCTTAGTTGACTTTTGATCATACCCATCGCTCCCCACGCAAATCATCTTCTACCTTACCTTTCCTTTGAAAAAATTATCTAAGGCAGTATTTGAAGTAGCATGATCTCTGTAAAACCTCTTTCCCTTCATTGATAAACCATTAATCTTGACAATAAACTCCTTAGTGATATTCACCTCCACACCCTAGTAACACAAAATTCTATCGTTCGAACCATTCACAAAGGCTTCAGTCACCTCCAAATCAACACCATGAAGTTTGAGCAAGTAGGGGAAAACACCACCTTTAGATCCAAGTATTCCTAAACAATCTCATTCCCACTGAAATCCTCATAGGAAAGTGGCTCAACTCTACAACAATCACCTCCCATGGCTACTTGAAACAACCAACTCACAACCTTCACCTTGTTCCTATGAGCAAAAAGGGTTAATAAAAAAATCTAGAAGAAAATCCAAATAACACCCATAAACTGTGTTAGCCTGACACCACGAATACTATAACTAACATTAAATTCCCAACCCATCATCTTGTTTTTAGAAGATATGCAATAATTAAATGAACAAGCTCTGAACTCAAAGTTCATAAACCAAGGGAGGAGGAAATAAAATAACTTCTCTCAATGTTTCTGCTACCATGACAAGACAATTGGTCATGATTAGAAATACTCTAAAGATTAAAATGAATGACATCATAAGAGTACCAATTATTATGAGACACAACCCCCAAATAGGTGAACCCATCAACAAGAGAATTAGCCTCCTGAAAAACATGTGAGATTTTCTCTTATCACCTCATGAATTTTGAAAGCAAGCCTTGAAGGAGGAAGTTCCAACCGATGAAACACATGATTATTTTTTCCCTTCCAAACCCACCATGCCACATGCGATAGAATAAGAGACCATAACATTGAGAGAGCCGGATTCTGAGAAGGAGCCACCAATTGAAACTAGAGATCCAAGATAGAAGTATGAAAAACCAAAGGTAAGTTCCACATCTGAAGAACATGAGCCCAAACATCCAAAGAGAAATTGCACTCAACTAGAAGATAAAAAAACATTCTCAGTAGCCTCCTTGCACAAGAAACATCTATTGGGAAAATCAATACCCCTTTTTGAGAGATTGTTTAGAGTCAAAATTTTATCTTGACAGAGAAGCCAAAAGAAGATATTGATTTTGGGAAAAAGCTTAGGATTCCACAAATTCCCCCAAAAGGGATAGGGCCCAAAGATCTGAGTCTGATTAGAAAAGGTAGAAGACACTGAAAACTAGTCATTGGAAGCAAACCTCCACACCACAGAGTCATCAAGGGAAGAAGTCAGAATATGAATCCAAGATAAAAACTAATAAAGAGGTTCAAGACCCCTATTAACCAAATCAAGTCTAATCCAATTACCATCAGAAATATATTCTGACACCAAAGGCCCCACTCCCTAGTACAAAGATCTTTGAAAGGGGCCACCCAACATTCATCTTTCAAAGGGCCATGACCAATCCACCAGTCATCCTAGAATAGGATCCACCTTCCATTCCCAAGCACCCAACACAGACCATCAACAACAATAGGATGATCTATCAATATGAAGTTCCAAAGGGCCGAACTCGAAGGAGGAACAAAGCCATCCCTCAAAAGGTCTCTAAAATTTTCAAAACCACTCAAATATTTCAAAGAAAAAATAGAAGTCCATTCCTTACCATCCAAAAGTAGATTCCACAACTATTTATCAAGGAGGGTCTAGAGTTGAAGTCTTTCAATTTATGAAGACCTAAACCACCCAGATCTTTAGCTCTGCAAACCTCCTCCCAAGAAAGAAAACGCAGCCACTTCTTCTCCTCCATACTAGACTAAAGAAATTTTTTTTGGATACTCTCAATCTTCTCCCATAACCTCCTAGGAATCTGGAAGAGGCTTATAGCATAGACTAGAATATTCTATAAAGTTGACTCAATTAACGAAATTTTCCCAACTTCGCTAAGAAGAGCTCCCTTCCAACCAATAAGTTTTGAATTAAACTTATCAATAATACAATACCAAAAGGAGTCTAGAACCACATTAGAGCATATAGGAATCCCTAAATAGGTAGAAGGTAGTTCCCCTATGCCACATTTCAGAATCCTAGCAATCCTCTGTTGGTGATGCTTCAAAGTATTAAGAAAAAATAGAGTACTCTTAGGAAGGCTTACCTTTTTCCCAAAAGCCAGCTCATACGGCTGAAGAATGAGGCAAATATACTTCACCATAGCAACCAAAGCTTTAGCAAGAATAATAGTTTCATCCACAAATTGTTGATTCAAACAACAATGCTAAAGTGAAGAAGGATAAATACCTCTAAAAACACCATTAGAGACAGCCTGAAGAATATATCTACCCAAAGAATCCACCATAATAATAAAGAGGAAGGGAGAATTTGGATCACCCTATCACAACCCATGGGAGCTTCTAAAGAATGCAAAAGGAGACCCATGAACACCAAAATTAAAAAGGAAGGAGAAGAGATTAATTGACCAACTAGCTGCAGAATCTGATCTAAGAAACCAAATGGCTTTAGGATATTAAATAGAAAAGGCCAATTAACCTGATCATATAGGCCTTCACCAAATAAAGCTTCAAACTAAGACTAGGATTCTTATTAACCTTAAGAGATTGGATTTTCTCATGCACCATAAGCACCAAATCTAAAATTTTCCTCCCAAGAACAAATTTATTTTGCTGAGGAGAAATAATACGAGGGAGGACCACCTGCAACTTTGAAGCCAAAACTTTAGAGAATTTTTTATGAACAAAATTGCACAAGCTAATAGGCCTAAAATAAAAAAAAAAGATGAGGCCCTAGGATTCTTAGGAATGAGCACAATAAAAGTAGAGTTCAACTCCTTGAGAAGCTTCCTACTACCAAAAAACTCTTTAGTAGCATTGATAACATCCTTGGAGATAATATCCTAGTAGGTCTAAAAGAAAAGCATAGAAAAACCATCCTGCCCAGGGGACTTATTTCCTTCAAAGGAGAACACAACCTTCTTCACTTCCTCATCAAAATGAATGCATGACAAAACCTTGTTCACCTCAGATGTCACCAAGTTAGGAATAACATTAAGAAAACTGTGTTAGAAAATGGGATCAGGAGGGTGATCTACAGACAACAAATTCTCAAAGAAATAATGGGTAGTAGATTTAATTTCATCATCCACTCCCAAAGAGTGATTATCAACAACAATTTTGGAAATATTGTTAGAGGATCATTGCTTCAACACAGTGAGATGAAAAAAGTGGGTGTTTTTATCCCACTTCAAATCCAGATCACCCTTGATCTTTGCTTCTAGAACTCCTCCTTAGCCACAATATTATGTAGGTTGTCTAAAAGATTACTTTCCTTCTGAAGAATAGAATGATCATTCCCACTAGTCTGAGTTCTCTATTGCAAAACATCCAACTTGGTGTTAATCACATATTTCTCCTTAAAAATATTACCAAAAGAGGATTTATTCCATTAGATAATATTCTACTTAACAGAGGCAAGCTTCTTAGCAACTTTCAACATCGCAAAACCATCCACATTGATACTCCACCAATCAACAATTCTAGATCATAAGTCTAGGTGGTTGATCCAAATATTTGCAAATCTAAAAGGGAACACCTTCTTTTGACCCAAAGATTCAACATATAAGGAAATAGGAAAATGATCTGAGCCAATTCTAGTAAGGACAAAAAGGGAACAAGCAAAAGACTGCAACCAATCAGGTGAAATAAGAGCATGATCCAATTTAACCTAAACGATAACATCCACCACATGCCTATTGGATGAAGTATAGGATGCTCCACACAAATCCAAATCCAACAAAGCACTATCATTCATCAAATTCATAAGATCAAATCGACTATCCTCTACAATCTGGGAACCCCCAAAATTATTTGAATCATTCAACGGAGTGTTGAAATTCTCCATGAGCAACCAATTCTAAAACAAGAATTGAGATTTAAAAGTGTGCAATCCATCCCAAAAATGCTTCCAGGCACACTTCGAGTTAGGGGCATAGATATTAGAAATCACCCATGAGAACTTATCTCTAGGACTAGAAAAGAAGGTAGCAACATGATTTTCAAAACCAAATAGACTAGAACCAAAAACAACCTTAGGATTCCCAAAAGTAGCCACACCACTAGAAGCCCCATCAGAATCAAATGCCTGAAAACCACAATCCTTAAACAACCCTTTCTTTATTTTCTCCACCTTATCCACACCCATATTAGTCTCCTAAATTAGGATGATATTAGGATGATGATATCTTACTAGATTAGCAAGAAAATTGTATTTATGAGGATTATTCAATCCTTGGATGTTCCAAGAAAGGATCTTCATAAAGGAGTCTGTGAGGAGCCGATGAGGCCCATCTCAAATAGAGTCATCTGTGAATCATCAATAATGTTAAGTTTTATTTCCTTCTCCCAAATTTGTTGTAATGAGGGTCTCCCCCTACCTCTCAACTCAGAACCACAATCTAACTTCAAACTATTTCTAGTAGTCATACCCACCATAGGAGAAGCAAGTTTCTTCATATTCTGAGTTTTAGAAGCCGAGGGAAGAGGATCCCCAACTTCCACCTCCAAAGAACCAGAAGAGCTACAAAATTTGACAGAAGAAGTGAGCACCTTCTCTTTCTCTAAGACTTTCATGACAACTTCTTCAACCAACTTCAAATCCCCAAAGGCAACCACCCCTGAAGCAACAATTGAGTTCTCTAGAAAAGAACCAATGGTAACATTAGTTACCTCTTTGAAGAGAGAATAAACAATATTTGATACCATCTTCAATGGCATCACCTTCTCAGGTTCAACCACCACAAGAGCCAAGGTATTGACAACCACTTCCTTAGTCATAACCAACACAAGCTCCCCCTCTACCATAATAGAGGCATTTAACTCAACCTTCAAAGAGATACTTCTAACATTGGCTTCCACAAACTCACCATCCTCTGCCACAACAAGGCTCTCCCCAAAATCTCTAGAGTAGGGAAAAAAATCACTAGAAAATCCAATAGTAGCCTCATAGCTACCACCATGACCCAATCTAGCTTCATTCACAACAGCAGTCAAAGGCTCAACAACACCCATAGCAGCCCCTAATTCATGACACCTTCCAACCTCCTTCTAAACTTTTGAGGGTTGAACAATATCCATCTTAGGGGTTGAGACCTTTTGGGGAGGCTTGTTGGGATTCAACAAGAATTTTTTCACCCATTGACCCACCTTCTTACAATGAAAATAGGAAAAAGGGATAGAATCAAACTCAATGGCCTAGTCCCACACACCCAACTTTGAATTAATCTTGATAGAAGTTAGCAAATAACTAGATTGATCCATAATCACACAAAACCAGGCTTAAACTAGTTGTTTCCTTGAAGTCGTCAAATGTTCAATGGATAATAGGAACCCAAAAGTACTTTTAATACCTTTAAAGACCTACTCATCCCAAAATTCGAGAGGGAGACCAATAAAACACACCCACACCAATGCCAAATCAAAAGAGAAAGAGTTTAGATTAAAGCTCGCCTTCCATTTCTTCAACACCAAAGTAGATTTTCCAATAAGCCACAACCACCTGACCAAAACCTTCAAAGGATCATCCTCACAAGAAAACAAAAAAGAGAAGAAACCCTTAGCAAGAGTAGCCACCTCAACCTACCCCTTCAAATGCCAACAATTCTTGGAAAGGTTATAGACTAAATTAATATTAGGAGGGGGCCCCAAAATCTTACCCACCAATAATTGCTCCATAGACTAGACACCATCCTCAATGATGCAATATGACACAAAAATAGAATAATCACCAGACGTAGGATTAGCAAAGAAATCTGTCGGAGAAGAAGAGCTCTGATCCTTAGGCTTTGACCCAAAAAATTTAGACCAACTCCTCCCTTCCAAAGAACTGTCATCAAATTTTTGACCAACTCCATCAGCTCCAAAAATGAGAACCTCGAGAGCCACAAAAAGAGACCCCACCTTACCAAGGGACGTACCATCAGGAACCAGACTACCAGAGATAGGAGGCACTTTTGAGTTATCCAACAGAAAGGACCCACAAGTAGCCCCTTTCATCAGACAACTATCTAACACCCCCTTTACGTCAGCCAGACCACCACCATCAACACCATCCTTAGGAATAGGACTTCCTTCCTTCAACAAATTTGAAAAAACCTTAC
The DNA here is from genome assembly GCA_007258455.2 of Sequoia sempervirens. Lineage (NCBI taxonomy): Eukaryota > Viridiplantae > Streptophyta > Pinopsida > Cupressales > Cupressaceae > Sequoia > Sequoia sempervirens. The sequence continues at coordinate 303,517,314 of VDFB02000015.1, read as the reverse complement.
CCTCAACTCCACTCGCAACAACTCCACCTGACGACAACTGGACAAATTATCTTTAATTAATGTTAATATTGTTTGTAATATATTAATTATCTTTTTTATTAATGAACTAATATTGTTTGTAATATATTAATTATCTTTTTTAGATACATATGTTATTAATATTTCAATTCTAATAAATTAAAAATTTTATTTTTTTAATTTAATCATTTATTAACTTAATTTTTTTATTATTTATTATTAATTTTTTAAAATTATTGTCTATTAATATTTGGATTTTGATATATTTTGACTTTGCATTTATTTTATTCTATTTTAATTGTTTATTTATATTTAAGTTTGAAATTTATTTTTATTATTTATGTCTTTTTATAAAATTAAAAATAATAATTAAAATATGTTAAAACTAATTTAATTTATAATTATTTATCTTATTAAAGTTTAATTGTTGTATAATAATTATATTTTGAATTTTAATTTTAATTTATATAATAAAATGAAATTCAAACTTAAAATCCAATTTAAAAGTTATAGTGTGTGCAAGAGAGAAGATACCTTTTGATTTGTCATTTAATGCCAACAATCCAAGGATAACACATGTCCATAGAGATTTACGCTTACGGTGGCCTCTCATTTGGCTAAAGATGTGATAATTCACCTTTATAACCTCTTTAGTGTACCCATTGCACACTTAAGGAGGAAAATAGATAGAGAGAGAAAGAGAGAGAAGGGAGAGGGAGATGGAGATAAGATATAGAGGAAAATAGAGAAAAAATAGAAAGAAAAGAAGAGAGAAAGAGAGGGTGAGAATATGAGACAAAGGAGGAGAGATGTAGATAGAAAAAGAGAGAGATAAAGAGAGTTAGATAGAGAGAAAAAAATATAGAAGTGGAAGGATAGAGAGAGGGAGAGGGAGATACAAAATGAGAGGAGAGAAAAAAGATAGTGATAAAGATATAGAGATAGAGAGAAAGAGAAATAGAGAGATAGAGAGGGATACAAAGAGATATAGAGAGATAAAAAGAGAGATAATAATATGGATATATAGGTAGATATATAGAGGGAGAGAGAGAGAGAGAGAGAGAGAGCAAGAGGAAAAGAGAGAAGAGGAGAGACACAGATAGATATAGTCACATAAAGAGGGAGATAGAGAGATAGAGAAATAAAGAAAAACGGGAGAAAAAAATAGAGTGGTAGAGATATAAAGAGGGAAAGGAGAGAGGAGAGAGATAAATAGGGATAGAAAAAGAGAGTAAGGGAGAGAGATATGAGACAGAGGAAAATAGAGAAACATATATAGAGGTAGAGAGAAGGGAAGAAAAATATAGATAGAAATAGGGTAGAGAGAGGAAGAGAGAGATCAAGAGATAATGAGAAACATAGAGATAAAGAGGGAGATAGAGATATAAAGATCTCTCTCTTTCTCTTCATATATCTCCACATTTGTACCTCTTGAGCTCTATATATATCTCCCTCTCTCTACCTCTCTCTATATATAACTTCCTATATATTTATGTCCCTCCATAGATCTCCCTCTTTGTCTCCCCCTCTTTATATCTCTATTTCTCTCTCCCTCTCTCCATATCCATCCCCATCTCTATCTCTATATTCCTTTCTATCTCTCCCCCTATCTCTATCTCCTTACCTCTCCCTGCATCTCTCTCTCTCTCTCTCTCCCCTATATCTTTCCTAATTTATATATACCTCTATCTCTCCCTCTCTCTCTCTCCCCCTATCAATATCTCTTTCTACATATCTCTACTTCTCTCTCTATATATATATCCCTCTCTATCTCTATCTCAATATCTCTCTCTCTCTCACAAACACACCTCCCTATTTCTCCCTCCCTATATTTATCTCTATATATTTCTCTCGCTCTCTCACACACACTCCCTATTTTTCCTTCCCTATATCTACCTCTCTCCCGCTATCTCTCTCCCCCTCTCTATCTCTATTACTTATCTATATCACTTCCTTTATCTCTCACTCACTCACTCTTTATATCCCTCTCTACCTCTCTCTATATATCACTTCCTATATCTTTATCTCGCTCTCTCCAACTCCCCCTCTTTCATTGTCCCCCTCTTTTTTTCTCTATTTATCCCCTCCATCTTTGTCTCTCCTTCCATCTATCCCTCTATCTATTTATCTCTCTATCTTTTTCTTTGACTCTTTGTATCTCATCCCCTCTATCTTTCCCAAGTTGTATCTTTATACTTCTCTCTCCCATCTCCTTTATTTTTCTCCTTCCTCTCCCCCCTCTCTATATATTTATACATAACTATCACCCTCCCTATCTCTCTCTCTCTTATTCATACACATGTACACACACTCCTTGTTTCTCCCTCTCTATCTCTTTACCTCTCTATCTCTATCTCCGCATATTTTTTCTTTCATCACTCCTTCTATCTCTATCTTATTATCTGTCCATGTCTCTCTACCCCTATATATTTCCATATCTACCTCTTATATATATCACTCCCTATATCTTTATAACCTCTTTAATGTAGCCATTGCACACTTAAGGAGGAAAATAGATAGAGGGAGAAAGAGAGAGAAGGGAGAGGGAGATGGAGATAAGATATAGAGGAAAATAGAGAAAAAATAGAAAGAAAAGAAGAGAGAAAGAGAGGGTGAGAATATGAGACAAAGGAGGAGAGATGTAGATAGAAAAAGAGAGAGATAAAGAGAGTTAGATAGAGAGAAAAAAATATAGAAGTGGAAGGATAGAGAGAGGGAGAGGGAGATACAAAATGAGAGGAGAGAAAAAAGATAGTGATAAAGATATAGAGATAGAGAGAAAGAGAAATAGAGAGATAGAGAGGGATACAAAGAGATATAGAGAGATAAAAAGAGAGATAATAATATGGATATATAGGTAGATATATAGAGGGAGAGAGAGAGAGAGAGAGAGAGCAAGAGGAAAAGAGAGAAGAGGAGAGACACAGATAGATATAGTCACATAAAGAGGGAGATAGAGAGATAGAGAAATAAAGAAAAACGGGAGAAAAAAATAGAGTGGTAGAGATATAAAGAGGGAAAGGAGAGAGGAGAGAGATAAATAGGGATAGAAAAAGAGAGTAAGGGAGAGAGATATGAGACAGAGGAAAATAGAGAAACATATATAGAGGTAGAGAGAAGGGAAGAAAAATATAGATAGAAATAGGGTAGAGAGAGGAAGAGAGAGATCAAGAGATAATGAGAAACATAGAGATAAAGAGGGAGATAGAGATATAAAGATCTCTCTCTTTCTCTTCCTATATCTCCACATTTGTACCTCTTGAGCTCTATATATATCTCCCTCTCTCTACCTCTCTCTATATATAACTTCCTATATATTTATGTCCCTCCATAGATCTCCCTCTTTGTCTCCCCCTCTTTATATCTCTATTTCTCTCTCCCTCTCTCCATATCCATCCCCATCTCTATCTCTATATTCCTTTCTATCTCTCCCCCTATCTCTATCTCCTTACCTCTCCCTGCATCTCTCTCTCTCTCTCTCTCCCCTATATCTTTCCTAATTTATATATACCTCTATCTCTCCCTCTCTCTCTCTCCCCCTATCAATATCTCTTTCTACATATCTCTACTTCTCTCTCTCTATATATATATCCCTCTCTATCTCTATCTCAATATCTCTCTCTCTCTCACAAACACACCTCCCTATTTCTCCCTCCCTATATTTATCTCTATATATTTCTCTCGCTCTCTCACACACACTCCCTATTTTTCCTTCCCTATATCTACCTCTCTCCCGCTATCTCTCTCCCCCTCTCTATCTCTATTACTTATCTATATCACTTCCTTTATCTCTCACTCACTCACTCTTTATATCCCTCTCTACCTCTCTCTAGATATCACTTCCTATATCTTTATCTCGCTCTCTCCAACTCCCCCTCTTTCATTGTCCCCCTCTTTTTTTCTCTATTTATCCCCTCCATCTTTGTCTCTCCTTCCATCTATCCCTCTATCTATTTATCTTTCTATCTTTTTCTTTGACTCTTTGTATCTCATCCCCTCTATCTTTCCCAAGTTGTATCTTTATACTTCTCTCTCCTATCTCCTTTATTTTTCTCCTTCCTCTCCCCCCTCTCTATATATTTATACATAACTATCACCCTCCCTATCTCTCTCTCTTATTCATACACATGTACACACACTCCTTGTTTCTCCCTCTCTATCTCTTTACCTCTCTATCTCTATCTCTGCATATTTCTTCTTTCATCACTCCCTCTATCTCTATCTTATTATCTGTCCATGTCTCTCTACCCCTATATCTTTCCATATCTACCTCTTATATATATCACTCCCTATATCTTTGTCTTTCTACCTATCCCTCTCTCATTCTCTCACTCTCTCTCCCTTTCTCTCAATCTCTATATATTTACGTCTTCTATATCTATGTATCCCTCTATCCCCTCTCTCTCTATTTACCGCCTTCTCCTCCCCATTTCCATTTTCATTTCCATCTCTATCTTTATCTCCTTACCCCTTTTCCTCTCTCTCTTTCTCTCCCCCCTATATCTCTCCCTCTTTGTATCCCTATCTCTCCCTCTCTCCCTATTTGAACCATGATAACATGAGCCTATTGGTAATGGATCTTGATTATCTTCTTGATTTAGAGGTTTTATTTTAGTTGTGTGTAGATCCTTGTAAGTGAATGCATAATTGATTTGAATTTTTCACTTTTCCATTGAAATTTGAGAGCTTTTTTTCACAAACAACATCATTTTCTAAATGGACTACCAATTGACCTCATGTATACTTCACAAATGTATGCAAAAAATAGACCAAAATTTTCCCTAATTTACCTTCCTCACATCTTCGACATACCCATTGCACACCAAGCTGTGATTGCTAGTTATTTAATATTGGAGGGAAATGAGAAATAATTAAATAAATAAAAACTATTTAATTATCAAGGTAGAGGCCAACAAGTAATTAAGATAATTATTTAATTATAGTAGAAAAATGACTAATAATTAAATAAAATAAAAATTTATTTAATTATAGGAAGATAGGGGTTAATTAGCGACTTAATTAATTAAATGAATTTATTTAATTAATCAAAGGAAGAATAAAAGAAATGAATTAATTAATTAAATAATTAAAATAGAGGAATGTGACTTTAGATAATAATCAAATAATTAAAATTATTTATATGTAGGGAAGAAAGGAATATCGACGAGGAAAAATGATAATCATAGGATTAGGACATTTTTCAATGTCTACATTTATATTGGTTTAATTAAGTAAAGAAAACCTCAAAGCCGACACATATAGTAATTAAAAATTGTGCCCTTGCCAACTAATTTAATTTGCACATTTAATGTTGTTGTGAGGGAATCTAAAATAAGCATTATCTATTGGGGAACCCATTTGAGCTCAAAATAGATTATATGGGATTAAGATATATCTTCACCCAACCAAATCTCAATGCACATTAGCGAAGATGGTTGGAATTCCTTAGTGAGTACAACTTTGGAATTGAGTATATTAAAGTAAAAGAGAATAGAGTGGTTGATGCTCTTAGTAGAAGAAGACATCTGACAGCTATGACCTTGACTCATTTGAATCTAAGGAAATAGGTAATGCAACACTTTCCAGGGGATGAGAACTATGAGAGGGTAAAGGAAGCTCTACAAGAAAACCCTTCTGACCATCAATACGATGGGTATGAAATTGAACTAGGTGGAATCCTAAGATACCATAGGAGAATGTATATTCTAGAATCCAGGGAACTCAAAAATTTGGTATTGAAGGAGATCCACAATGCACCATATTTAAGACAATTAGAAATGGTCAAAATTATTGCAAAATTGAAATCGTTATATTTCTATCCTAAGCTCAGGAAGGATGTAGTCAAGTTTGTAGCTAGATGCTTGGATTGTTAGCAAGCCAAGGCTAAACATGTGCATCCAATAGGGCTTCTCTATCCTCACAACATATCCTTTATTGATTTTATTTTTTGCATGTCATGAACCTTGCATGGTGCAAGCTTGGAGTGGAGACATTTATCAAATTATTCATAGATCTTATTTTTTCTTTCAACTTTTACTTCTAGATTGACTAAGACAAACATCTCTCTCTTGGCACATGAAATTCATATTTAATCTTCAAAATGATCTATGAAACAAATTTTAAAAGCTTTATCTATGACACCATATAGAGCATATTATCATTCAATATCCTTCATGCAATTTACACCCTCCTTAAACGTACATATTGCATTAAAAATGAAGTGATTTTATTTGGAAATTTTTCTTTTATGCTTCGTGCGTAATCACATGTTGTATATTCAAGTCTTAACTTTTACAAACTACGTGTTCTATTTGATTTGATGGAGGCACCCAAATAAAGTTTTCTAAATTGTAGTTCCATCTCCATGGAATATGCTACTTTGATTTATTAATACCTTTGATTTTAAATGAAGGAAAATAACTAAAAATAGGTTGTGAAAATCCACAACCCCATTTTTGAAGTTAGGATCTCGATTGTGAGTTTTTACAACTCATATTTGGGTTAACATGGGTTGTGAAAATTCACAACTTCACTTTTGATTTTTAATTCAAGTTGTGAGTTTTCTCAACTTGTTTTTAATTTATTTAGTTTATTTTTCCACTTTATTTTCCATTAATTACTGATTGTATTAAAATAAGTAATTATTCAAATTTGAGTGTTGATATTTTAAATTGTCACTATATTTGTAAACATCCAATGTGACTGACTAACATTATTTTGTGATCCAAAATATTTAATTTATGAAAATGTGGAAAACCATTAACACATCAACCTAAAGACCAAATAATCGTGTAAGCTCGTCAATAGGAAATTTGGCATAACTTCATATTGGCTTCATATTTTTAGCCAATTTTTTTCTACATTATCCAAAATAATAATACGATGAAACCTAGTGAACAAATTTTTTCCAACTCTTCTAAAAAAACACATTTAATTGTTTTCATAATTCTACACATGAAAAATAGAGGCATTAATATCTCATAATTTGTGACGAGTCATAACTCGTAAACTGGGCACATTGGTTGAAATAACCCTAGAAATAACATATTAAAGGAATTTGCACTAGCTTACACCAATTTTCAAATTTAATTATTTATGTGAATATCACCAATTTTTTCTATTGCACCTAATTTCCAATTGGAAAAAATAAACCACTTTATTGAACTTAGCATGATAAATTTGATCTTAGCATAAATAATGTTAAGTAATTTTAAAAATTGTATGACTCTATTAGGCATCAACGAAAAATTAAGATTACAATTTGATCAAAAATATGATTTTTACATGGAAAAAACCTGAGGAAGATTCATTACATTATTTTGACAAATGGTTTTTGAGAAAATTCCATAAAAATCAAAGACAATAGTTGGATCTAATTGGGGGGAAGGACTGCAAAGGATGCAAGATAAACCCAAAATCTTGATAAAAAGATCAGTGTGTTATCCAAAAGGGCAATAGAGTCACAAATGAAAGTAGATAGGAAAAGCAACTAGGAAAGGAAAAACATCAAAAAGATGATGCACACACCCAAATGGAAATGAAACACAACCAAAAAATCCTAAATAACTTATATAAAAAGACTAGACTTTAAAATGTTGGCCACTATCAGAAAATGGTAAGTGTGTACCATCAAGATAAGCTAAATAGAATAAGTATTTCTCACATACCTATACAATATAGAATGGTCTTTTCCACAAGGACTAGTACTTGCTATCCATCCTTTTGGTTCCTTATGTTTATCCCAAAGTAATACAAAATATCCAACTTGTAATTTTCTAGGTCTAGCCTTTTTTTCAAACAATTTCTTTACTCGAGATTGATGTTCCTTGATTCTATCCATCCCAAGCTCCCATTCTTCTTTCATCTTGGTTAGATACAAGATTCTCTTTTCCAAGGTATATTTAAATTTATAGTCTCCTAAAGTAGTTTGAAGACTTAATGGTGCAAGTTTTAATGGGATAGGAAGTATGGCCTCTGCTTTGAAAACTAATTGGAATGGATACATCCCATAAACCATTTTATTTTTGTCCTATCAACCCATAATGCTTCATATAAATTTATATGCAAATTCCTCTCATTCTCGTTGACCATCTTTCAAATAATTGTAACAATATTCTTGTTGCTAGCTTCTAGCTAACCATTCCCTTGGTGATAATTTTATGAGCTAGGATGATACCATACTTGTAGAAAAAAGCTAATATTTTATGAGAAGAAAAAATAGTGGCATTATTAGTTACATTTTTTTTTGTGAAACACCAAACAAATAACCATATCAAAGATAATTATCAAATATAATCCATTGCTTTGTGTGTGCTCCTTTTTCAAATTTTTGATCTTCTATAGCTTGATGAATTGGTTTGGAGGGGGCCCCATTAGGGCTCCCCCATCTAAGTACTATGCTCCTTCCTAGAATGGTGTACCTTCACCTTCTAGGGGAACTAAAACTATTCTTGGTGCTTCACATGTTCCTTTTCCTGGGGGTTTGAACGCGACCTTTTCTTCTCTTGAGGGTAAGGATATTATTTTTACTAGTGAAAATTTTTCTTCTTACGTGGAAAAGCTCGATGGAGGAAAGGATTTGACATAGGCACCTCATGACTCTTTGTTTTCTTTTTTAACTATTGTGGGGGATGAAGTGGATGTCCTAGATGTAATCTTGAATGATGCTTTGGAGGGCTTGAAGCTATCCTTGGTTGGGAAGTTCTTTGTTGGCCATCCTAATATTGACCATGTATGCAAGTTGGCCACTGACACTTGGAATCGCAAGGGAAGTGTTTCTATAGGTGTTATGCCTAAAGGTATCTTTTTGTTTACCTTTGTTATCCCTGAGGATATGATAAATGTTCTCATGGGTGGCCCGTGGGCTTTTGATAAAAAAATTAAAAATATTCTCTGTGTAAGTGGAAACCAGGGTTTGATGCCTCTACTGACTTGGGGAAAGTCACCCCTATCTGGGTCAGGCTCCTTGGTTTTCCATGAAATTTTGGCACCAAAACATTTTTAAAGCCCTTGGCTATGGTGGATAAAGTAACCCTTCATAAGTCTCATTTGGTTTATGCTAGAATGTGTATGAATGTTGTGTTCAACACAGTTCTACCCACCTCTGTGACTTTAAAATCAAAATTTGGAAGATGGGTTCAACCGTTGGAGTATGAAAAATCTATGGTTTTCTGCTAAGGATGCAATAAGTTTGGGCATCTATAGGATGTTTGCAATAAAGTACCTTTTGAACCTAAGAAGCCTCAAATTGGAATCCAACAGAGTTCTTTGAAAAATGTGGTTCCTATGAACCTAATAAAGGAGCTTGATATCCCAACTCCTAATAAGGCTTTGATGATATTTGATAAGGAAAGGATGCCTCTTCTAAAGGTACAAGATATGGAAGGCATGACCTTGAATGATGGTGTTTCAAAGGGAAATTTGGTTGGGACCTTTTTGGAGGGGGCTGCTGACGAGCTCTCCTCCCCATCTTCCTTCGAAAAATATCTTGAATCATAGCTGGGAAAGGTGGACAACATGAAAAAATTATCTCAATATTTTGTGGGAGATGAACACATGGTGAGCTTCCTGAGGAGGGTGAGATTGTTAGTCAAAATTAAAAACCTCTGACTCCCTCTCCTTGATCCCCTACAACAAACCCAAATTTAGGGGAGATTCAAATGCCAGAAAACAAAAATGAGAAGGAAGGTAAAGATAGAACCACTAAAAGTTGGATAAACTCTTGATCTCTCCAAAAAGAGGGTATGTTAGATGAAGATTGGATAAACACAAAATAAAGGAAAAAGAAGAAAACATATGTGGGAATAAACAACAAAGGGGGAAGACTTCAATTAAAGGAGACAAGGATTAGAGAAACAACAAGAGATGTGGTTGCGGGTAAACAGAGAATGCTTGACTCCCTGGCAGGGAGTAAATCAAGAAAGACGTAAGGGAGTTCTTCTCCTACCTTGAGTAGTATCAAGTGATACTGATTTTCCTATTTTTTCTAATATGGATGCTCTCTTAGAATATTAGGGGACTTAATGGCCCCTATAAAAAACATTTGTTAAAAGCTTGTTTAGCTGATGTGAAACTGGATGTTTTACTGATTCAAGAAACTAAAATGAAAAAAGAAAGCTTTCAGAAAGTGCTAAAATGGCTTTGGCCTGGGTGCGGTTTTGAAGTAGTGATGCTGAAGGAGCCTCGAGAGGGATTGTAACTTGTTGGAACCCTTCTAAGCTTATTGGAAGATTGAATTTAAGTAATAAAAATAGACTCTTAGTCAGTATGGAAGATAGTGTTACATCAGTCAAATGGAATTTCATCAATATCTACGGCCCAAACTCAAGACTGGACATGCTTGATTTATGGAACATGCTGGAAGGAATTATTTCCAATAGAAAAGATGAGTTTTGGATGCTTGGGGGGGGGGACTTTAACTCACCATTATACCCCTCAGAAAAAATTGGAGGTCTTACTAATTTTTTTGATAGCATGATGGACCTATTAGGTTTCCTTAACTCAATGGGGTTAATGGACATTCCTCTGAATGATTCTCTCTTTACCTAGTCCAATAGATGACAAGGTAGTCATCTTATCTAGGTTAAATTGGATAGATTTCTTATTTCCTCTAATCGGAACATAATGCAGAATCTCTCTTACTGCCTTCCCAAGAACAGCTTCAGACCATAGTGCTCTCCTCCTGGAATGGGATGATAAAATGACTAAAAGGCCTTACCCTTTTAGGTATGAAATTATGTGGTTGCTTCATCTGGACTTCAAATATTTGGTTGAGGAGTGCTATAATTTTCCTTGTGATGACACTCCTATGTATAGATTAGCTTAGAAGTTGAAAAGATTCAAAGAAAAGGTCAAGGGGTGGAACAAGTATTCGTTTGGGAACATTTTTTCCACTAAGAAAGATTTAAATTTGAAAATTAAGGAGATTCAATATCTAATGGATTTGGGTATTTTGGATGATGAAACCTGTAATAAAGAAAGGGAGTTGAGATCTCAATGGTATAAAATAAATAAAAAGGAAGAATTTTTCTGGAAACAGAAATCAAGAATTTAGTTGTTAAGGGAAGGGGACAGGAATGCAAATATTTTCCACCAATCCACCTTGAAACACAGAGGAAGAAATAGGATCATATTTTCAATTACTTCTAATGGGACAAGACTTGATAATGAAGAGGACATTACTAGGGAGGTTGTATCCTTATTTTCAAATTTTCTTGAACTACCAAAGGTTGATAATTCTGAATTGGATGATTTATGCAAGCCATTCCCCATGTTATCACAGAGTAGGATTTAAAAGAATTGTCTAAGGTTGTTTCTATGAATGAGGTGAAGGAGGATTTTTTCTCCTTTGGTGCTTTTAAAGTGTTAGGACCAGATGGATTTCCCCCAATATTTTTCCAAGTTTATTGGGATATAGTCTCTTTTGATTTGTTTAATGCGGTCAGGGATTTCTTCAGATTGGGAAGGATTTTAAATCAGATGGACACCACTTTTATAGCTCTAATTCCCAAGGCTAATGATGTTATTTCCATGATTGACTATAGACCTATTAGTTTTTGCAACACCACCTATAAGATTTGTTAAAATTATGATTAATAGGTTGAAATTAGTTCTGAACAAAATGATTGTTGTTAATTAGAAGGGATTTTTCCAAGGAAGAAAAATATGGGATGCAACTATTTATACCAATGAGTTGTTACATTTAATGGATCACAACAAAAAATAGGTTATGGAATTGAAATTGGATATCTCTAGAGCATATGATTGGGTCTCTTGGAATTTTATATTTGTTGTTCTTGAAAATTTTGGATTTAATGGTAAGTTCCTCAATCTTATCAGATCTTGTGTCACTAATCTGAAGTATTCTATCCCAATTAATGGGGTTCCCAAAGGATTCTTCTCTTCAGTTCGTGGCCTAAGACAAGGGGACCCATTGTCACCTTACTTGTTTGTCATTGTTGTTGAAGCTTTGGGCTATAATATACAGAAACAACTTGCAAACAAAACTTTAAAAGGTTTATGTGCTACTTCCTCCCTTCCCCCTACTTCACACCAATAGTTCATTGATGATACTATCCTCATGGGGGAGGCATCTATTTTAGAAGAAAAACAATGGAAAGAAATTCTTGACCAATATGCTAAAATATCTGGCCAATTCATCAATTATCAGAAAAGCAAAATCTATTTTTTCAATACTAGCCAGATTGTTAAGGAAAAAGTAATAAATGTCTTAGGATGCCAAGAGGAAAACTTTCCAGCTAATAATTTAGGGTTACCTTTAATTTCAAGAAATCCAAATAGTAACTACTGGAATTACATTATGAAAAATATCTAGAAGAAATTGGCAGGGTGGAAATGCAATTTGTTGAGCTTTGTTGGGAAAGTTCAAATTTTAAAAGCTTCCTTACAAAACATACCTTTCTATTACCTATCTCTATTCAATATCCCTACTTATATTGCTGAGAAATTTGAAATGATTCAAAGGAGATTCTTATGGTTAGGTGTGGAAGAAAGGAAAATAATGACACTCATTAAATGGGAAATTGTTTGTACACCGAAGAGGGAAGGAAGTTTGGGGATTAGAAGAATAAAAATGTTTAACAAAGCCCATGTGGAAAAAATGGGCTGGTTTATTTTGGAAGGTGAAAAGGATTGGGTGTAGATATTGCAGGCTAAATACCTAAATAATAAGGATGCTTGTTATTTTCTCAAGAAAATGGAGCTACTTCACAACTTTTTCTTTTGGAATAACCTGCTTAAATTTAGAGGAACCCTAACTAAAGGAGCAAAATTGAGAGTTGGAAATGGGCTTAGAACTAATTTTTGGGAGGATGTTTGGTCCATCGGTGCTCCTTTATCTGCCAGTGAAAACCTTCAGAAAATTAGAATTAGATTAAAAAGAAGAATTGGCAAGAAGGTCTATAATTACTTAAATTGAGAAGGATCAAAACCGAAATGGATTGAGTTTAAGAACTATTTGAATAATGGTGTTCTCAGGGGTGGTAGATAGCTGGATTGGGATGTTGCTTTGGAAGCTCTATTAAAGCTGATTAGGAATCCTAACCTTTTTTCAACAAACATAAAGGATGAATGGATCTATACAAAAAATGCTTCAGGGAGGTTTTTTGTTAAGTCAGCTTATAAGACTATGGAAGTGTAACCCCTTAATCTTGGAGTCTTTAACTGGAATATGGTGTAGATTAATAAATTAATCCCCAAGATTAATTGCTTCTAGTGGGAAGTGATATATGGTAAGATTCTCACAATTGATAACCTTAAGAAAAGAGGCTAGTATTTAGTCAATAAGTGTTATCTTTGCAACGAAGATGAAGAAACTATTATGCATTTTCTCTTTCAATGACCTTATGCTCAAGAAGTTTGGGATTTTTTCCTAAAAAATCTTATGGTGGAATGGGTTTTCCTTGCATTAGTTAAAATGTTTGGTGAAGGATGGAGGTTATGTCCTTACTCTCGCAAAATAATTCTTGACCTCTGGAGACAAGTTTCCCCATTCCTCACTTGGGGATTGTGGAAAGAGAGAAATAATAGGGTCTTTAAGGATGTTGCTAAAAGTAGTAAGGAGCTATGTATGGTTATTAGGAAACAGATTCAAGAAAACATTGAAAGCTGCAAGTACACCCAGTCAAGGAAAGGGCCTTCCTATCAAGAGCTGAAAATTAAGCAATAGTGGGGGATTTCCAGTGACCTCAATAATGTTAATTGGGCTAAACTGACTATCAAAAATAACAGTTTGGATTTTCCCAAATCCAAGATGGGTTAAATACAATTTTGATGGATGCTCAAAAGGAAATCCTAGATTGGAAGGAGAAGGTGGAGTGGTTAGAGATGATAACGACATCTATGTGGCTGGACATAGCAAGGGCAACAACTAATAATTTTCCTGAAGCTTTTTCTATTTGGGAAGGAATAAGTTATCTCAAAGATAATGGGTACATGAATATTATTGTGGAAGGCGACTCCAACTTATTATTGATTATTTAAAAAATATAGTTGAGGCACCATGGGAAACAAAGACCTATTAGATGACTGTAAAAATATGCTATAGTCTTTCCAAAACTACAAGATTAATCATACATTTAGGGAGGGAAATAAGGTTGTCAATTCCTGGAAAAATTTGGCCTTAGGCATGAGGTTTTAAAATACCAGGACTTCTCCAATTTATCTAACCAAATAAAATAAATGATTGCTAAGGATAGATTGGGAATGAAGGATAGATTGGGTGATTGGATTAATCATGGACATAATAGAAATAATTGTTTACGAAGAGGCTTGGTTCATCGTCCAATTGTCAAGTGTGTTTATCCTTGGTGGCATCTAGGTGAGCTGACAAGATAGAATAGGTGGTATGTGCATAGAGATATGCTGAATCCCAAAGATATTAAAAGAATGAGACAAAACAGACATATTATTTGGGTTACTGTTGATGCAAAAGTTTACAGGCAGCAACCTTATGGGAAACTTAGCTATTGGGGGACTTGTGTGCATAGCTAAGTGACCTCTGGTATTTTATCAAAGCCGAATCTTCATTTTTTAATAGGGGGGAGAAAATGGAAATGAAGATAAACATAAAATAAACAAATCTAAGCTAAGGCGATCCACCAAATCAGTAATGAGATAGGTAAGCACATTGTAGAAACAAAGGCTTAGGTAGTAATCAGCGTATATCAAATAGACAATTCCTAGCACTACAAACATAAGAACATCAAACCATTTGCATAGCATAACCCATACATCATAAGCTAATACAAAAGAGTAGCAAAATGATCTATATTACGCTAAGCTATATAAATATTACAAAAGCTTGAAACAAATGTTAGTATATTTTAGAAAATGCAAGAATAATTTAATGTCCTATCAAATGCTTGAAAATAGAGAGGATGAACAAAATGGCACAGTCTATGAGTTTAGATTTAATATCAAATACTACAAAGGCTAATTTTAGTGCTAGGAAATTTTGTCTATCTAACAACAACCACAAAATGAAGAAAGGGAAACTTAAATAAGCCAGCCCACCACCTGGAGGCTCCAATAAGAAAGATGCTCCATTAAAGTCACCAACCAGAAAGATTCCCCAGTACCGACACCAACAGAAAAAGGAAAGATAGCATGCCAGCAAGGACATTCCGAGGAGAGACGGGCCACGTAGTAGCAAAACGGAAACAGTTGCAACAACCATCAAACAAAAACAACGGACGCTTGAACAATCACCATGCAGAAAGCTCCCGGTAAAGGTAATTGTGGTGTGGGCCCCATTCAAATAGAAAGTGAGCGGAGGAAACATGTCAAACAACCGGAGCCTAGAAAAAGGAAAAAGAAGTGTCTCGAAGGGAAGCTCCGATAGGATGCCACATGATGGCAGCTAGAAAGCTATGAGCAGTACCAAAACAAAAGGTGAAGCAGCAAAGGAAAGAAAGACTGTGAAGGAAAAGAGCAGTGCATGAATAAAAATTCACAGCTTGATGAATCACAGGGACATTTTGCCTGCAAAATGAGAATCTCCAGATCATGGCCTCATAGATAGTCCTACCTCCAATGGACTAATTTCTCATAGCTTTGAGAGAGCAGCCTGAAGGGATGTCCATACCTCATCCGATGGTGCAGAGAGAGTGTGCAAGCTTTCATGTGCCATGTTTAATTCAATAATTTCCTTAAAAGGAAATCCCCTAGATATTTTTGCCTCAAACTCAAGCTGGAAGAAGAGTTGTGTCAACTGATGCACCATGTTCTCAATATTGGCAGCAGTCGGAGGCTGATCAAAAGACTGGAATACAGATAATTCTTGTTTTTTCTCCTCAATTCTCTTGATGATATGTTCTATTCCTACAACCTTTTGGTCTTCCAAGAAGGGAGATAGAAGCCCTCACTGAGTTAGTTAGGAAAATTTAGCCCACATATCATAGGTAATTTGAATCAACTTTGCTTTGCACTCACCGACATGTTGGGTGGCCTCATGCATAGAAATGACAACATTCATGCTCATGGTCACTATTGTTCGGTCTTCGACCCCCACACTACTCAACACCTCATCAAAAGCTGTATACAATTTTCTCAAAAAAATCCTAGCCTCCGGAACTCTATCAGAAGTTATTTCTTGCACCGGTTGCACTATTTCACCAACCACCCTGCTTAAGTTGGTAGCATGCACCATAAATTTGAGAGTGGGCTGCAAGGTAAGGCATAGTGACTTAACCTTATCCAAATATGATGCATGCAATTCTTTGGCTTTTTCTAGCGGGTTCATTTGCGATGCAAGAGGCTGGGATCTCAAAAGGTCCACCTCCGCAACCTTGCTGCTCGATTCTTCTTTCAACTCTGTAATGCTTCCCTCCAGGAAAAAAAATTGATTCCTTAGAGTAGTATTTTTCTCCTCCTTCTCCCTCAAGGCTAACTCAGTCTATTTTTTCTTTTCTATTTCCTACTCCAATGAATCGTTCATTTCATTTACCTCATCATTGGTACTCTATCGGAGCTATTTCAAACCATCACTTTCTTGCTTCAAATCATCATGGAGGGTCGCCTCGATCGGTTGAGATTGTTCAATTTCTCTCTGCAAGGATAGAACAACCTCCTCACTCAGAGCTCAAAGTTCAGCAACCTTTCTTTCAAAGGCATTCCTTTCATCCCATAGCCGATTGATTTCAATCTCTCGAGACTTATGCTTACTTGACCAAATATCCACCTTTCCCTTTCAAGTCTTTCATTTGCTCATGTTTCTTCTTCATCTAGCGACTGAGTTTGAGGAAATCAGTTGTCACCACCTTTTTGGTTTCTTCCATTAATTCTACCTTGTCCTATGGATGATCCTATTGCAAATCAAGTCCTATGGTATTGACAGAATAATCATTTGGCTACATTTCTCTGAACAGTTTGATGACATTGGGTGTCACATTCACAAACATCAATGAATTTTGACTTTCATTGAACATAGTCTGCATAGAGGGTTCTGTAGGTTTGTTTGCATCCTTCCCCCATTTTTTTGTATTTGGCTAGCCCGTGCACTTTTGGAAACATCCACTTACAAGAAATACTCTTGGGGTGAAATACCTAATCCACTAGCAAAAGGAAACTCTCGAGGAACTACTAATGGGAATGGCAGTGTGCTTAACATATCAGCGGATTTGCTAGGTCTTGTAACAAGTACTGAGGAAAAAGGTCGGATAAACTGACTACTTTGAGATGGTGAAAGCATAGTAGGGAAAAATTCTAGGGAAGTAGCTACTTGATATTGGGGCATTGGAGATACAAACTGCTGACTCAATGGGCTAGGATGTGTTGCCATTACTTGTACCTTAGGGGCAATGGACATAGGAGATGAACGAGGACCCCTAGGGGAACCAATGTTGGCCTACCCCAAATGACTAGTGAGAGGAAAAATTGACACAAGTGACATGGAAAAAGCAGACACAAAGGAAACTAAAGACATAGAAGAGAGAGAAGAGGGGAAGAAATGTACCTGAGTTTCCTGAAGATTTGTAGTAGACACAACTACCTCTTCACACTATTCTTCTCCTCTCTTCCTGCTTCCTCTGTGTGAGGTCTCTTCTCTAGTAGGGAATCATCTAGGTTGAAAATAACCTTTCGACGGTGCCTAACAGAGCCTGACCTCTTCTTCCTTGATCTAGAGGAGCTAGGTGGCTCTGACAGCTGTGTATTTTGAGAATCTTCACATTGCAACTATTGTTCAATGACTACCTCTCCTCATGCAAGACCTTCTTCAATCATTGGAGCCTTTTTGGCTACTTCTTCTTCATGCTCCAAGGCTGCACTTTTTGCCTCACTGCATTTCTCATACTCCAAAGGATTACGATAATCATCACTATCTAAATGCTTGTAGCACCAGGCCTCATCAAACTGGTTGTTCGAGTCCACTTCCTAAAAGAGCCTATTAGTCTTTTTAATCTCTTGTTTATAAATCCAAAAATCTTTAATATTTCTAGGCTTCCAACTGAGCCTTGCTAATTGGCTTTAGAAGAATTGATTTATTATATGGTTCAGGTTAGGCCTGGCCACTATATGATAATAATTCAGCCAAGGTGGCTGACCCAAGCTAGAAGGAATGTGCTCGAGGCCAATGTATAACTTCTCATTTCCCTCATCTACATTTCTCTGAGGATCCCAAAATGAGTGAGGCTGGTGAGGGATCTTGATGCCTACCTCTACCAAATTACCTACTAGATTATAGCACCATGCATCACTAATAATCACTAATCTAAGGTGACCTAACTTGGAATACAACACTTCAAAACTATTCACCCTCAAACTCTTCTTCTTGACCAATGCTACAGAGCCAAATATGATTGGCAGTTTCATCTAGGAAGTTAGATGCTTTCCTCCCTAGTAATCATTTTCAATATTACTCAACTTCCTGAAAACCTCCAAGGCCAACACCCTATCTAAAACAAAACACAGGAGCTAGAAAGGCTCTCGGACGAAACCCTGCATGTGGAGCATTGTAAAATATGAACCAAAAAACCAATCGCAAGGTGGTACAAGGCCTTTCATCCATGATATTTGACTTTGTGTCAAGCATATAGATCTCTTACCTCCCGTTTGATCCAAATCTCTTAAATTCAGAGCTAGGAATGTGTTTGAAAATGCGTAATAATTAATTTTTTTTGAGAGGACAAGAGTCCAGGTCGAAACTAGCTTTCTAGCACCATTTTCGTCAAATACTGCTAGGGGCAAAAATTGTTGGAAATAATCTAGGTTCTGATGTAAAATCATGTAGGCCAAGAAAGAAGAATACCTGAACTTGGAACTAGGCTCAAACTCCTCCATCTGTCAACACATCCCTTCCACAATGACTTTCGCAAAGTCCATCAGTAGAGGCTCCTTATTCTTTTTCAGCATAAAGCCTATGCTCATCTAGAAGTCTAAGACTTCCCTATATATATCCAACCCACACAAAAACACCAACATAGAGAAGAAAGAAGTTGTGCCTACTTTAAAAGTAGCCAGATTAAGAGGAAAGTTAGGAGGGACAGATTTATCTGATGGCTTACCAATTTTGGCATTGAAAAATTGTTGCATTGCTCTAAGCGTCCTCTAGTAATTTTGTAATCTAGAAAGATTTAAATCCTCAATGCCTTCAAGAGCATTAAGAGGGACACACAACATATCTTGGAGAGCCTGGTGATAGATTACCACCTTGAAATTATGGCCACTTATAATTCCTGAATCAGTGTCAAAACTTTTAGCACATGTAGCCACAATCTCTGGACAATAGTGCACCAAAGGAACCATGTACTGAGGGAGACCACAAATCCATAGTCGGCTAGGAAAAGGATCACTGATATTTTTCATTTTTTCGCATGCAACCTCTCTTAAATCTTTGGGGTTTTGAGATAACTCCAAATCTCAGACATTATCCCAATCCTTTGAAACCAAAGCTTAGTTTCTAGGAGAAATTGTGTTTAACATTTTCTGGTCTGCCAGCTTAGTGCAGGGCCATCAAGGTCTAGCTAGAATGCCCGAGGTTGCATAAGAAACCTGGTCATAGATATTCATGCAATGCCCCAACATCCTTCATTCCTCAATGCTATTAGTCGTGATGAACTGAGTTGAGCTCTTAGCAATTTCAGCCATTTTACCTGTATTTTGAAGTACTTTACTGCCCAGTTTTTTAAAATCCTTTCTCTATCTCTGCAAATAACTAAGGCAGTTACACACTTGGAAAATCCTTGCACAATTAATGCCTTCTGCATGATGCTCCTATCTGTCTTTTTTATTTTCAAAAATATTGGATTAGCAAGGGTACACGCTATCTTTCACATTGATTATGCCATGCACCACTAACCCTTTTGTGGGTGCAAAAAAGATGCCAACTCGCCAAAGGACTTCACACATAAAGAGATGTGACCTCACATATGATAGCTCTAATTTTTCTTGGAAAAGGTACCAAATCAGTAGTGCCATATCTTTTCGTGAGCTTTTTCATTTAATGATTACTTGATTGTAACAAGGCACATCAACCAATGACTTCACCTTAAGAGATTTTCTTTGATTTAACCAGGGTGAAAACATTCCTTATGGCGATGACTGGCTCCTTCTCTACTTTTTAAAAAGGCTTAATTCAAACAAATTGAAACTGCATTTGATTATCTTCATTAATTTGCATGCCGCAACACAGCTTGTCAGGGCTCTTTTCATACCATTTGCCTCTAATATAAACATACCTTGCTCAATTAGGGAAGCCTCTCCCTATCTATAAAAAGGACCCCTTGACATTTTGGAAATCCATATTTTCACTTAGCATTTCTTAGCAACTAGCCCTACGATATAGTTGGTAGCTTCATTACTTAGCGAGAGTAGCAGTAGTCATGGAAACACCAATTACGCTTATGTGCAAGAAGACCCAAGCTGCCTTCTTATGGAAAATTAGGTGTAGGCAATTGAAACACATAACTAGCATGAAGAACCTTCTGTATGTGAAAGCCATAAAGTGGGTTCTAGGTAGAGACAATGTAGAATATGAGGACCAGTACAAAGTGAACACCAGTATCTGTTCCCACTTTGTAGCTTCTCTGTTAGACATTGGCATTTCTAAGAGGAAGATTATGAGGCTAACAAAGCAGGTATTTCTCAAATTCTACTTAGGGGGCTGGAGGACATCATGAGAGCTACCGAGATCGGCCCCAGAATCCCATCTGCTTGCAACCTGCATTGACTTACTGAGGGAGGAGGACCTATGCCAACTAGGCCCTTTCTGCATGGATTTGAGCTTGAAACTCATGAGGAACACCATCACAAAGTCCATGCCACCTTCCATTTCCTAATGAGGATGCACAACATTAAACCATTTTGCAAGGTGTAAAGGTATAAGAATTTTGAGAGGATGGTGTTTCCTCATTATACGCCACTTGCCACCATTTTTGGACTCTCGAATGCTTGAAGAGATGTCCAGAAGACCCCTCTTCCTTTTTGTATCTGAAATATTCTCTGTAACACTTGTCAGTGACAATATATGTATTTTTTGGAACATGGCTATGGGCAATATTACATCAATATGTATACAGACGTAAATATCTCTATAATCAATATAATACATATATTTCCTATATTTTGGTTCCTTTCTTCATTTTATCTCATTTCCATACATTGATGTGGTTGATTTTAAGAAAGCATTGAGAATGGCCCAAAACTAACAAAGCAGGGAAAATATATACATATTTACACACTTACTGCAAAAGCTGAATTAATTGAATTTCGTGAGGTGTATTCCATTTACTGGAATACCCAAGGCCTCACCCTCTATTTTTTCCAACTCAAATGAGTTGTGTTGCTTGCATTGTGTGATTTTGAATGGTCCTTCCCAGAGACTATCGAACTTTCCATGTTGACCGGGCTTCACTCTGTGCTCATTAAATTTGAGCACCAAGTCTCCACATTGCAGACCTTGGTCAAATGTTTTCTTGTCGAACCATTTCTTTCCCACCTACTAGTGGTCAGTCATTGCCTCGAGAGTGTGCTCTTGTTTCTCCTAAACCTTAAGTAATTATTCCAACCGCACCTCCATCACTCCATTTTACTCGATTTCTAGAGACTTGAGTAACTGGATTACAGGGATTTCCATAGAGATTGGCCACAATGCCTCCTTCCCATATACTATCTTGTAAGGAGATGTTTTCAATATTTTTTTAGCATGATACGATCTACCATAGTGTTGTCTAGAGGTGTTTATACCACTCCCTTTGATGTTCCAAACCTATTCTATTGATTAGTCGGAGAATATTTCTGTTTGAAGATTCAGAAAGGCAATTTCCTTGTGGATAGTAGTTGGAGGATGTCCTTAGGAAGACTCCATATTTTAGTGCAAATTGGATAATTTTGGAACCAAGAAAATCTCTAGCATTATCGGAGATAATTGTCTTTGGTGGGCCAAACCTAGCTACCAGTTCTTCCAGGAAGTTCACAATTTCTGCCTCAATTACATTTTTCAAAGGTACAACTTTAGTCCACCTGGTGAAATAGTCAGTTGCCATTAGGATTCATCTATGTCTGGCTGATGAAACTGGGTTGATCATTCCAATGAAGTGGAGACCCCATTGAGAAAATGGTTCATCCACTACAATTGGTTTCAATGGCATGGAAGCATTGTTCCTTTTCCCAAGAAAAAACTGACACTCATTGCAAGACCTCACCAATGAATATGAGTCCTTAAATAATGTCAGTTAGAAATAACTAGCATGCATAATCTTGATTGTAGTAGTTTTTGCTAAAAAATGTCCTCTGGCTAGGCCATTATGGTACTGCTTCAATATCCTTTTTTCTTGCTCTTGTGTCACACATCTTAACAAGATGCCATTGAAGTTTCTCTTGAAAGAACTCCCTCTAAGAGTACATAGTCATTATTCTGTAGTCGATAGAAGCACCTTTTAAATGAGGCAAGGTCAGCTAGGTACCTTCATGTTTGCATGAAATTAATTCTATCATCCAACCAATCATCTTCAGAACTCTCTTCATTCAGCAGCATGTGTTCCAGGACTTCAATCTCAGTTATTACTTCATTGTTTCTAGCCAAATATTCGCACAGTTCCTTACCTTTCACAGTCTTGACTAGCTTGATCTCAATGTCATACTCAAGAATCTTGGTTATCTAGTTAGCCCACTTCTTAGTGATTTCACCTTCCATAATATATTCATGTATGCTAGGGTGCAACACACAATCAATCACCTTGTTGCACAATATGAGGTGTTAGAACTTCTTCAACCCCTTTACAATAGCAAAAGCTTGCTTCTCCATAAAGTTGTACTTCACCTTATAGTCTTTTAGAGTCCACGAATAGAATGTGATGGGAAATTCTCTTTTATCTTCATCGTCTTTCTACATCAAGATAGTAGCGATACTCGTGCTACCACCAAAGATGTACATGAGGAAGTATTTTGAAAAATCTGGATTAACCAACACGAGAGCAGAAAAGATGACTTCTTTAATCTATTCGAACACTTTTCTAGCTTCCACTGTCCATTTGAAAGATTGGTCATTTTTCAACATCAATGTGATGGGTCGAATGATCCCTATGAAGTCCACTATGAGCTGGCTGATGAAGTTAACCTTTCCCAAAAAAGATTGAACTCCTTTTTTGTTGACGGGTAGAGGGAGTTCTTTGATCTCTTTAACCCTTTTTGAGTTTATGGAAATACCTTCCTTCGAGATGACATAACCCAATGAATTCCCTTGTGGGACCCCAAACACACATTTCTTCGAGTTCAAAGAAATCCAGAACTCCTGGCACTTCTGGAAGACAACCTCGAGATGATCAAAATGATCTTTAGCATATTTTGAGAAAACCGTCAAGCCATCTAGATAAATAAGAATAATCTTATGTATCAAATCCCTGAAAGCGATGTCCATAGCTCGTTGGAAAGTGGCTCTGGCATTTCAAAGTTTGAAGGGAATTTTAGCATAATTGTATGTTCTCCACTTGGTGGTAAACGTCATTTTGTGTTGGTCTTCCTCTTTCACCTAAACCTGGTTATAGTCAGAGAAACCATCTAACATTGAAAACATCTCAAAACCAGAAATTATTTGCATAATTGCCTCCATGGAAGGTAGACGTATTGGTCCTTTAGAGACACTCTATTTAGGTCTCAGAAGTCAATGAACATTCATATATCACCATTCTTCTTCCAGACTGGCACTAGGTTAGACACCCAAGTATTGTGATTGATTGGGAACACTATTTAAGATTCAATCAACTTCTTTAATTCTTGAGCCATTAACGACTCGATCTTTGGATTTACTAGCCTCTACTTTTGACACATGAATTTTTCTCCCTTTAGTAGCTCAATGGTGTGTTGGATAATCCTAGGATCATATCCCTTAAGATCACCATATGACCATGCTACCACATTTGGATACCTCTCACAAAAATATTTCAACCTTTCTTTATTCTTCTATGAGAAAACTTTTCTAACCTTAAGCTTTTTATCCTATCTGATGTGCAAATCAACGTAATCGCCCTTATCAGCTACAAGCTTTCTCTTGTCTTTTCTCACATCATTAGAATCAAACAGATTCTCAAGAGTAACCAAACCTTTGGGAAGCTTGTTTGACTTAATCTAGACCACATGCTCTTCATAGGCCTTAGTGATCTTTGGTTATAATTGGTCAAAAAATTCTCTGGACAAATGGAGAAATGATGTGATATGAGCATCACTATCAAACACTTGCTAGTTTTGATCATTATTTGGGACTACAGGCTGCATGATCACTCACACTGAATGTTTGTTATTAATTAGGTCAAAAGCTAGCTCAAACTAAGATTCGACCACTACCATTCGGTCTGCTTCAGAGTTCTACTCTCTAGGTACGGCTTGGATGTTGAATACCTCAAAGCCTTTAATCAGGTCCCAGACCCTATGTCGGTATGATAGCATATGGACATTCTTGGTAGCTAATAGCCCTCGGGTTTGGTTAACCACCAAACCTAAATCTCTGAAAACTTGTATCTTCTTTGCACCCATTCATTCCACTAAACTCAAGTCGTGGAAATGCCCTCATACTCTACTTCATTATTTGAGCATGCGAACTAGAAATGATATGACCTTAAGGTCTTTTCTTTGGATAAAGATACCAAAAATATTCCAGCATTGGCTCCTACTCTACATCTTGCTCTGTCAAAGTGCAAGGTCCATAACTCTAAAGTTCCTTCACTCCTAGACTCTTTAGTCACTCTGGGCATAATCTGATCCTCCTCATGTATGACGTATGTCCCTAGCCTAGTTGCATGATAATTTCCAAAAGGGTCTAAACTTATAAATTCATTCAAGAGAGCTTCCTCGTTCTTAGTCCAGGAACTGCTTCCTTCTTCATCCTTAAGAAGTTTGAAATTAGGCATCTCTCCAAGGGTAATTGAGGTATGTGTTGTCTAAAAATTGATCATGGCTTCATTAGCCACATGTTCAGAATGTAAGGTTCCAACAATATATTCATCTTATCTCCATGTTTGGTTCTTAGGATTAGGTGTGACCAGTCCAAAGAGAGGGAACCTCCAAATTTTGTAGTGAATTATTGGGACAAACATATCCCGAACATAGGAGGGACGTCAATGAGCACAATATCTTGATTCATAGTAATGTTGGGGCAAGCAAAAAATGTCATAGGAAATCCTTTGATTACTTTGACAGTTTGAACATCGTCATAACTCCCTTCTTAAGAGACTCGTATTCGAGTCCCAGAGCTTCAGCTACTTGCTTGGGCACGATGGTGGTGCTAGCACTAGAGTCAACCATACAATTATGCATTATTTTCTTACCAATGATAAGTGTTAGAAAGAAGGGCTTGGGTTTAGGCTTACCCTCTTTTTTGGTCTGATTTTTCACTAATTGATTTTCCAAAAAATTGTTTGGGCCTAGATTGGTTGTCTTATCTTTTGAGGGTTGTTCAAGTATCTTCAATGCCTTCTGTAATAGTAACTTTTTCTCTGAGATGGCTAGGATATCCCACAAGGAAACATTAGAAAAATATTTCTTTAGTTGTTCCACCATGTTGAATGGTGTTCGTGACTGTTAAGCTATGGTAGTTGGCTCCTTCTATCTCGCAGTTAGTACATTTGGCTATTTGGCAACTGTCGGGGTGGTCATGGGAGCTTTTTCTTTTGGAGGAGGTGGATTCTTGGAACCTAGAACAATGGCTCCAGACTGTTGTGGAACTGATGACACAATTGCTGATGGATTAGGTGTTGGATTAGGTGCCCATTTAGTTTGCATTGGCATGAACTCTCCAGTGAGCCTCTGCTTGGAATGGGTATTGTATTCTGACTATACTTACAGCACTTGGGTCACTAGAATGTCATTTGGGTATGTTGACTCCTCTTCCTCCATCCAAGAAAATAGTTCCTAGTCTAGAGCTATATCTAGCTCCTACTCTATAGACATTCCTTGCATTTGAGCAGTGAGAATTGTGTTCTCCATTTATTGAGAGGCATAGTCATGACCTTTGGAATCAAGCATGATGCCTTGACTATGTTGGTCTGCTATCTTCAGTTGTAAATTCCCTTGTGAGAAATTTTGGGGCATGTGTACATCATTGCAAGGGAAGCACCATGGACTAATCTCCTCGCCAAGATTATTTTTTCCTACTACCAACTATTTATTCAAACTAGGATAGACAATCTACATCAGCATAGTCACGGGCACGACTTGACTACTCTGTTGAGCTTGGGTATTACTGCATGATCTATCCTGCCATTGATTCTGCTGAAAAGAAGGTTTTTTTCCTTGGTAGTTTTGGTAAGTAGGCTTTTGGTAGGCATACTATTTCTGCTTCATGGTGGTTAACTCATTTGTCATGGTTTGCAACTACTCTCTCATGTCCCTCACCTCATCCACCAAGTGGTTAGGCACTGGAACCAAGCTCGACGTTGTTCCTGGGTACACATACATAGACTGGGGGGCCCAGGAATGCTACTTGAAGCTACCTCTAGTTTTGTTGTGGTCGATTCTAGAAACAATGGCATGATAGGTTGTGGTTCCAACTTTCCAATGGCAATAAGATTGTTCTCTGCGGTGATGGAAAGACTATATGCATCAAGTAAGGTATTTCCGCTAAGAGATTGCAGCATCACAAAAATATCATCATTTATAGACTTTAGATAGAACATGAATGCCAGATCCAGGGGTGGCCAACTACCAACAGGGACCCTCTTCCAAGTCACATGAAACCGAGCATTGAAATCAGCCAAAGCTTCATGAGGAGCCCGCTTTATATTAGCCAGTTGGTGACTCACCATTATTTGAGAAGCGCTCATAAAAAGGATCTTTGAGATGATCTCAAGTGCCAATTGTATTAGCTAAAAGAGTACAATACTAGTCTAATGCCTTCCCTCTAAAAGAGGCTACGAGCAACCATAAAGCCACATTCTCATTAGTAATTCCATGAACTAGACATACATCAACCTCATCTTGCAAGTGCTCCGCTAGAGTTTTTGAATCATCCCAAGTGAACTTTGAGATAGCCTTTAAAGTAGAAGTTGGGATTGAAGCCCACACTACGGTTGGTATAGAGGCTATAAAAGGGCTACCAACATCCCAGGCTACAAAATTTCTAGCCATCTACGCAAGGGACGAAGGAGAAGTCAGAAGAGAGGTGTTAGCCTGCTAACTTCTCACCTTGATTGAAACTAGTGGTGGTATGATCAGGCTAGGGAATCTTGCAGTTTGAGACCTAGTGATGGGCCTATGGCTCATACACTCTTTTGGATTGCAAAAATTTTAGTCCATCCCACTGGATGTGCCAAAAAAATAACTGTTGATGCAAAATTTTGCAGGCAACAACCTTATGGGAAACTTAGCTATTGGGGGACTTGTGCGCATAGCTAAGTGACCTCTGGGATTTTATCGAAGCCGACTCTTCATTTTTTAATGGGGGGGAGAAAAGGGAGATGAAGATAAACATAAAATAAGAAAATCTAAGCTAAGGCGATGTGCCAAATTAGTAATGAGATAGGTAAGCACATTGCAGAAACAAAGGCTCGGGTAGTAATCAACATATATCAAATAGACAATTCCTAGCACTGCAAACATAAGAACATCAAACTATTTTCATAATATAACCCATACAACATAAGCTAATATAGAAGAGTAGCGACATGATCTGTATTATGCTAAGCTATATAAAGATTACAAAAGCTTGAAATAGATGTTCATATATTTCAAAAAATGCAAGCACAATTTAATGTCCTATCAAATGCTTGAAAACAGTGAGGCCAAATAGAATGGTACAATCTGCGAGTTCAACTTTAATATCAAACACTACAGAGGCTAATTCTTAATGCTATGAAATTTTTTCTATCTAACAACAACCAAAAAATGAAGAAAGGGTTGCTTAAATAAGCCAGCCCACTGCCTGGACGCTCCAACAGGAAAGATGCTCCAGTGAAGTCACCAACTAGAAAGATTCCCTAGAATTGACAACAGCAAAAAAAGGAAAGGCAGCATGCCAACATGGACATTCTGAGGAGAGACGAGCCACGCAGTAGCAAAAGGAAGGGACACATGGAAGCAAATTAGAAATTGTTGCAACAACCATCAAACAAAAATAATGGACGCCTAAAAAATCACCACTTGGAAAGCTCTTGGCAAAGGTAACTGCGGTGTGGGTCCCATCTGAACAAAAAGTGGGTGGAGGCAACATGTCAAACAATCAGAGCCCAACAAAAGGAAAAAGAAGTGTCTCAAAGGGAAGCTCCAATAGGATTCCACATGGCGGCGGCCAAAAAGCTATCAGCGGTACCAAAACAAAAGGTGAAGTTGTGAAGGAAAGAAAGATCGTGAACAAAAAAGAGCAGTGCATGAATAAATATTCGCAATTACCTCATGCTTCAAAAATAAAGTGATTAATAAGGATATAGGGAGCACCATCCATACCACTAAAAATATGTAGTTTGATTTTGGAAAAAGACACTTTGACATGTGTTAGTGCTGATGGGAAGGAGAGTATTAAAACAAGAATAATCATGACCAATGAAGGTGTCATAGTTGTCATATTTCGTAATAACGGGGCTCAAAAAGGTGAAAAATGACTTTGTTTCAAGAGTGATTATTTTAAACAACCTACCAAAAGATTCAAGCTGGTATCTCCTCAAATGAAAAACCACAAAGTCTCCCTCAAAGATGAGATTTTTTAATTTCCAGTTGCCATAGTCTTGAACAAAGAGGGACAAAAAGATGAGTATATTCTCCTTCCAAATAATTACTCTAGCAAGGATAACACCATGGGAGGCCCTATAAAGAGGACGAATCCATGTTAGTATGATTCTCTATGAAAGAATTTAAAGTTGTGGGGTCTTTTGAGAAGGATGGTTTTACCCTGTACTTTGTAGCCATGGAAGGATATAATGAGTAGTTGAGCTATAAATTTGTGAATGCATGGAAGGATAGTGAAGTGGAGCTGGGTGGCCTCCATTTCAAAGTGGATGCTAAGCTCATAGCTATTGAGATAGGGCTGGATTATGAAGGAAAGAAGGTGGCAAAGGTAAGTAATGGAAAGTACCAAAATTATATCGAGAAATTTTTTGAGGATAAAGAAAAAGTTGAGAGATTCTAGAATGGTTATTCTAGGGTTTTGTTGCCTCCCCTATGCCACAATGTGTGTTTTTTTGTTATGAAATACTTTATGCTTGAAGGTCAATTTCAATCTATACATGGCTACCACTTCCCAATCCTGAACCATATCTAACACCTTGAGAAGATAAACCTACCTTTCTTCCTCTTTTTATCCTTGACCCAGAGCCTAACCAATGGTGCAAATCTATTGTTACACCAAGGCCTAATTTGTGCTATCTGCAAATACATTTTAGCTACGTCCTTACAAAGAAATTTGTTCCTTAATATGATTGAAAACCCTTTGAAAATTCCCAAGAGCTCTTTGAAAATTGAGCTTATAGAAAGTTCTCCCCACACCCCGACAAAAAAATATACTAAGACTTTCCCCAACCCTATGGACCCCTCGTGGTCAGACCTACTTAAAATCACTCCTGAAAAATATAGTGCCACTCCTATTATCCTTGCTCTGACCAATAAAAGAAAAATTATAATCTGTGAGTTGGGGGCTGATCCCAACACTCACAATTTTGGATGACAAGGACAATAGCTCTAATTGTTCTACTCCAGTGGGTCGAAGGTCAAGGAGGATTGCATTGGTGGCATTAAAAGGGTCTGATAGTAGAAAAAATTCTAAAAAATCAAAAGAAAAGTGTGATAATGGGTCCCAAGATAGTAGAGGGAAGAAGGTGGTAAGGGAAGATATTTATTCCTTAGCCATGGAAATCCTAGATAGTCTTGGGGGTGAGTCTACTAAGGAGTAGGAGTTGGTGTCGAAAGATGAGGAAGATGCTAGCATGAGGAAGAGGAAGAGGAATCGTAGCAAGAGGAGGTGTAAAAGGATGAAAAGGACAATTATAGGGTTACAGAAAAAGAATATGCTACTAATGATATGGAGGTTATGGAGTTCAATAACCCTGGCAAAGAGAACATGTCGGGTCCTAACACTGCTAGAATTCAAAGGGTGGAAGAAAGATTGGATATTGATGCAAGAGGAAGGTATGGAAAAAAGATTCCAAGCTCTTGAAAATGTTGTTAAGAGCTTATGCAAGGTGATGGATGCAGTAATACAAAAATTTGTGATGGCCATAGTTTCAGGTTAAGGAAAAATTAAGAAGCAGTAGAGGAAACAAACAACAGATGATGAAGTAGACTTGTCTGGAAAGATGGAGCCCAAAGAGAAGTTTGAAGACTCTGTCGAAGACTTGCTGAAGGCTTGGAATTTGATCGAGGATGCTTGATCCTTGGCTTCTGGTACTCTTACTTTCTATCATGTGCTTCTATGATCTTTTTTGTTAATCTTGGATGTTACAATACTGTTATTGGTTGTTGGGGCCTAGACTTTAATAATTTTTTTGTATCTATGTTAGGAATTATGGTTTTAGTTTGGACACTATTTTAAAGTTATGCAGTTATAACTTAATTCTCTGGTGGGATTTTAAGATAGACTAGATATACTTTTTTGGTATGACTGATAGGGCTATACTGTTTGATGTGGAGGGCATTGGTTAAGTTTCTAGTTGATTGGCTGGGGAAGTGTTTCTTTGTTATGCTTCATCTTTGTGTTGTCTTGACTAGATTTTGTTCTTTGGTCTGTTGTACTAATCTATAAGGGTAAGATCCCTTACCGTACTTAATCTTAAATAAAAAACAATACCAAAATATTTTGTTTGATAAAGTTACATACAACTTTTGAAAATGTTTATTTCATCAAAATTACCTCTACCCATATTTCATAAATAATCTATTGCCACTAAAATATGGGTGTGGCGGGCACTAGAATTTGGATGAAATGGTCTAATGAAATCAAGCCCCCATTGTTGGAAAGGTTCCTTGATCATAACTGGTTTCAATGGTAATGTGGTAAGTTTAACTTTCTCTTTGAATTTTTGATAGGATTCACACCTTTTCACCCTTTCATCCACATCTTGAAACATGCCAAACCAATAGAGATAATTTCAAAGAATATTGAATACCTTAATTGATGAAGAAAAATGCCCCTTATAAGCCTCATTATGAAAACAATGAAGAAGCCTCTATTGTTGCTCTTTATCTACACACCTAATAAAGGTACCATTGATCCCTTTTTGTAAAGTGTATCACCCTAGATATAGCTCATTGCATTAAATTTGATCATCATGTTTTGTTTAGGAGACAAATACTTGGGAAATTCTCCATACATGTGGAAATATGTGATGTTTGAGAACCATTCATCTATTACCCTAACAAAAAGGACAAGGGGTAATTGAAGGTTTACTTCCTCTTGTGTGCCTATCCCATTCTCCACAATCAACTTGCATAAGCCTTTTCCCCTCACTATCTTGGTAGGCTTAATGTCAATTTCATATACTCCTATACCTTAGTAATCCAAGAGGCTCTCTTATTCATTTCTATCTCTTGTTCCATTAGAATAGTCTTCACAAATGTATCAAGCACATAAATAATGGAATGAGAATTCAAAATATAAAATATAAACTACTTCACTGCTCAAACAATGACATATACATGTTTTTCTATAGGAGAATAATTTAGTTCATTATTTTTCAATAGTTCTACACTCATAAAAGTGATAGGCGCTTCAACTTTCTCTTCATTAAATTACATCAAAATCGAAGATGAGGTTTTTTCAGAAGCAAAACAATATATATTAAACTCCTTGGAAAAATTGGGATAAGATAACATTGGGGCATTTGCTATTGTAGGTTTTATCTAATTGAATGCTTTCTTGCCTTCATTTGTCCATTTAAAAGTAACATTTCCTTTCATCATGTCCTCAATAGACTTTGTTATCTTTGAGAAATCAAGTTCAAATTTTCTTAAGTTGATTTGGCCAAAGAATGAACCGACACTTGGCTTGATAGAATGTAACAACAATTGTCATATCAACTTAACCCATTATGGATCAATGCAAATCCCTTCTTTGGATATGATGCATCCAAGTAGCTTACCCTTTGTGACACCAAAGATGGACTTCTTTGGATTTACTAAAATATCCTAATCTCTACATCTCTACAACAAAAATTCTAAATGGTAGGAATGATCTTCACACTTCCTTGAAAATAATATCAATTCATCTAAATAAAGAACAATAATATTATTTTATAAATCTCCAAATGAAAGATCCATAACCCTCTAAAATATTGCACTTGCATTCATCAATCTGAAAGGAATTTTGGTGTAAATGAAAGTTTCCCATGGCGTAGCGAATTTTTTTTGTGTCGATCCTTCAAAGTTACACTAACCTAGTTATATCATGAGAAGCCATCTACCATTGAAATCATCTCAAAACCTAGAAAAATTTATAAAATGTGGCCCATTCCTAGAAGTGGGTAATTGTCTTTAAGCAAAGCTTGATTCTGATTTCGAAAATCAACAGAAATTCAAATTTCATAATTTTTCTTCCTTATAAAAATAATATTAGAAACCATGTAGAATGATGGATAGGATAAATAATCTTGGCTTTGAGCATCTTATCCACTTCTTCAAAAATAGCATCTTCCACTTTTAGATTCAATTATCTATACTTTTTTCTATATGGAGTGGCTCTAGGTTTTAGAGAATGATGGTTGAACACACCATCAATGAAATCTTTAAGATAATCATAGAAACATGCAAACACATCTATCTATTCTTTAAGTAAAGAAATAAGCTTTAACATTTCATTTTTAGAACAACATTTCCCAATGAGAATGAATTTGGGCTCACTTTTAGACCCAATATTGAATTTTTCATATTCAAAACCATCTATATGTTTACTAACTTTGTTTTTCACATTGTGATCATGTTTATCAAACAACCCCTCTAGTGGAATCAAACCCTTCAAAATGGTATTTCCTTCTAATTGTAGAAATTCAAGGCCTACTTTTGGATTTTTTGTTGTATTATTTTTTTATGGATTTTGGGAAACTTCAAAAATAAAGATAACAAGTACCACTTCCCTCAAGGAAATAAATGATATTTTTTTCATCATTGAAGACCTACCAGTTTTGATGGTTATCTGACACACTTGGTTTATAAATAAAGTCTATTAAATATACATCTTTTTCAAATTTAGGATGTGGAATTAGAAGAAAAGTGGATGTGAACAAACAATCTGCTTTATAATTTTCTTCTCTTGGAACAGAAAAAGGAATCAAATCCTTCAATTTCATCTCGAACTTTATTTTGATAATTCCTAAGACTCTTGTTTTTGTTTTAGAACTAGTTTGTGACTTAATTGACTATTAATTATGTGCCACTAGTCACCTTGAGCTACTTGATTACCTTCTCTTTAGAAAATTACAAATCTAAATCCAAAGCTTCATATTCATCTATATTGTTAGTGATCTCAAAGGCTAATTTATAAGATTTAGGAAATTTTTCTCCTATAGGGGATATAAGAGCTATTCCCACTCTAGAACTAGAAGAAGATTCACTCAAACTACATCATCCAAAGTTCTAAAGATATATCAGGAGCGAGCAACTCAAGTGTATATCTTCTTCTTTCAAAGTAAGCATGTAGGTATCAAGACCAGTATGTATATATATATAATCTCAGATCTTGGATTGTTCGATTTTAAAATAGTGTATTTTTCCTTAGGTTCAGGGTTAAGATGAAATTTCTTGTAATCAAGAGGTATCAAAGCATGAGACTAGTCCAATTGAATTACACTGCCTAGGTCTTTACAAAATCTTATACTTAATAACATGTCATAGGTAGCTGATATGTCAGCCACCAAAATGTTGAACTTTAATTTCTTCTCTAGATATGTTGCCAATGCAGCTTGTGCATCTTTAATTTGGTCTACATGTGGAACTTGTTTTGACTCCATAGATTAAAATTTTCTAGAAGGTTATTTAACAAAATCCCTAAGGAATGAGCTACCTCAGATGGCATAAATATTTTTGAAGCTCTAGAATCAATTATGCAATACTAAAATTGTATCTAACTATATACATGCATACATATATATATATGTATATCTATATGTATATATATACATATACATATATATGTATATACATATACATATACATATATATGTATATATATGTA
>VDFB02000015.1:303468613-303482950 GCA_007258455.2 Sequoia sempervirens | reverse complement strand
TATAAACTAGTTGCATCTATGAGAGGAATATCATTCAGAATTGGTTTTATTGGGTTATCATTACTCTCAGGTTCATTTGATCCTTGATGAATGGTGGATCTAGGATATTTTTAATCCCCTTTAGTACACTAAAATAAATTTTCCAACTAATGAGGGATAGGTTTAAGATACTACATTTAAGATACTTTTTCTTTTGTCCTTTTGCAATATTTAACAAAATTGAAGGAATCATCATAAGGAGTCAAGATTGAGTCACTAGTTTTTGTACCTTGATCAACCTTATTAGATAAAGTAACATTTTTTTTGTTTGATTTTCTTGCAATAATGTGTTTAGTTGTGATGTCCACAACTTTGGAAGAAGTATCAATATTTACTTTGACCATTTCTTCTTGGCTTTAGCATTGATCTCTTAAAAAATTGTTTCAAGAATAATTATTTATATTATGTAATAATTCTTCTTCATTGTTAGATTCATATTCAAGATAGCTTACTAATGAATTCCAATTTTTTTGATTCATCTCATCTTCAAGAGAAATGTTCTCTTTATTCTTTTCACTAGTTTGATTCATTTGCATGTACCTTTCCATTTTTGGACATGAGTTATCATGGTCTGCTATCAAATGAAATTTGCGCATGGAGATTGTATGGAGATTAAATGAAGATGGATGTTAAATGGCTAATATTTGTAGATAAGGATGAAGTTTCAACTATATGTTTTGATGATATGGAACACAATTCATTGTTGGAATGTCTTGATACAAAGGCAGAGGATTTTGTACGAGTTTCTTTTTCAACAAAAGAAAATCACTATCCAATGTTTGTACCATGAGATTTCTGTTGGTAGGGATTAATTATTTTCCTTTCCATGTTTGCAAATATTAATTCTATTTTCTTGCACTCATTAGATCATCTTCAACCTCTTGTTGGAAGTTTGGGGAGATTGTTGAATTTTGTCATTGATGATATTGCTTGGCAACATGAGAATGGTTGGTATGGAAGGTACATAAAAATGTGATACAATGTTGTGTATAATTTTAATTAATCCTGATAGGTTTTGAGATGTTAAGTAAGGAATTTTTCCAATATATATTTTTTAGAAAGATTAGTTGTACATCTAAATTTGACTAAGTGTCAAATCTACTAGTTTAGTGAAATAGTGCATCAGTTTTTGGGTTTGCACCACTTTGCAAATGAAGATATCACTCTATGATTCTAACATTATTTTGGAGGATGTTAGATGTATCTAATTCTAGGATTTCATCTTATTTGTACAAGAGGTTTGAGAGATATGAGTAACAAATCTTGTCCTAGCAGTTCAAAGTTATCTTTCTATATAGTGTGTTTGTGTGGGAGAATCTGCACTTCTCTGCAGATGAGTTTTTGGCCTTGTGGTTTTGGAGATAAGCTTTCAAATGTTAGTTGAGCATGGATTCTAGGTGACATCAAGTTTTGAGGTCCACATATCGAGATGTGGATAAACAATTGAAAGTTTTTTAATTTAGGTCTTATGTGAAACCGACATAATATGTTTGAAGGTATGTGAAGGTTGAATATGTATTTTTATCTTATGTGGGATCTATTATAGGTCCATGCGGACCTATCTTAAGATATTTTAAATTTTTAATTATGGCACATTGTGTGGATGAAATTTTTTGAGCCAACAAGTTACATTTTGATTGTTACATCTAATTAGGGTGACCTAATTGATGTTACATTTGATGTAGATATATATGTTGGATTGCTTTCAGTGTTTTGATAAAATGAATGTGTATTGTGTGACATGAATTTAAGTAGAGCAATGCGAAGTTAAGTTGTGAATTTTGAGTTGAAGATCAAAACTATGTGAATGAAGATCGAGGCAGAGTGTTGAATCAAAATTAGATAAAGATTGTTATTGTGCTTCAATGGGATTGTATTCATGCATGCATTAGATGCAACTGTAATAGTTCAAAAATAGGTTGTGAGCCACCATCTCTCTTCTATATTTTTCTTTGTGGATAGTGAGTCCACTTGGACAATGAGTCCACCTATAGTGAACATTTTTGTAAATATACTATAACTGATTATAATATATAGTGAGGTCTAAACCTCACCATGGTTTTTTCCATTTTGGGTTTTCCACGTAACAATCTTGGTGTTCATGTTTTATGTGATTTTGTGAATGTTTCATGTTTTATTTCCTTATTGTAGTTGAATATGAATTAGTAATTAGATTTTTAATGATTGAATGACTTGAGAGAATACTGATTCATCCCCCCTCTCATTATTTTGGGTGTTCAACAATTGGTATCAGAGTTTGGTTCCTTGGAAGGAGCTTAACCACTTTGGGAAGGTCTTGTAGACTGAACACATGGTTTATAGAAAGTTTCCTATTCCTCCAGAAGAGATTCCTACTATTGGATACATAGAAGAACATTGCATGCTTGAAAAAGGTGGAGAACTCAAAGTTGCTCATGAAGATCTAGAAAGAACTAAAGGTGAAAACAAATATTTGAAGGAAAATTTCAAAGAAGTAAATCAATGTATCAAAAAATTGAGAGATCAAATCAAGAAGTTTAGAGAAAGGAATAAGGAAGTTAGTGAACAGTTGAAACAAGAAAATGAAAATATCATCAAACTAAAAGTACAAGTTGGAGAAAATAAAAGAGTTGAGGAATGTTTGAATGCAATGGTGAAAAGAAAATTTGATGAATGCATAAGTCTTGAACAAGAAATGGTAAACTTAGGATAAGATAGAGAGAAAGAAATGAGTCATGAATACAAATTCAAAGTGAGTTCTACAATGCTTGATGAGATGATTTTAGGGTTAGAAAACATCCAAAGACAAAGGTGGTTTAGGATTTGAAAAAGGTGAAAGCTAAAAAGAAGATCAGACACCTAATTCAGAAGAGAAGATCAATGAACCAAAGAAGACTTAAGACAAGAATAACAATGCAAAGATACATAATCAAATAAATAAAGCTAGAAGACCTCTGATCAAACAA
Organism: Sequoia sempervirens; assembly: GCA_007258455.2. NCBI lineage: Eukaryota > Viridiplantae > Streptophyta > Pinopsida > Cupressales > Cupressaceae > Sequoia > Sequoia sempervirens. The sequence goes on along the minus strand of VDFB02000015.1, from coordinate 303,479,966 downwards.
CCAAATGCTCAAAGGTACCCATATTTCAATGTTTTTTTTCTATTCTTGCAATAAATTTGGACATAAAGCAATGGAATGTAGAAGAAAAATGAATTAGAATGTTCCATCCATTTCTAGTCAATGTTTTACATGCAAAAGATTTGGTCATAGAGCAACTGAATGTAGAATCCAAATGATGAATGGATATAAAAATGGTAAAATGATTCAATCCTTCAATGGTTATTTTTATTGTAACTATCAGGAAAACAACAAAGGTTAAAAGAAAACACTCAATGCAATCAAGCTCTAATGCAATCTAAAGTCAAACAACAAAGAACAAAGGAAATAAGCTAAAACATAAAACAATCTCACCAAAGATCGATGTAACTCCATGGATAACCTCTGTTGTCCTTCTCCATTTCACCTTTTGTAGTATCCTTGCCCTCAAATTTTAAGTATGTGTGTGCAAGATAGCCTAAGGATTGTGATAATAATGAAACTTTGAAGATTTAAGATAATCGCTCCAAAAGTCACAAGATTTTGGGAGAAGGTAAAATGATGAAAGACATCAATTTATAGAAAATTGATCATTCGAATGATAGGTCGGGATTGAAAGATAGACAGATGATTCAGATTAAAAGATTCAACATGCATTTATATAACTGTTAGTACTAACATGAGTGATAAAAACAAGGAAGAGAGATAAAGACTAAATAATGATTTAATCTTCAAGTTTGGCATTCGAAAACTGGAAGAATAACGTTTGAATGACAAAGATAAAGATAGATTAAAAGAAACCTTATGTTCAAACGCATACACAAAATTTAATTAATTAAATAAAGATATTTAATTAATAAGCATGTACATGCATACGAGTTAGAACTCGTCAACCGACTGGTTATGACAAAAAGTTTATTCGTGAAAGACACTCAAACATTAAATCTGGAGATAACTGACCGATTTAAATAGATCTCGAGTCGAGTGAGAATGAATATTTGGATAACTTAAACATTTATCTAAATATAGAGGAATGTGTTAAAAATAGACTTTTGTGAATTAAATGATTTATTTAATTCAAGATTCAACATTTAAGGATTAATTAAATAAATAAGATTTATTTAATTGAGTGGTGAAAAGGTTAAATGAATAATTAAATAATTAAAGTACTTATTTAATTATAGTCGAAAATATGATAAAGATAAATTAAATAAGAATTTATTTAATTCAAGAAGGAGGATATAGTTAATTAGTGACGTAATTAAATAAAGAACATTTATTCAATTAACCAGGATAGAATAAAGATAAAGTGAATTAATTAAATAATTAAGATTATTTAATTAATTGTTGAATAAATGTTAAAGTGAATTAACTAAATAATTAAGTTTATTTAATTAATAGAATAATTAAATAATTAGCATTATTTAATCATGACCATGAAGATACGAATTATGAAGAAATTGAAGTTGCAGGCTTAGACCAAATTTCAGTGTCTACACTTTTCCCCCCTTTGATACAACGTCATTTCAGCATTGTGTCAAAGAAAATCGATCAAAACCATGCCCCAATCATGCCCTAGTGTAAAATAGGTGAAGATATGCCCCCTCAAGAAAATTGACAAATTTTCGAAAAAATTCAAAAAATTTGGAAATAGTCCTGATTAGTCAATTTGATTGCCAGAAATGCAGTGGAGTTGACAAAAATGAATTTCGAGCTGTTAGGTATGTGTACGACTTGAAGGAAGTTGGAAGAATACGTGGCCAATAGACATGCTCAGAAGAAATGCCACCCAAAACCCTAGGTATAAATAGAAAAAGGGGTGAAAATCCAATTCATTTTCACCCACATAGTTGAGCAAATTGAGACTTTCCTTGGGACTCCTAGCGACGATGTCTCCTATTGCATACTCACACCATCGCACCTACCACATTCAGACCTTTAGGTAACCTATAGATGCAGGCCCCCCGGTGAGTACTCAGATACCGACTTTTAAAATTTTAAGTTGCACGTGTTTTAATGCATTTATTTCCATTTTTTGTTATGCGTCATTTTCCTAGATAACCGCATATGCACGCATAAATGATGCATTTTTATGTGTAATTACACATCTATAATTTTACGTCATAGCTTAGCGTATGGATTTTAATAATTGCACACAATTTTTTTTAAGTTCAACGCATCTGTGTAAGTGCATCGCATTCGAATTTAATATTAATGCATGTAGGAGAATGTAACACATTTGTTATTGTTTGATGCATTTGCATATTTAATAGAATGTGGAGATGCGTGACTGTATATATACACATTCACAAGGTAAAACACATTTGCATTTGGGAAAGATGCATGCAACATGTTGAGACACATTTGCAAAAGAATGACACATTTGACTAGCATGGAATTTTGGAATTTTGAACTAGGATAGGCTATTGATTCTGACATGAGGCATGTATAATTCCCTTGCAAGTTGTACTGGACCCTATCTATACTCGAGAGTCGAGGTCATTGACCTTTCGCTTCCATGATAGTTTTGAAAGAGCAGAGAAATGGTTTTTGTGGCACTTGGGTCTATATCATGTGACAGGAATGCCTGTGTTTTGGGAAAACTGAGGATTGTTAATCATTTTATGTGAGTAGTGGCACTTGGAGACATCGCCATTTCATCTACCTATGGGTGAGGTGACGGTGATGCTAGAAGATGTATATAGGATCCTTAGATTACCTATTAGATGGACAAAGGTTATGTATGATATGCAGAGAGGTTTCTCTGAGATGTGCAAATATTATCCCCACGAGGACATTAGACAGTTGGGGATAGACCACTATGAGATTATATGGCATATGTTAGCACAAAGATATAGGAAGTTAGATTGTCTATTATGTACATTGATCGGAGGTATAGTTCTTCATGACCATCAAGGTCATGGATTCCCTATAGGATGGGGGGAGATACTAGTAGGGATGTTAGAGAGGCGGGAGGTGTATGCATGGGGCCCTTGTCTCTTAGCCATGTTGTATTTCCACTTACATGATATAGCATATAGAGAGGCACAGTCTATGAGTTGTGGTACTACGCTCCTGATGGTTTCAACATGGGAACACATAGCTATTTTCATCGGGTTGGACATTGATGCTTGAGGGATCACTATATACCTTCCGTTATCACGAGGGCAATCTGACTGTATCATGTCGAGAGACATATTGGAACATGCTATTGAAATGATGGTTCATTTCATAGACGCCATCACACGGATTTCCCACAATGAATTGAGATGAGGATGAGCAAATTTTATATGCCGACAAATACAATACCTGATTTGGCTGAGCCAGTCTCCTGTGCATATCATTGATAGAGAGCACTTACTAGATGGGATTTTGAGATAGTTTGGAGAGTTCAAGATGAGCCTCGAGGGTTGAACAAGCCAATGCTAGATCTTCCAAAGAGATTACATTATGGGGTGTTAAGAGATTCACAAAGTGGTGATTGCAGTGAAACCCAGCGTCATTACAACTGAGAATGCAGATTAGGGTTAGGGAGAGACAAGATAGAAAATTTAGGTGCCAGCGGGGATATCGTGGTAGTGGGATATTCCTGGCTTCATTACCTCATAGATCAAATCAGGATCTTGATGGGGCCCGGGGAGGATAGAGACCTAGGGTATGGAAAGGTAAGAGATCCCGGGAGGGTGGAGGTGGTAGGGGATGATGGAGATGGAGGAGGAGGTGGCCATAGGGGTGGTGGCAGGGGGAGACGTGATCGAAGAGGACAAGATCCACCTTTGTCACCCGTCCTTAAGGGGGAGAGAGAGGGAGAGGATGTTCCCATGCTTGATATTGGCGGAGGTGGGGAGGAGGTAGATGTTGAGATTGGTAGAGAGGAGGTTCATGTTGAGGAGGTAGAGATTGGTGGAGAGGAGCATGTGAAGGAGGATGTTCCATAAGAGCATGCAAAGGAGGAGGCAAGAAGAGAGGAGGTTGAGGTCGGTGCCCTTGATTTTCTTGCTGGCTATCAAGATGATGAGGAGGATGAGGAGGATATGGACGATCAGGAGCGTGAGCTCCGAGATAGGATTTTGGAGGATATGGAGGATGATGGGATGGAGAGGACACAATAGGATACTATAGGGCCCGCTGATCAGGATACTGCAACTCTGCTTGCTCAGGTAGCATCTTTGGAAGAGAGGATGAGGGTGCTGATGTTAGAGAGGGATGCATTGTAGATGGAGAGAGACAAGGTCTATATGGATAGAGATCAGACCATAGCTCAAAGATAGGAGACTGAGCAAATATTTTTAGAGATTAGAGCTCTTTGCAGTGGGCCAGCTGATGCATTTGCTTGAGAGTTAGTCAGATCTGGTGAGAGGGCTTCTTATTACAAGGACCTATATGAGGCAGAGGTTCCTCTAGAGAGACGAACCCCCAATTTCTCATAGGCACGTAGCTCCAGATCTTAAACCAAGACTCATACCAGGATAGTGAGCACATAGTGGGTTGAGGGGCCATGCAAATCTGGACCATATGACAAGCCTCCTTCAAGACATAGGTCAATAGGATCCTAGTATCATTCACCTTCACATTCTGGTCATGGTAGCAGTGGTAGTTCTAGATAGGGGCATTTATTGATATTTATTGAGACATTGTATTTTGATCATGTAGCCTACAGGCTTCATATTATTGATACATTATGACATTGTGATGTGACACTTTTTGAGCGATATATATATATATATGATTTTGGCGGCAATTCTCATGATATGCAGTTCTATTTTGATTATGCAGTCTATTTTTTTATGCACATCTTCTATATGATATTCCTATGTGATGGATGATCATATCTACTTTATGATGTGTTTATGCAGCCTATGATGTGATGTTGAATCTATGTGATGATGTATGCATTGATTTATTGATTTCTTATGTATGCAATTTATGATTATGAGATGCAATGTGATGTTTACATATACAATGCTATCTACATGTGATGATATATGTTTGATGATGATGGATGTAATTTAATGCATATATTTACAATTTTTATGTACATGCAATGCTTTTGTGATGTATTCTATGATGATGAATGTGTATTATGCCATGATTTCCTAAATATGATAGATGCCTATGTTTTTGTGTTTTCTTAATGCAAGATATATAGATGATTTATGATGTATATTTTTATATGATATTTCTAACATGAATGCATATGCAAGATGCTTTATATTTTTGTGTCTCATAGGACTCCATCATAATGCAAGAAAGGAGAAATGTTAGTACGGAAAGAAGATGAATAATAAAAGAGATTGATGTTAGTATTAGTAATCGTCAATGTTTCGTGGTGATCACTTAAGGTGTTGCACTTTATCATCATTAGGAGTTAACTAATACAAATGGAGACAAACACAATGATATGACATAGATTAAGGTGTGCAAGGTCATCCACCTGCTAACAACAGACATTTGTAGACAAGGATTGCCTTAGCTCATACTAAGGGCATAATTTCCCCAGTCTTTTTGTCAAGACAAACAATAGACAAAAAACAAAATAAAATACAAGTCATGAGATGTCATCGCTCCTCTAAATCCTTCATGGGACATCCTTCATGAAACTATTAACATGACTCAAAATTAAATTTAAAAGATAGTTGAAAAATAGCAGTCAAAGAAAATAGAATTCTGATACATCATTACTTCTCTAAATCCCTCATGGGACATCCTTGAGAAAGCTAGTAACAAGATTCCAACCATAAAATGAAAAGATAGTTAACAAACAACAGTCAAAGAAAATAGAATTATGATATGTACATCGTTGCTTCTCTAAATCCTTCATGGGACATCCTTGAGAAAGCTAGTAACATAATTCCCACCATAAAGTCAAATGAAATGATAAGATAAATACGCCATAAAGTCAAAAGCTAGTAAAATATTTTCCAAAACTTGATTCCATTTGTTTGATTGCTCCTGATTGGATAAGATTGACTGACTGACTGGGCCTATTTAGGAAAGCCACATACCACATAAGAATCCCAAGTATGGTTCTTGACAAAGCATGACTATCTATATAAGCATGAGCCAAAGCCCTAGTTTTGGAAAAGATACTGCACTTTATAAGATGCTGAGTCCTGACGTTGTTTCATGTGAAGGAATCCTATGTAAGGGCTACAGTGTTGATTTGGTCCAAATGTTATTCATATCTCGAAGGACTCCATCCTATACATATATTGGATTGTTCTGATGATTCATTCTTGTAGGCTGACATCCTCAGAGCTTTGTTGAGCAGCTGGACTTTGTTCTGGCTCTTTCTTGGCAAGCTGTTTGATTTGGACTTCTAGGAAACATTGCTGACTCTGTTCACCATTGATGTATGACTCTGATATGATGTACCGACAATTAACTATGTGTGAAGATGAACCCCAAAGGATCGACTGTACTGAGGGCCTTTTACTGACTGATTTATTCTGCTCATGTTATATATAGAGACCTCTGTGAGTCTTAATTAGACTTAATCTGACAAGAATAAACCAGGCTGTTTGGATTTGTACAAAGATACTGAATGTGTGGTAGTGCATGATGAACCCTAATGGATCAAATCCCTAGTGTGGGTCTCTGTAATCTAATTAATTGACTTTGGCCTTGCCTATGTTATACATGTAGAGATCTCATAGTTCGACATGACCAATGACCTTGTCATATAGACATATGGATTGAGTCATGATTTTATACAGACAAACCTAAACGGACTGACCTAATTCCTTGGGGGCACATCGGTAGATGGCAGGTTGCCTACATGTCCAGTCATAGAGGCAATGTAGTTCAACAAATGACAAAGATGACAAGCACCGACTCTAATTCTTTTGGATTCTTGGCATGTTCTCTGGCTCTTTCATCTTTTAAAGTTTCTAATGTTTCTACTCTTTTAGGACAATACAATTGCTCTTTGGATCTTTTCTTAAAGGACTTTGTAATTGCTTTGGATTCTTCTTAGGACACTTGTAAATGTTTTGCATTTTCACAGATTTTATTTTGTCTCAGATAAACCAATGTGTTAGGAACTAATATGACGAGGCTCTGCTGCCTACTCCCCAGTCGAGCATAAGACCAATTTGATTATGAATAGGATAGCATGGGGGATATGAAATGCACTCGATGTCAATCATTCCAAGTTATGGACAAGACAACCATTTATTATGAATGGTATGTACAAGCAATGAATGGAAAAGATAGGTGATATGTGGCAGGATAGATAATATGTGTATAGGATAAGCAAGGCATAGATATTACAAAGATAAGGATATGCATAGGGTATTAGGGTTAGAATAATATAGATGTGCTGATAGAGGAGTCAACTACACATAGCCTCTATCTACTTTTAGTTTCTCACCATGAAAATTTTATCCAAAGTACACCCATGGTTTCTACCATTGTATCGAATTTATTCTCTCTTTACCATTTTCTAGATTTTCTAGACCTTTATGTTACCAAGATGTCTTCTCCTGTGTTCTCTACCTAGTAACGATTTTTTTGATATTTTGATTTTTTTGTATTTTTGATAATTAAGATAAGCTCTCAAAAGCTATGCATAGAACTTCTTCAGCTGAAGAATATTGATGGGTGTTGACAATGGTTCTCCTTCAGGAGTAGAGAGTTGATGTGCTCTTGATCCAAAGGCATCTATGAAAATGTAGGGTCCTAACCAATTAGGTTCAAACTTTCCTGGTTTCTCTCTTTCATCTTGATTCTTGGGGTTCTCCATTAAGACCAAGTCACCAATGTCAAAATTTATATTCAAGACTTTTCTATTGTAACTATGATGAAGACGATTCTAGTATGATTGGAGATGATCTAATTCCTTTTGTCTTCGTTCATCTAGGAATTATAGCTCATGTAGTCTTGAAACTCGGTACTCTTCATCGCCAATGTGACCTTTCAAGGATACCCTTAAGGAAGGAATCTCGACCTCAATAGGCAAGATGGCCTCAAAGCCAAATACTAAGGAATATGAAGTGGCACCAGTGGGAGTATAGATGCTTGTGCGGTAAGCCCACAAGGAGAGATTAAGCTATAAATGCCAATCATGACCAACATCATTGAGAGTATTTTTGAGGATTTTAATGATAGTTTTGTTAGATGTCTCTGCTTGGTCGTTACCTTGTGGGTAATATGGGGTGGAAAAATGATGTTGGATATGGAACTCTTCACAAAGATGATGGAATTCTTGGTTTTTGAATGGATGACAATTATCTATGATTATAGATTGAGGAACACCATATCGACAAATGATATAGTTTAGGATGAACTTAGAAATCTATGTGCTGGTGATGTAGGTCATGGGAATAGCTTCAATCTACTTGGTGAAGTATTCGGTGGCAATAATGATGAAGTTATGGCCATTGGATGATGTGGGATGTATCTTACCTATGAAGTTGAGTCCCCATTGGGCAAAGGGTCATGGTGACGTTATGGGATGAATCTCCTATGCTGGTACATGTATCAAGTCTCTATGTACCTGACATTGATGACATTTCTTGACAAAGACATATGAGTCTCTTTCCATGGTAGGCCAATAGTAACCCAATCTCATAATATTTTTAGCTAAGGTAGGACCACTAGAATGGGATCCACATATACCTCATGTACCCCATGCAAGGTTTCTTGTGCTTCATCAATATCGAGACATCTTAGTAGGGTATTATCTAAGGCACGTCTAAGAAAGGTATCTCCGATGATGGTGTACTTGGATGACTTGCGAAGGAATGTCCTACATTGGTTATTAGAAAGGTAAGGGGGTATGATTTTGGCATGGAGGTAGTCTTAGATATCTTTACACCATGGGTCCATTAGGACCAACAATATCACACACCTTCTTTGAATTTGGGATGTCATAGACAGGGACCAAAAGTTGTTCTACAAAAACTCAAACTTAGGCATGTTTCTTGGTATGTCGAGGAGTGAAGAAATAGTAGCCATGGCATATGCTACCATGTTTAGAACATGAGGTATTTGATGAAAGTCAACCTTGTCAAAGTACTCCTTAAACCTATCTACCATGCATTTGTATGGAGCTAGATTTTCATCCTTATTTTCATAGTAATCATTTACCTGTTGAATTACTAGTTGAGAATCACCATAAAATTGTAGGTTCTTGATTTTCCATTTGACTGCCATGTGTAATCCTGTCACAAGAGCTTCGTATTCTACTATGTTGTTGAATGAATTAGGGATAGAATCACCCTGTGGTGTGATAAACAGTATACCTACCCATGAACCATGATTTATATGAGATCCATCAAAGTATAGTTTCCATGTTGTGTTTTTATCAATGGTGAATATAAACTCGTCAGGAAAATCTACAAATAAAAGGTGATCTGCTTGTATAGGTGCATCGGCCAACTGATCAGCAATGACGTGTCCCTTAATATCCTTTCTTTCTATGTACAAGATGTCATACTCACTATCATTACCCATTTGGCCAGTCACCCTATTAATGCTGCTTTGCTTAGAGGTTATTTTAAAGGATCTATCTTCACAACTAGCATTGTTTGATGGTTTAGCATATAGTGTCTTAGTTTTTGAGTAGAAAATACTACTGCAAGACGAGCACATTCAATGGTATTGTAGTTAAGCTCATAACCTACCAAGTTCTGACTGATATAGTATATTTCCCTTTCATGAACTTCATCGTCATTCTATGAAAACAATGCTCTGAGTGATGAATGGGTTGCTGAAATATAAAGAATCAGTGGTCGTCCCTCAATAGGTGGAATTAAGACTGGTGGTGTGAGTAGATAATCCTTAATTAGTTGAAAGGCTTCCTGACATTTACCTATCCATACAAAGGGTATTCCTTTTTTAAGTAAATGTTGAAAGGGATGTGTCTTATCTGCTAATTGCACTATAAATCTTCTGATGGATTGCAATCTCCCTTGTAGTGTCCTTAGCTGACTAAGATTAGATGGTGGAGGCATGTCTATGATTTCTTTCACCTTAGCCAAATCCACTTCAATTCCCCTTCTAGAAATGATGTAACCCAAAATCTTTCCTGATTTGACTCCAAACACACATTTCTTCGAATTTAGTCTCACTTTATACTCTTCTAGCCTTTGAAATATCTTGTCTAAGACCTTTAAATGATCAGCCCTTGTCAGGGATTTAGCAATAAGGTATCGACATAATCCTTCATAAGGGTGTGCACAAGGTCATGAAAAATAGTGGTCATGGCATGCTGATAGGTTGCTCCAGCATTTTTGAGACAGAAGGGCTTGACATTCCAGCAATAGCTTCCCCAAGGATATGTGAAAGTTTTTTTAGGTTGGTTTTCAATTGCAATCCTAATCTGATTATATATGGAAAATCCATCCATAAGGGACAACATCTCATATCATGTTGTCATGTCTACTATCATATAAATGTTGGGTAGAGGGAATTCATCCTTAGGGAAATCCTTGTTGATATCTCTAAAATTTGTGCAGATGCAAATGCCCCCTATTGGTTTAGTGGCTGGTACAAGATTGTAAATCCAATCTACATAGTCAATTGATCTAATGAAACCAACATCTAATATTTTCTTGAGTTTCGCCTTGACTAGTAAAGCAATCAATGGGTGCATTTTCCTCAATTTTTGTTTCACTGGTTTTACACCTGGTTGTAAGGGAAAATGATGTAGTACAAGTTCAAGATCTAACTCCTGCATATACATGGACTGTAAAACTTGACCATCTGTGTAAAAGAAGTTGTGAATCTTTTACTACTCTTTCCTTTGTTAATGATGGTACAAAAATCACTGTGTGGACTTTATGTACTCCATGTTGGATTCTCACTGATCTGGCCAACTAGAATGCAAGGGAATTTTCCATAATAGGGAGAATTGCCCAAATCCCATCCTGATGCCCATGAGCCTTCATTGAATGCTAGCCCTATTTTGATTCCTTGGTACTGTCTAAAGGCACCTTTGGTTTTCACCTAGAGACCTACTCTCATTCTATCTTTCCTATTTCTTTCCATTTTGTGACTGAGGGTTGAAATAAATTCCTCAAAATATGTTTTCTCTTTTTTCCAATCTTAACAGTAAACGAAATTGTGGATCGCTTTCACTAGGTATTCCTTCTGACATCCCAAGAACTCGAATTGCTCACATTCTCAAAAATGTCTAAGACGGGTGTGTCTTGTTGGTCCCAATTGATGAGTTGGGGATAGACTAAGGGAATGTCATCATCGGAGTTGTCAAAGTTTAAAGGAGTCAAGTTAAAGACTGAATTGCTCATATAGTCACAAAGGTTTCTTACCAAGTCCTCTTTGCTCTTTTTCTTGGAGCTAGGTAGCTTTTGAGGTGGGCCTAATGCCAAGGTTTGGTTATCTGAAATGAATTTATTAGGTTGCCAAGAGGTGG
>VDFB02000015.1:303437685-303468513 GCA_007258455.2 Sequoia sempervirens | reverse complement strand
GCCGACTTCACCAACATCTCAGGAAGCCCTTTCTTGTCTTCAACCTACTTAACCTACTCATCACCCTTGCAAAGATGGGACTCCAAACCACCATGTTTGAGAGGTGCCTCCCCAAAATTCATGAAACCCTCACCCTATTGGTAGATGGTCAGTGCTCCCCTTGGGATTCGTGACATGGACTAATCGCCTCCCATGGATCTATTTACTCTGGCAGTTGTATCAAGCATTAATAGGTCAATATTTTGGTGCAATGGAAATTGTGGGCCAAAAATTGGTATCAGATCCAAATTTGTCGAGTTTGAATCCCCTTGGGTAATGCTGAGGGGGAGTTTGTTGGAAAATGGCCAGCACTCCCCTCATGATTCATGACATGGACTAACCGCCTCTCATGGATCTGTTAACTCTGGCAGTTGTATCAAGCATTAATAGGTCAATCTTTTGGTGTAATGACAATTGTGGGCCAACACACCCTCTAGAATATTTTCCACCATAACCTGCTCTTTACCCTTTTGAACATTCCCCTAAAACCCCTTGTCACATAGAACAAGGGACTCCACACCTTTCATCCCATCCTCTCTCGAAATAAGAACACACTTCTCTTTCTTAGTGACCCCTTTCTTCCCCTTCAAATTCTTTTTAACAGAAGCATAAGCAACCTCCTTCATTTCAATGTCAATCTTGTAGCCATTTGACCAAGACTTAGAAGCCTCTAAATCATCCTCAGACTCCCCCTCATCCTCCGACGACACCTCATTTTTAGAATTTTCCTCCTCATAGTCACCATCCCATTCTTTTGTGAGTAGAAGAAAGCTTAGGAATGTCAGGTAAAAACTTCAACTTAATACAGTGGTCAATAATAAGTTTCATGAGACCCTCATGGAGAATTTCTTTACTAGGGTTCTTTCTATGATCATTAATACTAGTTTCAAGAGAAACAAGTGTGTAATAGGGGAACGAAACCAAATTGTTGTGTTTGAAATAATTAAGCAACATAAAGTAGTAGCCATAAATCACAAAGTACCTTCCATTGAGCCTGAATAATTTCATTATAGCTAGCTCCACATCTCTCCATACTGCCTTAGTTGACTTTTGATCATACCCATCGCTCCCCACGCAAATCATCTTCTACCTTACCTTTCCTTTGAAAAAATTATCTAAGGCAGTATTTGAAGTAGCATGATCTCTGTAAAACCTCTTTCCCTTCATTGATAAACCATTAATCTTGACAATAAACTCCTTAGTGATATTCACCTCCACACCCTAGTAACACAAAATTCTATCGTTCGAACCATTCACAAAGGCTTCAGTCACCTCCAAATCAACACCATGAAGTTTGAGCAAGTAGGGGAAAACACCACCTTTAGATCCAAGTATTCCTAAACAATCTCATTCCCACTGAAATCCTCATAGGAAAGTGGCTCAACTCTACAACAATCACCTCCCATGGCTACTTGAAACAACCAACTCACAACCTTCACCTTGTTCCTATGAGCAAAAAGGGTTAATAAAAAAATCTAGAAGAAAATCCAAATAACACCCATAAACTGTGTTAGCCTGACACCACGAATACTATAACTAACATTAAATTCCCAACCCATCATCTTGTTTTTAGAAGATATGCAATAATTAAATGAACAAGCTCTGAACTCAAAGTTCATAAACCAAGGGAGGAGGAAATAAAATAACTTCTCTCAATGTTTCTGCTACCATGACAAGACAATTGGTCATGATTAGAAATACTCTAAAGATTAAAATGAATGACATCATAAGAGTACCAATTATTATGAGACACAACCCCCAAATAGGTGAACCCATCAACAAGAGAATTAGCCTCCTGAAAAACATGTGAGATTTTCTCTTATCACCTCATGAATTTTGAAAGCAAGCCTTGAAGGAGGAAGTTCCAACCGATGAAACACATGATTATTTTTTCCCTTCCAAACCCACCATGCCACATGCGATAGAATAAGAGACCATAACATTGAGAGAGCCGGATTCTGAGAAGGAGCCACCAATTGAAACTAGAGATCCAAGATAGAAGTATGAAAAACCAAAGGTAAGTTCCACATCTGAAGAACATGAGCCCAAACATCCAAAGAGAAATTGCACTCAACTAGAAGATAAAAAAACATTCTCAGTAGCCTCCTTGCACAAGAAACATCTATTGGGAAAATCAATACCCCTTTTTGAGAGATTGTTTAGAGTCAAAATTTTATCTTGACAGAGAAGCCAAAAGAAGATATTGATTTTGGGAAAAAGCTTAGGATTCCACAAATTCCCCCAAAAGGGATAGGGCCCAAAGATCTGAGTCTGATTAGAAAAGGTAGAAGACACTGAAAACTAGTCATTGGAAGCAAACCTCCACACCACAGAGTCATCAAGGGAAGAAGTCAGAATATGAATCCAAGATAAAAACTAATAAAGAGGTTCAAGACCCCTATTAACCAAATCAAGTCTAATCCAATTACCATCAGAAATATATTCTGACACCAAAGGCCCCACTCCCTAGTACAAAGATCTTTGAAAGGGGCCACCCAACATTCATCTTTCAAAGGGCCATGACCAATCCACCAGTCATCCTAGAATAGGATCCACCTTCCATTCCCAAGCACCCAACACAGACCATCAACAACAATAGGATGATCTATCAATATGAAGTTCCAAAGGGCCGAACTCGAAGGAGGAACAAAGCCATCCCTCAAAAGGTCTCTAAAATTTTCAAAACCACTCAAATATTTCAAAGAAAAAATAGAAGTCCATTCCTTACCATCCAAAAGTAGATTCCACAACTATTTATCAAGGAGGGTCTAGAGTTGAAGTCTTTCAATTTATGAAGACCTAAACCACCCAGATCTTTAGCTCTGCAAACCTCCTCCCAAGAAAGAAAACGCAGCCACTTCTTCTCCTCCATACTAGACTAAAGAAATTTTTTTTGGATACTCTCAATCTTCTCCCATAACCTCCTAGGAATCTGGAAGAGGCTTATAGCATAGACTAGAATATTCTATAAAGTTGACTCAATTAACGAAATTTTCCCAACTTCGCTAAGAAGAGCTCCCTTCCAACCAATAAGTTTTGAATTAAACTTATCAATAATACAATACCAAAAGGAGTCTAGAACCACATTAGAGCATATAGGAATCCCTAAATAGGTAGAAGGTAGTTCCCCTATGCCACATTTCAGAATCCTAGCAATCCTCTGTTGGTGATGCTTCAAAGTATTAAGAAAAAATAGAGTACTCTTAGGAAGGCTTACCTTTTTCCCAAAAGCCAGCTCATACGGCTGAAGAATGAGGCAAATATACTTCACCATAGCAACCAAAGCTTTAGCAAGAATAATAGTTTCATCCACAAATTGTTGATTCAAACAACAATGCTAAAGTGAAGAAGGATAAATACCTCTAAAAACACCATTAGAGACAGCCTGAAGAATATATCTACCCAAAGAATCCACCATAATAATAAAGAGGAAGGGAGAATTTGGATCACCCTATCACAACCCATGGGAGCTTCTAAAGAATGCAAAAGGAGACCCATGAACACCAAAATTAAAAAGGAAGGAGAAGAGATTAATTGACCAACTAGCTGCAGAATCTGATCTAAGAAACCAAATGGCTTTAGGATATTAAATAGAAAAGGCCAATTAACCTGATCATATAGGCCTTCACCAAATAAAGCTTCAAACTAAGACTAGGATTCTTATTAACCTTAAGAGATTGGATTTTCTCATGCACCATAAGCACCAAATCTAAAATTTTCCTCCCAAGAACAAATTTATTTTGCTGAGGAGAAATAATACGAGGGAGGACCACCTGCAACTTTGAAGCCAAAACTTTAGAGAATTTTTTATGAACAAAATTGCACAAGCTAATAGGCCTAAAATAAAAAAAAAAGATGAGGCCCTAGGATTCTTAGGAATGAGCACAATAAAAGTAGAGTTCAACTCCTTGAGAAGCTTCCTACTACCAAAAAACTCTTTAGTAGCATTGATAACATCCTTGGAGATAATATCCTAGTAGGTCTAAAAGAAAAGCATAGAAAAACCATCCTGCCCAGGGGACTTATTTCCTTCAAAGGAGAACACAACCTTCTTCACTTCCTCATCAAAATGAATGCATGACAAAACCTTGTTCACCTCAGATGTCACCAAGTTAGGAATAACATTAAGAAAACTGTGTTAGAAAATGGGATCAGGAGGGTGATCTACAGACAACAAATTCTCAAAGAAATAATGGGTAGTAGATTTAATTTCATCATCCACTCCCAAAGAGTGATTATCAACAACAATTTTGGAAATATTGTTAGAGGATCATTGCTTCAACACAGTGAGATGAAAAAAGTGGGTGTTTTTATCCCACTTCAAATCCAGATCACCCTTGATCTTTGCTTCTAGAACTCCTCCTTAGCCACAATATTATGTAGGTTGTCTAAAAGATTACTTTCCTTCTGAAGAATAGAATGATCATTCCCACTAGTCTGAGTTCTCTATTGCAAAACATCCAACTTGGTGTTAATCACATATTTCTCCTTAAAAATATTACCAAAAGAGGATTTATTCCATTAGATAATATTCTACTTAACAGAGGCAAGCTTCTTAGCAACTTTCAACATCGCAAAACCATCCACATTGATACTCCACCAATCAACAATTCTAGATCATAAGTCTAGGTGGTTGATCCAAATATTTGCAAATCTAAAAGGGAACACCTTCTTTTGACCCAAAGATTCAACATATAAGGAAATAGGAAAATGATCTGAGCCAATTCTAGTAAGGACAAAAAGGGAACAAGCAAAAGACTGCAACCAATCAGGTGAAATAAGAGCATGATCCAATTTAACCTAAACGATAACATCCACCACATGCCTATTGGATGAAGTATAGGATGCTCCACACAAATCCAAATCCAACAAAGCACTATCATTCATCAAATTCATAAGATCAAATCGACTATCCTCTACAATCTGGGAACCCCCAAAATTATTTGAATCATTCAACGGAGTGTTGAAATTCTCCATGAGCAACCAATTCTAAAACAAGAATTGAGATTTAAAAGTGTGCAATCCATCCCAAAAATGCTTCCAGGCACACTTCGAGTTAGGGGCATAGATATTAGAAATCACCCATGAGAACTTATCTCTAGGACTAGAAAAGAAGGTAGCAACATGATTTTCAAAACCAAATAGACTAGAACCAAAAACAACCTTAGGATTCCCAAAAGTAGCCACACCACTAGAAGCCCCATCAGAATCAAATGCCTGAAAACCACAATCCTTAAACAACCCTTTCTTTATTTTCTCCACCTTATCCACACCCATATTAGTCTCCTAAATTAGGATGATATTAGGATGATGATATCTTACTAGATTAGCAAGAAAATTGTATTTATGAGGATTATTCAATCCTTGGATGTTCCAAGAAAGGATCTTCATAAAGGAGTCTGTGAGGAGCCGATGAGGCCCATCTCAAATAGAGTCATCTGTGAATCATCAATAATGTTAAGTTTTATTTCCTTCTCCCAAATTTGTTGTAATGAGGGTCTCCCCCTACCTCTCAACTCAGAACCACAATCTAACTTCAAACTATTTCTAGTAGTCATACCCACCATAGGAGAAGCAAGTTTCTTCATATTCTGAGTTTTAGAAGCCGAGGGAAGAGGATCCCCAACTTCCACCTCCAAAGAACCAGAAGAGCTACAAAATTTGACAGAAGAAGTGAGCACCTTCTCTTTCTCTAAGACTTTCATGACAACTTCTTCAACCAACTTCAAATCCCCAAAGGCAACCACCCCTGAAGCAACAATTGAGTTCTCTAGAAAAGAACCAATGGTAACATTAGTTACCTCTTTGAAGAGAGAATAAACAATATTTGATACCATCTTCAATGGCATCACCTTCTCAGGTTCAACCACCACAAGAGCCAAGGTATTGACAACCACTTCCTTAGTCATAACCAACACAAGCTCCCCCTCTACCATAATAGAGGCATTTAACTCAACCTTCAAAGAGATACTTCTAACATTGGCTTCCACAAACTCACCATCCTCTGCCACAACAAGGCTCTCCCCAAAATCTCTAGAGTAGGGAAAAAAATCACTAGAAAATCCAATAGTAGCCTCATAGCTACCACCATGACCCAATCTAGCTTCATTCACAACAGCAGTCAAAGGCTCAACAACACCCATAGCAGCCCCTAATTCATGACACCTTCCAACCTCCTTCTAAACTTTTGAGGGTTGAACAATATCCATCTTAGGGGTTGAGACCTTTTGGGGAGGCTTGTTGGGATTCAACAAGAATTTTTTCACCCATTGACCCACCTTCTTACAATGAAAATAGGAAAAAGGGATAGAATCAAACTCAATGGCCTAGTCCCACACACCCAACTTTGAATTAATCTTGATAGAAGTTAGCAAATAACTAGATTGATCCATAATCACACAAAACCAGGCTTAAACTAGTTGTTTCCTTGAAGTCGTCAAATGTTCAATGGATAATAGGAACCCAAAAGTACTTTTAATACCTTTAAAGACCTACTCATCCCAAAATTCGAGAGGGAGACCAATAAAACACACCCACACCAATGCCAAATCAAAAGAGAAAGAGTTTAGATTAAAGCTCGCCTTCCATTTCTTCAACACCAAAGTAGATTTTCCAATAAGCCACAACCACCTGACCAAAACCTTCAAAGGATCATCCTCACAAGAAAACAAAAAAGAGAAGAAACCCTTAGCAAGAGTAGCCACCTCAACCTACCCCTTCAAATGCCAACAATTCTTGGAAAGGTTATAGACTAAATTAATATTAGGAGGGGGCCCCAAAATCTTACCCACCAATAATTGCTCCATAGACTAGACACCATCCTCAATGATGCAATATGACACAAAAATAGAATAATCACCAGACGTAGGATTAGCAAAGAAATCTGTCGGAGAAGAAGAGCTCTGATCCTTAGGCTTTGACCCAAAAAATTTAGACCAACTCCTCCCTTCCAAAGAACTGTCATCAAATTTTTGACCAACTCCATCAGCTCCAAAAATGAGAACCTCGAGAGCCACAAAAAGAGACCCCACCTTACCAAGGGACGTACCATCAGGAACCAGACTACCAGAGATAGGAGGCACTTTTGAGTTATCCAACAGAAAGGACCCACAAGTAGCCCCTTTCATCAGACAACTATCTAACACCCCCTTTACGTCAGCCAGACCACCACCATCAACACCATCCTTAGGAATAGGACTTCCTTCCTTCAACAAATTTGAAAAAACCTTACCCTCAACTCCACTCGCAACAACTCCACCTGACGACAACTGGACAAATTATCTTTAATTAATGTTAATATTGTTTGTAATATATTAATTATCTTTTTTATTAATGAACTAATATTGTTTGTAATATATTAATTATCTTTTTTAGATACATATGTTATTAATATTTCAATTCTAATAAATTAAAAATTTTATTTTTTTAATTTAATCATTTATTAACTTAATTTTTTTATTATTTATTATTAATTTTTTAAAATTATTGTCTATTAATATTTGGATTTTGATATATTTTGACTTTGCATTTATTTTATTCTATTTTAATTGTTTATTTATATTTAAGTTTGAAATTTATTTTTATTATTTATGTCTTTTTATAAAATTAAAAATAATAATTAAAATATGTTAAAACTAATTTAATTTATAATTATTTATCTTATTAAAGTTTAATTGTTGTATAATAATTATATTTTGAATTTTAATTTTAATTTATATAATAAAATGAAATTCAAACTTAAAATCCAATTTAAAAGTTATAGTGTGTGCAAGAGAGAAGATACCTTTTGATTTGTCATTTAATGCCAACAATCCAAGGATAACACATGTCCATAGAGATTTACGCTTACGGTGGCCTCTCATTTGGCTAAAGATGTGATAATTCACCTTTATAACCTCTTTAGTGTACCCATTGCACACTTAAGGAGGAAAATAGATAGAGAGAGAAAGAGAGAGAAGGGAGAGGGAGATGGAGATAAGATATAGAGGAAAATAGAGAAAAAATAGAAAGAAAAGAAGAGAGAAAGAGAGGGGGAGAAAATGAGAAAAAGGAGGAGAGATGTAGATAAACAAAGATAGAGTTAAAGAGTGTTAGATAAAGAGAAACAAAAAGATAGAAATGGAAGGATAGATAGAGGGAAAGGGAGATACAAAATGAGAGAAGAGAGAAAAAAAGATAGTGATAAAGATATAGAGATAGAGAGAAAGAGAAATAGAGAGATAGAGAGGGGAATATAGATATAGAGAGATAAAAAGAGAGATAATGATATGGAGATATAGGTAGATATATAGAGGAAAAGAGAGAGAGAGAGAGAGAGAGAGAGAGAGAGAGAGAGAGAGAGAGAGAGAGAGAGAGGAAAAGAGAGAAGAGGAGAGACATAGATGGATATAGTCACATATAGAGGGAGATAGAGAGATAGAGAAATAAAGAAAAATAGGAGAAACAAATATAGTGGTAGAGAGATAAAGAGGGAAAGGGGAGAGATGAGAGAGATAAATAGGGATAGAAAAAGAGAGTAAGGGAGAGATATCAGAGAGAGGAAAATAGAGAAACATATATAGAGGTAGACAGAAGGGAAGGAAAATATAGATAGAAATAGGGTAGAGAGAGGAAGAGAGAGCTGAAGAGATAGTGAGAAACATAGAGATAGAGAGGGAGATAGAGATATAAAAATTCTCTTCCTATATCTCTCTCTCTCTCCATATATATATCTCCACGTTTGTACCTCTTGAGCTCTATATATCTCCCTCTCTCTACCTCTCTTTTCCTATATATTTGTTTCCCTTCATAGATCTCCCTCTCTTTCTCTCCCTTCTTTATATCTCTATTTCTTTCCCTCTCTCTCTATATCCATCCCCATCTCTATCTCTATATTCATTTCTATCTCTCCCCTATCTCTATCTCCTTACCTCTCCCTGCACCTCTCTCTCTTTCCCCTATATCTTTCCTAATGTATATATCTATCTATCTCTCCATCTCTCTCCCCTTATCAATCCCTCTCTCTATATCTCTCTACTTATTTATCCTCTCTCTATTTCTCTCTCCCTCTCTCCCTCTCCCTATATATATATATATCCCTTGCTTTCTCTATCTCAATATATTTCTCTCTCACACACACCTACCTATTTCTCCCTCCCTATATTTATCTCTATATATTTCTTTCACTCTCTCACACACACTCCCTATTTTTCCCTCTCTATATCTGCCTCTCTCTCCCTTTATCTCTTTCTCTCCCTCTCTATCTCTATTACTTATCTCTATCACCTCCTTTATCTCTCACTCTCTTGCTCTCTATATCCCTCTCTACCTCTCTCTATATATCACTTCCTATATCTTTATCTCACTATATCCAACTCCCCATCTTTCATTATCCCCCTCTTTTTGTCTCTATTTATCCATCTCCTTTGTCTCTCCTTCCATCTCTGCCTATATATATTTATACTTCTCTCTCCTATATCCTCTCTTTTTCTCCTTCCTCTCCCCCTCTCTATATATTTATACATAACTTTCTCCCTCCCTATCTCTCTCTCTCTCTTATGCATACGCATGTATATACACTCCTTGTTTCTCCCTCTCTATCTCTACCTCTATCTCTTTATCTATCTCTTTATCTATCTCTTTACCTCTCTATGTCTATCTCTACATATTTCTTCTTTCATCACTCCCTCTATCTCTATCTTATTTTCTCTCCATGTCTCTCTACCCATATATGTTTCTATCTCTACCTCTTATATATATCACTCCCTATATCTTTTTATTTCTATCTCTCCCTCTCTCCTTCTCTCACTCTCTCTCCCTTTCTCTCCATCTCTATATATTTATGTCTACTGTATCTATGTATCCCTCTATTACCTCTCTCTCTATTTATCTCCTTCTCCTCTCCATATCCCTCTCCTCCATCTCCATTTCCATTTCCATCTCTATCTTTATCTCCTTACCCCTTTGTCTCTCCATCTCTCACTATTTGAAGCATAACATGAGCCTATTGGTAATGGAGCTTGATTATCTTCTTGATTTAGAGGTTTTATTTTAGTTGTGTGTAGATCCTTGCAAGAGAATGCATAATTGATTTGAAGTTGTAATTTTCCATTGAAATTTGAGACCTTTTTTTCACAAACAACATCATTTTCTAAATGGACTACCTATTGACCTCATGTATACCTCACAAATTTATGCAAAAACTAGACCAAAATTTTCCCTAATTTACCTTCCACACATCTTCGCCATACCCATTGCACACCAAGGTGTGATTGCTAGTTATTTAATATTGCAGGGAAATGTGAAATAATTAAATAAATAAAAATTATTTAATTATCAAGGAAGAGGCCAAAAAATAATTAAGATAATTATTTAATTATAGTATAAAAATGATTAATAATTAAATAAATAAATATTTATTTAATTATAGGAAGATAGGGGTTATTTAGTGACTTAATTAAATAAATAAATTTATTTAATTAATGAGAGGAAGAATAAAGGAAATGAATGAATTAATTAAATAATACAAATTATTTAATTAAAATAGAGGAATGTGACTTTAGATAATAATCAAATAATTAAAATTATTCATATGTAGGGAAGAAATGAAAATTGGCAAGGAAAAATGAAGGATTAGGACATTTTTCAATGTCTACATTTATATTGGTTTAATTAAATAAAGAAAAGCTCAAAGACAACACATATAGTAATTAAAAATTGCGCCCTTGCCAACTCATTTTAATTTGCACACTTAATGTTATTGTGAGGGAAGCATTATATATTGGGGAATCCATTTGAGCTCAAAACAAATCATCTAGGATTAAGATATATCTTCACCCAATCAAATCTAAATGCACATTAGTGAAGATGGTTGGAATTCCTTAGTGAGTACAACTTTGAAATTAAGTCTATTAAAGTAAAAGAGAATAGAGTGGTTAATGCTCTTAGTAGAAGAAGACATATGGCAGCTATGACCTTGACTCATTTGAATATAAGGCAATAGGTAATGCAACACTTTCGAGGGGATGAGCACTATCAGAGGGTAAAGCAAGCTCTACATGAAAACCCTTATGAACATTAATACGATGGGTATGAAATTAAACCTGGTGGAATCCTAAGATATCAAAGGAGAATGTATATTCTAGAATATGAGGAACTCGGAAATTTGGTGTTGGAGGAGATCCACAATGTACCATATTTGGGACACCTCAAAATTGTTATATTTCTATCCTAAGCTTAGGAAGGATGTAGTTGAGTTTGTAGCCAGGTGCTTGGGTTGTTAGCGAGTCAAGGCTAAACATGTGCATCCAATAGGGCTTCTCTATCCTCATGGCATATCCTTTATTGATTTTATTTTGTGCATGTAATGAACCTTGCATGGTGCAAGCTTGGAGTGGAGACGTTTATCAAATTATTCATAGATCTTGTTTTTTCGTTCAAATTTTACTTGTAGATTGACTAAGACAAACATCTCTCTCTTGGCACATGAAATTCATCTTTAATCTTCAAAATGATCTATGAAACAACTTTTAAAGGATTTATCTATGACATCATATAGAGCATATTATCATTCAATATCCTTCATGCAATTTACACCCTCCTTAAACATACATATTTCATTAACAACAAAGTGATTGTATTTGGAAATTGTTCTTTTATGCTTCGTGTGGAATCACATGCTATACATTCAAGTCTTAACTTTTACAAACTATGTGTTCTATTTGATTTGATGGAGGCACCTGAATAAATTTTTTTAAATTGTAGTTCCATCTTCATGGAATATGTTGCTTTGATTTATTAATACCTTTGATTTTAAAGTGAAGGAAAATAACTAAAAGTAGGTTGTGAAAATCGACAACCCCATTTTCTAAGTTAAGGATCTCGGTTGTGAGTTTTTACAACTCATATTTGGGTTAACATGGTTTGTGAAAATTCACAACCTCACTTTTTCTTTTTAATTCAAGTTGTGAGTTTTCTCAACTTGTTTTTAATTTATTTATTTTATTTTCCATTAATTACTGATTGTATTAAAATAAGTAATTATTCAAATTTGAGTGTTGATATTTTAAATTGTGCCACTATATTTGTAAACATCCAATGTGACTGACTAACATTATTTTGTGATCTAAAATATTTAATTCATGAAAGTGTGGAAAACCATTAACACATCAACCTAGAGACCAAATAACCTTGCAAGCTCATCAATAGGAAATTTGGCATAACTCCATATTGGCTTCATATTTTTAGCCAATTTTTTTCTAGATTATATCCAAAATAATAATACAATGAAACCTAGTGAACAAAATTTTTCTAGCTCTTCTGAAAACACACATTTAATTTTTTTCATAATTCTACACATGAAAAATAGAGGAATTAATATCTCACAATTTGTGAGGAGTCATAACTCATAAACTAGGCACACTGGTTGAAATAACCCTAGAAATATCATATTAAAAGAACTTGCACTAGCTTACACCAATTTTCAAATTTAATTGTTTCTATGAATCTCACCAATTTTTGCTACTAGACCTAATTTCCTATTGGAAAAAATAAACCACTTTATTGAACTTAGCATGATAAATTTGATCTTAGCATAAATATTGTTAAGTAATTTTAAAAATTGTATGACTCAATTTGGCATCAACGAAAATCAAATTCCACAAAAATCAAGGACAATAGCTAGATCCAATTGGGGACTAGGACTACAAAGGATGAAAGATAAACCCAAAATCTTGATAAAAAGATCAGTGTGTTATCCAAAAGGGAAATAGAGTCACAAATGAAAAGAGATAGGAAAAGCAACTAGACAAGGAAAAAAATCAAAAAAATGATGCACACACCCAAATGGATATGAAACAGAACCAAAAAATCCTAAATAACTTATATACAAAAACTAGACTTTTAAATGTTGTCTACTATCAGAAAGTGGTAAGTGTGTACCATCTAGATAAGCTAAATAGAACAAGTATTTCTCACATACCTATATAATCTAGAACGGTCCTTTCCATAAGGATTAGTACTTTCTATCCATGCTTTTGGTTCCTTGTGTTTATACCAAAGTAATACAAAATCACCAACTTGGAATTTCCTAGATCTAGCCTTTTTGTTAAACAATTTCTTTACTCGAGATTGATGTTCCTTGATTCTATCCATGCCAAGCTCCAATTCTTCTTCCATCTTGGTTAGATACAAGATTCTCTTTCCAAGGTATATTTAAATTTGTAGTCTCCTTGTTACCTATTTTTAGCCACAGCTCAAAATAGGTAGAGATGGATTGGATTTCTCATTAAAAGGTACAATTTTTTTGCTAAAGAATTCATTTTATTCCAGAATCTAATTACTTGTGAATTTCCAGTGTGATTATGCAAATGTTTGTAATAGAAGAAATCATTAAATTGCATAAGTAATGTTTCTTTATTCATATTGTAAAAACCAAAGTCCCACACAAGTTGTGAGAGTAACATAAATTATTTTTTATAATCAAATAATGAATACAAAATAAGGTTATAGTAAACTACACAACTGAAGATAATGTAAACATGAAAGAGGGGAATGATTCATCATTTCCTATAATGATGACTCATTTTTACTTGAAGTCTTCAAGTTTTTGTGTCTCTGATGCCTCCAGGTTGTTTCAACTCCAAGCTCCCTGGTTTCTTGCAAGATCGTTAAAAGATTATGTTAGAGCAATGATAAATACCAAAAGAAATGTAATACACATCCTATCAGGTATTCACCAGATGATTAAGTCATCAAACAAAAGCAAATGCTTAGGGAGCATGAAGTTCAATGGAAGCTTTCAACTTCAATTATTTTGCTAATTTGTTTGTTTATTGTGCATAAACAGATATAATCAGATCATTTCAACTGAAAAATATTGTTATGAGTGGTGAGAAATGTGGCTTCCAGAAAGGTTGAGCCCAGCTAATAACAATAACATAAGCAACATTTCAATGTATCATCAATACATAAGAGTCATCAAATATTCTAAATAGTCATCAAGAAAGGACTGTTGTAATAAGAGAAATCCATAAAAGAAGCCTTTAATTCATTGTGATGAAAACAAATTAAGAAAAACATCCTCTTGCTCATCATTTAGAAGAACAATATAAAAGTAAACATGTTGAAGAAACATCAATTGCATTTGTCATATTTTGTTTCAGTTCTACCTTGCATTCACATTTTCATTTTAATGAGGTATTGAGCCCCTTTATACTGAAGGGAGAACAGGTCACCAGATCATAAAAACTGTTTCTTGGAACTTTCAAGCATATGCATAGTCAACAAAAGAAAAAAAATGAACAAGTGTTGAAGGGTGTGCTTTAGGTTTAAATAAGTGTCCTTGATAGCCTTGCCAGAGCAAATAAAAGAAGACATCCATATGCAATGACAATAGTCTAAAAATTCCAGGCAGTGAGCTCAAAAGAATAGTCTTTTCAAAGAAACTAATGGGTTCCTCTCAAGATAGTACTAGGAACAAATCAAGCCATATGCATTGATAGTGTATACAATGCAAAAGATTTAAGACAACATTAAATAAATGGAACAACATTTGAAGGTACAAATACAATTTTCTGAAAAAGTTGAGATATAGAAATGTTTAAAGCCATGCTTCAGGATTATATAGTGATAACATTGTTGTTATAGGAGGAAGCTATATTACTATAGAAATTTGTATTTTACACATAGGACAACAAGCAAGTGTTGTTGATATTGTTTATATAAAAAATGAAATGACATGGTATTTTTTTTTTGTTGCTGAAAGGACAATTTTTGCAAATAAATTAAAGCAACAAACAGTGTAAACACTCGATGATAGAACTCAAATTTTCAACCATCACCAAGGCATACTTTCAATCAATGAGGAGCTTTTACTACTGATTTATAAATCAAAACAATGATTTATGTAATTGTCATGAAGCACCCATAAAGAGAATACAGAAATAAAGATGAATCTATTTGACAGTGGGCAACACATACAAAAAATGGTGTAAACAGAGGTCTTTCAGAGGAAAGTAGAATCTACTTGTAATTTTCAAAACCAAGGTAAAGCCTTAGTGTTTGATAACAACAAATACCCATGAAAGAGTTTACAGAATTTTAGGCGTGAAGGGTTACACAAAAAAAATTGAGAACATTATGACGACCATGACAAAGAAACTAAACCCTTGAGATTTTTGCATGAATGGAAAAGCATCATGTTTATTCTTTCTAAGAAATGACAGAAGTAAAGAAGAAATGCAAGTGAAAATATAAGTAAATCAAGATTTTGTGCTACAGTATTCACAAGAAGTGTCCATCCATGAGAAATCATTCATACAGAGCCTGGAGAAACAAACAGTGAGGGTTTCTTTTATTTTTTCATTCAAAATAACAAATACCCAGAAATTTCATGGCAGCCCACAAGTGGAGAAAACCCAATTTTTCTTAAGCACAAGACATCTCAAGCTATAGTCACAAGTTGGAGAATACCCAAAAAGTGCATCATACAATCTCACGGTGGAGAAAATTTGTAGGTAATGGCTACCAAGTGCTTAAGATAGAAAAACCATGGCGGCCCAAGATACACAAAAGAAGTGTCAATAACCATCATGAATGCTCATAGCCATGGGTTTCTTCATCATTTTTCATATTAGGAAAACTTCAAAACCAATCTCCAATGGCGGCCAAGGAAAGAGTAAAGAGTAATCATAGAAAAATGAAGAGGAAAATCAGAGAAATGCATGCATGGTCATAGCCTTGAAGGCCATTTTTGTTTGCAAAATGAAGGAAAAAAGCCATAATATAGTTTGGAATCAACTTACCTTACTTATTCATGGAGAATCAACCAAATTAAGCTCGAATGATGAGCTTCAACATATAAAAAACCCTAGCTCATGGCGACACTTCCTCCCAACAAAACCTCTTCGCGAAAAGTCAAAATACAAAATGATCACATGAATGATTAAGGTTCAAAGGATTTTATCTACCCTAAGTCAACATGGGGTTGAATTTTACCAATGATTTTAATTAATTATTATGTTTTATTTATCCCTTATGGTTTATGACTTCCAAAGTCAAATAAAACCTAATATTTGCATGAGTCATGGAGGAGTAAACTAATAATGATCAAGTCATTATTCCTTTATACAAGAAATGATCACTTAGACTCATGCATATTTGCATGATTTTACTTGGAGTTATCAACATAATTAAATATTAATGTATGATTACATTAATATTTAAAATGAAAATGAGGGCTTTTCCACATTTAGATATTAAAATAATCATACAATGGTTATTTTTTAATATTTAAGCACTTAATCCTCTTTAAGATAAATCATGCAAATGATGTAGATGGAACTAAAATAATCAAGGATTATTAACTGAATATTAATCATGCACGATACAAGGATGGAGTTTCAATCATCATGGGTAGATTGACATAAATGAGGTGGCTTTCACATACTTCGACCCACTTTTTGATGGATTTTCAGTTTAGTTTGAGTGTTATATGGGTTAGTTACGAGTTGACTGTTAGTTTGAACCTGAGTGCACTCATTTTTGCATGAGTTTGGGCTTTCTTTTTGGAGATTTTTATTTTTTCTCATGGATTACTATGGAGTTATCATTTTTCACACTAAAATTTACTTTCAGTTTCACCTTCATGCCTTGGAGAGGCTTTTTGTATAAAGTGATATGACTGTCATTTTTCACTAGCTCTTGTTTTCTGCCTTTTCCTTCAGCAACGAGACCTCATGTAACTCAGCTTTCATAGTTTTATGATATTTAGCAGATTTTATAGGTTATCTTAGAGTATCATTTGCAGAGTGTTCCTTCTTTTGTCATTGCAAGTTAAATATTATCCTTCTTAGATTCAGTTGTTTTGTTTTACAAATGTTTTGCATGAAAATTTAATGTGTTTGACACCAGAACCTTTAAATTTATGTCACATTCATGAATGCATGTACATGAAAAAACAATCTTAGTTGTAGGTCATAAATTGTGCTTTTAATATATCCTTATCTTTAAGTTATGAAAATAACATTTTCCTTCATAAAGAATGAATTATCAAGCCTTTTTGTGAATCATTGATGCAGTTGAATTGTCCAATCTAAGTTGTGAATATAAGCTTCATAAGGGATTAGTTGTGAATCAGTCTGTACTCTTTAAGTCAATTAGGTGCATCACCCATTTTTAGATTTCAATTTATGATTTATTTCAAGTCTTTTTTCCCTTTTCCAAACAAGTTACGCATAATTAATTAGAAGATTCAATAGGAAGCCAGGCTAGAATCTGGAGGTCTAGTTTCATATAGGGTACCCACAACCTGAAATTAGTCCAATGTTGCAAGGGATTGCAAAGTTTTACACCTTTGCATGCATGTGCAAATACCTGTGATAATAGTTTTTGGCACGCCCGGTGGGGCTTTGAATCATAGTTTAGAGTAAGAATTCAACACTTTCAAGCTATTGTTCTAGTATACACAATAGTTCTTCAGCCTTTCAGAGGTTAAAGTTTCATATACCTAGCGACTCTGTTATCAATTTCCAGTAGATCAAGTGTGAATATCTTATGAGAAATGTTCAGACAATTGGAAGCGCTGATCCATTTGAATATATTTATCTATCTTCACCAAAGAGAAAAGGCATAATAACAAGAAGGAGATTGAGTCTAGATCAAGATCATGATCAAATCCAAGATCTTATTCTACACCTCCAGTCTTAGCCCTTCTAGTTCTGTACTTATTTTCTAGTAGTACATATTGTACCACAAGAAACTCCAATGGCCAAAGTGCATGCTTTTGTTCTATTTAATGGGGGCAACCCATTGAATTTGGATCAACACGATTACATACTGGTAGCTACACTTAAAATTCTATCTAGTTTTATAGGCAAAGATTAGACTATGCCAATTGAACACATAAGAGATGTAGCTTCACTTTGTGGGGTTCATCATGTTACAAAAGAGAATGTGGTGTTGAGGATTTTAGTAGCTTTGTTTAAAGGCAAGGCACTCCAATGGTTTAGAGGCTTCACAGTAAATTTTGTTGCATCATGGGATGACTTGGGAGACAAGTTAAGGAAGCAATTTTCTAACAAATCTCATCATCTATCTCTAGTTGAGCAAATGACGACTATTAAAAGAGCCCCACTAGAATAGATGACAGATTTTAACTTTCGATTCCAAAGAACTTAGAAAAAAATCCTAGCCACAATAAGACCTACACTAGATCATGCTTTTTTGTATTATCTTAGAGCTATTAATAGTGAGACTGCACTTTTGATCCAATCTATGGGAGGAGTAACTCTGCTAGTAGCCTATGAGATAGTTATTACAGCTGAAAATAACTTAATATAGGCTGGTAAGATTGCACCTAGGCCTCCTATGCCTTTTTTCCTAGATATTCAACCACTAATACCCATTCAAGTACCTCCTATAGTATCGTTACCAGTTGTTCTAGCTTTTAGTCCCCAAATAGCTTCTCAAAACTATGTTGTTCCAGTCAATTTAGAATTACAAGAGCTTAATGGTGCTCAACAAAAAATGGAAAATGATTTACAACAACAAATAAACAATGAGGAAGCTATGCAAAAAATATGGCAGACTATCAATAATAATTTTGTAAGGCTTAAAAACCAGTAAGGCCAAAATTTCAAGCCCTATCAACCCCCCTTTCAGCCAAATCGACTACCTTATTAGGTTGATTACTAAGGAAGGTGAAGAAATTTTAATCCTAGGCCCAATCAGCCTTTCAATTAGAATGCTTCTAGCTCTTCTACAGAGCTTGTACCTGTCTAGAACAACTTGGTTCAAGATTACATATGGTGTTATCCCTATAATCAACCTTATAATCAGGCTACTTGTCTGAACAAGGTAGTTAATCAGGTGCTTATGGTGTAAATTAGTTTTGTTGCTTCTAAGAAAACACAAAAGGAGGCTAGTGATCAGCTAGATGATCAAACATAGCATAATGAGTTTGATGTTGCCATGATGAATTGGCAAGGCAACTAATTTTATGGCATTAATCATGCACAACCTTGGTAGAACTAGTCTGCTACATCTGTTGCAGCCAACATGAGGATGAAAAAGAGGGTTGTTGACTTGAGAAAATAAGTTGTTCCTAATGTACAATAGCTAGAAAATGATAAACAACAAGTTGTTCAGTAGAAAGATCAAATTCCTACAGCCCAATAGGGGTAAAATCAGCATGCTTCAACTTAGAATGTTCAAATTCTGCCAAGACAACAAACTACAGTAGCTAAAGAACAACAAAAGGCACAACCACAACCTCAAACAACACAAGCAGAGCCCGCTATTCCAAAAGTAAAACATAAGGTTAGTACCCCAGCTTTCAATATTGTTGATCATATGAAGAAATTCACTGTTAGCATGACCATGTTAGATTCTTTGCATCTTCCCGAGCAGAAAGAAAGCCTTGAAGAAGCTTTAGCCAAAATATCAATTTCTAAGGAGCCTATCATTGAGCAACATAGGGTTCTAGCCAACACTTCAAACGTTAAGAGAGAGTAATTAGTTCAGGAGGTAAAACCACCACCCTTCTATGTCACTTTGATTATAGGTAACAACCTAGTCCATAATTGTATGATTGATTCCGGTGCAAGAAGTTTCGTAATGCCAAAGAGTTTAGCAGATAAGTTAGGTCTAGTGTACAAGCCCCTTTTAAAAGGATTCATACAATTAGATGGTACAACCATTCAGTCTGTAGGAATGATCAATAATTTTCCTCTTACCCTATACGCTTGCCCCAATTTCTTAGTTTCACAAGAAATATATGTTATAGACTTGCCCCCATTCTTTGGCATGTGCTTATCCCAAGAATTCACTGCTAAGATAGGGGGATATTTATCTTCTATCTGGTCTCACATGTTTTTTAGAACTAGATATGGTACAAAGGTGACCATTAAGTTAGAAATCCAGGCTAAGGACCATTTAGAGTTGTATGTACCCAATGCAATAAATGCCAACCTTGTTGTCCATGGTCAGGAAGATCAATCCATGACCTCACACTTTGGTACACCAATTGGATGCATACCCGTCATGAACCTTAATGAGTGGGCAGCTGAAGATCATGAGACTGATCATTTCAATTGCATGGATGAGGTAGGATTGGGTGTTTATATGATTCAAGAGCCCGATGTGATAGTTCCAAACCTGGTTAAAGAAGAAGAGTAGCCTAATCAGCAAGGCAATTAGCTTTGGAAGCTATTTTTTGATGGTTCAAGGAGTAAGATAGGTGTTGGTGGAGGTGCAATGCTTGTCTCACCTGAAGGAGATAGATATTATTCAACTTTTAGATTTTATTTTAGCTACACGAACAACATGGCTAAATATGAAACACTAATCCTTGGCTTGGAATGGGCCAGGAAAAGGGGTATCAAGTGTCTACAGGCTTATGGTGACTTAGAATTGATTGCAAATTAGGTAAGAAATCAGAGTGTTACCAAGAAGGATTTTTTGAAGTTATATAAACACAGAACCTAGGACCTAATTGAAGATTTTAGTGCTTTTAATCTACTGTCAATTCCCATAAATATGAATAAAGAGGTAGATAGATTGGCTACTATCGGCTCATAGTTTGATATTCCTTTTGAAATTCATAATATCGAGGTACAACAATATGTCAAGGTGGTAGTGAGACCATCTGTACTTGATAATACTGTCAGTTGGAAAAAATTTCAGAGCGATCAAAAAATTATTATTTTTTTGATCAAAGAGGCAGAATTTTCTGCTACTAATTAGCATAAACTTGAACAACAATATGAGGATTGGATCTTGCAGAAGAAATCTAATAAATTGCCTAAGGGGTTGGTTACCCTTGAATCAATTTTCAACACTAACAATCAGGTTAAAAGAGATAAATCCAACATTATAGTAAAGGACAAGCATTTGGAACTGATTGAAATATTTAAAGATAAGTTCCTAAAGCTTGGAAAAATTTGTACCAAGAATAACAAGCATTTATCTTTCTTTGCCAAGAATTTAGTGACATATTTGCCTAGCAATATAGAGATATGAAGGGTTTTAACCCTGAATTGGCTCAACATACAATTGAGTTAGAGCCCAACGAAAAACTAGTGCAACAAAAACAAAGGCCACAAAATCCTAAGCTGTAACACTTGATGAAGATAGAGTTGAACAAATTGGTTGAAGGTGGCATCATCTTTCCAATAAAGCACACCTCTTGGGTTTCAAACTTGGTGCCTGTTAGGAAGAAGAGAAGATCTAGATAAGGTTGTGCGTGGATTTTAATGATTTAAACAGAGCTTCACTCAAATATCACTATCCATTGCATTCAATGGAACAAATTCTACAAGTTGTTTCAAGATCAGAGAGGTTCTCGTTGTTGGACGGTAATTCAGGGTATAACCAGATTCTAGTTAAGGAAGAAGACTAGTACAAAATAGCCTTTACCACCAAGTGGGGTACTATGGCTTACATAAAAATTCCATTTGGATTGTCAAATGTGGGAGCAACCTTTCAAAGAGAAATGGATATGGATCTCCAAGGTTTGATAAACAAGTTTGTTCTTGTTTATTTAGGTGATATCATTATATTTCTCATGAAATGCTAATGAAAATTTTGATCATCTTAGGGGTGATCCCATAATAGTGGTTTACAATTTTTGGCCAAACTGGACACTGAAATTATTATTTTTAACTAAATCTTCACATTCAGGCACCTATAGCGGCTAAACCGTGAGGAATTTGAAGATGGTGCAAACTAGAGTCTCACCAATTTTTTTTTGTAGATTCTAAAAAAAAATTCAAAATTTTGGAATCAAATTGCACTTCTTTTTCCATCTCCACGAAAATTGATTTTTTGAGAAAACAACATTTTTAAAATTGGCCGCAGAGTATAACACATAACTTTTTCCATGAAGGATAAAATTCTAATTCTTTCAAATTTAGATTTGTAACTCTGATATCTAGTGCTTCCACTTGGTTAGATAATTTTTATTGAATATTTTTGCCTAATCAAGTTTCAAAGTCAAACAAATTACAATTCAAACACACCATTATGTAACTTTTTTTGTATATGTCAAAAAATTTAATTTTTTTTTGTTGGATCAAGGACTTCAATATCTGGTGCACTCATATTTTTCAATTTTTTTTTTTGATAATCTTCTATTTTTCCACATGTGAAGAATAAAGAAATTCATTTTCGATGAAAAACCTATGTTTAATAAAACTTAAAAAACAAATACATAACAAAACCAAAGCATATTAAAATTATATTCATTGGATAGCTTGTTCACGAGGAATACCATAATCATTTGAAATAAAGTTTTAAATGAATTCATTTGATCCCCCAAAAGCTAAATCAAAAGTGATTTTTTATCAGCATTTTGATAGGTGTAAAGGAGACGCATTTATAGGTATGGTTTAAAACTAGCGAGGTTCTATCCAAGGGGTTTGATCTAAGGTGATTTGATCAAACCCTCTTCAATTGGAATCCTTAAAATGGAACATTTTAAGGCTTAAATCATTATATTTTCTAAAAATATGTGATTTCAGCTAAAATTCGTTCCTCTCAGGAATTGTAAACCACTATTGTGACAGCACCCTTAGACATATTTTTGAAAGATGCGGAGAGTATGGAATTTTCTTGAATCCAAAAAAGAGCAGCTTTGTTGTTCATGAAGGTAAACTTCTGGGTTATATTATTTCTAAAGATGGCATTTATATTGATCTAGAACGTATTGCAACCATTCTGGCATTACTGCTTCCTGCTCACTAGAAAGGTTTGCAAAGTTTTCTGGGTAGAATAAACTTCATTAGGATATTTATTCCCAACGTTGTAGCTTTGTTGCAACCACTTACAACCATGCTGAAGAAAAACATTCAATTCAGCTAGACAAGAGAAGAAAAGAACAGTTTTGAGTAGATTAAAGAGGCACTTGAGGCAGCCCCTACTCTTATTAACCCAAATTTTGATAAGGATTTCATATTGTACGCATTTGGGGGAGTGGATACCATCTCCACAATGCTCTGCCAGCAAAATAATGAAGGTATGGAGCAACCTATAGGTTTCTTTAGCCAGGTTTTACATAATTATGAAACCAGGTATTCATTTGTTGAGAAGCATGTGCTTGCTATAGTGAGAAGTCTCAACAAGTTTAGACATATGTTGTCTAATAATAAAATACATTTGCCGGTAGCTCACCCAATAGGTAAAGAGTTTTTTCTAAATAAGGACATTAATGACAAGAGAGCAAGCTAGATAACCAAAGTCATGGAATATGACATTAATATTAAGGTTACCAAACTTGTCAGAGGTAAAGGTTTATGTGAACAGCTTGTAGAAAATGAGGAAAACAACAATAAATAATTTGTTACAGTTTTAAATCTTGAAGAGGTTATGTTGTTTCAGCCACTTCAGCTGATTAGATCAATCAAATGATTCATTACTTGCATATTGGGGATTGTCCATAAGGTTTGGACAAATCAAAATGAAGATATTACATATTACAAGAAATTCCATATACAGTAATAGATGGTGTTCTGTATAAAAAAGAATTTCAATGGAGTATTTCTCAGATGTGTTTACCCAAATAAGATTAAAAGAATTCTTGAGGAATTCCACGATGGACCTGCTGGAGATCATTTTACACCACATACTACAGCTCTGAAAATTATGAGAGCTGGATATTATTGGCCATATTTGTTCAAAGATGCTCATGCTTATGTGAGAAAGTGTAGTAAATGTGCAATGTTCATCGGTAAGCAAAAGCTTGCAACCTTTTTGCTTCATCCAATTCAAGTAGAGCAACATTTCGGCAAATGGGGATTGGATTTCATAGTTCCAATTAATCCACCCTTGAGTGCTAGGTACAAATGGATTTTGACTACCATAAACTACTTTATGAAGTGGACTAAAGCGGTCACATTGAAAGATGCAAATGAAACATTCGTCTTGAATTTCTATCAAGACTTGGTTTCTAGGTTTGGTACACCAGATTCAATAATCTCTAATAATGCCTTAGCCTTTATTGGTTTAAAATTTTTAGATTGGTTAGTGAAGAATAACATTTATCTAAATACTTTGTCCAATTATTACCCCCAAGGTAATGGATAGGCTGAATCAATGAATAAGAATCTGATTAATATCATAAATAAGACTATTGAAGATAATCAAAAGTAATGGCATGACAAGCTCAAGTTAGCCCTTTGGGCTGATAGAGTTACACCAAAATGATCAACAGGATTTTCACCATATGTTTTGGTTTATGGCAAAGAAGCCAAATTAACTATTTTAATTGAATTACCAACTTTGAGTTACATAAAAGAACTTGAATTACTTGAGGAGCAACCAATGCAAGTCAGGCTTGCTCAATTGACAGAGTTGGAGGAAACCAGAAAAGAGGCTTACAGGAAGTTCCAAATTCATCATTATCAGATGAAGAAAACATTTGACAAGAAATCAACAAGGATCTTCAATGAAGGTGACTTAGTTTTCAAATGGGATGAATTAAAGAGCAGGCTTGGTAAACATACAAATTTTGATGCCATGTGGGATGGCCCATATATCATAATAGAATGCAAACAAAATAATGCATTTTAGCTTTCAAAGCTGGATGGCGAGGTGCTGCCAATCCCCATCAACAAGATTCACCTCAAACAATGCTTTTAAGCATTAAGTATGCAACTATACATTGTAGTGTAGTTTCAGTTTCAATTTTGATTTCAATAAGTGCCCCATGGCACATTTCTTTTCAGTTTTGTTATGCTTTCAATAAAGCGCAAATGTTGCACGATGGTTTCCTAACTCTATCTTAAACAAATTGCAGTAGTTTCTTTCAGTTTTTTTTGGTTTCCAACTAAGTTACAAAGGTTTTCAAGAGTTTAAAAAGCAGAGATCGACTCCATGCCCATGGATAAGCTACGTAATTGGTCTATGGTGTTTATTAGGCAAACACTCCACAGAGGCTGCCAAATTGTTACTTATTTTTAGCCACAACTCAAAATAGGTAGAGATGGATTGCATTTCTCATTAAAAGGTACAAACTTTCTACTAAAGTATTCATTCTATTCCAGAATCTAATTACTTGTGAATTTTCAGTGTGATTATGAAAAAATTTGTAATAGAAGAAATCATTAAATTGCATAAGTAATACTGCTTTATTCATATTGTAAAAACCAAAGTCCCAAAAAAGATATGGGAGTAACTTAATTTAATTTTTTTAATCAAATAATGAATACAAAATAAGGTTGTAAACAACACAACTGAAGATAATGTAAACATGAAAGAGGGGAATGATTCATCATTTCCTATAATGATGAATCATTTTTACTCAAAGTCTTCAAGTTGTGTCTCTGGTGCCTTCAAGTTGTTTCAACTCCAAGCTCCATGGTTTCCTGGAAGATTGTTAAAAGATGGTGTTAGAGCAATGATAAATCACATCCTACTTCATGCCTACACTACCAATAGAAAAGTAATACACATCATATTAGGTATTCACCAGATGATTAAGTCATCAAAGAAAAGTAGATGCTTCGGGCGCACGAAGTTCAATGGAAGCTTTCAACTTCAATTATTTTGCTAATTTGTTTGTTTAGTGTTCAGGAACAGTTATAATCATATCATTTCAACTGAAAAATATTGTTATGAGTGGTGAGAAATGTGTCTCCCACAAGGGTTGAGCCCAGCTCATAACAATAACATAAGCAACATTTCAATGTATCATCAATACATAAGAGTCATCAAATATCCTAAATAGTCATTAAGAAAGGAATCTTGTAACAAGACAAATCCATACAAGCATCCTTTAATTCATTTTCATGAAAATAGATTGAGCAAAACATCCTTGTGCTCATCATTTAGAAGAACAATATAAAAGTAAACATGTTGAAGAAACATCAATTGCATTTGTCATCCTTTTGTTTCAGCTCTACCTTGCATTCACATTTGCATTTTAATGAGGTATTGAGCCCCTTTATACTGAAGGGAGAACAGGTCACCAGATCATCAAAAAATTTTCTTGGAACTTTAAAGCATATGCATAGTCTACAAAAGAAAAAAAATGAACAAGTGTTGAAGGGTGTGCTTTAGGTTTCAATAAGTATCTTTGATAGCCTTGCCAGAGCAAATAAAAGAAGACAACCATATGTAATGGCAATAGTCTCAAAATTCCAGTCAGTGGGCTCAAAAGAATAGTCTTGTGAAAACAACTAATGGGTTCTTGTCAAGATAGTGCTAGGAACAAATCAAGCCATATGCATTGATAGTTAATACAATGTGAAAGATTTGAGACAACATTGAATAAATGGAACAACATTTGAAGGTACAAATACAATTTTCTAAAAAAGTTGAGTTATAGAAATTTTTAAAGCCATGCTTCAAGATTATGCAGTGATCACATTGTTGCTACAGGATGTAGCTATATTACTACAAAAAGTTGTATTTTGAACATAGGACAACAAGCAAGTATTGTTGACATTGTTTATATACAAAATGAAATGGCATGGTATACTTTTTCTTTGTTTCTTAAAGGACAATTTTTACAAATAAAGTAAAGCAATAGAAAGTGTAAACATTCGATGATAGAATGCAGATTTTCAACCATCACCAAGGCATACTTTCAATCAATGAGGAGCTTTTACTATCGATTTATGAATCAAAACAATGATTTAAATGTAACTTTCATGAAGTAGCAGTAAAGAGAATACAGAAATAAAGATGAATCTATTTGACAACGGTCAACACATACAGAAAATGGTGTAAACAGAGGTCTTTTAGAGGAAAGTAGAATCTACTTGTAATTTTCAAAGCCAAGGTAAAGCCTCAGTGTTTGATAACAAAAAATACCCATGAAAGAGTTTACAAAATTTCAAGCATGAAGGTTTTACAGAGAAATTTCTGAGAACGTTATGATGGCCATGACAAAGAAACTAAACCCTTGAGATTTTTGCATGAATGGAAAAGAATCATGTTTATTCTTTCTAAGAAACGACAGAAGTAAAGCATCAATGCAAGTGAAAATATAAGTAAATCAAGATTTTGTGCTACAGTATAGTCATGCATAAGAAGTGTGCATCCATGAGAAAGCTTTCATATAGAGCCTGGAGAAACAAACAGTGAGGGTTTCTTTTATTTTTTCTTGTAAAATAACAAATACCCAAAAATTTCATGGCGGCCTACAGGTGGAGAAAACCCATTTTTTCTTAGGCACAGAATATCTCAAGCTATAGTTGTGGGTTGGAGAATACCCAAAATGTGGATCATACAGTCTCACAGTGGAGAAAATTTGCAAGTAATGGCTACCAAGGGCTTAAGATATAAAAACCATGGTGGCCCAAGATACACAACAAAAGTGTCAATAACCATTAAGAATGCTCATAGCCACGGGTTTCTTCATCATTTTTCATTGTAGGAAAACTTCAAAACCAATCTCCAATGGAAGCCAAGGCAAGAGTAAAGAGTAAGCACATAAAAGTGAAGAGGAAAATCAAAGAAATGCATGCATGGCCTTAGCCTTCAAGGCCATTGTTGTTTGCAAAATGAAGGAAAAAATCCATAATATAGTTTAAAATCAACTTACCTTACTTATTCATGGAGAATCGACTAGATTAAACTCGAATGATGCGCTTCAACATGTAAAAAACCATAGCTCATGGCAGCACTTCCTCCCAGTAGAACCTCTTCTCCAAAAGTCAAAATACAAAACGATCATGAATGATTAGGGTTCAAAGGATTTTGTCTGCCCTAAGTCAATATGGGGTTGATTTTAACCAATATTTTTAATTAATCATTATGTTTTATTTATCCCTTATGGTTTATGACTTCCAAATTCAAATAAAACCTAATATTTACATGAGTCATGGAGGAGTAAACTAATAATGATCAAGTCATTATTCCTTTCTACAAGAAATGATCACTTAGAATCATGCATATTTTCATGATTTTACTTGGAGTTATCAACGTAATTAAATATTAATGTATTATTACATTAATATTTAAAATGAAAATAAGGAGGAATTTTCCACATTTAGATATTAAAATAATCATACAACGGTTATATTTTTTAATATTTAATCACTTAATCCTCTTTAAGATAAATCATGCAAATGATGTAGATGGAACTAAAAGAATTAGGGATTATTAACTGAAGATTAATCATGTATGATATAGGGATGGAGTTTCAATCATCATGGGTAGATTGACATAAACGAGGTGGCTTTCACATGCTTGGACTCACTTTTTGAGGGATTTTCAATTCGTTTTGAGTGTTCTATGGGTCAGTTATGAGTTGACTTATAGTTTGAAGCTGAGTGCATTCATTTTTGCATGAGTTTGGACTTTCTTTTTGGAGATTTTTATTTCTGCTCGTGGATTACTTTGGAGTTATCATTTTTCACACTAAAATTGACTTTCAATTTCACCTTCATGCCTTGGAGAGGCTTTTTGTATAAAGTGATCTGACTTAGTCTTTTTTTACTATTTCTTGTTTTCTGCCTTTTTCTTTAGCAAAGAGACCTCATGTAACTCAAATTTCATAGTTTTATGATATTTAGCAGATTTTATAGGTAATCTTAGAGTATCATTTGTAGAGTGTTCCTTCTTTTGTCATTGCAAGTTAAATATTATCCTTCTTAGATTTAGGTGTTTTGTTTTACGAATGTTTTGGATTCAAATTTAATGTGTTTAACACGAAAACCTTTAAATTTTTTTCACATTTGTGAATGCATGTACACAAAAAAACAATCTTAGTTGTAGGTCATAAATTGTGGTTTTAATATATCCTTATCTTTAAGTTATGAAAATAATATTTTCCCTCATAAAGAATGAATTATCAAGCCTTTTTGTGAATCATTGATGTAGCTGAATTGTCCAATTTAAGTTGTGAAAATAAGCTTCATAAGGGATCAGTTGTGAATTAGTCTGTACTCTTTAAGTCAATTAGGTGCATCACCTAGTTTTAGAATTCAATTTATGATTTATTTCAAGTCTTTTTTCCCTTTTCCAAACAATTTATGAATAATTAATTAGAAGATTCAATAGTATGCCAACCTAGAATCCAGAGGTCTAGTTTCATATAAGGTACCCACAACCTAAAATTAGTTTAGTGTTGCATGAGATTACAAAGTTTTACAACTTTGCATGCGGGTGAAAATCCTTGTGACAACACTCCTAAATTAGTTTGAATACTTATTGGTGCAAGTTTTAATGGGATAGGAAGCTTGGCCTCTACTCTGAAAACCAATTGGAATGGAGACATCCCAATAACCATTTTATTATTGTCCTATCAACCCATAATGATTAATAGAAATTTGTATGCCAATTCCTCTCATTCTCATTGACCATCTTACAAATAATTGCAACAATATTCTTGTTGCTAGCTTCTAGCTAACCATTCCCTTGGTGATAATAATCAAATGTATGAGCTAGGCTAATACCATACTTGTAGAAAAAATCTAATATTTGGGTATGTGCAGGATCATGATGGGCCAAAAAGTGGCAATACGATGGGTATGTGGCTGACGACTATTTTTTTACCCAAAATTGATGAAATGAAAAGGGTTTTTAAAGGAGATTCTCAGATTTCCATTGATATAAATTATTCTTTACTTTGAATTTAATAAATAATTATTATTCATTTTCTATTCAAATTATGACAAAAGTCCTGATTGATAGGCTGATTGGAAAACATCTATAGCTTTCAAATGGTATCACATTTTTTGAATCCAAAACATGCATCACATTCTATGCTTTGCATACTATAAGATTTAAAAAAGAAAAATTGAATTTCATGAAGTTTTGACCAAGTTAAGGTTGTCAAACATACAAGTTTTTATATTTTTTAAAAAGTTGTCATATAAAATTAATAATTAATTATTTACTTGGAAAAAAATTACAAAAAAATATGCATCACATTGGGTCATGAGTCCTCTACTTATATCTAAAAACTTATAAAAAAATATTTTCATCTTATTGTGGTTAGGGTGGTGGGCATGTGCAGGATCATGGTATGCCAAAAAGTGGCAATGGAGAAAAAAATACGTGTTTCTAGGACTCAAAAACGCGAAAATGGTGAGTTGACTTTTTGGAGCTGGGGTGACTACCGAGGTAGAGGGAAAAGTTAGTTTTAGGAATCGGATATCCGATCCAAATCGGATATCCGATTTGGATCGGATATCCGATTTTGTTAAATATAAATAAATCTCATTCCGACCGAAGCAAAAGGCAACTTGCCTTTAGGAATCGGATATCCGATTTGAATCGGATATCCGATTTGTTCGAACTGTATATATAAAAAAAAACCCGCGACCAAAACTCATTCATATTTGTTTTCGGCTCATCGGCGGCGGGCGCATAGTGTAGAGCAAAATCCGATATCCGATTTGGAGTCCATCTCTATCAGGTAAAGTTTTTAATTTTTTGTCAAATTTTCAATTAGATTTATTTATTTTTAGTTGATTTTTTTCAAAATATTGTTTTTTGGTAGAAAAACTAGGGTTTTTTGGTAGATTTACAAAAAAACATAAAAAATTGAAGAAAAATAGTAAGAAACTACTTTTTTTAAAAATGTAATGGCATTTCCATAGCATACAGACATTGAGAGCAAATAAAATACAGAGTTCAATCCATGAATTATAGAAAATAGATTTTTGTTGGTTATATTCATATCGCTGATTACATTGCACAAAACATACTACAACTGCATAAATATCAAATGGTGACAGTTGTCGATGCTACCACATTTTTCATACATGTCTACCAAATTTTATCAAACAGGCTCACTACCTTGTCGCTATAGCTAAACCCTAAAACACTTATGACCCTCGCTATGAACAAGTTATGGATGCTTGG
>VDFB02000015.1:303217654-303437585 GCA_007258455.2 Sequoia sempervirens | reverse complement strand
AGAAACTACATTCAGTTTTCTATAGATACTATTGTTACATATTTTTTAAATAATATAGATAACTTATTCAAATTTTTACGTCAAGTTGCCTAACTCTATTTTTTTTGAATTTTTTGCCACTTAAGGGCCTATTTTTTCCATGATGATCCTGCACATACCCATTTTATAAGAAGAAAAATTAGTGGCATTATTAGTTACAATTTTTTGTGAAACACTAAAAAAATAACCATATCATTGAATAGAATTATCAAATATAATCCACTGTTATGTGTGCACTCCTTATTTTTCAAATTTTTGATCTTCCATAGCTTGATGAATCAGTTTGGAGAGGGCCCCATTAGAGCTCCCCCACCTATGTACTATGCTCCTTCCTAGAATGGTGCACCTTCACCTTCTAGGGGAATTAAAAGTATGCCTGGTGCTTCACATGGGGGTTTGAACGAGGTCGTTTCTTCTCTTGATGGTAAGGATATTATGTTAACTAGTGAAAACTCTACTTCTTATGCGAAAAAGCTCAATGGAGGAAAGGCTTCGACATAGGTGCCTCAGGACTCTTTGTA
This sequence comes from Sequoia sempervirens, assembly GCA_007258455.2. Lineage (NCBI taxonomy): Eukaryota > Viridiplantae > Streptophyta > Pinopsida > Cupressales > Cupressaceae > Sequoia > Sequoia sempervirens. Next base: position 303,437,025 of record VDFB02000015.1, on the reverse strand, counting down.
TACTTTTTGTACTATTGTGGGGGATGAAGTGGACTACCTAGATGTAATCTTAAATGATGCTTTGGATGGCTTGAAGTTGTCCTTGGTTGGGAAATTATTTGCTCACCATCCTAATATTGACTAGGTATGCAAGTGGGCCACTGAAACTTGGAATCTGAAGGGTAGTGTTTCTATATGTTCTATGCCTAAAGGTCTTTTTTTGTTTACCTTTTTTATCCCTAAGGATATGATAAAGGTTCTCACGGGTGGCTTGTGGGATTTTGATAAAAGTGTTAAAGATATTCTAAATTTTTCTAAGTGGAAAGTAGGATTTGATGCCTTTGCTGACTTGGGGAAAGTCATCGTTACCTAGGTCAGGCTCCCTAGTTTTCCACTAGAATTTTGGCACCAAAATTATTTATAAGCCCTTATTTATGGTGGATAAAGTAACCATTCTTAAGTCTCATTTGGCTTATTCTAGAATGTGTGTGAATGTTGTTGTCAACATAGTTCTACCCACCTTTGTGACTTTAAAAACAAAATTTGGAAGATGGGTTCAATCATTGGAGTATGAAAAAGCTATGGTTTTCTGCCAAGGATGTAATAAGTTTGGGAATCTACAGGATGTTTGCAATAAAGTCCCTTTGGAACCTAAGAAGCCTCAAATTGGAATCCAACAAATTTCTCCTTTAAAAAAAAATATGGTTCCTATGAACCTAATAAAGGAGCTTGATATCCCAACTCCTAATAAGGCAAGGGAACCTCTTCTAAAAGTGCAATACATGGAAGTTTTGACCTTGAATGAGGGTGTTTCAAAGGAAAATGTGGTTTGGACCTTTTCAGAGGGGGTTGTTGATGGGATCTCCTCCCCGCCTTCCTTTGAAAAATATATTGAATCACAACTGGGAAAGGTGGACAACATGAAAAACTTATCTCAAGATTTGGTGGGAGATGAACAATATGGTGAGCTTCCTAAGGAGTGTGAGATTTTTAGTCAAAAGGAAAAAACTTTGACTCCCTCTCCTCAGTACCCTACAATAGACCCAAATTTGGGGGAGATTCAAATTCCAAAAAACAAAAATGAGAAGGAAGGTAAAGATGGAACTAGTAAAAGTTGGATAAACTCTTGCTCTCCCCAAAAAGAGGGTATGGTAGATGAAGATTGGATAAACACAAAATCAAGGAGAAAGAAGAAATCGAATGTGGGAGGAAATAAAAAAGTGGGAAGATCTCAATTAAAGGATTCAAGTATTAAAGAAACTACAAGAGATGTGGTTGCAGGTAAAAAGAGAATGCTTGACTCCCAATGCTGCCACAATAATGGTTTACACCTTTCTAGGAGATCCTGATTTTTGTTGAAATCACATATTTTTAGAAAATAGAATGAATTAAGCCTTGAAAAGTTCCATTTAAAGGATTGAAATTTAAGAGGGTTTTATCAAACCACCTTAGAACAAGCCCCCTTGGATAGAACCCAACTAATTTTAAACCATACTTATAATGGAGTGTCCTTTACACCTATCAAAATGCTGATAAAAAACCACTTTTGATTTAGCTTTTGGGGGATCAAAAGAATTCATTTAAAAAAAATAAAATTAAGTATGTATTCCTTATTATAATATTCCAAAAAAGTATAATTTTAATTAAATTAAATTTGATTATTATATTTATTTTGTATTTCTTGTGAATGTAGGTTTTTCACCAAAAATCAAGCTCTTTGTTGTGCACATATGGAAAAATAGCAAATTATCAAAACAAGAATTTAAAAATATGAGTGCACCAAATATTGAAGTCCTTGATCCAACAAAAATAAATAAATTGAATTTCGATACATACAAAAAAAGTTACGTGTTATACGGTCTACCTATGTCTGAATTGTAATTGGTTTGACTTCGAAACTTGATTAAGGAAAAAATATTCAATAAAACACTATGAAACCAATTGTAAGAACTATATATCATTGTTAAAAATCTAAATTTTAAAAAATTAGAATTTTATCCTTCATGGAAAAAAATTTATGCATTATATGGTGAGCGTCACTCTTTAAAAATGTTGTTTACTAAAAAAAACTAGTTTTCGAAGGAGATGGAAAAAGAAGTGCAATCTGATTAAAAAAAAATTGAAAAAAATGTCACAAATCACTAGTTTGCATCATCTTCAAATTCCTCATGGTTTAGCCACTATAGGTGTCCAAGTGTGAAGATTTAGTTAGAAAAAAATATTTTAGTGTCTAGTTTGGTCAAAAATTGTAAACGAGTATTATGGGATCGCCTCCTAATAGGGAGAAAATCAAGAAAGAAGTAAGGGGAGTTCTTCTCCCACCTTGAGTAGTATCAAGTGATACTGCTTTTCATATTTTTTTCTAATGCATATGCTCTCTTGGAATATTAGGGGACTTAATGGCCCCTATAAACAACATTTGTTAAAATCTTCTTTAGCTGATGTGAAACTAGATGTTTTATTGATTCAAGAAACTAAAATGAAAAAGGAAAGCTTTGAGAAAGTGATAAAATGGATTTCACCTAGTGTTGGTTTTGAAGTTAGCGATGCTGAAGGATCCTCATGAGGGATTGCTACTTGTTGGAACCCTTCTAGGCTTGATGGAAGATTGAATTTAAGTAATAAAAATAGTCTCTTAGTTAGTATGGAAAATAGTGTTACCTCGATCAAATGGAATTTAATCAATATCTATGGCGAAAACTCAAGACTAGACAGGCTTGATTTATGGAACATGTTGGAAGGAATTATTGCTAATAGAACAAAAATGAGTTCTGGATGCTTGGGGGGGACTTTAACTCCCTGTTATACCCCTCAGAAAAAAGAGGTGGTCTTACTAACTTTTCTGATAAAATTATGGACCTATTGGGTTTCCTTAACTCAATGTGGTTAATGGACATTCCTCTAAATGGGTCTCTCTTTACCTGGTCCAATAGCGATAGAGCAGTCATCTTATCCTGGTTAAACTAGACAAATTTCTTATTTCCTCTAATTGGAACATAATGTAGAATATATCTCTTATTGCCCTCCCAAGAATAGGTTCAAACCATAGTGCTCTACTCCTGGAATGGGATGATAAAATGACTAAAATGCCTTACCATTTTAGGTATGAAATTATGTGGTCACTTTATCTGGACTTCAAATCTTTGGTTGAGGAGTGGTGGAATCTTCCCTATGATGGCACTCCTATGTATAGATTAGCTCAAAAGTTGAAAAGAGTCAAAGAAAAGGTCAAGGGGTGGAACAATTATTCATTTGGGAACATTTTTGCCACTAAGAAAGATTTAAATTTGAAAATTAAGGAGATTCAAGATCTAATGGAGTTGGGTATTTTGGATAATGAAACCTATAATAAAGAAAGGGGGCTGAATCTCAATGGTATAAAATAAATAAAAAAGGAGGAATTTTTTTGGAAACATAAATCAAGAATTCAATGGAAACACGGAGGAAGAAACGAGATCATATTTTTAATTACTTTTAATGGGACAAGAATTGATAATGAAGATGACATTGCTAGGGAGGTTGTATCCTTTTCTTCAAATTTTTCTAAACTACCAAAGGTTGATAATTCTGAATTGGATGATTTTTTGCAAATCATTCCCCATGTTATCACAAAGTAGGATTTAAAAGAATTGTATAAGGATGTTTCTATGAATGAGGTGAAGGAGGATTTTTTTTCCTTCATTTCTTTTAGAGCACTGGGACCGGATGGATTTCCCCCAAGATTTTTCCAAGTTTATTGGGATATAGTCTCTCTTGATTTGTTCAATGCGGTCAAGGATTTCTTCATATTGGGAAGGATTTTAAATAAGATGAACACCACTTGTATAGCTCTATTTCCCAAGGCTAATGATGCTATTTCCATGAATGACTATAGACCTATCATTTTTTGCAACACCACCTATAAGATTTGTTCTAAAATTATGGTTAATAGGTTGAAATTAGTTCTAAACAAAATGATTGTTGTCAATCAGAAGGGATTTGTCTAAGGAAGACAAATATTGGATGCATCTATTTATACCCATGAGGTGTTACATTCAATGGATAACAACAAAAAATAGGGTATGTCATTGAAACCGGATATCTCTAAAGCATATGATTAGGTCTCTTGGAATTTTCTATTTGTTGTTCTTGAAAATTTTGGCCTTAATAGTAAGTTCCTCAATCTTATAAAATCTTGTGTCACTACTCTAAAGTATTTTGTCTTTATTAATGGTGTTCCCAAAGGATTCTTCTCTTCAATTTGTGGCCTGAGATAGGGCAACCCATTGTCACCTTACTTGTTTGTCATTGTTGCTAAAGCTTTGGGCCGTAATATATAGAAACACCTTGCAAACAAAAATTTAAAGGTTTTTGTGTTACTTCCTCCCTCCCCCCTGCTTCAAACCAACAGTTCATTGATGATACTATCCTCATGGGGGAGCCATCTATTTTAGAAGAAAAACAATGGAAAGTAATCATTGACCAATATGCTAAAATATATAGCCAATTCATTAATTAATAGAAAAGTAAAATCTATTTTTTCAGTACTAGCCAAATTGTTAAGGACAAAGTAATAAATATATTAGGATACCAGAAGGTGAAATTTCCAGCTACTTATTTAGGCTTACCTTTAATTTACAGAAAGCCAAACAATAACCTACTAGAATTACACTGTGAAAAAGATCCATAAGAAACTAGCACGGTGGAAAGGAAAATTGTTGAGCTTTGTTGGGAAAGTTCAGCTTTTAAAAGCTTCCTTAAAAAATATACATGTCTATTACCTATCTCTATTCAACATCCCTACTTATATTGCTGAGAAAATTGAAATGATTCAAAGGAGATTCTTATGGTCAGGTGTGGAAGAAAGGTAAAAAATGACACTCATTAAATGAGAAATTGTTTGCACATTGAAGAGGGGAGGAGGTCTAGGGATTAGAAGAATAAAAATGTTTAACAAATCCCATGTGGAAAAAATGGGAAAGTTTCTTTTGGAAGGTGAAAAGGATTGGGTATAGATACTATGGGCTAAATACCTAAATAATAAGGATTCTTGTTGTTTTCTCAGGAAAAAGGAGCTACCTCACGACTCTATCTTTTGGAATAACCTGCTAAAAGTTAGAGGAGCCCTAACTAAAGGAACAAAATTGAGAGTAAGAAATGGGCTTAGAACTAATTTTTAGGAGGATGTTTGGTCCACTGGTGCTCCTTTGTCTGTTAGTGAAAACCTTCAGCAAATTAGAATCAGATTAAAAAGAAACATTAGCAAGAAGGCTTCTAATTATTTAAATTGGGAAGGATTGAAACCAAAATATATTGACTTCAAGAACTATTTGAATAATGGTGTTCTCAAGGGTGGTAGATAGCCGAATTGGAATGTTGCTTTGGACTCTTTGTTGAGACTAATTGGGAATCCTAACCCTTTTTTAAGAAACATAAAGGATGAATGGATCTGGACAAAAAAAAGCTTCAGGGAGGTTTTCTGTTAAGTCATCTTATGAGATTATGGAAGTGTAACCCCTTAGTCTTGGAGTTTTTAACTAGAATATGGTGTGGAGTAAGAACTTAATCCCCAAGATTAATTGCTTTTGGTGTGAAGTGATACATGGTAAGATTCTCACAATTGATAACCTTAAGAAAAGAGGTTGGTATTTAGTCAATAAATATTATCTTTGCAACAAAGATGAAGAAACTATTATGCATTTTCTCTTTCAAAGCCCTTATGCTTAAGAAGTTTGGGAATTTTTCCTAAAAAATATTATGGTGGAATGGGTTTTCTCTACTTTTGTTAAATTTTTTGATGAAGGGTGGAGCTTATGTCCTTACTCTCACAAAATAATTCTTGACCTCTAGACACAAGTTCCCCTATTCCTCACTTGGGGATTGTGGAAAGAGAGAAATAATAGGGTCTTTAGGGATGTTACTAAAAGCAGTAAGGAGCTATGTATGGTTATAAGGAAACAAATTCAAGAAACATTAAAAGTTGCAAGTACACCCAATCAAGGAAAGGGCCTTCCTACCAAGAGCTGAGAATTAAGTAATAGTGGGGGATTTCTCATTACCTCATTAGTATTAATTGGGCTAAATAGATTATCAGAAACATTGTTGTTCAGATTCCCTTAGATCCAAGATGGGTTAAATGAAATTTTGATGGATGCTCGAAAGGAAATCCTAGATTGGCAGGAGCAAGTGGAGTGGTTAGAGATGATCACGACATCTATGTGGTTGGATACAACAAGGGCCTAGGAACAATAACTAATAATTTTGTTGAAGCTTTTTTTGTTTGGGAAGGAATAAGTTATCTAAAAGATAATGTGTACATGAAGATTATCGTGGAAGGAAACTGCAACTTATTATTGATTATTTAAAAAATACAGCTGAGGCTCTATGGGAAACAAAAGACCTATTAGATGACTGTAAAAATATGCTACAATCTTTCCAAAACTACAAGATTAATCATACATTTAGGGAGGGAAATAAGGTCGTTGATACTATGGAAAACTTTGGCCTTAGGTAGGAGGTTTTAAAATAATGGGACTTCTACAATTTATCTAATCAAATAGAAGAAATGATTGCTAAGGATAGATTGGGAATGAAGGATAGATTGGGTGATTGAATTAATCATGGATATAATAACAATACTTAAAAAAGGCTTGGTTCATCATCCAATTGTCAAGTGGGTTTATCCTTGGTGGCATCTGGATGAGCTGACAAGATGGACTGGGTGGTACGTGCGTAGAGATATGAAAAATCCCAAAGATATTAAAAGAATGAGGTCCATAAAGGACAAATTATTTGGGTTATCTCATGCTTAAAAAATAAAGTGATTAATGAGGATATAGGGAGCACCATCTGCACTGCTAAAAATATGGAGTTTAATTTTGGAAAAGACACTTTGACATGTGTTAGTGTTGATGGGAAGGAGAGTATTAAAAGAAGAATAATCATGACTAATGAAGGTGTTAGAGCTATCAAATTTCATAATGATAGGGCTCAAAAAGGTGAAAACTAGTTTTGTTTCAAGAGTGATTATTTTAAAAAACCTACCAAAAGATTTGACCTATTATCTCCTCAAATTAAAAACCACAAGGTCTCCCTCAAAACTTAGATTTTTGAATGGTTGGTTGCCACAATCGTGAACAAAGAGGGACAAAAAGATGAGTATATCCTCCCATAGATTTACTCTAGAAATGATAACACCATGCGAGGCCCCAAAAAGAGGATGGAGCTGCATTAGTATGAATCTTTGTGAAAGAATTCAGAGTTGTGGGGTCTTTTTGAGAAGGTTGGTTTTACCTCGTACTTTGCAGCCATGGAAGGATATAATGAGCAATTGAGCTACAAATTTGTGAACAAATGGAAGGACGGTGAAGTGGAGCTGGGTGGCCTTCATTTCAAAGTGGATGCTAAGCTCATAGCTATGGCAACAAGGTTGGATTACGAAGGAAAGAAGGTGGAAAAGGTAAGTAATGGAAAGTACCAAACTTATATTGCAAATTTTTTTGAGGATAAAGAAAAAGTTGAGAGATTCCAAAATGGTTATTCTAGGGTTTTGATGCCTCCCTTGTACCAAAATGTGTGTTTATTTGTTATGAAATACTTTATGCTTGAAGGTCAATTTCAGTTTGTACATGGCTACCACTTCCCAATCCTAAACCATATATGTGTCCACCTTGAGAAGATAAACCTAACTTTCTTCTTCTTTTCATCCCTGAGCTAGAGCCTAGCCAATGGGGAAAATCTGTCATTACACTAGGGACTAATTTGTGCTATCTACAAATACATTTTAGCTACATCCTTGCAAATAAATTTGTTCCTTAATTTAATTGAAAACCCTAACCCTAAGAGCTCTGTGAAAATTGAACTTATAGAAAGTCGTCCCCACACCCCAACCAAAAAATATGCTAAGAATCATGTACCCTTCATGATTGGACCTACTTAAAATCACTCCTAAAATATAGAGTGTTGCTTCTATTATCCCTATTGCAAGCAAAAAATGAAAAAAACTGATCTGTGAGTTGGGGTTTGATCCCAACACTATCACGATTTTGGATGACAAGGACAATAGCCTTGATTTTTCTACTCTGGTGGGTTGAAAGTCAACCAGGCTTGCATTGGTAGGGTCAAAAGGGTCTGATAGTAGAAAAAATTCTAAACGATTAGAAGAAAAGTGTGATACTAGGTCCCAAGATAGTAAAGGGAAGAAGGTGGTAAGGGAAGATATTGATTCCTTAGCCGAGGAAATCTTGGACAATCTTGGGGGTGAGTCTACTATGGAGGAGGAGTCAATGTCAAAAAATGAGGAAGGTGCTAGCAATGAGGAAGATGAATCACAACAAGAGGAGGTGCAGAAAGATGAGAATGACAATGATAGGGTTGTGGAAAAAGAAGATTCTACCAATGTTACAGAGGTTATGGAGTTCAATAACATTGGCAAAGAGAACATGTCGGGTCCTGACACTACTAGAATTCAGAGGGTAGAAGAAAGGTTGGAGATGTTGGAAAAATTGATACAAGAGGAAGGTAAGGACAACATATTCTAGGCTCTTGAAAATGATGTTAAGAGCTTATACAAGGTGGTGGATACAGTAATGAAAAAAGTTGTGATGGCCATGGTTTCAGGTTAAGGTAAAATTAAGAAGCAGTAGAGGAAACATGTGACAGATGATGAAGAAAACTTGTTTGGAAAGATGGAGCCCAAAGATAAGTTTGAAGACTCTGTTGAAGACCTGCTAAAGGCTTGGAATTTGATCTTGATCCTTGGCTTCTGGTACTCTTAATGTTTGTCATGTGCTTCTATGATATTTTTTGTTAATCTTGGATGTTACAATGTTGTTATTGGTTGTTGGGGCCTGGAATTTAATATTTCTTGTTGTGTCTATGCTAGGAATTCTAGTTTTAGTTTGGACACTATTTTAAGGTTATGCAGTTATAACCTAATTTTGTGGTGGGATTTTAAGATAGATTGGATATAATTTTGTGGTATGATTGATAGGGCTATAATGTTTGATGTGGATGGCATTGCTTAAGTTTTTGTTTGATTGGTTGAGGAAGTGTTTCTTTTCTATGCTTTCTCTTTGTGTTGTCTTGACTAGATGCTATTAATTGGTTTATTGTACTAATCTAAAAGGGTAAGGGTTGTTTCCCTACTTAATCAATAAAAAAAAAAACCAAAATATTTTGTTTGATAAAGTTACATATAACTTTTGACAATGTTTATTTCATCAAAATTACCTCTACCCATATTTCATAAATAATCTATAGCCACTAAACTATGGGTGTGGATGGCACTAGGATTTGGATGAAATGGTCTGATGAAATCAAGCCCCCATTGTTGGAAAGGTTCCTTGATCACAACTATTTCAATGGTAATGTGGCAAGTTTAGCTTTCCCTTTGAATTGTTGATAGGATTCACACCTTTTTACCCTTTCATCCACATCTTGAAACATGCCAAACCAATAGAGATAATTTCAAAGAATATTGAATACCATAATTGATGAAGAAAAATGACCCTTATAAGCCTCATTATGAAAACAATGAAGAAGCCTCTTTTGTTTCTCTTTATCCACACACCTAATAAAGGTACCATTGATCCCTTTTTGTAAAGTGTATCATACTAGATATAGCTTATTGCTTTAAATTTGATCATCCTCTTTTTTTTAGGAGACAAATACTTGGGAAATTCTCCATACATGAGGAAATATGTGATGCTTGAGAACCATTCATCTATTACCTTAAAAAAAGGGACAAGGGGTAATTGAAGGTTTACTTCCTCTTGTGTGCCTAGCCCATTCTCCACAATCAACTTGCATTATCATTTTCCCCTCACTAGCTTGGTAGGCTTAATATCAATTTCATATACTCCTATACCTTAGTAATCCAAGAGGCTCGCTTATTCATTTCTATCTCTTGTTTCATTAGAATAGTCTTTGCAAATGTATCAAGCACATAAATAATGGAATGAGAATTCAAAATATAAAATCTAAACTGCTTCATTGCTCTAACGATGACATAGACATGTTTTTCTATAGGAGAATAATTTAGTTCATGATTTTTCAATGGAACACTCATAAAAGTGATAGGCGCTTCAACTTTCTCTTCATTAAATTACATCAAAATGGAGGATAAGGCTTTTTCAGAAGCAAAACAATATAAATTAAACTCCTTGGAAAAATTGGGATAAGATAATATTGGGGCATTTGCTATTGTATGTTTTATCTAATTGAATGCTTTCTTGCCTTCATTTGTCCATTTTAAAGTAACATTTCCTTTCATCGTGTCCTCAATAGACTTTGTTATCTCTGAGAAGTCAAGTACAAATTTTCTTAAGTTGATTTGGCCAAAGAATGACCCAACACTTGGCTTGATAGAAGGTAACAACAATTGTTGTATTAGCTTAACCCATTACGGATCAATGTAAATCCCTTCTTTGGATATGATGTTTCCAAGTAGCTTACCCTTTGTGACACCAAAAATCAACTTCTTTGGATTTACAAATATACCCTAATGTCTACATCTCTGCAACACACATTCTAAATGGTAGGAATGATCTTCACACTTCCTTGAAAAGAATATTAAGTCATCTAAATATATAACAGTACTATTTGTTTTTAAATCTTCAAATGAAAGATCCATAACCCTCTAAAATATTGCACTTGCATTCATCAATCTGAAAGGCATTTTGGTGTAAATGAAAATGCCCCATGGTGTAGCGATTTTTTTTTATTTTGATCCTTAAAAGTTACACTAACCTAGTTATATAATGAGAATCCATCTAGCATTGAAATCATCTCAAAACCTAGAAATAATTGTGAAATGTGGTCCATTCCTAGAAGTGGGTAATTGTCTTTAAGAAAAGCTTGATTCTGATTTCAAAAATCAACACAAATTCAAATTTCATAATTTTTCTTCCCTATAAGAATAATATTAGAAACAATGTAGAATGATGGATAGGATAAATAATCTTGGCATTGAGCATCTTATCCACTTCAAAAATAGCATCTTCCACTTTTGGATTGAAATATCTATACTCTTTTCTATATGGAGTGGCTCTAGGTTTTATAGAATGATGGTTGAACACACCATCCATGAAATCTTTAAGATCATCATAGCATCATGCAAACACATCTCTATATTCTTTAAGTAAAGAAATAAGCTTTGAAATTTCATTTTTTGAACAACATTTTTGAATGATAATAAATTTGGGCTCACTTTTAGACCCAATATTGACTTTTTCATATTCAGAAGAACCATCTATATGTTTACTAACTTTGCTTTTCACATTGCGATCATGTTTATCAAACAACTCCTCAAGTGGAATCAAACCCTTCAAAATGGTATTTCCTTCTAATTGTAGAAATTCAAGGCCTACTTTTGGAAATTTTGTTTTATTACTTTTCTATGAATTTTGGGAAACTTCAAAATGAAAGATAAAAGGTACCACTTCCCTCAAGGAAAGAAATGATATGTTTGTCATCATCAAAGACCTACCAGTTTTGATGGTTATCTAACACACTTGGTTTGTAAATAAATTCTATTAAAATGCATCTTTTTCAAACTTAGGATGTGGAATTAGAAGAAAAGTGGATACGAACAAACAATCCACTTTATAATTTTCTTCTCTTGGAATAGAAAAAGGCATCAAATCTTTCAATTTCATCACGAACCTTATTCTAATAATTCCTAAGGCTCTTTTTAAAAAAAAACTAGTTCATGACTTGATTGACTATTAATTATGTGTCACCAGTCACCTTGAGCTACTTGATTCCCTTCTCTTTAAAAAATTGCAAACCTAAAACCAAATATTCATATTCATCTATATTGTTAGTGGTCTCAAAGGCTAATTTATAAGCTTTAGGAATTTTTCCTCCTATAGGGGATATAAGAACTATTCCCACTCCAGAACTAGAAGAAGATTCACTTCCATCAAACTCCATCATCCAAATTTCTAAAGATATATCAAGAGTGATCAACGCAGGTGTATATATTTTTCTTTCAAAGTAAGCATGTAGGTATCAAGACTAGTTTCTATATATAGAATCTCGTATCTTGGATTGTTCAATTTTAAAATAGTGTATTTTTCCTTAGGTTCAGGGTTAAGATGAACTTTCTTTTATTCAAGAGGTATCAAAGCATGAGACTAGTCCAATTGAATTACACTGTCTAGGTCTTTACAAAAGCTTCTACTTAATACCATGTCATAGGTGGCTGATATGTCAGACACCAAAATGTTGATCTTTAATTTCTTCTCTAGATATGTTTCCAATGCAACTTGTGTATGTTTAATTTGGTCTACAAGTGGAACTTGTTTTGAATCCATAGAGTAAACTTTTTTAGAAGGTTTATTTATAAAATCTTTAAGAAATGAGCTACCTCATATGGAATGAATATTTTTGAAGCTATAGAATCAATTATGGACTACTAACATTGTATCTAACTATATACATACATACATACATACACACACACATATATAATTGGTTGGGTTTATCTAAACTAGTTGTAGCTATGAGACGAATATCATTCAGAATTGGTTTTATTGGGATATCATTACTCTCAGGTTCATTTGATTCTTGAGGAATGGTGGATCTCAGAGATTTATAATACCCTTTAATACACTGAAATAAATTTTCCAACTAATGAGGGATAGTTTTAAGATACTCCATTTAAAATATTTGTTCTTTTGTCCTTTTGCAATATTTAACAAAATTGAAGGAATCATCTTAAGGAGCCAAGATTGAGTCACTAGTTTTTGTACCTTGATCAACCTTATTAGATAAAGTAAGGTCTTTTTTTTTTTTCCAATTTTCTTGAAAGAATGTGTTTAGGTGTGATGTCCACAACTCTGGAAGATGTATCAATATTTACTTTGACCATTTCTTCTTGGCTTTAGCATTCATCTCTTTAAAAAATATTGCATGAATAATCATTTATATCATGTAATAATTCTTCTTCATTGTTAGATTCATATTCAAGATAGCTTACTAATGAATGCCAAAAATGTTGATTCATTTCATCTTCAACAGCAATGTTCTCTTTAGTATTTTTTCTAGTTTGATTCATTAACATGTACCTTGCCATTTTTGGACATGAGCTATCATGGTCTATTATCAAATGAAATTTGCACATGGCAATTGTATGGAGATTAAATGAAGATGGATATTAAATGGCTAATATTTGTAGAGGATGAAGTTTCAACTATATGTTTTGATGATATAGAACACAATTTCTTCTTGGAATGTCTTGATACAAAGGCAGAGGATTTTTTAGGAGTTTCTTTTTCAACAAAAGAAAATCACTATCCAATGTTTGTACCATGAGATTTGTGATGGTAGGGTTTAATTATTTTCCTTTCCATTTTTTCAAATCTTAATTCTATTTTCTTGCACTCATTATATCATCTTCAATCTCTTATTGGAAGTTTGGGGAGATTGTTGAAGTTTGTCATTGATGATGCTACTTGGCAACATGAGCATGGTTGGTATGAAAGGTACATAACAGTGTGATACAATTTTTTGTATCATTTTAATTAATCTTGAAAGTTTTTTGAGATGTTAAGGAAGGAATTTTTTAAATATGTTTTGGTTCAGAAAGATCAACTACATAAAAATTTGACTAAGTGTCAAATCTACTAGTTTAGTGTAATAGTGCATCAGTTTTTGGGTTCACACCACTTTGGAAATGAAGATAATCACTTTGTGCTTCTCACATCATTTTGGAGGATGTTAGATGTACCTAATTCTAGGATTTCATCTTATTTGGACAATGGGTTTGAGAGATATGAGTAACAAAGTTTGGTTTGGTAGTTCATAGTTATCTTTCTATATAGTGTGTTTGTGTGGGAGAATATGCACTTCTCTGCAGATGAGTTTTTGGCCTTGTGGTTTTGGAGATAAGCTTTCAAATGTTAGTTGAGCATGGATTCTAGATGACATCAAGTTTTGAGGTCCACATGTCGAGATGTGGATAAACAGTTGAAAGTTTTTTAATTTAGGTCTTATGTGAAGCCGACATAATATGTTTGAAGTTATGCGAAGGTTGAATAAGTATTTTTATCTTATGTGGGATCTATTATAGGTCCATGCAGACCTATCTTAAGATATTTTAAATTTTTAACAATGGTACATTGTGTGGAAGAAATGTTTTGAGCCAAAAAGTTACATTTTGATTATTACATCTAATTAGGGTGAGCTAATTGATGTTACAATTGATGCAGATATATATGTTGGATTTTTTTCATTGTTTTGATAAAATGAATGTGACATGTATTATGTGTGACATGAATTTGAGTAGAGTAGTCTGAAGTTAAGTTGTGAATATTTAGTTGAAGATCAAAATTATGTGAATGAAGAGCAAGGAAAAGTGTTGAATCAAAATCAGATAAATATTGTTATTGTGCTTCAATGGGATTGTATTCATGCATGCATTAGATACAATTATAATAGTTCAAAAATAGGTTGTGAGCCACCATCTCTCTTCTATCTTTTTCTTTCTAGATAGTGAGTCCACTTGGACAATGAGTCCACCTACAATGAACATTTTTTTAAATATACTATAATCGATTATAATATATAGTGACCTAACCCTCACTGTGGTTTTTCCCATTTTGGGTTTTCCACATAAAAAATCGGTGTTCATGTGCTATGTGATTTTGTGAATGTTTCATGTTTTATTTCCTTACTATAGTTGAATATGCATTAGTAATTAGATGTTTAATGTTTGAATGGTTTGAGAGAATTTTGATTCACCCCCTCCCCCCTCTCATTATTCTGGGTGTTCAACAATTGGTATCAAAGTCTAGTTCCTTGGAAGGAGCTTAACCACTTTGGGAAGGTCTTGGAGATTGAACATGTGGTTGATAGAAAGTTTCCTATTCCTGCAGAAGAGATTCCTACTATTGGATACATAGAAGAAGATTGCATTCTTGAAAAAGATGGGGAACTCAAAGTTGCTCTTGAAGATCTAGAAAGAACTGAAGGTGAAAATAAAGATTTGAAGGAAAATTTCAAAGAAGTAAATGAATGTATAAAAAAAATAAGAGAGAAAATCAAGAAGTTCAGATAAAGGAATAAGGAAGTTAGTGAATAGTTGAAACAAGAAAATGAAAATATCATCCAACTAAAAGTACAAGTTGAAGAAAAGAAAAGAGTTGAGGAATGATTGAATGCAATGGTGAAAATAAAATCTAATGAATGCATAAGGCTTGAACAAGAAATGGTAAACTTAAGAAAAGATCTAGAGAAAGAAATGAGTCATGAAGAAAAATTCAAAGTGAGTTATACAATACTTGATGATTTGATTGCAGGTTAGAAAACATCCAAAGAAAAAGGTGGTTTAGGATTCAAAAAATGTGAAATCTAAAAAGAAGATCAAACACCTAATTTAGAAGAGAAGATCAATGAACCAAAGAAGACTGAAGACAAGAAGAATAATGGGAAGAACAAAATCAAAGAAATAAAGCTAGAAGACCTTTGATCAGATAACCAAATGCTCAAAGGTACTCATCTTTCAATTCTTTTTTCTATTCTTGCAATAAATTTGGACATAAAGCAATGGAATGTAGAAGTAGAATGAATCAAAATGTTCGATCCATTTCTAGTCAATTTTTTACATGCAAAATATTTGGTCATAGAGAAAGTGAACGTAGAAGCAAAATGATGAATGGATATAACAATGGTAAAATGACTCAATCCTTCAATGGTTACTGTTATACATTCTATGGATTTTCACACAAGGCTAATCAATATAGATCAAGAATGAATGGAAGGAATATTGTTGAAAAGAATGTCACATGTCACAATTGCAATAGATCTGGACACATTGCCAAGTTCTATAGAAGAAAAAATACAAGGAAAGATAATCTAGTAAAAAGGAATGTACCAGTTAAAAAGGTTGATCCAATTGAAGTAAAGAAGGAAATGGAAAAGAATTGGAGTTCTAAAGAAGGAAGACATAGAATACAAGGGAGAATTTGTACCACCCTTTGGTGCAAATGTTTCCTCTAGAAACTAAGTCAAGAGCTTTGGCTTAGGGGGGGCTTTAATGGATATGTTTTATCCCCTACCAAAAAAGAGGTGCTAATGCTACAACAAGAAGATATGTGATGTAGATCAACATACTTGATCTATTGGTGAAGATTGTGGAAGAAAATATGATCATGTGGAGGTTTGTGGAGCTTCATAAGTTGACTATGCATACAAATAAAGTGTTGTTAGCTTTATGGATTGAAGAATTTAATGCAAAATTTGGGTAGATTGAAGGGATATAAGAAAATTCAGTAAGGAAAAATCATTTCACAAAAGCATTTGAAGAGGAACAGAGCTGCTAGAAGAGAATTTGAAGTGCATAAGGATATTTGAGCATCAAAACCCTAGTTCATTGAAAAAATGAAAAAGGTATTTTATGAATCTTACATGTCCTAGTTTTCAGAAATCTTTGTTTGAAAGTATTTTAAATCTAGTTTGCAATGGCTACACCAAGGGTCATGGAGGTTACAAAAAAAACCACAACCAAAATTCAAAAGGTACCCTACAAAATCCATATATGATGACCCATTAGGCACATTAGATCACATACTCCATATGGGGTTCTACAGACTGAAGATATCAAAGCTTACATTCATGGAAAAATGGAAGAATAATCTCCCACTAAGTTAAGTGATATATGGGAAAATGAGCTATCTGGTGAGGATTTCACCCTAAAACTAGAATACAAAAACCTAGTTGAGAAGAAACTAGATGTATGGTAATGGTTTCCCAATTTCTTCTATGATGTCAAGTGGATTAGATTGATTTTAGAAAATTTCATGATAATTTTTTATGGACTAATATGCCTTACAAGATAACTAAGGAAGTGATAAGATAGGTCACTGGTCTATGCTCCATCAGACCCATCTTGGTCTTGAAATCCATTAAAAATGAGGTGGTTATGGAGAGAATTGGTGTTATGTATGATAAGAGAGCACTAACTTCAATACCAATAGAAACCCAGCTGTTAGATATGCTACAATGGTTATCGGTTACAAAATATACTTTAGCAATAGAGATAACTGTCTTTCTGCCACCACAATTAATGTGGCACATAAGATGATAGAGAACAATGCAAATTATGACCTTTATGAGTTTCTTAGGCAGCAACTAATGGATAATTTGAAGTAGATGAAGGAAAATAAATGTGTTTAAATATGGCACTTTGGCTATGTCCTTACTCTTCTATTTCTTGAAGGAGCTTCCTGCTAGGCTCCCAACTCTACACCCTATTTTCTAAGGTTTAAATGAACTCGTTAGATTTGGAATAACATGGGACTACTTTCAGGTTGTGGGTAACCTATTTGAAATTAGACCTATGGATTATAGGTCGGCTTCCCCGTTTGATATCACCTAACTATTAATCTATGAAGGTAAAGGGTAAGGGTTGCATGAAAATAAACCTAATGCTGAAAAAACAAAACCTAAGGTGATGCACCAAAACAACCTAGACCTGTTAACAACGTATCACATTTGAATTAATATCACAAAGCTGGACTTACACAACTCACTTGATAATGCAGTTTACATAAATATTTCATAAGGTCTATAAATAATGCTATTAAAAGGAAAATAGAGATTTCACAATTAACAACACCACTAACAACACAACTTACAACCTATAAACATGCACCTTCTGCTAAATAGATGCATAACATGAGACAAGATTGCAAGGAAAAGATAGATTTTCATAAGACAAAATGATCAATCATTAACAACATACATGAGACATAGGAAATGAGAAGGTAAAAGTGATCTACTTTATTAATTTAAAGTGCTTACTGTATAATAGGCCCATCAGAGTTACAATACCGCTCCATGAAAAATAGCTCCAAAAAAAGGCTATCCTACTGCTGGAAAGAAAGAACTAGCTCAAAATGTTCAAGATGAACATACTTAAGCAAAACACACCAAAACCCCTCACACAAGTGCTTCCAAAATATTATGGTTGGATACAACAGAAAAGGCCAAAAAGAACCTTCGAAAAACCCTCCAAATTTTCCTCCACATGAGGAAAAGTTAATACAAGTCAATAGTCACACTAAAGATGTGATAAAAATTCCTCCAAATAGCCCCTTTTCCTCCAAAATCAGTCAAAACAGCATCCCACACATTCCTCACCTCTGCAAGTCATAATTGGTCTCCACACAAGTCTTGCCCCACACACAAGTCATGGAATATGTGTTTTTTGAATCACAAGACTCAAAAAGCATTAAGATAATGATCTTAATTAAGTGATTCATAAAACATCACTAAACAATTCATTTTACAATTCAAAACAAGAATAAGGGCCCCACCATCTCCTTGTGTTACATTTGCATTAAAAGGCATAATAAAAGTGATTTTCAAATCACTTACATGATATCTTCAAATATGGAATAAAATATAACATGTAATGTCATATTTAAAAGCTTTCAAAAGCTTCCAATGCTTTTACCATCTCAACCTACCTTATTCTTCATTCTTGACAATACATACATGGGCAATATCCATTAGTTTGCAAAGAAATCAAAGAGCCCCAAATAGCTTGGCCAATATGGCCGACTTCCAAATTCCTTGGAAAGCATATTCCAAGTGCTCAAACCACTAAGGAATTCATAATCAAAAGGTCAAAGGCATGACCTAATTTGGCACTCTCCATAGGTTGCTTGAAACACTTAGCAACATTTTGAAAAGACACAATGTTTTTAACAAGGGGAAAATAACTTAAGGAAAGAATGCCTAAGTTAATAAACATGAATTTCGGCCCCCATTCATTAACACATGTTTTTTTAATTTTAAAAACATGGGAAGAAAATCCCATCCCATCAAATAGGGTCAAACCCTAATCATCAAAACACCCAAGTAATGAAAAAAACACCATTTGGTCATCAAAGAATCTGGAACAAGACTCTGCCGCCGTGGGGTTTGAGAAATTACAGGGAAAACATGGAGACTCACATTGGTTTTTTTTTTGATTCACTGAGGGAAACACCTCAATAGTAGGTAAAGGCTCAGCTCGTGGCTTAGAATCTGCATTTTTTCCACCTTTTGGATTCATTTGATGAGTAAAGTCCGCAGTCTGTAGAGTATCTTCTAACTCTTATAGTTCATTTGTTCTCTTTGTTATTGCTCTTCTCCATTAGAGTCATCATGAGAACTCAAATGAAGCTTTATTAGAAGCGAAAGCTTGAAAGTTTTGCAAGATTTTTTTGTGAGAAAAAGCTCCAAGTGAGTTAAATCGACTCCTTTTTCTGATTTTGAGCAAAAGAAATCCCATGTTTTTTGTTTCTCCATCTTGAAAAGATAACACAAATGTTCATTTTATTCTTTGCATTTGATAATAGGGATACACTATTGTTGTTTATGTTTTTTTTCCTATAGAAAATAAGTCTTTGGCCGTGGCCATCAACAAATTTTTTTTTTTTTTTCCTTGGCTCAGCTTCATTTAAAAAACCCTATCATGTCATTCAATTTTTCCTTTGCATCTGAATGTATTCTAACAACCTAGATGGGTTTTTGATATGTAGAATAGAGAGGAAAAATAAAATAGCCTTTGAGCTTGGCCTCCATTTTTTAACATGGGTCTTCTTTATATCTTTTCATTTCCTTTTCTATTTTGTAATACACTTGTAAAACCCCAAATGGGTTTTTTGTAGCACATTTATTTTGTATCTACAAGTGTTTTCAACAAAACACAAATGGGTTTTCTAGATTTCCTAAAGAAAGTAAAATTTCTTTAAACAAATGAAAATGGTTATGTAAATGTACTCCATTTTTTTGTAGAATAGCAATGTCGCTTCTGTTAGTGTAATTAATATTTAATTACACTTGCATAACTTTAATTAGGTAATATTTAATTCCTAGGTTAATTATTCTCATCTTTATCTTATTGAGCTATCTTGTTGCTCAAGATAAGATTAGGGTTATATATCTTTGATTTTATAAAGAAAATCATATCTTGTAATTATATAATTCCTGAATAATAATATTTTGCACATCTTTATGCAAAGCTCTATTTTTTCTGTTTTTCTCTTCTGTGGAAGGTTTTTTTTGGTTGCATTTCAGATCTTGGTTTCTAACAACTTTATTTTTTCTTGAAACCCTAGGTGGGTTTTCCACATTTTGTAGAAAAGAGGTCAAACTTGACCACGACCTATCATAATACATGAAACGGCTTTCATTTTTTCTGACTCCTATAGGATGTTCACCATATAAGCCTTTATATCAGATTTTCATGATGAACCTAGATGGGTATTTTTTTATTTGAAAGAAACTCTAAATTTTGTTGCAAAATGATTCAATGTCAATGTGAGCATAATTGAAAGTTTCAATCCATAGCAACAATGTGTTTTCTATGAGCATCTAAATTGATTTTCTGTATTTCTTTTTTGTAGAATGTTTTTAAAACACATAAAACCCAAAGTGGGTTTGTCACTATGAATAACTCCTACATTCGACACTTCTTTTGAGAGTACCATACTCTTCCTTTGTTGGTGATACCTCTTCATGTTCACAACACTCATGGTAACCCCCTTTTGATGCCTCAAACACTTTGATAAAACACCACAATATGAGACATTGGCACCATGATAAGTATAATGGATTACCTTTTGAAATTTATCTACTTATAAGTTTTTAAAAGAAGGGAATTTCGCAATACTTGTCAAGGTTCAACATAGACCTGTCATGGAATCTCATCCTTTCCTTGTGGTTGGAAACTGTCACTTCCCTCATATGATTGTCTTGCCATTTCAAATATCATTGTTGTTATCACAAGGCAGATGTTGATACTGCCCTTTTACTAATCATGACTAGCATTGAAATTTTTGTCTTTGCATAGGTTTGCAACTTGGTCATAGGCTACTTTCTCATGCAATAGCTCTTCATATTGGTGGATGAAATGCTAAGGTTTGACCATATTGGCTGTCCTTTACTTGTGCTCTGACCTTGTTATGAATGGACTGTATTTCATGTCCTCTAATGATCATGCTTATTTCAGGTAGAGATATTATCACAATAGCATCCTTTTGATGGCAGTGCCATAAATACCTTCTTTATGTAGTCATAAATATTTCTATTGATTCAAAGTCTTCATAATGAAACACATAGTAAGACTGTAAGAGTTATTTCCATTTGTGTAATGACTTAACCTTGCACTACATGGCTTAGTCATAGTTTATCATTCATTGTTGATTTGTTTTTTCAAGTTCATAGATAACATGAAGATAAACCTGTAACCTTTAATGTAACTTCTCTTACTCATGACTATGCTATGTTCACTTAAAGCACCATGATTTATGATGGCTTCAATATGTGAATTTTATGAACTCTATTTCAATCAACAAGACCATCGCCATCTTTAATATCATTTTTCTTCTTTGAATCCTTTGTCTATGCTTAGAAGAATTATTTCTAGAGGAAACCTTTTGGCAACTTGCTCACTCATTGAAATATGTTAATGGTCCAATATAGAGAGTAGAAGACCCCTGTTCTTTGTGTTATGGCATAGAAATTGTATCTTGATCACATCATATGATGGTTCCAATGTTGTCATTGACCTCTTGCAATGGCATGTTCATAATAGGAATATTATATGTGTCTACTAGAGCTGATGTTTCTTGAATATCTTTTCCTTTTTCCTTTCCTCAAACCATCATGCATTGATTGTTAGCTGCTAAACTTGTTTGTCTAATGTTTGATTGAGAAGGCCTTGAATAAATTCTTGTGCAAATTGGGCTTGTACTTGTTGTTGTCCTATTTGACATGCTTGGAATGCTTTCAAGCTTATTATATTCCCAATGTAGAAAATAGTACATGACTTTCCTTTATCTCATTTTTTGATATGTTGAACTAAATTCCTGAAGGAATGATGATGAATGAAACTTAGCTTAAGCATGTTTATCACTCCACATTTGTCAAGGTTCAACACAAACCTGTCATGGAATCTCATCCTTGCCTTGTGGCTGGAAACTATCACTTCCCTCCTATGACTGTCATGCCATTTCAAATATCATTGTTGTTAGCACAAGGCAAATTTTGATACTTCCCCTTTACTAATCATGACTAGCATTAAAATTTATTTCTTTACATAGGTTTGTAACTTGGTAAGAGGCTTCTTTCTCATGCAATAGCTCTTCATATTTGTGTATGAAATGCTAAGGTTTGACCATACTAACTATCCTTTACTTGTACTTTGACCTTGTTGTGAATGGACTGTATTGCATGTCCTCTGATGATCATGCTTTTTTCTAAACTTTTAGGTAGAGATACTATCACAATAGCATAATTTTTATGGTAGTGCCATAAATACCTTATTTATGTAGTCATAAATGTTGCTATTGATTCAAATTCTTCATAATGCAACATAGAGTAAAACTGTAAGAGTTATTTCCATCTGTGTAATGACTGCACCTTGCATTACATGGCTTAGTCACAGTTTATCATTCACTATTGATTTGTTTTCTCAAGTTCATAGATAACATAATTATAAACCTATAACCTTTAATGGCACTGCTCTTACTCATGACTATGATCTATTCACTTGAAGCACCATAATTTATGATGGCTTCAATATGTGAATTTTATGAACTCCTCTATTTCAATCAACAAGACCATCACCATCTTTAATATCATTGTTCTTCTTTGAATCCTTTGTCTATGCTTAGAGAAACTATTTCTAGAGGAAACCATTTGACAACCTGCTCACTCATTCACATAAGTTAATGGCCTAGTATAGAGAGTAGAAGACCCATGTTCTTTATGTTATGGCATAGCAATTGTATCTTGATCACATCATATGAAGGTTCCAGTTTTGTCATTGACCTCTTGCAATGGAATGTTCATAATAGGCATATTATCTGTGTCTACTAGATTTGATGTTTCTTGAATGTCTTTTCCTTTTTCCTTTCCTCAAACCATCATGCATTGATTGTTAGCTGGAAAACTTGTTTATCTAATGTTTGATTGAGAAGGCCTTGAATAAATCCTTGTGCAACTTAGGCTTGTCGTTGTTGTCATCCTATTTGATATGCTTGGAATTCTTTTAAGCTTATTATATTCCAAATCTAGAAAACAGTAAATGACTTTCATTTATCACATTTTCTGATATGTTGAACTAAAGTCCTCAAGGAATAATGATGAATGAAACTTAGCTTAAGCATTTTTATCCCTCTACACACATGAGGGAAACAAGTCATGGATTCTATGATTTTTGCCTTTCACTCTTCTTTCCATGATCTCATAGGAAGATTACACAAAATTATAGGTGGTCATGTTCCTTTGCCATGAGAAACAATTATGCTTTGTCATGAATACCCTCCCATACTTGTCAACTTATGATTTCAATAATGTATATGTAGTTGCTACTTATGGTTTGTTGTTTGATATCCACAACATTTATTACCTTTTGGTTATGTGCAATAAATACACAATGTCTCCTCACTTTAATTTTAGTGGACAACCTCATGTCACCTATGTGGGTGACTTGAAAGCTCACCTTCATATGTGATGTATGGTTGTCCAATAGGGTTATGGTGAGAGGGGCTTGAAAACATCTTGGAGTGATTCCTCATTGTTTAAGAGATGCATAATTGAACTTGATGCATTAATGAAGTCACTTTCTTCTTTTATAAACAAATCATGGATCTTGTTAAGAAGATTGAAGGACATATCAGGAAAATATGTTGCATCTTTGTAATCTGATAATGAAAGTTGATCAACTCATGTGATTCCATATTGATTTAATTCATTGATAATAGATAAATCTTTGACCAAGTTGCTCAGTTTCCTTTTCCATTCAAAGCATGTTGAGCTCTACCCTTGTGGGAGCCACATTTACCCCACATGTTGTATTTAATATGAATCAAAACAGTAACTATACTTGTTCTAAATCTGCACATGAAGCAAACAGTTAGAAAAAAAATGCATATGTTGGATGTGTTTGATGACTTCACTGTTTTACAAGAAATCCAAGGTTTGCATGCTTAATTTATGCACGTATGGATCAATTTATACATGCATAGCTAGGTGTTTATGTAAGGATTGGGATCTTTCATCAGTTAGAGCCATTCTCTAATACCATTGTCTTTTCAGATGCAGGAGTTGGGCAGGACACAATCAGCTTTGGGCATCAGCAGCAGGGCAATCGAGCAACTTTGTAACCAGTCATTCTCAAGCAATGACTAGTTTCCATTATTATATGCACATTCATTTGTTTCTTTTTTCTTATTCATGTATAAATTGCTTCATATTTCCATTGAATAAATAAAGCTAGTCCCTTGGCTTGTGAGGGACATGTACACTTCATGATGATCAATAAAATATCACATTTGTATACATATGATTCTCTTTTCTCATGTGTTGTAATTGCAACACCAAAATGACAAAATGTAATCTATTTAATTTGAAAATCCTTTTTCCATGCATATTAAACCTAGAAGACTAATGGTTTATCCTTTAAATGTTTAAACGAACAACACAAAAGAATAAACACTAAACCTGATTTTAGGTAAAACCTAAAAAATTAGGTAACATGTTTGGTGACATCTGCTATTTGTTTTCCTGCTAAACATGAGACCAACTACCTAAGCTTATCCATTTGGAATGAGGTCACTCAAAAAACTAATACCACTTGAAAACAACATTGCAAATTGTTTTAACTTATTAAACCAGCAAGAGACACTTTGAAAACCAAGAAAAACCAGCAATGTAGAATGAAAACTACCACCTAACTATACAAAACAACAATTAGGGAAAATTGAAGAATATTTAACTAATGTGCATCAACACTTAGAGGAAACAAAACCTACTCTAATTTGTACAAAGTAGTTTTTTAGATCATACCTCAAAACAGAGTTTGAGGTGTATCCCATTGACTAGGATAGGCAGAGCTTCTCCACTATTGATGACAACTGAAAAGCATTATGCTCTTTGCACTCGGTAATGACAAATGGGTCACTCCACATGCTATCAAACTTAGTATGATTTCCAAGCCTTCTCTTTAACTCATCCCATTTGAGAACATCTCCCTCTTTAAACACCCTGGGTGTTGCTCTTTTATCAAACACCCTCTTTGTTTGGAGTTGATTCAACTCCATTGTTTTCATGGTTCTATCTCTGGTTTCATCAAGCTCCATGAGTTGTGCATATCGGCCATCCATTGGGTCCTCCTCTTTAACCATTTCAAGCTAGTTCATTATGCCATGAGTTGGAAGCTCAACTGACAAAGGTAGCCTTGCCTCTTTACCATATACCAACATATAAGGGGAGTTTCCAATGGACTTTGGTGTTATTTTATCTTCCCATAAGGCAGATTTTAACTTGTTATGCCAAGTTCTTTGGTTATCCTCTAGAATCCTTTTGATGATTCTGATCAAATTCTTATTGGTTGATTTAGCCAAACCATTACCTTGAGGATAATAATTTGATGAGGTATTCAAATGAATACCATTATTTACAACCCAATCACTTACTCTTAACCCAACAAACACCAAAGAATTATCAGAAATGATTGACTCAGGTACCCCAAATATGGTTACTAAATCATCATAGAAGTTTAAAACAACACTTTCATTGGCTTCTTTCAAAGCCACTACTTTAGTCCATCATGTGAAATAATCGGTTGCACTAAGCACCCACCTATGTCCTACACTTGAAGGTGAGTTAATGGCACCTATAAAATCAATTCCCCATCTCATGAAGGGTTGTTCTACCTGAATGGGATGCAATGGTAAAGTTGGCAGCCTCTCTTTGCCTACAAAAATGGCACATTTTACACACTTCCTAGCCCAAGCATGGGCACATTAAATAAGCTTGGCCAATAATAGCCAACTCTCATTATTTTCCATGCAGTTGTTCTTGGAGAAAAATCACCCCCTGCAGTTACATCATGGAAATCATGAAGTTTTTTATCAACTTGATGTTGATCAATGCATCTCAAGAGGACACCATTAATGTCCTTCCTAAAAAGAATGTTACCAATTAGAACATAAGGAATAGATTGCAGTCTGAAATACCTCTATTTGGCTTTATCTAAACCTCATGGATAGTCACTAGTTTGCAAAAAGTGAGTCATATCTTGCACCCAACCTACATTTGTTGTAGATGCATTTGCTGCAAGCACATTATTAGCAACCAAAACTACCTCTATTTCTACATTTCCTTCATCTTCAACCTTTGTAGCTAGTTGTTCACACAACCCTTTACCCATTTATTAGCACATTTTTTGGGGTTGAGGGATATACCATACTCCCTACACCTCTCAAATACTTGTTTCAGATGTGCAAGGTGTTCTTCAGCCTTCTTTGAAAACACCATTACATCATCAAGGTAAATAAGTACAAGTTTGTGAATCAAACCTTTAAATGCCATGTCCATTTCCTTTTGAAACATGGCACCAACATTGCACAAGCCAAATGGCATCCTCTTATAAGCCATGGTGCCCCATTTTGTGGTGAAGGTAGTCTTGTATTGATCCTCCTCTTTAACTAATACTTGGTTATAACCTGAATAACCATCAAGTAATGAGAATATTTCTGAACTAGCTACAATTTGCAAAATCTGCTCCATGGAGGGAAATGGATAATGATCCTTTAACGAGGCTTTATTGAGGTCTCTAAAGTGAACACATAGCCTAATTTCAAAAAAAATCTTTCTAATCGAGACAAGGTTAGAGACCCATGAGGTGTGTCTGATTGGAAAAATGATGTCTCCCTCAATCAGTTTGGTCAACACTTCGACCATAAGAGGCTCAAGTTTGGGGTTTAAAAGCCTTTGTTTTTGCCTAACAGGTTTTGAGTTTGGCTCAAGCTCTATGGTATTTTGGGAAATTTGGGGATCAAAACCCTTTAAATCATAATATTCCCAAGAAAACACATCTTGGAACTCTTGACAAAGAGCAATGAAAGCTTGCCTATCTACATGTGAACAAATTTTACCAACTTTAAGGAGCTTACCTTTGAAAATTTCAAGCTCCTCATAATGTTCTTCTTTGACTTACATGATGGTCTTATTCTTTTTCAGGTGGTCATCCATGTTGAAAATGGATTCCAAGGTGACTAGACCCTTGGGCAATTCGTTAGACTTCAATTGGATGATCTGATCATCATATTGTTGGTTGAGCTTCTCTTGGTTGACTGTTGCAAATTCATCTTCTTGCAACATAAAGCTCAAGACCTGTTGATCACTCTCAAAGACTTGCCAATGAACATTATTATCTGAAATAGAAGGTTTGATAACTATTTTAACATATGACTACAAATTTTCTTTCCTAATTTCACTTGGAATATCAACTTGAGCACCTATTGCAACCAATCTATCAGCATGCTTATTCAGATCCCTAGGAATAGAAATCAGATTGAAAGTGTCAAACTCTTCTATCATATCCCACACCCTATGTTTGTAGGATTTTAAAACATCATTCTTAGTGACATGCAAACCTCTCACCTAATTGACGATCAATTCACTATCACCATGCACTTGCAAGCAACCAATCCCTCTTTTTCATGCCCATTCCAAGTCTTGAATTAGACCTTCGTATTCAGTAGTATTGTTAGTACAAGAGAAAGAAAATATGAAAGAAGAGTAGTATTTGTCACCTTGTGGGGACACAAGCATAACACCCCCACCAGCATCGTTCTTTCTTCGAGAACCATCAAAGAACATATTCCACACTCCACCTTGTTGATCTGATTGTTGTCCCACCTCCTTTTTGAGGTTTGGAATCACTGAATTAGGTTCATGCAACACATAGACACCCAAACTAGTTCTTCAATGTTGTCATTTGAGCTGTCAATGATATTCTTTGCTACCCACTCACTTATAAGTGTATCCGGTATGCTATTTGCTTGTAGTTCTTGAGCGGGAGCAAGTTCATCATCATCAAAAACAACACAATTAGTGTTAACAACACTTGGGACATATAGTTCAATGTGATTCTTAGCAAGTTGCTCAGATTTGATGACTACCTTAGTTCCATATCTTGTTCTAAAAACCATATGGGACCAATCAAATGACAAATAACCTTCTATCTTAGAAGTGAAATATCTTGACATACACAAAGAAAAATGTGGAGGTAATTCAATGACTGAAATGTCTTGGGGAATAGATAAATTGGGGCAAGCATGTAGGGTAAGGCTTAAACCTTTGATAACACCTATGGTATTAATAGTTGAAAAAATCCTTTCTCAAGAGGCTGATATTTTTGTCCTAACTTATCAACAATCTATTTGGGCATGATAGAACTACTTGCCCCAGAATCCACCATACAATTGTGAACTAGTTTATCTCCTATTATCAAGGACACATAAAATGGGGGTGGTTTGACATCCTTGGCTGTTTACTATTGTCTTGATGTGTATTTGTCAAGACAGCCTAGGGTTGAACTACTGGTATATCATTTGAAACACCTACTTTAGCTAAGGTAGTTTGTAACAAGTCCTTTTGGCCAGGGATAGATAAGGAATCCCGCATTGATATATTCACATTCATCTTTTTCATGGATTCAATAATGTTGAAGGGTGTGGCAACGTTTACCTTTTGATGGGTCCTTGTAACAGCAGGGTCTATCTGCAAGTGGGATAGTTGGGTTGCTTCCCAAGTTGCCCACCACCAATGCCTTGTGAATTTCTTTGCAAAATATGTGTTACATGAGGATTGGAAGGTCTAGCAACTTCCTTGTCTTGATTTGCTACTTGTCCAATCTCAAAAGCTCTCTTTTTGGCTTGAGTATTGGCTACTATTGGAGAGCTATCATTGTTTACTCCACAAAACTCCTCTCCTTTCCAATTTAGGAGAGTTGTGTCACTTGTAAGGAGCTCCTACTGTTGGGATGATTCACCATTAGGCATGTCTTGCATAGTTGAAACATTTTGAACCATCAATGCTTGATTGATGACACCATTTAAACATGTAGTCTGATTATGGGCTTGGTTGCAAGGATAGCACCACTCATATTATGCTACAAGGTTGTTTTGAACATGTACCATATCTATGGCTGCACTGATTAGAACTAGATTTTATGGCTAAAAGGGACTTGGATTCAGATTTTGTAGTGCACCTTGAAAATTTCCTTTATATGGTTGCTTGTTAGCTTGAAATTGTTGTCCTTGACCTTGATTTTGAGGTTTCCAAGGCTTGAAACCTTGAAATTTCTACTTTTTGAGGGTTACCAGCTCATTGCCAAAAGTTTGAAGTAGATTTTCAATCTTCTGTTGGCTGCTTTTAATTTACTGCAACTATTGGGATGGTCCTTGAAGAATGATTTATGCATTAATAGTAGTTGGTAAAGGGGCTATTTGAGGTGTTGAAAAAGTTGTATGAGGCTAAATATCAAGAAAAAATGGCATAGGAGGCCTAGGGGCAATCCTTCCAGCTTGAATCAAGTTGTTTTTTTCTCTCATAGCTTTATCATAGGCTATTGGTAAAGTGTTTCCACCCATAGACTATATTAAAACAACCACTTCACTATTTAAGACTCTCAAAAAATATAGAAAGGCATATTCAGCTTGAGGCCTTGTAGGTTCTGGAATTTTGTCCCATTTCCTTTGAAAATAGAAATTAAAGTTTGTCATCCATTCATGGGGAGCCCTTTTAATGTGGGTCAGCTACTTCTCCAATGAAAAGTTATCATACTTGTCTTTGAATTGCTTGTAAAGCACCTCTCCTAATTCATCCCACATTTTGATGGAATTAACTGCTAAACTCTTGAACCATTGGAGTGCTTAACCTCTAAAAGATGCTGCTAACAACCTCAAGGAAACATTTTCTTGAGTTATATGATGCACCGAACATAGATTTGAAATTTTTTTAATGTGTTCAACTGGTGTAGTATGATCTTCACCCAAAAAATATGGCACACTTTTAAGAGAAACTATTGAAATATCATCATGTTGAGATAATTGAAGTGGGTTGCCACCATTGAATGTCACAAAAAATTGGTTTCTTGAAATATCCATGTTTTGCACCAAGTTATCCTGCCTTATGGGGCTAAAAACTCTCATTGCTGGTGGAGTTGAAACTATTTTCCTTGACGAAACAACAACCTTCTTTGTTGGTCTGCCTCTCCTATGGGGTGGTGAAAGCTACAGATAATCTAATGGGATAGACTTTCCCCTTGTCTGAATTCTTTTCATAAGCTGCTACAACACTGGTCTACTATTAATTTCCACATTCAGAGCCACCAAATATGCTAGTGTGACCTTTAAAAGGACAAAAAATTGTTGGTTGCATATCAAAACTAGAAAAATGATGTGTTCTTCTAATTTGAAATGACTATAAGTCCCACCGGGCCTGCCAAAACTATTAGGTTCCCAAATCTACACCCTATTTTCTAAGCTTTAAATGAACTCAGCAGATTTGGACTAACATGGGACTACTTTCAGGTTGTGGGTAACTTGTTCGAAAGCAGACCTCTGGATTATGGGTCAACATCCCTGTTTGATATCACCTAACTATTAATCTCTAAAGGTAAAGGGTAAGGGTTGCATGGAAATAAACCTAATGCTGAAATAAAAAACCTAAGGTGATGCACCAAAACAACTTAGACCTATTAACAACTTAGCACATTTGAATTAATATCACAAAGCTGGATTTACACAAATCACTTGATAATTCCGTTTACATAAATATTTCATAAGGTCTATAAATAATTCTATTAAAAGGAAAACAAAGATTTCACAATTAACAACACCACTAACAACACAACTTACAACCTGTAAACATAAAACTTCTGCTAAATAGATGCATAACATGAAACAAGCTTGCAAGGAAAAGACAAATTTTCACAAGACAAATTGATCAATCATTAATTGCATACATGAGAAACAAGAAATGAGAAGGTAAAAGTGATCTACTTTATTAATTCACAAAGTGGTTACTGTATAATAGGCCCATCAAAGTTACAATACTAATTATCCATGAAAAATAGCTCCAAAACAAAGCTATCCTATTGCTGGAAAGAAAGAACTAGCTCAAAATGTTCAAGATGAACATACTTAAGCAAAACACACCAAAATCCCTCACACAAGTGCTGCCAGAAGATTCTAGTTGGATACAACAAAAAAGGCCAAAAAAAACCTTCTAGAAACCCTCCAAATTGTCCTCCACATGAAGAAAAGTTAAGCCAAGTCAATAGTCACACTAAAGATGTGATAAAAATGCCTCCAAATAGCCCCTTTTTCCTCCAAAATCAGTCAAAATAGCATCCCACACATTCCTCAGCTCTGCAAGTCATAATTGGTCTCACACAAGTATTGCCCCACACACAAGTCGTGCAATATGTGATTTTTGAATCACAAGACTCAAAAAGCATTAAGATAATGATCTTAATTAAGTGATTCATAAAACATCACTAAACAAGGCATTTTACAATTCAAAACAAGAATAAGGGCCCCACCATCTCCTTGTATAATAAAAGTGATTTTCAAATCACTTACATGATATCTTCAAATATGGAATAAAATGTAACATGTAATGTCATATTTAAAATATTTCAAAAGCTTCCAAGGCATTGACCATCTCAACCTACCTTATTCTGCATTCTTGACAATACACACATGGGCAATATCAATTAGTTTTCAAAGACATCAAAGAGCTCCAAATAGCTTGGCCAATATGGCTAACCTCCAAATTCCTTGGAAAGCATATTCCAAGTGCTCAAACCACTAAGGAATTCATAATCAAAAGGTCAAAGGCATGACCTGATTTGGCACTCTCCATAGGTTGCTTGAAACACTTAGCAACATTTTGAAAAGACACAATGTTTTTAACAAGGGGAAAATAACTTAAGGAAAGAATGCCTAAGTTAATAAACATGAATTTCGGCCCCCATTCATTAACACATGTTTTTTTAATTTTAAAAACATGGGAAGAAAATCCCATCCCATCAAATAGGGTCAAACCCTAATCATCAAAACACCCAAGTAATGAAAAAAACACCATTTGGTCATCAAAGAATCTGGAACAAGACTCTGCCGCCGTGGGGTTTGAGAAATTACAAGGAAAACATGGAGACTCACATTGGTTTTTTTGGTGATTCACTGAGGGAAACACCTCAATAGTAGGTAAAGGCTCAGCTCATGGCTTAGAATCTATATTTTTTCCACCTTTTGGATTCATTTGATGAGTAAAGGCCGTAGCCTATAAATAATGTTCTGAATTTTATCTTTCATTTGCTCTCTCTATTATTTCTGTTCTCCATTATAACTGTCATGAGAACTCAAATGATGCTTTATTAGAAGCAAAAGCTTGAAAGTTTTGCAAGATTTTTTTGTGAGAAAAAACTCCAGGTGAGTTAAATCAACTCCTTTTTCTGATTTTGAGCAAAAGAAAACCCATTTTTTTTGTTTCTCCATCTTGAAAAGATAACACAAATGTTCATTTTCTTCTTTGCATTTGATAATAGGGATACCCTATTGTTGTTTCTATTATTATTTTTCCTTGGCTCAACTTCATTTACAAAACTCTATCATGTCATTCAATTTTTCCTTTGCATCTAAAGGTATTCTAACAACCCAAATGGGTTTTTGATATGTAGAAAGGAGAGGCAAAATAAAATAGCCTGTGAGCTTGAAATTCATCTTTTAACATGGGTCTTCTCTATATCTTTGCATTTCCTTTTCTATTTTGTAATACACTTGTAAAACCCCAAATGGATTTTCTGTAGCACATTTATTTTTTGTGATCTATAAGTGTTTTCAATAGAACCCAAATGGGTTTTCTTGATTTCCTAAAGAAAGTCAAATTTCTTTGAAGAAATGGAGATGGCTATGTAAGTGTACTCCATTTTTCTATAGAATAGCAATGTTGCTTCATTTTTTTTTGAAACCCCAAGTGGGTTTTCCACATTTTGTATAAAATAGGTCAAACTTGACCATGACCTATCATAATACATGAAATGGCTTTCATTTTTTTTGAATCCTATAGGATGTTCACCATATAAGCCTCTATATCATATTTTCATGATGAGCCTAGATGGGTATATTTTTATTTGAAAGAAACTCTAGATTTTGTTGCAAAATGATTCAATGTCAGTGTGAGCATAATTGAAAGTTTCAATCTGTAGCAACAATGTGTTTTCTATGAGCATCTAAATTGATTTTCTACATTTCTTTTCTGCAGAATGTCTTTAAAACACATAAACTCCAAAGTGGGTTTGTCACTGTAAATAACTCCTCCATTCATCACTTCTTTTGAGAGTACCATACTCTTCCTTTGTTGGTGATATCTCTTCATGTTCACAACACTCATGGTAACCCCCTTTTGATGCCTCAAACACTTTGACAAAACACCACAATATGAGACATTGGCACCATGATAAGTACAATGGATTACCTTTTGAAATTTATTTGCTCATAACTTTTTAAAAGAAGGGCTTTTTGCCATACTTGTCAAGGTTCAACATAAACCTGCCATGGAATCTCATCCTTTCCTTGTGGTTGGAAACTATCACTTCCCTCCTATGACTATCATGTAATTGCAAATATCACTATTGTTATCACAAGGAAGATTTTGATACTGCCCTTTTACTAATCATGACTAGCATTGAAATTTCTTTCTTTACATAGGTTTGTAACTTGGTAATAGGATGCTTTCTCATGCAATAGCTCATCATATTGGTGGATGAAATGCTAAGGTTTGACCATACTAACTGTCCTTTACTTGTGCTTTGACCTTGTTGTGAATGGACTGTATTGCATGTCCTCTGATGATCATGCCTATTTCTGAACTTTCAGTTAGAGATACTATCACCATAGAATACTTTTGATAGCAGTGCCATAAATACCTTATTTATGTAGTCATAAATGATTCTATTGATTCAAAGTTTTCATAATGCAACAAAGAGTAAGACTGTAAGAGTTATTTCCATCTATGTAATGACTGCACCTTGCATTACATGGCTTAGTCACAGTTTATCATTCACTATCGATTTATTTTTTCAAGTTCATAGATAACATAATTATAAACCTATAACCTTTAATGGCACTGTTCTTACTCATGACTATGCTTTTTTCACTTGAAGCACCATAATTTATGGTGGCTTCAATATGTTAATTTTATGAACTCCTCTATTTCAATCAACAAGACCATCACCATCATTAATATCATTGTTCTTCTTTGAATCCTTTGTCTATTCTTAGAGGAATTATTTCTAGAGGGAACCATTTGGCAACTTGCTCAGTAATTTACATAAGTTAATGGCCCAGTATAGAGAGTAGAAGACCCTTATTCTTTGTGTTGTGGCATAGCAATTGTATCTTGATCACATCATATGAGGGCTCCAATGTTGTCATTGACCTCTTGCAATGGAATTTTCATAATAGGCATATTATTTGTGTCTTCTAGAGTTGGTGTTTCTTGAATGTCTTTTCCTTTTTTTGTTTCCTCAAACCATCATGCATTGATTGTTAGTTGGAAAACTTGTTTGTCTAATGTTTGATTGAGAAGGCCTTGAATAAAGTCTTGTGAAACTTGGGCTTGTTCTTGTTGTTGTCTTGTTTGACATGCTTGGAATGCTTTCAAGCTTAGTATATTCCAAATCTAGAAAACAGTACATGACTTTCATTTATCTCAATTTCTGATATGTTGAACTAAAGTCCTCAAGGAATAATGATGAATGAAACTTAGCTTAAGCATTTTTATCCCTCTACACACATGAGGGCAACAAGTCATGGATTCTATGATTTTTGCCTTTCACTCTTCTTTCCATGATCTCACAGGAAGATTATTGAAAATAGGTGGTCATGTTCCTTTTCCATGAGAAACAATTATGCTTTGTCATGAATACCCTCCCATACTTTTCAACTTATGATTTCATTAATGTATATACAGTTGTTGCTTATTGTTTTTTGTTTGATCTCCACAACATTTATTACCTTTTGGTTATGTGCAATAAATACACACTGTCTCCTCACTTTAATTTTAGTGGACAACCTCATGTAACCTATGTGGGTGACTTGAAAGCTCACCTTCATATGTGATGTATGGTTTTCCAATAGGGTTATGGTGAGAGGGGCTTGACAACATATTGGAGTGCTTCCTCATTGTTTAAGAGATGCATAATTGAACTTGATGCATTAATGAAGTCGCTTACTTCTTTTATAAACAAATCATGGATCTTGTTAAGAAGATTGAAGGACATATTAGGAAAATATGTTGCATCTTTTGAATCTAATAATGAAAGTTGATCAACTAGTGTGATTCCATATTGATTTAATGCACTAATAATAGATAAATCTTTGATCAAGTTGCTCAATTTCCTTTTCCATTCAAACTATGTTGAGCTCTACCCTTGTGGGAGCCACATTTACCCCACATGTATTTAATCTGAATCAAAACAGTAACTAGACTTGTCCTAAATCTGCACATGAAGCAAACAGTTAGAAAAAAAAAGCATATGTTGGATGTGTTTGATGACTTCACTATTTTCCAAGACATCCAAGGTTTGCATGCTTATTTTATGCACTTATGGATCAATTTATACATGCATAGGTAGGTGTGTATGGAAGGATTGAGAACTTTCATTGCTTAGAGCCTCATTCTAATACCATTATCTTTTTAGATGTAGGAGCTAGGAGCACTACGAAGCTGGGGAGGACACAATCAGCTTGGGTCAGCAATAGTAGGGCAATCAGGCAATTTTGTAACCAATCATTCTTAGGCAATGACTAGTCTTTATTCTTATATGCACATTCATTTGTTTCTTTTTACTTATTCATGTTTAAATTGCTTCATATTTCTATTGAATAAGTAAATTTAGTCCCTTGGCTTGTGAGGGACATGTACACTTCATGATTATCAATAAAATATCACATTTGTATACATATGATTCTCTTTTCTCATGTGTTGTAATTGCAACATCGAAATGACAAAATGTAATCTATTTCATTTGACAATCCCTTTTCCATGCATATTAAACCTAGAAAACTTATGGTTTGTCTTTTAAATGTTTAAACAAACAACACAAAAGAATAAACACTAGACCTAATTTCAGTTGAAAGCTAAAAATCAGGTAACATTTCCCATAATTGGAAAGGTAAACTAGATAAGTGGAATTCCTATTGCACATGAAATTGCACGTCATATGAGGAACCTTGGAAATGTCAAATAACTGGATGACGCCCTTACTTCTTTCTTTGTAGTATTCCAAACAAGAATGCATATGAGAGAGGATTCCAAGGCGTATGGTTGAAAAATATCATAATGATATCACTTTTGTAGTATCTATAGATGAATGTATGATGAAATCATTTGAACCAAGGAGTATATGGATCCCTACACTGGGATACAAGATCAATGAACAAAAAAAACAAGTTATGATGATATCTCATCATATCTTGTTGAAATTTCCTAAGGATACCATAAACCTAGATATGAGACTTATGAATAAAATTTCATCGAAGTTCACATGGAACACAAGAAACCATAGATCAAGAAGAATGTTGATGCTATGGTTGATGTATATGTCAAGGAAATGGGTCTTTCTAAGGAAAGAGTGTAGTATGCAAGACAAAGAGATAGAGCATATATGAGTACCAGAGAAGCATCTAGGAGTGCAAGGAGATATGGTAGAATAACTACCACACCACCATCTACTTAGAAATTCTTTGGGGCTTTACCTTCTACTAGAGAGAAAAGG
Organism: Sequoia sempervirens; assembly: GCA_007258455.2. Taxonomy (NCBI): domain Eukaryota; kingdom Viridiplantae; phylum Streptophyta; class Pinopsida; order Cupressales; family Cupressaceae; genus Sequoia; species Sequoia sempervirens. Next base: position 303,400,430 of record VDFB02000015.1, on the reverse strand, counting down.
AAGACAACTTCTAGTCCTCTGGTAAGGGAGAAGTACCCTCTAGTTGTGCATGCTACTAGGCTATGAGAGAGAAGGAAATAGGCATAAATTTTGTTGAAGAAGAAGAAGAAGAATTGGAAGAAGATGTACCACCACTATTTCGTAGGAGTGATGCTTCATAAGGTGAAGCTAGCAGCAAAAGGAGAAGAATTGATATCATTAACATTGAAAGTGAAGAAGAGATAGAGAAAGAAAAGGAAGCATTCAAGATCCACATAAGGGAAAAGAAGAACGAAGCCAATAGGGATTCTCTAAAGAAGAAAAATAATGCAAAAGCAAAGAAGACTCCGAGTAAAGGAAAGGGTAAAGAACAAAAGGAACCAGTAAGGCCTCATTTCCCCATGAAGTTCGAGACATTATATAATAGTATCGTTCAAAATGATATGCTAGGAGAGACCACAACTCTTTATAAGGATGCAAATGAGGTAGAAAAGGCCACCATTATTGAAGCTATAGTCAAGTGTTGTTACACCTCATGTGTTAATATGTATTTACTATTACCTAGTTTAGTAAATTGCTTCAATAAAGATGAATGAGTTTTATTTATGAATTCTAATGGAAATATGTTGAATGAATGTTTGATTTAACAAAATTCTTTAAATGATTCAATATATAAAATACATAATGTGAATATGACATGTATGAGAAGTATATGAATGCATTGATTTGGATAACTACTGTTATGGTGAACTAAGTTGAATCTAGGAGCAAGATGAAGCCTCTAGATGAAAGGGTAAGTATCACTTAGGAGAAGAAATTGGTTTGGTAACCTTTAAATTTGGCCTATTGAGATTTCACACACTCACAGCCTAGTTGGTCTTAGTTAGTTCAAGTCAGTTTGGGTAATGGGTAATTGATATTCTATTTTGATTATGAATGCTTATATTAAATTGCAATCTTGTTTTATGATCGTTTGGAATGAGGTTCATGTTGAAGCACTTCCTTGAGTGTTTATTTGTATATCAATGAGATATATGCATTTAATATATATATGTATGTGTATTTGGTAAACTCATATGTATTCAAGTATGTACATGAGTATGCATAGGTAGACGTACCTACGCATGCTCATGGACAGGTTACCCATATGCATGGGAATACCGATTAGACTAAGAGACATATATATGTATATGCATACATACATTCCATGTATATATGATAATCAATGGTATTCTATGTTAGATCTGATTAATTTTATTATCATTATGAAGCAAAGTACATATGGTAACATATGGCACATAAAGCATAGTGCATAAAGTGCATAAAGTAAATAGCCAACATTTATAAGGAGGAAGCCAACACATAAAGTCAGCTCTAAGAGACTAATTCAAAGCTCACAAAACAAAACATGTATGGTGTTGTTGTGTAAATAGTTTAGAATACAACTAATGTTGTTAAGAATCATGTAGAATATGTCAAGCCATGCCTATGAAATGTGGTGCCAAGAATAAGAGGTGGTATCATATTTGATAGAGGTTGGAATGCAAAAGAAGTCTTTGAATTTGTTTAAGCCTACAAATAAGTGTTAGACTCAATCAAGTGCAAACATGGAAACATTTTACAATGGAATTCAAATTAGGAAACCTATTTTGAGCTTTATTCCCCAAATATCAAGTCAACTCAGCCATGAGACTTTCATGTGTTGCAAACCTGTGAGTTAGATGTTGCATGAGGGAGAAAGGTGGTAGAAATACCTGTTTGTAGCCTTCGGTTGCTCACAAATTAGTAGAAATAGAGATGTCCATTCTACCAATTGTTACACTTATCTTTCTTATTTTCTCAGTGTTATTCTACTGCAAATTCTATGAGAGTGAATTGAGAATTATGAGATAGAGAGAGTTTCTTGTTATTTTCTATTGTTTTGTTGAGAGATCTAGAGAGAAGCTAGTAGAGGTGTTTTTGTTGTTCATAGTGGAAGTAGTAAGTGTCCTTGATCAATCAAGCTAGGAGGGAAGATAATTTTGTTGGAGCTTTAACAGGAATGTTGATTGCTACTCCCTTATTATTATGTTGAATAGTTTGTTTATTTTGATGTCATGTTGAAAAGATTGTCTTTTAAGTGTGATTGATGCTTGCAAGTCTTTTGAAAGATCTTTGTTAATCTCTTTCTTTGGAAAACCTTTCTTTTGGGTAAAAGGTTAATAGTTATTATACTATAGAAGGGGTTTACACATTTGTATACTATTTATGTTATTCATAGAATGTCAGAACTATACATAGTTTGGAAATTTTCTAGGTGTGTAGCATAAGATAGAGTTATATTGAGGATCTTATAGCATGTTATTACATATAAGTTAATGAGAATTTTATTTCTAGGGTTGGGATAAATCCATGTAAAAAGGGATAACCATAGAATAGAATACTAATGGTCAATACAAATCAAGAAATTAAATTTGGTGATTTAGAAGGCCTCACTCGAAGTTACTGGGTGATGAATCTTTGGCCAAAGTAATGTAGGTAGCCATTGTCTATGCTGCCAGTTTATTGTGCACAATCCAATTTACATTCTAGGCTAGGGTAATCATATATGAGGTAGTAGACATTATGGTAGCTCTAGATTTGTAGGACACATCACTATGCTAAAAAAAGGCTAGTTGAAGGATGAGGTTACCAAACCAATCTCTTCGTCGAAGGGTAGGGACATCTACCAATTTGGTAGATGTATGGGGACCACAGTTAGTCCATGGTTGGTGAAAAAGCACTTGAGTGATGCTTCTCCTCATGTAGTTGGCGACCAAGATTTGGGTGAAGGAAATTCTAGACCATTTCTATTTCTAGTTCATGTAAGCTTTTGAAGCATTGTATGTAACTATGAGTCCATCTTTATGGAAATTGTAATTTGAAATGCTATCTTGAATATATTTATGTTTAAAGTTAATTCATACTTATATTGTTGGAATGATTCTTTGATTATGCAATGAATTTTTTTGGATAAATTTATATTTCAAATGATGCATTTATTATTGAATAGAAAAAATAAAAAATTATTGGTTTACATTAGATTCATAGTATATTACATCTAGGTAAAACTTAGTAGATTTACTATGGAGAACAATGGGCGTGTTACAAGTATATTGTTGTACTTAAAATTGATATGTGGAGCATTAGGAAACATGTTCTTAAAGATTTTTTGAACATTTTGTTGAAAATAAAACAAGAGGCAATAAAATAAAATGAAAGTCTTAAAGAAGAGGCCTTGGTGAGAGTAAGCGCTCCATTATCCAAGGATGATAGAGCCATATTGGCTACTATATTTAGCAAGGAGTTGAGAAAGAAATAGAGGGTAACCACCCTTATAGGAAAAGATCAAGATGAGCTTGAAAGGATCCAAAAGGAGAGCAATGATAAAGTAGAGGGAATATCTCAAAAATTGAGAATGTTACTAGTAGACAAACAAGAAGTAAACTATATGATACCACTACTTAAGAACCTAATCTGCTTCAAAACTTAATCTAGAGGAAGAAGTGGAGATAGATAATGCTAAACATGAGCATGATACAATTGAGGATGCTGCATAGGAAAAAATTCCTCCAAATGTAGAGGACATGATGAAGAGAAATGATGAGGAGGCAATGATCAAAGAATACATTACAAAGGAAAATACTACCACTCCTTTGATACAAAAAGACATTACAGAGGAAGAGAACAAAAACAAGGTTGATGATGTTAAGAATGATGATGTGGATAATTAAGAAGAAAATATTGATGAGGAAAAAGGAGAAGAGCATGAAGAGGGAGATGAAGAAAAGAACAAGGATGCAACCAGAGATGTAGAAATAGAAAACCAATTGACTACTACATTGTAGATGATAAGGGAAAGGCTATAAAAGCAAAAATACTCTTGGTGAATCTTTCAACTCCTCCAGAGATTCTTTGAAGAATTCATTGAGAGAACAACCTAGTTTTCAACCATTTGTGTCCTCACAACGGTTGCAATTACCAATGCATCAAGGGAATGTTGATATGGAGAAGATATCTCGCATCCACAAGCTTCAACTAGGAGACATGTTCCATGCATCCGCTAGAAAATAAATAATTGAAATACATCAGAAGAGTGGAGAACTAATAGAAGAAGCAATCAAGGTGTTCCAAGAGATCATACCCAAATTAAATATTGACATCACTCTATCCGGTATGGAAAACTTCAAACTATTCATTGATTCCTTTAAGACTTACGCATCCAAACTAAAAGAAGAAGCACAAAAGAAGTGGAGAAAAAGTTAAGCTATAAGAGGATGTTGGAGATGATAGAGAAATGTGCAATTTCACATAAAAAATCATCAGAATTATTAAATGATGTAGAAGGATGTATTGATGAAGCAAAGGATTTGTACCAATATGGAATGAAGTGGCCTAGAGCCACACAAAGCATAAAGAAGGAGATGGAATCTATTGAGTCCCAAATCGATGCTACCTCTAGTGCATATGATTTAGCACTTGACCTCACATGTGTAACAAGGAATTCCATTGAAGACATGCACAAGAAGTTCTTCTAGCTACAAGCACAAAAAGAACACATTATTTTACAAGTTGGAGAGGTAAGGGATCTAGTCATCCCAAACTCTTACTCATTTAAAAGCTCTCCTAAGTGCAAATAAAGCAAAGAAGATGAATTTGGTACCTGCTAGTGTGGAAGAAGGAGAACTAATTTTAGAGTTTGAAATGCAGATTAGGCTGCTAGCAGAGACTAAAAGAGAATGGGATAGTGGAAGGAAAGCCTAGGAAGATCACTTGAAGAAGTTGCAAGAATCAACCACCTTCAGTTGACTCAATTTTTAAATATATTTTTATGCATTTATGTTTAGATTCTTTATATATATGCAGAAAATATAAATAAACTTTTTGCTCCAGTACATGACTCAGGGGGAGTCAATTAACTATTTTTCAACTATATATATGACTAAATCTTTCAAGGGGAGTTTCAGTAAGAGTTGGAATAGTTTATATAGGAACCATTTTTCGTTGATGTTAAAGGGGGAGGGTATTTTTGGAGAATTTTTGTATTTTTCCATCAATGAAAAAGGGTGAGATTATTGGAAGTTTAAGGAGATTGTTGAATTTTTTCATTAATGTTGTTGTTTGAAAACATGAGCATGGTTGGTATGGAAGGTACATAATAGTGTGATACAGTGTTGTCATTAATGTCAACATTGTTGTGGATCATTTTGATTAATCCTAATAAGTTTTTGAGATGTTAAGCAAGGAATTTTTGCAATATGTTTTGGTTCAAAAAGATCAACTGCATAGAAATTTGAAAAAGTGTTAAACATGCTAGTTCAGTGTAAAAGTGCCTCAGTTTTTTAGTATGCACCACTTGAGAAATTTGAAGATATCACTCTATGCTTCTAACATAATTTTAGAGGATTTTAGATTATTTAATTCTAGGATTTCATCTTATTTGGACAAGAGGTTTTAGAGATATGAGTAACAAAGTTTAGTCTGGCAGTTCACAGTTATCTTTTTGTACAGTGTGTGGGACAATTCACACTTCTCCACATATGATTTTTTGGCCTTGTAGTTTTGAAGATAAGTTTTTAGATGTCAATTGAGCATGGATTCTAGATGGCATCAAGTTTTGAGGTCCAAATGTCGAGATGTGGATACATAGTTGATATTTTTTGAATTTAGGTCTTAAGTGAAGCTAACATACTATGTTTGAGGATATGTGAAGGTTGAATAAGTATTGCTATCTTATGTGGGATCTATTATAGGTCCATGTTGACCTATCAAGTAAGGTATTTTAAATTTTGAATTGCAATGTTTTGTGTGGATGAAATATTTTAAGCCGATAAGTTACATTTTGATTGTTACATATAATTAGGATGACCTAATTGATGTTACAATTGATGCAGATATATATGTTGGATTGTTTCCGGTGCTTTAAGAAAATGAATGCGACATGTATTATGTGTGATGCGAATTTTAGCATAGTAGTGCAAAGTTAAGTTGTGAATGTTAAGTTAAAGATTAGAATTATGTGAAAGAAGGGCAAGGAAGAGTGTTGAATCAGAATCAGATAAAGATTGTTATTGTGCTTCAATGGGACTATATTTGTGCATGCATTAGATGCAATTGTAACAATTCAAAAATAGGTTGTGAGCCACCATCTCTCTTCTATATTTTTCTCTATGGAAAGTGAGTTCACCTATAGTGAGAATTTCAACAAATATACTCTAACGAGTTATAATATATTGTGAACTAACCCTCACCATTATTTTCCCCATTTTGGGTTTTCCATGTAAAATTTTTGGTGTTCATGTGTTATGTGATGTTGTAAATGTTTCATGCTTTCTTTCCTTACTATAGTTGAATATGCATTAGTAATTGGATGTTTAATGTTTGAATGGTTTGAGAGAATACCGAGAACATCCCCTTCTTAGTATTCTTGGTGTTCAACACCTCTATCACCATTTCTTGGATCACTTGTAAAGTAGCTACACAACCTCTCCTCAACTGAAAGCTTACATTGGGAGGTTGAGCATTAATAAAGAAATGTTTTAACTCTTTAGTAGGTCTTTGATCTAGGTGGATCTCAAAGACCTCAAAATTCAACTAGCTCGAAATCCCCTAGAACTAGCATCAATGCAAAAAGCTCATGAAGACGAACCCGACGCAACTTGTTTTGCATAAAACGGAGTTCATATGTGCGAGTTATGTTTTGTCAAAAGTTTTAGTCAAATGATGATGTCAGCATGTGACATGGCACTTGACTAGATGGTGATGTGGAATTGCAGGTGATGTGGAAAAAATCTCACATACCATGCTTTATTTTTGAAAATAAAGTTTGGAGGCTTATTTTATCTCACAAAAATCCATTTGGTGGGATCAGATTTTGTGGGATTAGTGGATTTGGTGGGATTAAAACAAAATCTCATAAAAAAAAATTTAAAAAAAAGATTAACCCCTTTAATAAATGAATAATCCCAAATTTATAACCTTTAATGGTTATTAAATAAATGAATAAAAACAAATACCCAAAACAATATAGCCCGTAAATGGAGAATACTTTTTTTTGTAAATGAAGGGTACTTGTTAGTAATTTGTTATTTTATTTAATATGGTGGTTTTTGGCCTTTTTAGCCAAAATTATGTATAAAAGGGGGGTAGGAGTGTGAGTTTGGCATTTAGAAATTCAGAGGTTCTAAGAGTTTTGTGAGCTAAGCGGTCTCTTGTATGGAGAGATAAAAACTTAGTGAGTCTTTTGAGAGAATTATGAGTAGTTTCTTAGAAGAATATGAAGAGATAAAATCTCATTGTTTTCTTTGTGAAAATTTTCTTGTAATGGGCTAAGTGGTCTCTAGGGAGAAGAGATAATAACTTAGTGAGTCCTTTGAGATATTTTGTACGACTTTAAAAGTCATTTGTAAAGGATTGATGCCTCATGTTTTGTACTCTTGTTGAGAGAGTGAGTTGCAGTTTTATTGCTTGATAGCATTGTAAAAGGTGACAAGGGAGTTAGGCGTGAACATGTTGCATGATAGATCCTGTCATTGTAGTGTGGAAGTGGGAAGAGCCTGAAGTGTGACAATCTTCCTTGGAAGCAGACTGTAACTCAGTGAAAGACCATGGTGATGTACAAGAAGTTGCATCATAATAATGGCAATGATTGCGCATATTTGCAGATCCAGAGACAGCCAAAATCTAGTGAACTCCATTATCAAATATTTTCTCCTTTCTTGGTGCATGATTTTGTCAGATTGTTTACTTTCCTACATTTTTATGTGTTTATTTTCTCAATTCACAAGCATTGTCAGTTTTGATCTTAAATTAAAATATGTATCCTGGTGAATCTAATAGTTGTTAAGTGATTCATAGTAAGGAGTTTACATAGCAGTCTTTTATCATTTGCAAATTTATTGATAATCTTATTGAAACAATAAAAAAACTCTCATAGGTTCATGCATCTCATTTTTCATCTGAGTTAGTTGTGCTAATAAATTGTGTCCATCTTTGGTGCTTTTGAATCTCTATTCAAATTTCTATCATGTAACCACCCATATAGTAATAAACTCAACTAGTAGATGATACAACCAATTAGTTTCCACATCAATTAAAGAATCTAAGAATAAATGGATAGAGGTATATTCATGCATGACTCCAAGAAAAACACATGCATCAAATAGTGCATTAATATGTTCATTTGTCATGACTTTTCCATCACCACTGAAATTAGCTAAAATCTTTAGATAGATCTTGAAGGAAAACCATGTAATTAGTACCCTAAGGCTAGGAAACCAATCACTACTCCCCAAAACACTAGGTGAGTCATATATTTTGGTATGTTATGCTTAAAATTAATCACTAAAGGTGACATTATTTTTTGTAACACTAAATATTTAAAAATTGGAGATCGAGGAACAGTTCTAGTACATGATGTAGGCTTGCTAGTAGACTTAACCTTTCTTCTTGAAGAAGAAGATTGTGTAGAAAAAAATATCTATTACAAATATTTGAATTCCAAATCAGGAACACTTTTACTTCTACCTCCTCTTGTGTACCTTTTACTAGCCAATGTAATCTACTAAGAAGGATGATTATGAGGGATACTTGCAAGTTGGTTACCTAATACTTGTTATCCTTTATTTTTTCTTCTTTTCCTTGGCCACACAATAATTCTTTCAACTACAATCAACCGATCTCTTGGGAGAATCCTTCTAATCCCCTCTTAGGTAACTCTTCTTCATGACCTAATACTTGATTAACATATAAAAAATATTATCGACTTCTTCCTAAACTGTCAAGCCAGAGTAGTCAATCAGGAGATAATATCCTCTTATTCTGCATGCACCCTATCAAGATTCAGTTGCATGATTAGAATATTGTTATGACGCGACAACACCATACTTAGTTATGAAGAGTTAAATGGGATACATGAAAAGATGACCATAAAAAATTCTCTTTCTTTTTTGTGTCCCCAGAAGAGTCACCAAAAATCTATTGGTAAATGGGTTTGATACTTGAAATGTTATGTGAATCACCTAATGGAAAGTGGCAAAAATGTTCCAATAGTTGGAAAAATTGCTAATGAAATGCAATATTCATTTGTGTTTGAGAGGGGCAGCTCCCTCATATAATCTTATTTGTATTTTTAAATATATATAATGGAAATGAAAGGAAACTGAAACAAATTCATTACAAATATTCGAGACTACACATGCAAGCTTCATAGTGACTTTAGATTCTCAAACAAAAACACATTCAAATTGAGATGTACCAAGAAATGAATACGTTTCAAATGTGATTCATCAAATATTGACTATTCCCATTCAAAAATAATATTTAGGATCACAAAGGTCATCTTCAACTTAACAGACAAAAAGATTAATGCTAACACATAGAAAACACCATGAATGTACCTTCAAGAATGCTTTCTATTACTTTCTAAAATTCCAAAATTCCGACAACACCCTTATGCAAATTTATGAAAATATTAAAATGTCCCTTTACAATAACATAAACCTTGTATTTATAGGCTTTACTCGGTAACTAAATTATAAGTACCTGAGTAACTAAGTTTAAAATATTTGAGAGAAATAAAATAGCTTTATTAAGCTAGAAATCTCTCAATTTTTGGGGAAAGAGGGCATATTTTCTAACCCTTTACAAATATTAGATAAAAATTTACTTTGCAAAAAGATAACATTAACACATAACAAGTGACTTATGACTTAGAAAATTAATAAGCACATGTCGAATTGGAGTTATTGAGAAACTTTTTTTCTTCCATCTACATCAGATCTGATGCCTTATGTAGAAGTCTTGTAGGTTACAAGTTGCCTTTGATGGGAAGATTTTTTTCTAAATATGCTGAAAATCTTGCAAGCGTGGGCCAGGAGCTTGTTCCTTGGAATGATCACATTGCTCATTCTCAATTTCTAGTTATGATGATTTTTTTGAATCTCTTCTAAACTTTGGCAATAATCAAGTGGGTGACTATTACACAAGTTGAGAGTGATAGAAATGATTCTTAACCTCTTCATCACCTCCACACTAAAGACTTGTCTATTTAACAATTCAACATTGATCATATCTTCAAATTTATTCTTGATAATATAAATATCTAGACCTTGAATTCCACCTTCTTCCATAATATCAATATTGAGTAATAGGTCATCTTTAGCTTTTGTCTTTATTTTTTCACAAGTTACTAAAATATTCTCATGAAATATCATAATCTAAATGATAGTTACAAGTTTCCATTCCACTCTTTGAAAAAAAATGTTAGATTTATTCTTCTCAATATTTGAAAAAATCCTTTTAGTAATCATGACATCAACACTCATTTGATTAATCTCTTGGAGATCTTTCAGAATTCCTTGCCATATTGTGTCTTCTTCCCTCATTCTTTTTAATATTTTTATAGTCCTTCTGAGCATTTTCCTTGTCAAAAAATTCTTTAGTTTTCTTGATGAAGTCCAAAGCTTTTTCTCTCATTTTCCCCACCCATTTTGTGCTTACTTTCTTCTATGATTGGTATTTTTACATACATGAGCTATAACTTCCATCTCAATGATTCCTTCAAAAGTAGGAATTGCAAAAGTGAGGGATGAAACTATGGGTAAGGAAAATGTATCCATAATAGACCTAAGATATGAGGTCAAAATTTGCACTTGTTTCTTGAGTTGATCCTTCACCTGATTCTCTTTTTTTGTCCTTTGAATTAAGATAGCTGGGAACACTTGAAAAATGTGAATATCCCCTAAACTTGTGTCAAAAGGCCAAGATTTACCTTGGTGATATTAAAATCACTTCTATCAACTTTGTCCATATATTTATCTTAAATAGATTGTGCCACTTCAATGTACATATTCTTGACAAAAAAATCAATTGTTAATGTAGATGTAACTTTGGTATTTCTTGCTTTGGAAGATATTTGAATTAGGTTGGAAACCATATCAAACTCAAAAATTATTACCTGAGTAACACCCCTTTTCTTTTCTAAACTCTATTGTAACCATGAAGTAGCAGGAGTTTGTGAAAAACTTGGGATACTTCTAGCTGACAGGCCAAATGATGCAAGTAGATTGGAGACAACTAAGAAATATGTATCTTCTGTAATTGCATCAATAGTTAGCATAGATGGAGGTTCTATAATAAGAGGAGAATGATATTGATCATGATGTAGATAAATTATGAGAAAAAAGGAGAAACAACTATGATTTTATCCTCACCACTAGGACAAGCTTGAGCATCCATAGGCTCTTGCTCTTTGGTTTCTTCTTGTATAGGATTCAATGTATTCTCTTTTGGGTTTGATAGTTTATTTCTAATATTCAAATTATTGCCACATATACTTTTGAGATTAGATCTCTTTGATGGATCTTCAATATCAACACCTCCTTGCATGTTTTTTTGAGAACTAGAGATTATAGTAGAAGCTTGGGAATAGGAAGAAGAAGAGGAAGAACCTTCTTGTTTGTCACTTTTTCTCCTTGAAAAATAATATTTTCCTAAAATTCTTGTGGATGTGGCTTTGATTACTTCCCTCTTAAGCCACTTTTATGATCTCTTGAGGATATGGGCAATTCTTTCATCAATATACCTAACTTCTTCTTCTGCCCAAACAATCAATGGTAAAGGTTGTACTTGAATCTTTTCAAAATATATGGGATCGACCAAATCTATTTCATAATATCCAATCCCTTCTATATCCCAACCAAGCAAAAAATATTTAATCTAATTCAAAGTGAGCCTCGTCCAATCTCTCTTGCAAACATCATAATCATCTTCGTAATCTTCCCAAAAATATTCAATTTCAAGGAAATGACAAAAATATGGATTAAAATCCAAGTAATTTCTCACAATTTTTTTACTATCGAATGAGATCTTCATGGTGTGAAAGTAAATTTTCAACTTTGCTAATGATAGCTTAATATTTTTAGTATCAAAAGAATATTTTCATCTATAATGACCTAGGCCAATAGGAAATGAAATTCCTTCTTTCCTCATTTCTTTGCACCTGTTATTGACCACTCCATTTTTCTTGCCAAGCTCAATCAAGAAAAGCTTATTATAAATGTAAGTATGCATCTTGTATGGATATCCATCATACCCTCCTACATGGATGTATGTGAACTTTGGGAATTGGATGTAATAGCTACCATATTCCTTGATAAGAATGGTTGCTTCTGGGGCCAGAGGGCCTAGCTCAATTGGCTAAAGCATCTTATTACATGAAAGAGTTCAGGAGGTCTAGTCCCCCCTCCACCCCCTTGGTACTAGAGGGTGTGTCATGCCAGCGTCACCAATCACATGAAAAAAATTTACAAGGCACACTGCATTTTATGTTGGGGCTACTCAATTCTTGTAGTCTAAAAAAAAGAATGGCTGCTTCTAATAAAATTCAGAGTCCTATTTTCCCTTCAAGTGTCTTGACTATCGACATTGTGAATGAATCATTCACTCTCATAAAATGGATTTATCTTTGATCAAATTGGAGTTGCATATAATGGTTCTCTTTTTTAATGGTGTTATCATCTATACCCTTAATGTTGAGACCTATCTATATCTTCATACTAGGGATTGTGTAGAAGAAATAAGATGTCATATAGAATTATTGTTTCTTTTCGAAGCAAGTCAATTGATTCTGAAGATTATGACTGATAATCCCTCCCCAACTGATAAACTGGTTTCCTGGACATATGATAATTATAAATAGGAATATCCATTTGTGAACTCTTTTGGATCTTCTTCCCCATCAACCTGTGAATCAAAATAATCAGATTCAAAACTTTGTCACTAAAGATTGACCTTTGTAGAACCTTGGGCAATTGGGATTTTCCTCCCTTTGGTACCTATAACCAATTCCTTGCTATGGTGTTCAGACATTCATCCTTCTTAGTGAAGTGTGCTTCTGCAATTCCTTTGTCTATATTTGCAAATTGGTCTTTGCAAGGCTACCTGAGAACAATCCTAAGAAAAACACTATCTAGTTTAGCCACTAACTTGTCATTAATAGTGTTGGCCTCACTAGTTTTTGGATTGTAACCTTTCATACATTCCAACACCAAGTTTGGACATTGAGATGATATTGGGAAACAAACAACATGAGCTAGTCCACTTTTAAAAACTCTATGAGATAGAGGCGACATCTTCCCCTCTTCCATGGTTTTCCAAAAATCCTACAAGTTGATATGACTGAACTTTATATCTTTGATTTCAAGAAATCTGCTTTCCAATATTGACAGGAACTCCTACCCTTGATATTTGTACTTCATAATTCATTTGCAAAGACCCTTTACCTCTATAAATAATACATAATCAATCCATTCACAATATCTCCTTCGACATGTTCTCATTTTTTTTTCATGTATCCGCTATATCATCATATTCTACATACCTCGTTGTAAATTCATAAAATCATACCAAGACCGAATGCAATCTTGAAATATTATGCAGTATGCAAGAATTACGTAATCTAAAGAAAAGCCTATCCAGTGGACGTGAAGACAAAAATACATATAAATAAATATTTTACTGCATTGCATTCTTGTGTTTCCACACTTATGCTAGTATAGGAATTCAACATCTGAACAATTCAAAGTTGATCTAGATTTACACTTGCTGGTTGTATTTGCTTGAAACATCCCCTTTAGGTAATCTATCTAAGGATTCACGTGCCCTGTCTGTGCTTCCAAATTGATTTAGATTTGCACTGGCTTTGAGAGAGAGAATAATGAAGTGGGGATGATTTTAAAAATCCTTTAGTCAAACCCATTGATGCATGCATAGGGTGGGTCATTCCTGTTAGGAATTAGATGAAGAATAAAAGCAGAAATACAAATCAAGTATGGAACAAGCACACAATCACAACACAGTGATTTACCCTGTAAAACCCTAAATTGGGGAAAAAACCAGCAATGAAGATCTTCATATTAACCCTCAGCCCCAACCGGGCTGAACCTGGAGGCTTCAACCAGCCACACAAACAATGGAGTCACCAAACCATTATATAGACTTCCATACATGCAAAACCATAGGCTCAAAACCACTTATGATTAATCCACTAACTCTAACCCAAGAACTAGTTTAACCCAACAATTCCTGCTTCTTCGTAGGCCTGAAGTTTCTAACACCATCAGTGCAACATTTCACAATCATTGCATGGTATTCTGTCATAGCCAGTGCCTCCATAGTATCGTGTGCATATCCTTCCTTCAACATAATCTATCTCACACTTTCTTTTAGATTGTAACGGGAAAGAAAAAAATAAGACCATAAGCTGCGCAATCAACCTCCACGACCATCATCAACTTAAAAAAGTATTCGTTTCTGATAAATTATAACCAATAATAACTACTTGTTCGATGTAATTAGTTATATTTGAAGTTCAATAATTCCCTACAGGATGCAGCTATCTCCAAACTACAAAGCTTAACAAAAATCACTGTTTGATATATAGATTATCAATGAAATTCTACTCATGGTGGGCATGCTTGACCGATACACTTTACTTTCATGTCACTGAAAGTCTCTAAAGCCTTCTCTTCAAACTATTCTGCGTTTTCATTGCAACACAGAGGCATTCTCTCAATATTTTCACTCACATTTTCCCATTTTGCATGTAGCTCGCGCCTTGTTTTAAACTGCCATTTAGGTTGAGACAAGGAAGTGATAGAATTCTGCAGTTGTTCTTTTATGCTTCGCTGGACCTATGTAATCACATGCCATACATTCAAGTCTTAACTTCTACGAGCTATGTACTGTTCTGTTTACTTTGATGGAGGTGCCTAAATAAAGTTTTTGAAACTGTAGTTCCATTCCCATGAAATATTTTATTTTTCTTTATTAATACCTTTGATTCTAAAGTGGAGGAAAATAACTGAAAATGGGTTGTGAAAATCCACAACCTCATTTTCTAAGTTAAAGGATTTTGGTTGTGATAATTTTTTATCTTGTAGTGGATTGCAAAAATTTACAACCCCATTTTCTTCTTTTTAATTCAAGTTGTGAGTTTTCACAACTTGTTTTTATTTTATTTCTTTGATTTTTTCTTTTAATTATTTATTGTATTAAAATAAGTAAATATTCAAATTTCATGGTTGAGATTTTAAACTGCACCACTATATTTGCAAACATCTATTGTGATGGAGCGCTGATTAAAAAATATTTAGTGGTTCAAAATATTTAATTCACAAAAAATGCGGAAAATCATAGATGCATCGCAAGCTCACCGATGGGAAATTTGGCATCAATTTAGATCATAAAACAATAATATGATGAAACCCAATGAACAAAATTTGCTTGGCTCTTTTGAAAATGCAGATTTAATTGTTTTCATAATTTTGTGAGTGAAAAATATAATCATTAATACCTAATAATCTCTGAGGATCCACAACTTAGAAACTAGCCACATTGGTCAAAATACCCCTACAAATATTCCCATTAAATTAATTTTCGCTAGCTTACACCAATTTTAAAATTTAATTATTTTTGTGAATCTTCCCAATTTTTGCTACTACACCTAATTTTGAATTGGACCAAATGAATTTCTTCATTAAAGTTGGCATGATAAATTTGTTCTTAACACAAAATCCCTTAAATCAATTTGAAATTAGTATGACTCAATTTGGCATTGATTAAAAAATAGTCTTACAATTTGATCAAGAATGTTATTTTTACATGAAAAAACTTGAGGAAGATTCACTACATTATTTTGAAATCAATGGTATTTGAGTGAACACCATAAAAAATGAGGGCAACAAGGCTTATTATTTCACTTAGAGAAATATTCAAAATAGATATTAAAATACCCCTATAAGTGGGATTTTATATATCTAATCTCTAATAGCCAGTGAGATTTCCTCCTAGTGGTCATTCATAACAGAGAGGAAAATGAAGAGTCTATATAGACTATAGAGAACTTAATAAGGAAACCTACATAGATTATTTTCTTTTACCATTTGTTGACCAATTCTTAGATAATCTCATTGGGAAGACCTGCCTTTCATTTTTGGATGGATTTAGTGGGTATAACCAAATACAAGTTATCATAGAAGATTAGGATAAGACCATTTTTATATGTCCATGGGAAATTTTTCATATACATTCCTTTCATTTGGTTTATGCAATGCCCTTGCAATATTTCAATAGGTAGTAGTTTCTATTTTTTCTAAACTTGTAAATGATTGTGTCAAGGTTTACATGGATAATTTATTTGTACATGGAAGTACCTTTAAAAATGCACTTCATAACCTAGAAAAAGTCCTTCAACATTGTGAAGAACATCAACTATCACTTAGCCAAAGAAATGGCTTATTATGATTCATCAAGGAATTATGTTGGGACACCACATATTGGTTCATCAAGGAATTATGTATCCTAAAAATATTGATGTAATCCAAATATTAGAGCCTCCAAAAACTCAAACTAATGTATGCAATTTCCTAGGTCATGATGGATATTACCATAGATTTATAGATATTTTTTAGCAAAATTGTAACAATTATGTTTTCCTTACTTCAAAAGAAAATTGATTTCTCTTGGACTATGGAATGCCAGACCTCCTTTGAAACCATTGTAGAAAAATTAACAACTAGCTCAATATTGCATGGACCCAACTAGCTATTACCATTCTACATCTATACAGATGCCTCAAATGATGCCATTATTATAGTTCTTGGACAAGAAGATGAAAATAGAGAGAAATATTCAATTGATTTTATTAAAAAGTATAGCTCCTAAAATAAACTATACAACTATGAAAAGAGAGTTTCTAGCTATTGTGCTTGCCCTCAACAAATTTTGACATTAGATTATAAGCTATAAGGTGACTATATACACATACCATTGAACTATCAAGTACTTAATGAACAAACCTAATGTGAGTGGATGAATAATCAAATGATTATTGCTCCTTTAGGAATTTAATGTAGCCAATATACATAAACCTAGAAAATACAACTTTTTCTCTAGAATACAACACACACGAGAGGGATTTGAACCAATTCAAAATGAGTTTCCCTATTAAAAATCCTTTTCCATATCCGAATATACCCCAGTTTACTAGTATAACAAGTTATTTGGCCAAAAAAAAAAAGTCCCCTTACATTTTTTTATAACATTGAGAAAGGGGTTGGTTAGGGAAATTATATATTTTAATTTTTTTTAGTGGTTTTCTATTTAAATGTTATTCTAATATGATTTTATGTAGATATATAAGACATGGTGAAAATTACAACATCAAGAGGGCCTATCACAATGATCCATCTTTAAAGGACATTGTTCACTAAAAAGGGCCTCTCACAAAATTTTAGATGCATGCTACTATTCAATTTCAATACATAAAGATGTTAAGGGATATTCTTCACAATGTGATGAGTGAAAAATAATGGGAATACCAACACCATCTAGTAAAATTCCTTTACAAACTCAAGTCATATTAGAAACATTTGAAAAATGGGGGTTGGACTTCATAGGCCCTATCAATCCACCATCTTAGGGGAATAGGAAAATATGTGTGTATATAAAATTGTAGACACTGAAAAATTTCTTGGTCTGTGAGCATCATTTTTCCTATTCCAGGGGTCGAGGGGTAGCGCCCCCATTCAACCTTTCAATATTTTTTATTATTTTATAAAGGCGTTGGGAGTTACTTTTTCTATTGGACGACATTGAAAAAACCCTATTTTGTAACCGACATAAGTCTTGATAAAAGGCTAAGGGTTAGGGTTTCCATTGACATTGTATTTGTAGAATTTGTAGCGGTATTGAGTTGCAAGGATTGCAAGTTGTAATCAGTTCAATTTGTTGGATAATAATATTGGACTCTCTATTGGTGGATGTAGCCCAAGTTTGGGTGAACCATGTTAAAAATTGTCTCTCGTTGTTATTATTTATGTTTTTTTCATTCCTCTGTTTAATCTTTATTTGCATTTAATTGATATTTTTTGCATGCAATTCCTAATATAAAGATGGTATAACATAGAATGGATAAAGGAACATAGGGTGGAACATAGGGGATCATGGAACATATAGGGTGAAATAATAATGGGTACAATAAGATGGGAGTAGAATGGCATAATGACACATAGGATGGACTAGAAGATATTAGTGGGATGGGCTAGGAGGGGATCATGGAAAATAAGGTAAACTTTTAAATGTTAATGGGATGGGATTAGGAAAGAATAAAGGAACAAAAAGTGAATTAGAAGAATGTGACATGATCAAGGAATATACATGCAATATTTGTGTTTCTCATTAATTTTTTAGATTTGTATATGCAAAATTATGAAAAAATAGCTAACATTATTTTACAATACCATTAATGAATAAAGGCTACCTAAGTGTAAGTTGTTTGAGGAAATGAATTGCGAGGTGTGGAGGTCAAAGGTCCACCAAGAAATTGTTTGAAATCCAAAGCATGTTATGAGACAAACATTCAAATATAACATTCGACTATTCAAATGCAATAATAATATCTTTAATACTAGTTGCATACCTGTGGAATCAATGTCAAGAATGAATAAGGGTCTATAGGAATGGTGCACGTCTTCTAAAAAATCCGACCTTGAAATTTCATCATATCAAAATTCTACTAATTTAGTTATTCTTAAATTTCAAAATATAATTTAACAAACAACATTAAATGAATTTGTTGAATTTTACCTGATTGTCAATGTTGAATGTATCATTCATCAAATCATCTATGAAAGCCATCACCTCCGCAACTGATGTAGGCTATGTAACTACATCCCAAGCACTTTGATAATCGTATGTGCAAAAAACACAAGTGCCACAATGGTAGGGTGGAGCTAAGGGCCTACACGTGTCCTCCACATCATGGTCTACTAGAGGCCTCACAGACTATAAAATGGTCTAGGTGAGTGAGCCAATCGACTCTAGCATGTCCACCTCTACACTATTCTAAACAATGGAAGGAACGATGGCATGCTCCACTATGGGTTTGGCCAAGGGTCTCGATGCCAACTATGGATTATGTCATGTAGGAGGTGTTAGTGTAATAAATAAATTAATTATTACACTAGCATAAGTTAACTTAGGTCTTTCATTTAATCATTTAGTCCTAGGTTGCAATCATTTAATAAATGGGATAATATTCCCTTTCCTAGTTTGTGGGATAAGATTCCTTCTAGAACTTATCTCATCATTTAATGATCATCACCATAGGGTTCACATGTTGTCACATGTTAGATTATAACACTTGGCAACATCTCATGCATATTAGGTTTTACCTCTTGCCTATTTAATCAGGCATCTTGTTCATTTGTAATATATCATATCAATAGCATATCAATCATATTATCAATAGAAACTTTAATTAGCATTCCATTGTTGCAACACTTCTCTTTGTGGTTGATTATCTTTCATGGCTAAAGTCCTTCATTGAAGATTTTGGAGCTTTAGGGGCTGTGCAATCTATCATCTCAACATGGTATCAGAGCTAGTCCATTGAAACCTCAACCCTAGATCCAGGAAGTTTGGAGTGCAAGATTCAAGCAGGCTTGGAGTTTTATGTTGCAGGCTAGTTGGTTCTACCCAGGAGCCAAGCTGATTTCTGGTGCAGATCAGGTTCTCTCTGACCTCTCCATTGCGTCCAGAAGGCCTCAAAACCCATATATCACCTATTCATTTGCTAAAATCGGAGTAGATTCAACCGGGAGCCTGTGAGGTATTATCTAGGGTTTGCAATTTTTTGTACTATCTGTACAGTTTTGTAGAAAAAAAACTTCCCTTTCAGTCCTCCATCAAGGAAATTTTTTTTTAGAAAAATAAAAAAAAAATCTGGCTATTATTGGGCATTTTTTTATATAGTTTTGGCAAAAATTAAATCTATGGGCGACTTGAAAATAAAATCTCAGTCGGCATCATTAAGGTTAATATTTCGGCTATAGTTATTCAGGTTCTTTTTGGTCGGCATATTATTGACATTTCTGCAAATATATTCAGATTATCGGCATCAATATTGTTCTAATTTTTTAATTGCTTTTTAAGCAATATTAAAAAATCTTTTTTTTTCATTTTTGTCAGCCTATTCAAATATTCATAGTCTGCAAGAATGTTTCATCGGCTCTATTAATTTTCTGCAGAGTTTGCGGTACCTATTTGTCGGTACCCATCTTGTCAACTCTCTGTCCATTTCAGCCACTGGGCCCCACTGTCGTTGTCGTCTCCTGTACCTGTCACCATGCTTCGTTCCCGCCAGAATTTGTGGTCGGCATGACATCTACCGAGTCTGCTCTTGCCAGTCTTTTATCATTGTCGGCCCGCTGATCATTCACCTGCTGAGGTTCTCATTAGCGTCTCCTCCCCTCCAACTATCAGCCCCTTATTCTCTACGCCGACGGTACTATTCATTGGAACCGGGGGAGTTCTCCACCAAGTGGCGCCGCCTCCATCCGCCACTGTTTCTCCACTCCACCTCTACCCATCTTGCGAGGAGCCTTTTTTTTTGCCAACCCTCTAGCTCCACGGTCATATCAATGACCGGGGGCCATTTTTTTTCCCCTAGGGTGCTAGGTTTTTGCACCTATTTAGCCAGTGACAATCATATTGCAATTTTTTTCCGAGGGACATATCTTTGCGCCACGATATCAAAAATTTGCAAACGAGATATCGACAGAAAGAGAATTCAGAACACTATCTAGTGGTTCCATCCATTTTTTAGGATTTGTCTGCTATACATTTCTACAGTCAACTGAAGTCAACCCTCCATTCTGGACTTAGAAGCACATATCTTCGCATCAGATTGTCGGATTTCAAAGATTCCAAGGGCATTCGAGAGATATTTTAGTGCAGTTTTTTATCAGTCTAGTCATCTTCTTTGGTTTCAGCTCCAGGTATCTTTTTTTGGTTTTTTGATTATTGAGACATCCTAAAGATTGAAGAAGTTTTTCTTGATCTCGAAGGCATATTCTTAGTTGTCCATCATATTTGGAAGTCTTTATTTTCTGTTGAAGGTCAGTGTCTTTGATTTTTGTGGAGAAATTTCATTATGGGGCTTGCATATTATTCTCCTTTGGTTATGTTGCACAAGGGCAACTATCAACAATGGCGAGATGGGATCTGCCACCATCTTCATTCACTTGATTTGTTGCCACATCTATTTGGTATAGTTCCTCATCCAAGTGAAGGAATTCTGGAATTTGCTTGGAGTTGCACCAAGTACACTATTTTGGAGATCCTTGAGATGCAAGTTGATTCTGATGTTTTGAATGATATTGATCATTGTGATTGTCCTCACATTCTTTGGATTAAGATTTGGGAGCTCTATGGAGATTCAGATACTCCACCATTCCCCAATGATCATGCTTCAAAATGTCATTCTTCAGATCAAGTACCCCATGATGCTATTATTGTGCAGGAAGTTGATTACCTTGATCTTTCTGAAGAGGTTGAAAAGGTCCCTTTTCATGCTTCTTCTTCATCAGAGACAGTTGGTATCCCTTCACATTCAGTGATTCTTTTTCCAGAATCATTGCTTGAGGCTTCCACTATCATCATCCATCAGGACACATTTAGTTTTTTAGACTTGACATCACATGATGGCTTCATTTTAGGTATCACCGACTTGGCTACTTCTACAGGTTTGGAGAACATTCTTGAGGGGATATCACTCCTCTATTTAGATTTGGATTTGGAGAGTTTTCTTGAGTATCCACATTCCTTTGTCTCAACCTTGATTGGGAATTTAGAGACCATCTTGGAGGTGCTTGGTTTCTCTTCAACAATTTCATATCCGAGACTTCTTCCCTGTTACTCCTTTCAGGATTTGCAATTTCTTCAGCATCCACCATTGGATTTGCTTCATACTTCTTTCAGTGGTTTCGAGGACACTTCATTCAGGGGAGGCTATCAAGTCTCCATCACATCCATCATATCCATTCTATCTTTGTCTTTGGATATTGTTCAGCATCAGTTTCTGCATCATCCTGGTTTGTCACCCTCTTCATTGTTTGGGACTATGGTATCTTCATCTTTAGGAAAGGAGACATTTGAGCAGAGTTCAGAGACACCATCAACATACATCCTTCCTTCCTTTAATTCCTATCTAGAATGGGAAGCATCTTTGCACTTGCATTTGGTTTTTTTTCTTCTGAAAGGGAGACAAGTTGTTTGTCGACATTGGATTCTATTTTGTCTTCAGACACTTACCTTTCTTGCAGGTGATCTCATCTTTTGGAGGGGCTATTTTGTCCCTCTCTTTCCTCCCTATGGGGGGGCTTTTGATTGTATTGTATCCATGTGATGGATGGTGTACTTGGGGGGTATTTGGGAGTCCTCCATCCTTCCCATCCTATCTCACATTTCTACATTTCCATCTCCTTTTTGGAGAGAGGTTTTGTTCCCATTGGGTTTTCCCCTTTTCTCCGGTTGTGGGAGATTTTTCTACATCTTCATGTACATGGGTACCTAACATGGCCTCGTAGTCGGGACCCATCTTCATCTTGCATAATCATTGCATTTTCCTCCCTAAGTTGCACTTATGGGGGGGTGTTGGTGTAATTAATTAATTAATTATTACACTAGCATAAGTTAACTTAGGTCTTGCATTTAATCATTAGTCCTAGGTTGCAATCATTTAATAAATGGGATAATATTCCCTTTCCTAGTTTGTGGGATAAGATTCCTTCTAGAACTTATCTCATCATTTAATGATCATCACCATAGGGTTCACATGTTGTCACATGTTGTTAGATTATAACACTTGGCAACATCTCATGCATATTAGGTTTTACCTCTTGCCTATTTAATCAGGCATCTTGTTCATTTGCAATATATCATATCAATATCATATCAATCATATTATTAATAGAATCTTTAATCAGCATTCCATTGTTGCAACACTTCTCTTTGTGGTTGATTATCTTTATGGCTAAAGTCCTTCATTGAAGATTCTGGAGCTTCAGGGGCTATGCAATCTATCATCTCAACAGGAGGTCTATCATGTGTGGAGCCCCCACCTCTACCCTGAAAGTATAAGATGTCAAAATAATTTGGCATCTTTTTGAGGACAAAATTACAATAGAGTTTCCTCAAAAATTATTGTGGTACCTCATGGTTATTGCATGGAGGTTGGTCAAATACCATCCACCACCACTCCCAAAATTTATTTTTAATTAACTCATGGTGGCATCAATGGATGGGGAACCTCCTGCATGCATGAGACAAAGGTGTGTTGGTTCTCAGATCTATAAATAGGGCACACAAGTCGGCTTTGCTATTTTTTTGTTTTTTCACATCTACATATCACAAACCACTAGCATGTCTCATCCCATGCCTTTTATTTGACCAAAAACTTATTTTCTCATTCATTTCCCCTACATGGGATACAACTGACTTCAATGATTCGACAATCCCTCTCCTATAAGGGTGGGTTTTGGCATGCTCAGTTAATCTTCCAATTAATTGTTCAATGTCTCTTTTACTGTTTTCAATTTGATTTAGAATATTTTCTTGTGTTCCTTGAGGATTCCTATGAATTTATGGAGGGGTTGTAGGTTGTTCTTGTATAGGAGGCTCTTCATGAGGGGGTGATTGTAAATTCTCAATGTTTCGAGGTGGAGATTCATTCCTTAAGAATTTGAACAAACTTTTATTATAAAAACCTATTTCAATTTGCATTCCAAATCAAATTCAAAATAAATAGAATAAAAATACATACCTCTTCGTAATCTTCAACCTCTCCAGCATGTTTGTGGCATCCTTGCGAATAATTGCAAGCTCAAAGTGCAAAAAATGGAAGATATTTGGCAAGAATGAGTTGCAGAGAAGAAAACTCCAAGCCAAGCCGCAAGTTCAGTAGAAAATGGGGGTCAAAATATGTTTTTTGGCTTTGAAGTTACTTTTTGTATTTGATGAATTCCAAATTTGGCATGCACCAAATGGTCAATTTGGACATTTTTTGTGATTTTTTCCAATTCGACATCAAATTATGTCACAGATTGGTGCACTTTAAACCCATAGTCATAATTCTAAAGTAACAATTTGTATCAAGCTAAATGTCAAAAAGTATAATAAAAAAAGACAAATCTTTACAATTGGACCTCAAATTGGACCAAGAAAATTTATAATTTTATCTTTAGAATGTAGGAAATTTCTCTATCAGAGCTTCACGACCTCAAATTGAATCTCAAATTAGACCAATAAAATTTATGATTTTATCTTTAAAATGAAGGAACTTCCTCTATCGGAGCTTCACTACCTCA
Organism: Sequoia sempervirens; assembly: GCA_007258455.2. Classification (NCBI taxonomy): domain Eukaryota; kingdom Viridiplantae; phylum Streptophyta; class Pinopsida; order Cupressales; family Cupressaceae; genus Sequoia; species Sequoia sempervirens. The sequence goes on along the minus strand of VDFB02000015.1, from coordinate 303,376,224 downwards.
AATCGGATCTGAAATTGATCCAACAGATTTATGATTTAATCTTTACAATGTACAAAATTTCTCTATTGGATAGTAAAGATCTTAGGTTGGATGTCCAATTGGACTAGTAGATTTATGATTTTATCTTTAGAATATAGGAACTTCCTCTATTGGATATTCAAAAATTCCTATAGTTAGGTTCTACTTCCAACCAAAAAACACCTGGAAGTGTTTCACACCAACTCAAGGTACTCTCCAAACTAGTTATGACACCGATAACAATCCATATTTTTTTTAACTATCCATACCTAAACGTTGCATCACAACCTATTCTTCCTACAGATAAAAATGCCACATATTAACCCCTTCTAAATAAAACTCAAAATCATCATAAAACCATAATTAATAAATCATTTCAGCTTCAAAAAGAATCTAATGTCATTTACGATCAAATAAAAGATGTATAAATAAAAAAAAATCCATGAAGCAATCCATCCAAACAAAAAATAAGAAATGTAAGGATTTGAGCAATATAAGTCCAAAGGGTTATGCTATAACGGTAATGAAATCACCATAAGAGCACAACCAAGGAAAAAATTCTTGTGATTGTAATTATGTGATCCATAACTCTATTGGTCATGTGGCACATGTGTGCTATAACAAATACAGGATGTATTCATGTGTGACCCAAGTTTAATGTGGCTATGTTGTGATATAAATGTAGGCACTCATATGAGCACAATTCATGTACAAATCACTTTCATCACAATTCCCGTCAATCATCATTGAGTGCATTCAGGTTGAATCAAGTTTAATAGGTTACAATGTAATGATAGCATGATCCAAGAGTGATTACCTCTTGTTGCAATAAAGAGCCTATAGCTCTGGTTGTTATGCAGAATGGATGTGTTGTATCAATTATGTAGTGCATTCAAGAACAACCCACGTTTAATGGGCTATTCTAGAGAGTGATCAAGATTTTCTAAACCTTATGAATGTTACTTAAAATTTTATAGCTTAAACTAAAAACCAAGTTTGTTACATACTTGAATGCAATCTTGGGTTACCACAAACTATAATAATGTTATCTACTAATAACCATTATGGAAAGTATTAAAGCAAGACCCATGCTATATAGGATACATTTCCTTGATCAGGTTTAAATACCTTAATGATCAAACACAAGCTTCCAACACACTCTAGGATACAATCCAAGATCATATCACAACCCTGTCAAGATAGCTAATTTTCTGACCCAAGATTTAAGGTTATTTTTTAATACCAACAAAAGCATCAAGGTAAGAGCATGACTAGGATACAAATCCTAGGCCTTTGTAGAAACATAAACAATAACTCTAGAAGATTAGTGAGGTTGCACTACCAAAAAGATTGAGACATTGTATCCGATAACAAAATCTTGCAATCTAAAGATTGTAGCCAATAAAAAGCACATTATATAGCTCAGTGGCATTTGTGAATGAAATCTATGGTAAGAAGAATGATAGTCACTTGAGGTGTGATAGTCAAAAAGAGGCTGAGCAATGACAAGATAATAAAGCTCAAACCTTACATAGTAAAGTGGAGATTTTAACAATGAGTTTCCTTACCCCTTTGCTAACCTTAAGGGTTTTTCAAATGCTTTTGACAGTGTTAGACAAGGAAAATGCAATCAGGGAATGACTGTCCAAATGAAATAATAATGGTAATCATACGTTTAATGTTTCTTCTTAGCCATTGTATAATGGAGGTAGTGGATTGCATGTTTGAGCAGTGTTTTGAGACTCATCAAAGATGGGAGAATAGTGAATAATACCTTGTGGACTGTGAAGTAGTGACAATAAGGTTGAAGGATCTTAAGACCCACAATACCATGAAATAATGAGTCCCTTGTAGTAAGTAAGTAGGCAGTCTATAGGGCATAGTTTAATTTTATAGAAGGATGCTCATGAAAGGAATCTTCAAGTGACAGTGAGTGAGTTGTTTGAGATTGTAGCTGAGGGTGCAATATCTAGTCTTAAAGGAAGTTAGCAAAGTAGTAAATGCGCAAGAAAATCAAATTGTACACAACAAACAATTCACAATGTTATCTTGCATAATTCCTTGATTTTGAAGATAAAAATATCATTGTATGTTGATGAAAGTAGTGACCTTAAAGGTCAATCACTGGCAACCATGATTTTAAAACATGCTATTGTGCTTATGGAGTCAACATTTTTAACCAAGGCAATGAGTGATGGTTTGGAACAATGGAAAGTATGAAGGACTTGCTTTATATGCATACTATGTAGTCTAGCTTAAGACAACATTTTTAGAAGAGATTAAAGGAGGATTATGGAAATCAAGGGTTACCATGATACAGATTAAAGTGAAGAATGAGATCTATTTAAAATCCATGGTCATGAAGATATTAAAGATGTCACATGCAAAACCCTAGCAGCTGGAGTAATGAATGCAATGCCAAAGAGGATAGTGTGTTGGGGCAGATTTAGGAGATCTCCACATTATCTAATTATAGAAAAATACATCATTTATTTATTTTTTAAAATTAAAATAAATCATTGTAAACTCTATATAGGATACATTGATACTTCAAAAGCATCTGATTTATTTTTTAAAATTAAAAGAAATCATTCTAAACCCTATATAGGATACAAAGTTACTTCAAAAGCATCTAAAGGAATTTGAGATTATGCAAATATATGTCAATTAAATTCCTGGATTACAAATAGTAGCAGGAATAATGTAACCTTTGTTGAGTAGAGTAGGAATGAGATAAGCAACAATTAATCATATGCCTCCTATCACACACATCTCTTTACCATTATCTATCATTCTTTACTGAAACACTTCTCCATTTTGGTGGGTTATGCCTGAAAATAATGTTTTGATGAAGGTTTTAGATTATGTTTATTAAAATGAAAACTCCATTCTAGCAGGCTACACCTAAAAATAAGATTTTGACAAAAGTTTTAGGGTACGTTTATTAAAGTTTTAGAGTATTTTGGCAGACTATATTCTGGATTCCTTAAATGATTTATTCAAATGGATTGTGACTAAATAAATGACTAACTATTTAGTCATTTTTATTTGTGTGACTAAATAATTTTTAGTCAACGACCAAATTAGTCATTTATTTACTCATTTATAGCTGAGTTGCAAAAAATGAGTAGAATTTAGTCATTTTTTTTGTTGTGACTAAAAGTTTTAGTCACCTAGTCATTTATTTGCCAAATTCTACTTGTGTATAAATTAAAATTTGATGGGGTTTCTTGAGGAAATTTGGGTTCATCTTGAGCAAGGTGCATTATAAGGGTCTAGAATGGAAAAGTGATTGGTAAACTGACAACCCCATTACCAATTGGCACCACTAATGTTACAAAATTGTAGGCACTTTTTATCAGTCTCAATCTATGTCATGAGCTTAGGTTAGATAAGGTGTTAATAGAGAGGGATTCTGCATTGGTTATAAACTCCCTAAGGACTAGAAATATTCACAAATGGAAGCTCAAGGACATTTTGGGAGTGGCAATGCAACATCTAGAGGACCTCAAAAGCTTTATAATAAACCACACTTATAGAGAAGGGAATAGGGAAGCTAATGATCTAGAAAATAAGGGTGTCGATGGTATCATGTTAAAAGAATGCGAGCATATAAACCCTACTCAAGAATAAAATTGGTCATGGTTTGTTTCAAGTTTAGGTAGTCATTCTTGAGGAAAATGTCCGAGGCGATTTTGAAAATTATGTTAGTTCATCTAGTGATATTTTTGGCTTTCTGCATCATTGGTGTGGAAAGCCAATGGTTTGAAATATTGTTGGCTTCAGTTTCATAATTGCAATTGATTCAAACTTGGCAGCTCATGATTATAATTATGACTCGTTAAGAGGGTGTGGGTAAATGACTATATAAAATATCTTCTAAATCATACTTATTCCTTTTTAAACTAGGAAGGCTTCTCGATAATCACATTTTCTGGTGGGATTCTTGGTAATTATTAAAAAAGATAGAAAAGGTGTTAAATTGCTATTATGTGATGGCTAATTAGTACTTGGCAGTGGTTACAATATATGAAGGATTATTTCACATGTGTGAAGGCTAAGGCCATTCCTAATAATTGATAAAAGCATGGTTAATTATATTTCCAAGATCAATAGGTACATTTGATTGAGTTGGTTTTTGTCATTTCATATAAACTTCACATATGCTCTACCTTTTAATGGAAAAGAGGTCAAATTTTGTTGTGTATATGTCTAAAAAGTGCATTATTTTTGGAAATATGGATACTCCAATACGTTTGGTGAGTAATATCTGTCAATTACATTTCTTGGAGAATTTTTTGAGCTTAGGCTCAAACATATTTTGTTGGAAAATTATTTCCTTTTGATTGGAGCTATGAAGCTAATTTTGAGTAGGGCATTCTTGGAGAATGGAGAGCATTATCAAGTTGATATTAATATCTCTTCTAGGTTCATTGCTTCACTCTTAGACTTGGGAATTTTGAAAGATGATGTGGAAGTTATGGCTTAGAAGATGTTTAAGGCTGACTTGCTAGATGGGCTTGTTGAGGTGTACGTTGCTGCAACTATAGGGGTTGGTGTGTTCTATCCCCACAATTTAGAATTATTGGACATCCATGGGGAAGTAGTAAAATACTACCCATTTCTTCTAGACATCAAAGGGGTGGATTTTTTGGAGCACCATGAAAGGGTGACTACTAGTATAAATTTTCTAAAGAAATTACTTCATTTGGTTCCTGTGCAAGATTTTGAGTGGGTGAGTGAATTCATAAACTACGCGCAAGAAATTGGAGATGTCTAAGTTGTTGGTTTTTGGTATTTACACTGCCAATATGTAATGTTTGCAAGGTCTAGGCTAGGTTGGTTTTAGTTCTTGTTATTTTGAAGTTCTATATAAATAGTAAATAGTGGTATGGTCTACATTTTCCCTACACAACCTTTTTGTGCAAGAAAATATAATGGTGATATGTATGAAAAGGTTTAGTCAAGGCTAGGGTTTTGCTACGTAGAAAGTATGGTGTCTTGATGGGTCTATAAACTTATTTCTTGGAAGGAAAAATAATGTACTCTTTTTTGAAAATCTAATATAATACCAATCCTTTTGAATAAAAAGATACTATTCTATAAAAATAAGGAAAATGTTATAATATATGTACTTGGATTAAGTTGTGGAATTTATGAAAAGTGGCATAAATCATAGTTTTTAGCTTTTGGTAAAATCTAGATAAAAAGTATAAAAGTGGAGGCTAGGTCAAAAGATGGGTGACCAAAAAGGAGGTCACTTCTTCCTTGTATGGAAAATAACTAGTAATTGTTTAGAATCCATAATTCTTTGGGTTTGCCAAGGCTTATCTAATACATGCCACTAGTAAAAACCTATAAGAGGAATCCAATTAATAAAAAACAAATGAACATGGGAAAAATGGAACATGGTCTTTTTAAAAATATTTTGTTGTGGAATTGTGACTAGAATGGTTGGCTATAAACCATGTCGTAATATCACAATATGTATACCTCAAAATTACCACTAAGTTTTTTGTTGTTAAATTTTAAATAAAACTTGTTTAGTGTTCATCCATTTGCATACTCACACATCTATCCATATGGGATAGGTGGTAGGTATGAACATTTATCCTTTTATTAAAGCAAAATTATTCCTTTTTAACCATTTATCACCCACATTATCCTTATCATGCTTAGTTTAATAAGATTATATAATAATTTTATTACAATGTTAATTAATATTATTTTATGTACATGTGTTTCTCTTTCTAAGATTAATGATAATTTTAATGCTAATAGTCATGTGTGAAAAGATGTAATTTTTCAAAAAAAAGTGTATAAGAAAGAAAGTAATTTTGAAGCTTAACATCTTGAGAGCTTTGAAATCCTTGAGGCACCTCTAGAACTATCACAAATTGGGTCTCTACAAAGGGAATTTTTAAGCTAGACATATCCCATGTTCCTTGATGTTGTGAATGCCACCAAACCACTACTTCTCTAGAATTTAAAGCTCTCATTTGATGATAGGTATATTCAAATAGTTAAACTATTTTTCATTTAATGTAACTTAGAGTTCTATTTATGAAATATATTTAACAAAATCAAGGAATGTTTCCATGATGCTACAATCTAGTAAATAATTCCCTTTGATGAAGTTTATCATGGTTCCGAATCACCACAACTATCGAGTCATTAGAGTGACTCAAGATAGAGTCCTGCTGATGAGGCCAAGTCACACCAACGAGAGTCACCAACATGCTCACCACAACCCATCGGTCTATCGAGATACATATCAAGGAAATTTTAAGCTATCGAGGAGACATTTCACAATGTCATGTTGAACCATCAAGGTTTCATCAACAAGAGTCCTCTAGCCTCCCATTGGCGTATCATGGAGATAAGACTCAAATTCATAGTGAACCCACGAAGTCCCATCGATAAGGATACTCCACCCATTCTTCAGTACTTCGATACCTACCGGGCCACTCTTCACCATTTCGAGGAGACAACACATGGTCTCCCTCTGATAGAATCAAGTCCCTTTGATGAAGTTCATCGACTTGTCAAAGTGTGTTCTCCCTTGGTCCCTTCATTATAAGATGTCCCATCTCTGGCATAAGTCCATCAAGGAGACTCAAGGCTATATCCCTCTGATATGGCTATGTCTCCCCGATTGGCTTCCTTTACATGTTACATCGAGCCATCGAAGAGATTCGAGACTGAGTCCCTTCGATGAAGTTGATTCCCACTGACGAAGATGAAATCAAAGTTTTGGGCTATCAAGGTGACATTTCACAATGTCTTGTAGAACCATCAAGGTCTCATTGACAAGAATCCTCCAGCCTCCCATCGGTGCATCGAGGAGACAAGACTCAAGGTCACAACGAACCCACGATGTACCGTTGACAACGTTCTTCCATCCGTTAATTGACATTTCAACATGGAAGATTAATTTTGATCATTTTCTAAGGCTATGTACCATATGTCGATGATGTATAACTTCTCTATAAGAGGTTTTGAAATTATCTTGTAACTTCCTGAATCGTATATAGTCTAGGTCTAAGTTAGCAATTTAGCAAACACAGCTATAGGGGGTTGTATGCATGAATTTTGTAAGGGATTTTCTCTAGTATGGATTATGTTATGGGTCTTTAGTTATCATGCAATTTTTTAATTACAGAGTCTATTTGTTTGCCACTTTACTTGGCTTTTGACAATGACCCTTTGTAAATATCCATTTATATATTAATATATATAGGCATACCTTGCCTTTTGCTTATATATATTCATCAACAAAGATAATTTTAGAATTTTGATATTTGATTTTTTTAAACATAAATAGTAGAAAATATATTCAACAAAAATGTGGTTATGAGAAGTGTGATTCCATGTTGTTGCAAATAAAATAAATTTGAACTTTTTTCAAGTTGGCTACTCAATTGAGGATTTGAAACTGAATGATAGAGATAAGTATTTTATGTTTTCATTAAGTTTATCTTTGCATAATTTTTGTTCATCGCTTTCAGAACATACAGGTTTATTTTGTTCAATGTGTTTCATAAGTTCCATTTTATTTATATCATTTGTATTGTCCATGATTTATGATGTTCTCATTTGTGAATCTATGCTAATATAAAGAAATATATATTGAATAGCTTCAAAATTGACTATTGTTTAATTCTATATATCAAATGTTATTTAAAAACAAAAAATCTAGTGAAATCTTTCTTACTATGTTAAAATATTTCTTTAAAAAAATTAAAAAAAATGATAAAGTATTTAATATTTTTTTATAAGTAGTTAAGTAGCTAAAAAAATTCTAATTCTACTAAAGCACATTTTGAGTTAATTTCCTTGTTTTGGTAGGTTACATTCCTTATGATATAATTTATTAAAAATTTCAAAGTATTTCTAGTTAACATTTCTTCTAGCATAAGCATTCTTCATTTTTATGAATTTTAGTATTAATTAGATATCTAAAAACCTTTTGTAGATAAGCGTTTACACCACCTTGGTCAAAATGATAATCAATCAACTAAATTGTAAGACCAAACAATGTCGTATCACTTTTTGGTGCCATTTTCTGGGATATAATGTGTTCCTACACCAGGGGTTATTAGGAATTCATACATTAAGTCTTGTTAAAAAAATATTCTTTATTTGCATGGTTAGAAAAAGAGGACCCCATGAATGATTCATTGTCATAACCCCCACAAATAAAACATATAAAAATAAAAATATCAACTAGAAAGGAGTCTTAGTCATAGAAAATTATGAACAACTATCTTTCCAAGACCCCCATGAGACCCCGAAGCAAACCTTTGAGGAAATATCTAAAATAATCTAGTCAACATCATTGTTGAAGGATAAATAAATAACCAAAATGGAGGTGAGGTGAGGAGGGTCAAATACCTTCAACTATCCAATTAATATAAATATATATGAAGATGCCCCCATAAAGAATATCTCCCTCGTCAATCTTCCTACCTTTTGAGGTTTACCACTAGACGACCCAAATCAATTCCTCTTTGAGTTTAAGGTGCTTTTATAGACATATGACTAAAAAAATGTCAATCAAAAGTTAAAAATATTCCCTTCTACTTTGAAGGATGCAACAATACAATTATTTATGGGATTGACTACTGGGTCAATAAACTCATCGTGAGAGATGAAAATACTATTCTTAGAAATATACCAAGACTATTGTAGGGTCAATAATATAAGGAAATAATTGTTTCATCCTAAAAGAAGATGAAGGGAATTTAGAAGACTATTTTGATAGATTCATTTTTGTACTAAAGTGTTGTGACTGTGAAAACATCATGTTTGTTAAGGTAGTTAAAACTATTTTATTGAAAGGTTTGGAAGAACATTCAAGATGAGCTATTGAATTATCAGGGAAAGGAGATGTCACTAAGTTAATCCTTCAGAATTTTTGCACTCTATAGGAATTTCTCCAAAACAAGAGAAGGAATTGGGAATTCTAACCTAATAAGAGGGACAAATGAGATCATTCATCTAAGAGAGGAAGTTGTAAACCTAAAATTAATATCCTTGTCCATTTGAAGACTAATCTTGATTTAGTCTAAGATAAAAATATAAACACATATGCACTCTCCATCTTTTTCCTTAGATGTAGTAATAAACATTTGTTGAGAGAATTTCTCTTACATAAAATATATATCTGTCAACTTTGTGAAAAGGACCATAAAACCAATCAATGTGACTTGTTGTAGAATTAATAGGAAAAATGCACCATTTTACTCTATTGAATAGGAGAATGTGGCTAGAATTAACAAAATATATTGTGGGGCCATGTAATTCAAATTAGGAAAAACCTTGCATCAATCAAATATAATTGATGTGATAGAAAAGAATATGAGACATTTAATGGAGATAAAATTGACTTGGTTAAACATAATGATAAGATAAACTACAAAAACACAAAGTATACCTATGAGAGAAGCAAACTCTAGAGCTATTCTAAAATTTTCTTTAGGAAAATTTATTGAAGCTCCTATCTACAAAAATCTAGACACATCTCCCAAAAAATTTCATCCACATAAAACGTCTAGAATTATTCCAAAGGAACTTGTTGACAATGCTCCAAAAAATTCCAATAAAAGCACTAAAATGATTTTTCTAAATCCCTCCACCAAGGAAACTTGTAAAGAGGAAATGAGTACTCTTTTAAAAAAGATCATTTTTAGAGACACTTAAAAATCCCAAACTCAACCATCCTTTAGAACCAGTTATATTTAATGAAGCTCACCTAATATAGGAAATCAAATGGTTATATATAAAAGTTCCATTATTACAAGCAATTAAAGTGATACCCAAACTTAATAAATTGGTGAAATAATCATTATTTAAGACACCTAAAACAAAAAAGAAGCACAACAACACCATCCAATCAGATGGTTATCTCATTGATCTCCTCGTAAGAAATTTTTTTTCACCTAAATATGGTGATATAGGGAGTCTTGTAATCACATTATCTTTTGGTGTGATCCAAATTTTAATGCACTTCTAGACTTAGGATGTACCATGAATTCCATGATATTGGATATAATGTAGATGTTATCATTAAAAAATTTCTAGCTCACCAAAAATATTTTACAAATGGAAGATCAATCTATCAACATTCTCAAAAGGAATATTAGAAAATATTACTATTATGGTAGAAACTTGGAATACCTAGTATATTTTTAGGTTATTCAATTAATAACTTCAAAATATAGTTATCTCTTCATTTTGGGAAGAACTTGGTTAGCCAAAGTAGTTGCCTTGATAGACTATAGGCCAAGAGGAATGACCATTTCTAGTGATGTAAGTAAAAAATACTTATCCTTATACCCTCCTTCTCAACCAGTTGTGAATAAGAAAGTTTGGGTAGATGAGCCCATGTATGCCAATAAATAGGGGAAATTGACACAACTGACCATGGTTGTGATTAAACAACACTATGATGAAATAAAGTATGATAGAGAGCTTAACAATTCTCTAGACATAGATGATGAACAAGACATAGAACCAACTTACACATTACAAAATCAAATTCAAAAAAAGTATTATAGAATTCATCAAAATAACAAAGAAAACATCCTCTCCACATTATATTTCCCTATTCCAAACATAATTTGAAGTGAGAATGTATTCAAATACATTACTACCTTCCACATGATACAACCTCACTATTTACTATTGTTCAAATTGATTATCCAAACCAATACAATCAATTCTAGTCATCCAAAGGCCAAATAAATCATGATATTATTAAGCAATACTTTAAATATCAATAACTTTCTTACAAAATAATTTGAATTATAAATATTCAGTATTCTAATAAATAGGTCTAAATCATTTTATTGAGATTATAAGGGCACGAGAGGAATATATGAATTATACACATCACATTTATATGGCACTAGTTAGACCTATTCACCATTATTAGTGTAGGCTTGTTGGTAAATGGGTTTGACACTTGAAATGCTATCTGACTCACCCAATACAAAGTGGAAAAAACATTCCAACAATTGCATTTGATAGGGGTAGCTCCCTTGTATGTTATTATTTAGATTTTTAAATATACCTAATGAAAATGAAAATAAACTTTAAAAAATGCATTACAAAGATTAGAGACTACACATATGAGCTTTATAATGATTTTAGATTCTCAAGCAACACATTCAAATTGTGATACCAAGAAATGAATGTTTCAAATTTGATTCATTGAAGACTAACTATTCATATTCACAAGCAAGATTTAGGGTCACAAAGGTCATCATCAAATTAAAATACAAAAATATTAATGATAACACATAGAAAATGCCATGAATACACTTCAAGAAGGATTTCTATTACTTTGTAGAATTACACAATTCCAAAAATCCCCTTATGTAAATTTATAAAAATGTCAAAAAGTCCCTTACAATAACATAGGGCTTGAATATATAGGATCTACTCGATAACTAACTCATAAATAACTTATAACTACCTTTACAATATTTGAGAGAAATAAAACAACTTTATTAAGCTAGAAATCTCTCAATTTTTGGGTGAAGAGGGTTTATTTTCTAACCCTTTACAAATACTAGATAAAAAGTCACTTTCACAAAAACATAACATTAAAACATAATAAGTGACTTACGAATTAGAAAATTAATAAGCACATGTGTAATTGGAGTTATTAGAAAACTCCTTTTCTTCCATCTAGATTAGCTTTGACACCTTCTGTAGAAGTCTTGTGGGTTGCAAGCTACCTCTGATGGGAATATTTTTCTTTGAATATTTTGAATTTCTTAACAACTTAGGCCAGGAGCATGCTCTTGGGAATGATCACATTGCTCATTCTCAATTTCCAATTATCACGACTTTTTTGAATTTCTTCTAAAATTTTGGCAATAATTAGGTGGGTGACCATTACACACACTAAGAGTAGAAAAAATGCTACTTAACCTCTTCATCACCTCCACATTGAAGACTTGTTTGTTGAACAATTTTTTTTAAAAAAAAAAGGTGCAATGCACCCATATTATTAGGGGTAAATGCTTTTGACCAGAGCTATGAACCATAAGGCCTTGAGCATTGAACCACATCCTTATCTGTAGTTTGTTGAACAATTCAATATTGATCATATCTTCTTGAATTTATTCTTGATAACTTGTATATCCAAATCCTAAATTCCACCTTATTCCATTGTATCAATGTTGAGTGATACGAGGTCATCTTGAGATTTTGTCTTTATTTGGTCACAATTCACTAAAATATTATCTTTCTCTGTTAGAATTTGACTGATATTTACAAGTTTCCATTCCATAGTCTAAAACCACATTTCATATTTATTCTCCTTAATATTTGAGAAAACCCTTTTAGCAATCAAGACAACAACACTCATCTAATTCATCCCCTAGAGATATTTCAAAATTACTTGCCATATTGTCTCTTCCTCTTCCATTATTTTTTATTATTTGATAACCTCTTCCTTGTGAACATTTTCCTTGTCAAAAAATTCTTTAGTTTTCTCAATGAAGTTCAAAGCTTTCTCTTTCATTTGGTCCTCCCATTTTTCGATTAATTTTTTGTATGATTGGTATTTTTGCATGCTCTTTATAACTATCTTCCTAATGATTCCTTCTAAAATATGAATTGTAGAAGCAAGAGTCGAATATATGGGTAAGGTAAATGTATCCATAATAGACCTAAGATACAAGGTCAAAATTTGCACATGTTGCTTGAGTTGATCCTTTGTTTGCTTCTCTTTTATTGTCCTTTGAATTAAATTGGCCACATACACCTAAAAACTGTGAATATCACCTACATGTGTTGAAGGACCAAATCACTTTCATCAACTTCCTCGATATTTTTTCTAAAATGGGTTGTGCCACTTCAATGCACATATTCTCGGAAGAAGAATCAACTGTCAAGCTAGATGTAACTTTAGTCTTTCTTGCTTTGGAAGATCTCTAAATTAGGTTGGCAATTGTATCAAATTCTAGAATTACTAGTTTATCAACACTCCTTTTCTTTGCTAAGGCCTGTTGCAACCATGAAGTAGCTAGATTTTGTGAAGAACTTTAGATACCTGTACTTGATGAATCAAGTGATGCATATGGATTAGTGACAATAGGGAAAGAAGTATCTTTCAAAATTGCATCGACAATTGGCAAAGATGAAGGATCTATAATATTAGGAGAATGAGATTCATCATGACATGGAGAAATGATGAGAACAATAGGAGAAACAACTGTGATTTGATCCTTGCCACTAGGATAAGCTTGAGGATCCATAGGCTATTGCTCTTTGTTTTCTTTTTGTATAGATTCATTGTCCTCTCTTTCAGCTTTTATATTTTCTTTCTAATATTTGAATCATCCCCACATATAGTTTTGAGATCGATATTTTTAGAAGGATCTTCATAATCACCACCTCCTTGCATGTTTTTCTGAGAACTAGAGATTATAGTAGAAGATTAGGAAAGGGAAGAAGAGGAAGAACAAGTTCTTATTTGTCACTTTTTCTCCTTAGTGAATCATCTTTTCCTAAAGGTCTTATGGTTGTGGCTTTGATGACTTTCCTCTTAACCCAATCTTTTGATCTCTTGAGTATATGAGTAGTTCTATCACTAATGTACTTGACTTCTTTTTCCCAAATAATAGGTGGTAAATGTTGTACTTGAATCTTTTCAAAATATATGGGATTGACCAAATATATTTCATCATCTTCAATCCCTTATATATCCCAACCAAGCTTGAAATATTTAATCTACTTCAAAGTGAACCTCATCTAGTCTCTCTTGCAAACCTCATAATAATCTTCACAATCTTTAAAAAAAAATCTTTAATTATGGGGAAATAAGAAAAACCTGGACTAAAATCCAAGATATTTTTGACAATTTTTATTATCGAATGGGATCCTCATTATGTGAAAGTACATTTTTAACTTTTCCAATAATCCATCAACATTTTGAGCATCAAAAGAATACTTACATCTACAATGACGGAGGCCAATAGGAAATTAAATTCCTTCTTTCCTAATTTCTTTGCACCTTTTGTTGACCACTCCAATTTTCCTATAGATCTCAATCAAGATGAACTTATCATCAACATAACTAGTCATCTTGTATGGATATTCATCATACCCTCCTACCTAGATGTATGTGAAATTTGGGAATTGGATGTAATAGCTACCCCATTTCTTGATAAGAATGGTTGCTTCTAATGAAATTCTAATTCCTATATTCCCTTCAAGTATCTTGACTATCAACATAGTGAATGCTTCATTCACATTCCTAAAATGGATATAGTTTTGATCCAATTGGAGCTGCCTATAATAGCTAGAAATTTCAGTGGTGTTATTATACCCTTAGTGTTGAGATTCAACCATATATTCATATTGGAAATTGCATAGAAGAGATAAGATTCCATATAGAAATATTGATTATCTTTTAAGAAAGTCAACTAATTATAAAGATTACCACTGATAATCCCTCCCCAATTGATAAACCGGTTCCTTGCACATATGATAATTATAAATAGGAATATCCATATTTAGAACTCTTTTGAATCTTTATTCCCCATCAACTTGTGAAGCAAACAAATCAAATTAAAAAATTTGTTGATGAATATTGACCTTTGTAGAACCTTGGGCAATTGGGATTTTCCTCCCTTTAGTACTTGTAACCAATTCCTTTCTATGGTATTGCGACAATCATCATTCTTCTTATCAAAGTGTACTTTTGCAATCATGTTTTCTATATTCACAAACTAGTCCTTCTTCTTATCAAAGTGTACTTTTGCAATCCTATTTTCTATATTCACAAACTAGTCTTTAAGAGGCAGCTTGAGAACAATTTCGATTGAAACACTATCTAGTTTAGCCACTAGCTTGTCATCAATAGTCTTGACCTCCCTGGTTTCTGATTGTAATCTTTCATACGTTCCAAAACCAAGTCTACACATTGAGCTAATATTGGGAAGCCAACATCATGAGCTAATTTACATTCAAAAAATCTCTGAGATAGAGGTGATCTCTTCCACTCTTCCATGATTTTCAAAAAATTCTGCAAGTTGATATGACCCAATTTTGTATCTATAATTTCAAGAAATGCGCTTTCCAAGACTGATGAGAACTTGTACCCTTGATATTTTTATTTCATAAATGAGTTAGGATGATGTTGCTTGATCAACCCATTTGCAAAGAACCTTTTATCTTTGTGAACATTGTGCAATAATTCCATTCACCACCTCTCCTTTGCATGTATCCGCCATATCATCATATTCTGCATACCTCATTGTAAATTAATAAAATTATACCAAGCCCAAATGCAATATTGAAATCTTATGTGATACGCAAGTGGCTTAGAGAATTACACAATCTAAAAGCAAAGCCCATCTGGTGGACTTGAAGACAAAAATACATATAAATAAATCTTCCACTGCACTTTGTTCCTGTGAATTTCCATGCTTATGCTAGTATAGGCATTCAACATCTGAATAATACAAAGTTGATATTGATGTACACTTTCTAGATACATTTGCTTAAAAAATCCCCTTTACGTAATCTGTGTAGGAATTCACGTGTCCTGTATGTGCTTCCAAATTACATGCAGTTGCGTTGGCTAGAGAGAGATAATGGTAAAAGTGGGAATGATTTTGAAAATCCTTTAATCAAACCCATTAATGCATATCCAACAATATGCATACATGAGGTAGGTTTTTTAACTTTGGCACAAGTCTAGAATTTGTAACTCCATCTGCACATCATTCCATGATCATTGCATTCCAGTGCGTCCACAGTATGACATGCATACCCCGCTTTCAAGATAGTTTATCTCACTTTCTTTTATATTGTAATGGGAAAGAAAAATAGAAGATCATAAGCTACGCAATCAACCTCCATGACCATTTAATCAACTTCAAAAAGTATTAACTTCTGACAAATAATAAGCAATAATAACTACTTGCTTGATGTAATTAGTCAGATTTAAAGTTCAATAATTCCCTACAGGATACAAGTATCTCCAAACTACAAAGGTTAACAAGATTAAGTCACTATTTTGTAGGATATGAAGGGGGGAGGATAAATCAGAAAACAAACACACATAATATTTTATGTTGATCACAATAAAAATATTACAATGATTTTTTTGAGCTGCTACAAAGACCTGAGCTGCTGCTCATTCAAACGTACTCCATTATATCATCTGACTATTGTTGGAGCTTCTGCTCCTTAACAAACATAGAGCCATTCAATCTTCTTACAGCTCTGTGGAGCTGGACTCCATTTGAGAGTGGTTAACAAAATACAGATTCAACGATATAGCGAAACCTAAGGTTTAGCAGAACAGTCAAGAATACATAAAATAATATATTACTTTGTACCCAGAAAGCGGGTGAGAGCTGGATGAGTTATTATCAAATCATTTCAAATCTTTATCAACATCTATCTTCAAAATTTGTCTTCAATGCTGATACTGACTGAGATCCAATGCTGATACGTAGAGAATATATTTCCAACACTCCCCTTTAATCTTAACTGCAGACATTGATGCTTCAGCGTCTACAATCTGCAAATTCCATGGATCGAACCTAGTAAATCCCAGTTTTTCTATTGAGATGCTCTAACCACGAGCTCTGGCCTTCTCACCAGTCCATTGTCAGTTCAGGTGTGAAATACTTGTTTTCTTCAACACCTCTCATTGAGCTACACTGCTGGTGCCGAGGATCCTACCATCAGTTGGCTCTGTTGACTTTATTCACACAAATACATAATGTTATCCTCCTTTGATCTTCTGATCTCTTTTAACAGTTCCTCTTTCATTTTCCTTGCAGTCTCCTTTCTTGACTGTAAACTATTCTTTTATCCATACAGCAGCCTCACGGGACACTTACATTCTCAAATGACCTCTTCTCTTCTCCAAATCGACAGCTTCAATCTCTCTTCCATTTCAAAAGACCAAAAAAAAAAAAAAAACTTTTTGCAGCTTCCTCATAACAATTTTCAAAATAAAAATTGAAGTTACCTTTACTTCCGAAGATTTATTTTAACCATTGATCTGCAACCACCTTTGAGCTAACCTTTGACTGGCATCCTTTGTCTTCCAAAAAAATCTTTTGTCTTTGAACGGTGGCTACAACCAAGTTTTCAGACTTTTTCACCACCTTCCATGCTGACTTTTATGATCTCCTCAATCTACTTTGAGCAATTAAGCAGCCGTGCTGCTCTTCTTCTTTAAGTCTTCTAGGCAGCCTTTCTCCTTCCTCATTCCCACGATTACCTTTCATACAGCAATCTTTTTTCTTGGCAGCTTCTTCTTTTGCTGGTGACTCCACCAAAATCTTCATGCTCTCCAGGTCTTCAGGCTATGATACCAATTGTACGATATGAAAGGGGAGGATAAATCAGAAAACAAATAGACATAATATTTTATGTTGTTCAAAGACCTCAGCTGCTGCTCATTCAAACATACTCCATTATATCATCTGACTATTGTTGGAGCTTCTGCTCCTTAAGAAACATAGAGCAATTAAATCTTCTTACAGCTCTGCGGAGCTGGACTCCATTTGGGAGTGGTTAACTAGTTTAGTTATTTTATTGCATAATATATCTATATTACATCGATAGATATTTACATTGGGTGCAAATTTAATATCACTGTGTTAGACAAAGTGCCTTAAAATGTTAATTGATTTGTTTAAAGAGTTTCTAAACTTTGAAGAATATGCAAATGCATAGACAAGGCTGGCCATTGGTTTGATAGAAAACCTCAAAGGTTTGACAGAAAACCTCAAAGAGACTTAGTACTTCGAAAAATTTCAAGCAAATGTACTCGCAGGTGTAATGTCAAATGCTACGACCTCTACCTACCACAATTTCCAGCGTGAAGGTGAGAGCTCTCAAATTGGGTGCACAAATCGATCAAGGCATAATTGAAAATCGATTTTCCCTAGGCATGTACAACCCTACCAGTTGTACACGAACACTTCACAAACTGCCTTCAAAATGGCAAGACCTTATTTGTTAAAAATGCCATTATTTCATCATCAAATTCTTTAATGTTATATTTTTAAATACATAATGTATGAAACTTTTAAAAATGCAATTATCTCTTAGAATAATCTATATGCATAACGTCCAGAGATATCTAACTATTTAATTTGTAAATAATTTATTAAATTTCTTATTATATTAAATTTCTTATTTAAATATGATGATGCAACATATCTCTTCCTCAAGTTATCTATCACATACAAACCAACCCAACTATCAAACTTTCACAAAAAAAAATCATGAAATTAAACCTACAGCACATCATATCATATGCTTTACAACTCAATAATAATTTTGTTATGCACATCATATAATGCAACTTTACAACTTAATAATTTTGTGGAGCACATCATATAATACACTGTGCAGGAACAATCTTATTAATAATCCATACCGCCCATGCCACCACCACCCATAGGTGGAACATCTCTCTCATCCTTGGGGATTTCGCAAATACTAGAAACCATGGAACAAACGATTCCCTTGGAGTACCAATTTGTATGTAAATAGCACATTACACTCCAGAATGCTGTCAGAATATCATCACTAATTACAAGGGAAACATAATAGAAAAATATTCTTACCTTGCAGCATCAACGAATGCAGTTCTAATTACTTTCAAGGGATCAATAATTCCTACCTTAACTATGTCAACATATTCACCTGGTCCAAAAGTAGAAATTGTCTTTTTACTGGGCTCATTATAAACTTGAAAGACTCTTGAACAAAATTCTCCTCCACGATTAGTTCTTAAACATTTGATTTTGCACCCTTCTTATTTTCCACAAGTGCTTTAAACCTCTTGAATGTATTAAGGGCTTCATCCTTAGCCTTCAAAAAATACACCCAACATTTTCGTGAGTGATCATCAATAAAAGTGATAAAATATGATGACTTACCGAAACTCTTTGTTTGCATCGGTCCACAAATATCTGAATGAACAAGTTGAAGGGGGTAATGGGCCCTCCATGCCGTGCCTTTTGGAAACTTTTCCCTTGCATGCTTTCCTTTAGCACATCCTTCACAAACCTCCTTGTGCTCTTCAACCTTGGGCAAACCAGAAACTAACGCTTGTGAGGTCAAAAGCTTCAAACTGTGAAAGTTTAAATGGCCATACCTTAGATGGCATAGCCAACTTGTATCCTCAAATGCCATATTGGCAAGGCTGCTGTTATGTTCACCAAATCTCAATGGGAACATCCTATTTTTTGTCATAGGAACAACTGTGACTACTCTGTTTCCCTGACTCTTATAAAAAATTGTACATTTCTTATTTTCAAAGACAACTCTATAGTTCTTCTCACATAATTGTCCAACACTTAACAAATTATGTTTTAACTCAGGAGTGTAATAAATATCTTTAACACTCTTCATACCTTCTTTTGTGTGGACCTCCATAATTCCTTTTGCAGCAACCATCAATGATTTATCATCACCGAGCTGAATCTTTGACTTGAAACTTTCATCCTTTGTTGAAAACAACTTCCCATTTCCTGACATATGGTTAGAGCATCCAGAATCTAGGTACCAAACATCTTTACTAGTATTTTCACTTTTAGAATAAGATAAGAATAAATTATCTGGAGGATTTTCATAACTTTCTTGAGCATAATTAACATTTTTACCTTCTTTTAGTCTACATTCTCTTTCAAAATGTCCATACCTATTACAATGGTAACATTGAACATTCCTTTTATCAAATCTTCCTCTACCTCTGCCTCTTGAACCACCTCTTCCTCTTGAAAAACCTCTGCCTCTACCTCTTGAATTATTCTGATTTTGACCTTTACCTTGGCTTTGATTGCTTTTGCTACTACTGCTGCCATCATCATTCTTTGTGATTTGTACTTTGGAGGAAAAGGCTTTCTCAACACTTTCTCCAAAATAATCTTTTAATCTTTCTTCATGTGAGATCAAAGATCCAACGAGGTGATCGAATTGAAGGGTTGTCAAATCCTTACTTTCTTCCATTATTATGGCAACGTGATTCCATCTTGGTGTGAGAGATCTCAACACCTTTTTTATCAGAACCTATGTGTTCACAGTTTCTCCAAGTGTAGCCATCTTATTGACCACATCTTTTACTCTGACACAATACTCACTCACACTTTCTCCTTCTTGCATTTTTAAATTCTCAAATTCTCTTTTCAATGTCTGTAACTTAACAACTTGGACCTGATCACTGCCTTGGTAAGCTTCTTTTAGAGTCTTCCAGGCATCCTCAGCTGTCTTTGCACCTGCAATTCTTGGAAATAAACTCTTGTCTAGAGCTATTTGAATATGAAACAATGCTTGAAAATTCTTCTTCTTAGCTTCCTTCCTTGCTGTTCTTTCATTGACTGGGAGGGCATTCCAATCAGCTGGCTCCTGGTAACCTGATTCAACAATCTCCCACAAATCTTTTCCTATTAAAAATGTCATCATTTTTATACACCAATAATCATACTCATTACCATCAAATTCTGGAATGGGCAAGCTGTTAGAATTCGACATGATAATCTTTGGTGAAATTCGAACAACTAGATCTTAAACCCAAAACAAAATACCTGCTCTGATACCAATTGTAGATTCAAAAATGAATCCCCTGTTTCTCACAGCCAGCTGATAAACTCAAATAGAACACAAATGAAACAAAGCAATTACTTACAGCTGCAATTCAATATCAATGATCATTAGAAAACAATACTAATCATACAATGAATTCATAAAAAATAGAGTGCTCTATTTTTTTATTAGTCATATAATAATCTATTCTATTTTGAAAACAAAATTTTTTTTCTTATTACAGCAGCTTGTAAAAACCAATACAAACAGAGAAATATATATAATTTAATATGCAGCTTCAAAAAAATAGTTCGCTGCCCTCTAAATAGAAAAAACAAAACACACACAGAGGTTTCATCCTATGCTAAGCATGCAACACATGTTTTATTTGAAGAAAGCAGGAATAAAACAAAGTTTGGAAGAAAGACTACTTTAAAACTAAAAAACAATCTAAGATTAGCCACGCTAAAAAGACAAAGATCTCATCGTATCAATTCCCTTCTTGATAAGAGTTTGCCAAGTCAGCATCAATTATCCACATCAGCTACATCATATACAGGAATCGTCGGATTTTTCAAGATATGATGATGGGGGCCCCTCGCTTGTGGTGGAAAATTTTGCATTCTTTGGGAGAAACGATCACGGCTAATTGTGATATGTCTGATTCGATTGCTCCTTTTGATGTTGGCTGTTTCAACCGCCTTCATTTGCCTCCTTCGCATCAGCATCTTAAGCCCAATAGGTGTAGGCATCCTACTCCGAAGGTGAATAGGGAGGGAAGATGGTCTCCTCCTCCTCAAGGCATCCTTAAAATTAACACGGATGGCTCTTTTCGTGGAAACCCTGGTCATGCTAGAATTGGTGGTGTTGGTCGGGATAGTTTTGGGGATGTTCAATTTATTTTCTCTATTTATAAGGGTCTTCATACTAATAATCTTATGGAGGCTCAGGCAATTTTACTGCCTGTGGAGCATGGCAGTAAGTTGGGGTGGCACAGGATTATATGTGAATCTGATTCCCAGGTTGTGGTGAACTTGCTGAACAGGCGAAGGTTAGAGGATGTTAGTTGGCACCTGGCTTTGATTATTGAACAAATTCTCAATCTTTGTGTTTCTCTTGAGTTTGTTACTTTCACTCATATTCCTAGAGAGTGGAATGGTGTTGCTAATTGTTTGGCTAAATGGGCTTTTGATCATATTCATGATTGGAATTTGGTTGATTGGGGTCAATTACCCCCTGATTTGTCTCAACAGTTGGACCATTTGGTGGAGCTTGATAAGACTATGTAATGATTTGGCTCTGTAATTTCCTCTTGTTTTAATAAATTTTTACCCCTCTTTTATGTTAAATACACACAAATGTTCGCTTTAAAAACGAATTTAAGATTTTTAAAAACTAAAAAAATGAATTTTTTCCTTCAGTTTTTTTTTGTTTTTTCTAACTATAATGAATACTCTACTCACCTTTGGCGGCATCATAACCAAGAGCCTTATTATCTCAAAAATATTCAACATCCAGAATCAGAATTCTAATGGTAGATGCCATTTAAAACATTATCAGATTAGAAGCTTCAAATGGGCATTGCATCTCACACCTTCACTGCATTCTGAAAAATCTGAACTCCAATCTTCTGGTCAAAGTTAGCAATTTGAAGTTTATCTAGTTCCTTTGATGCATATAAAAGGGCAATACCACCACCTGCAGGAATAGCAGTTTTAAGCTTGAAATAAGCAATCATTGCTTTACTAACCACATTTGTGTATTAAAGAATAGTATACCCCTATTGACATGATGTTGACCTAGCAGAATACCCTCTTCCACTGTTGCCTTCGTGGCATTTAAAGTATCTGTAACTCATCTTTTTTCTCCCCAACTTCTACAAAAGAAAAGCAGGACTGATAAACTATAAATAAAGTTAACTTCTTGTTATTCTTCTATACCTAACTGTACTTGAACAGCAAATTACAAGCAATCAAGTTCATAAAGTTTTGCCCACCTCTCCTGATACTTCTCTCTGTCATAGTCTGATGTGCTTGTTTCAAGAGCAGCCCGAATCTGCTTGCCATGATGATTACACAGTTAATACAGGATGTGCATGAATTGACCACTTTCAGATTCACAAATGAAAAACACAGACCTGCTCGCATCTTTCCTCAATGCTCTTTTTGTCACCACCTCCATCAAGAATAATTGTATCATCCTTGGATACAGTTACCTATCACCACCATAATCAGATAAAATTTAAACATAACAATGCTAACAAAACACTTGTCTAGCTAGGTCCACACAAGTTGTAATAATGGAAAAAGCTCTGAATCCATAACACATAACCTCCCAAAATCAGCCCACGACTCAGCAGACTCCTTCGCCTCCTGCGCCGTCTCTCGCGTTGCCTCTCCAGTCTTCTGCGCCTGTTCTTTCGCCTCCTCCACGGCGGCATACGAAACCAGCACCAGCACCAACAACCACACCACCAACACACATTTCACCAACCTGTCAAGCCTTTCGATGACAGATTAAATCTACCAAAGATTTATCTTTTTTCTGTTCTTTTCTCCCTCAAATTCTTTTACAACCAGAAAATGTACATCTAATGCTGTTTTTGTTGTTACAGGCTTGCCGTCAGTGAAATGCCCCCGTATCGTTTGTCTCGCGTGGCCAAGGATCAGTAAGCGGCAGGTTTCAGTAAGCCACTCAAACCTTTATTTAAATTTAAGCCGCAGCAATGGAATGCCTATGGGCTTACCAAAATACAGATTCAACGATATATAAAAACCTAAGGTTCAGCACAACAGTCAACAATACATAAAATAATATATTACTTTGTACCCAGAAAGCAAGTGAGAGCTGCGATGAGTTATTATCAAACCATTTCAAATCTTTTCGATTTTTTACCAACATCTATCTTCAAAATTTGTCTTCAATGTTGATACTGACTGAGATCCAATGCTGATACGTAGAGGATATTAGAAGACAGGTGTTGTTGGAGAATTTAATGAAGCAGTTGAGAATATATTTCCAACATAATTGATATATGGTTTCAGGTAAATTCACAGTCAATAATTCATCATTAGAAAATTCACCGTCAACAATTCACTCTGAAAATTCACCACCATAATATATTCATCTTGTGAAAAATTCACCACCAGCAATTCAGGATTATTCATGACATTAATATTTTTTAATATATAATTCAAAGACATTGAGATTTTTTTTTGCAAAAGAATAATTTCCACGGCATTAATAATAGAGATGACTGATATTGTTGTATAATTGATTTATTAGAATAAAATAAAATATATTGAAAAATGTTTCATTTTTATGATCATAAATCAAATTTTCTAATTGTATATGTCATGAATTATCCAGAAATGAATTTGTCATGGTAATGAATTGTTTGACGCTAAATTATCGACCGTAAATTTCCCAGCGATGAATTGCTGAAGATGAATTTTCCTAAAACCTTGATATATAATGAAATTATACTCCTCATATTACACATGCTTGAATGATATCCTTTACTTGCATGTGGCTGAAAGTCTCTAAAACCTTTTCTTCAAACTATTATGTATTTTTGCTACAACATAGGCGTTCTGTCAAAATTTTCACTCACCTTTTCCCATTTTGCATGCAGCTCACGTCTTGTTTTCAATTGCCATTTAGGCCGAGACAAGGACACTGGTAATGGTTGTGGGGTTTGGCTTCATGCTTGCCAATACATTTGCTTGATTAAAGTTTCTGAATCCTTTATTGATTTTATTTTGTGCATATCATGAACCTTGCATGGTGCAAGCTTGGAGTGGAAACGTTTATCAAATCATTCAAAGATATTGCAACTAAGACAAGCATCCCTCTCTTGGCACATTGAAATTCATCTTTAATCTTTAAAATGATCTATGAAACAACTTTTAAAGACTTTATCTATGACATCATATAGAGGATATTATCATTCAATATCCTTCGTGCAATTTACACCCTCCTTAAACCTACATATTGCATTAACAACGAAGTGATTGTATTTGTAAATTGTTCTATTATGCTTCACTCGACCTGTGAAATCGCATGCCGTACATTTAAGTCTTAACTTTTGCAAATTAGGGGAGAGGGTCCAATAGTAGTGCGGGTACCTATAGTTGTCATAATACATGAACATTCAAAGCCCAATATTTTAAAGCTATGGAACTAGTAATTGTAAGAGAGGACCCAATAGTTGAACAAAATATGCCCATTACATTCAAAAAGCAACCAAATCATATGATGCCACATTCACACACTAAAAAACATGACTTAATGCACCACTATTACTCTAACTTATTTTGGGGGTCTATTATGACCCCTCAACAAAAAGCATGTTGATGACACTTTTTTTCTCGGTCTATGGGGGTGAAATGAAATATTTGAATTGTCCACGTCCCTTGCCACTCGGAGATATAATTTTTTAATGTCAATGTTGCATGTTCATTGCTATGTCGATCCATAAAGTTAGGGTCCACCACTATTGGGCCCTCTCCCTATGTGTTCCGTTTGATTTCATGGAGGCACCTAAATAAAGTTTTCTAAATTGTAGTTCCATCTTCATGGAATATGTTGCTTTGATTTATTAATACTTTTGATTTTAAAGTGGAGGAAAATAACTGAAAATGGGTTGTGAAAATGCACAACCTCATTTTCTAAATTAAGGATTTGGGTTGTGATTTTTTACAATTCATATTTGGGTTAACATGGGTTTTAAAAATTCACAACCAAATTTTTGCTTTTTAATTCAAGTTATGAATTTTTTAACGTTTTTTTAATTTTTCCACTTTATTTTCTTTTAATTATTGATTGCATTAAAATAAATAACTATTCAAATATGAGTGTTATATTTTAAATTGTGCCACTATTTTCAAACATCCAATGTGACTAGCTAAAATGGTTGGAGAAAATATTTAGGAATTATAATTTACTCCTAGCTTATTAAGCTCAAATTCATTCTTCACTCATCCAATACACAAAATGCACATAATTTCTCACCTTCATATGTAATAACAACATTCATCCTTCCAATACAAAATCAACTAAAATAAATTCTAAATAAAAACACTAAATATGAAGAATTAAAACTTATAAAACTGCTCTAACATTATATTGAAAAGAATTGAACAGCAGACTGAAAGAGTGAACAGCAACTGAAAAATGATAGATGCAATATTATTCAACTGTATGATCTCTTATATAAAGAGTTTTAGACAGCAGACAAAGAAAATAAAATCTCACGCATTGCAGTTTTAATATGATTTAAAACTAAGAAAAACAAAAAACAGCGAAATAATTGATCATGCAATCTTCAAAATAAGTCCTTTGTTGACGCCCAGAGAGATAATGTTCCTCTTTCTCCGCAATTCTTTCTCAGTCAAGATTAATTTATCAAGATCACAGATCTTTCTCAGTCAAGATTAATTTATCAACATCACAGTTGAGGCATCTAGCTTCCTTCAATTTATTTCCTGATATGAGAATTTTGATTTCTATAGATGGTTTCTGAAAATTCAACAACTGCTTAACAAATCGGCGACCGTTTATGCCATCAAATCCTTTATTGCGGGAAGCTAATAATGTTTTCATAGCAGGAGCCAGATCGAAAAGATAGTGAAGTAAAGGTAAGATTTCCTGAGCAAATGAGGTTATGTTGAGATGAATCCACTTTAGATTCTTCAACTTGATATTCTCATAAAACTGACGCGAGAATCGCTGCATTGCACCATCAAAAGACCAAAGCAAGAATAAGAATATCAATAGGTTAGATTAAAAAAATGAAAGAAATATAAAGACGTGATTCTAATGTTTTTAACGAATTTTCCCTCCTCTAATATTAAAATTGAAGATTCAAATGGAGTATATAAAGCCCTCACAATGGAAGCGGTTGCCAATTTGCAACACTCCCACTTTAGTTTGAAAGATCTAAATTACAATATTTGCAATAAAATAATCCTTTAAACACTTACCACTGCCGCCCACTCAGCCTTGTGTATACATATTTGTTCCAAGTCTGGAAATTCTCTTAGAATCATAACATCGCGCAAAAAGAAACACCCGTGCGTGAAGGTAATTTTTCTCAGTGATTTGAGAGTTGTAAAAGCTTCAAGTTTTACATTTGTGCATAGACTTAAACATGCTGGTAAGTAGAAATCTATCTCCACGCTATAAAATGTGTCTTTTATTACAAGACTTTGTAATCGGGCACAATTTGCTATCATTGCTTTGATTTGAGAGGAGAGATTGAGAGAAATAAGACTGTCAGAACATATCTTTAATTTCTCCAGTCCACTGCAATTACCAAGTACTAAAATTTCCAAAACTGGACATAATTGCAACATTAGCTCAATGATCTTGTCATTCAGCTCTACGTTATAAAAATTCAGAGTTGTTAGGCTGGCGAAGCCACCGAAAGAGTCCGGCATGTTAGTGAGAACGAAATGCTTGAGAGCCAAAGATCTGAGGGTGTGACATAAAAAAATGGATGTGGGAACCTCAAATTTAGACAGCTGTGACTTGTTATTCTCAATTCTAATTTCTTTCACATCTTTCAGAGCAGCGCTACGAATCCATTCATAAATCATGTCACTTGTACAACAGGAACGAGCATGATTGAGCTTAAAAAGTTCAAGGGAACCAGAGTGAAGCTCAAAAATACCATCAATTATATTTTGGAATCCATGGGGGCTACATGATGAAGAGAAGAAATCACATGAAAATTTTAGGTTTTGTAAGAACTTCCAAAGAAGCTTCCATCTTTTATAGACAACAGAACAACGCACTGCTTGTTTCAAGGAGATTTTACTCAGAATGAAGATCAGTAAGCTATCTGGTAAATCGTTTATGCTTAGTCCTTTTCTTTTACAAGCCATAACTTCCCTTCTGTAAGCCATGAGAGAGGTTGCTGCGCTGATAGAAATTAATGGGCTTTGTAAATATTTTTTGTAAAATAGGGTAAAATCAAGGTACAAAGCATGAATTCATAAAACTCAAACCCTAAAGACCCTAAAACAATAATGAAATGCAAATGAACATAGAAACATAAAATAACAAGTAATATTACCACAATTCCTATGTCATGGTTGATTCACCTCCATTGTCCTTCTCCATCTTGCTTTATATGTTTATTGCCCTCAGATTTTGAGTATGCAACAATAAGCCTAATGATAATGATAGCAAAATATTGAAATGGCAATGGCAGGTCTCTTTTATAGAAAACCAAATTAGAATGAAGGGCTAGGATTAATATTCAATATGATATGAAAATCAATGGTCAAGATTGAAAGATGTAGTATGCAATAGGGTTAGGGCTAACTTGGTTATGGATGGATGGTGGAGATTAAATTATACAATAATTCAATCAAGGGTGGAAATTAATTGAGATGTGAAAAGATAAAAATGAAATTAATTGACATGTGAAGAGATAAAAATGTCAGAGGTGGGTGAAATAAATTAAATAATTATAAATATTTAGTTTGAGAGGGAAAATCGATAATTAAATAATTTAAAACAATTATTTAATTATAGAGGAAAGGGGAAAGTTGACTTTTTAAATTAAATAATTATTTAATTCAAAAGTGGAGAAAAGGATAAAATATTAAATAATTAAAATAATTACGCCAACACGGTAGGTAGGATAAGAATGCATTTTTTTTCTTTAAAAAATTTCAAACTTAGATTTTGAGATTTCTTATAATAAAAATATTATATAAATAATAAATTATAAATTATATGCTCAAATCTTTTTAAATTTAAATTTAAATTTATTTTAATAATTATTATATATATATTAAGTTTTTAATAAATATAATTATTTTTCAATATTAAAAAATTAAAAATTATGAATTGAAGCTTTACCTTTACCTTTTCAATACGTTTCATTTTATTTTCAACTTTTTAGTTACTTATACTTTTTAATGTAAAAGTTAAAATTTTAACTTTAACAATTTTAACGTGCTTTATTTTTATTTTTAATATTTATTTGAAGTATCATTTTCATTTTTGAAATTTTTAACTTATTAATAATTTAATTATAATAATTATATTCATAGTTAATTTGATAATATTATAATAACTTTTTAATTTGTTAATTAAGTTTATCTTTAATTAATGTTTTTGATATGGAAAAATGGGTTTTGAAGTGGTCATGAAACCCTATGTAATGAAAGGAAGCTACTAAAGAGAAAGAAACATAAACACCCGTAGCCCAAAAAAGCCCAAAATGCTATCAAAACATAACAATAGACAAACCGATAGCAAAACATCAGCACAAAAGGTTGTTCAAGAACCTCAATCGAATCCATATTACTAGAGATGACCTTGTCATGCATCTCTACCACTTCCTCAAGTTCTTGGAATGAAATGGCTTCCCTCTTCTTTGTCTTGGTCCTAGTACACAAGCACGGTCTAGCTTCTACATTCTTCTCCATGCATGGGCCAACATCCACATTCTTCTCCACCAAATTCATACGACTAATCTTAGCAATAGCCTCCTCATGTTCACCAAGGTCTAGATTCTTACTAGTCCAATTGATTGCTTTTCCATTCAACAAAGACAAGCCCTGCGCACTAGATTTTAGGGACTAGTTCCTAATTCTCACCACAACTTGCAAGTCATTGCTAATCTTGTTCACTCTATCCTCCATATCCAAAAACCACTCATGATGAGCCTTGTGAACAATATTTTCCAAAGTAGCCATACTTTCGTCATGATTTTTGCCCATTTTTTTGACATCCATAGCTACCATATAGAGGATCACATTCATAGTTTTGACCTTATCTTTCACTGACCATTCTTTTTTATTTTCGTTCACCAAAGCCACACAAACATCCGACCACTCTTTCAGCTTGGTATTGAGGTCCTTGACCTCTGAAAAGAGCCATTTAGTAAGAGAAAGGAGATTTATAATGCCATCCTCCGCCATTCTACAAAAAAGATCCAATCAATCTCATCCCAATTCACCAATGTAGTAGTAGGCAAAAAAACGTTCTCATGGAGGTCCTTTCGATTCCCACCTTTTCCCTTCAAATCCTCCTCAGCAGGAGAGTCATCCAAATCAATAACCTCAACTTTCACCTAATGTTTCTTTGAAAATTTGGTCGACTTCACCAACATCTTGAGAATCCCTTTCTTGTCCTCAACTTGCTTAACCTACTCATCACCCTTGCAAAGATGTGATGCAGGAGCATCCAGTGGTGTGAGGGCAATCTTGCATCACCCAAAAAGATGATTTCCATTTTTGTTCTTGTTGTTTTCTTTTTGTAGATGTTTTTGTATTTCTGGATACCCTTTTCGTCGAATAAGAATTTCCAACTTTCAGAACTACTTTTCTGCTTTTTCTGCTCAACTGCTATTTTTAGCAGGTTTGAATTTGAGTCGTGGGAAGACAGAAATTTATGGGAAGGTTCAAGATGGAAAAATACACAGTCTGGTGAAAGAATCAGGTCAAGATCATTCACGACTTGAAAGTTATTCAAGTTCCAATTTCTACTTTTTGCCCTGAAAAACCTTCCGAGCTCAGTTTGAGGCACCAAACAATCCCGAAAGGGCCTGAAAATTTGCAAAAACGCCAAAGTAGTTCGCCGAAGGATTACTTTGCGGAAAATCATCTTTTCGAGAGCTTTCCGAAAAGGTATTATCATTGAAGATTTGACGGTCAGATTAAAAGTTATGGCTGCCAGAAGTTGGTGCATATTTTAGAAATGTGCTAATTTTCAACTGTGAATTTAACTTGAATTTCAAATTGTAATTTTGGCGCCAAACCGTCAAAAAATTTTATCTCGAAGGTTGTTTTTGGTTCCAAACCGAAATGGGCCTATTTAGGGGCTTGTTTCGATTTTTGGGTAACTTTTTGGGAAGAAGTTCGCATGCTGTGAAAGGGGATCTGGGTAATTTTCTATAAGTCTAGTAATTGCATGTAATACAGAGCTTGGGGATTTGAGATCCTCTGCATGTAGAAGTTTAATATTTATGAATAAAATATTATTCTGTTTGTGAGTGTATTTTGTGTCTGGTTGCTCCTCATCGGTATCGAGTGGGTTTTCTTGGGCGTGAGCGGATCGCGGTCGTGAGGCGGTTACACCGGGGCCGGTGGTTGTGGGTTCAAGATCTTCAAGATGCCTCAAGAGTGATGCTGGTAGGCGTGGTGGTGGTGCGAGGAGAGGTGGCGGGGTGGTAGAAATGCGTGGAAGAGATCCATTGGCGGTAGGGGTTTGAGCCCTTGAGACACAAATTGATGCGTTTGAAACGAGATGAGAAGAAGGAGTTAAACCGGGAAGGAGGAAAGTGAGGATGAAAGCGGTGGAAGATTCGAGATGGTAGAGGAAGAAGAACTGATCGATCAAGATCAGATGCGATTGATAAGGGCCATTTCAAAGATCGGAAAAAGACCCAGAATTGAAGTCCCCAGTTATTCCGGAAGTCTGAACCCGGAGGAGTTGATCGATTGGATCAACGAGCTAGAAGAATATTTCAAGTATGAAGAAGTAGAGGACCCAGATCGGGTTAATTTTGCAAAAAAAAAGCTAAAGGGCCACGCCAATATATGGTGGAAAGAGGTCAGTTGGAGAAATCGAGAGGAAAAGGAAAGATCGTGGTTGGGATCGCATGGTGGAGAAGCGAAGAAAGCGATTCATGCCAATAGTTATAGATTAGATCTCTTGAAGAAATTGCTGAGGGTTGAAGCAAGGAAGTAGTTTGTGAAAGAATACGGAAGATTTTCACAAGATGATCATCGAGCGGGCCATACGAGCCAACAAGGAAGGTGGCAGATTATCTTAATGGAGTTACGTGAGAGCATTCAAAGGGCTAAGCACAGTCGAGAATGACTTCTACGTGAGGATGCATACGGTTTTCTCTGAAAGTTGAGGAGAAGCTCAACAAAAGATTTGACAGCAAGCAAAAAGGTCGCGGAGGTCAAAGCGGAAGGGGTAGTGGAAGATCTTTTGGGAGCCGAAATGAGGATGAAAGGAAAAATGAAGATGTGGGTACTAGTCGAGTTTAGATGAATAATAACTTCTACCGCCCTCGTGATCAAAATAGTGGTGATCAAAGGGGTAGAGGACGAGGAAGATCTGGGCATGGACCCGGAAGAGGTGGTTTTAGAGGAACTTGTTTCCATTGTGGTGAAGAAGGGCATCGGGCCTATGAATGTCCACAACACCAAGGAAGGACGGACAAAAGGCCAGAAGGTCGTGGAAGGGTTGCACATGCAGATGAGGAGGCGCAGTCCGAGCATTCAGATGATGCTGAAGGGGGAGAAGCCCTAGTGGTTAGAAGAGCCCTTGTAACTGAAGAGAAGGAGCGGAAGCGGAGGAAAGACTATCCCACAAGGTGCAAGTGCAAGACAAATGTTGTGAGTCATTAGCCAGTAGTGGAAGCACCAATAATTTGAATTAGCCGAGGAAGAGATAATTCTGGCTAAATTGAAAAGGAAAAGGTATCCACATCCATATCGGATTGCTTGGTTGCAGAAAGACCACAAAGTTCTGGTCAATGAGTAGTGCCTGGTGAAGTTCAAGATCGGGAGCTATCGTGATGAAGTACTCTGTGATATCATCCCCATGGATGCATGTCACATGTTGCTGGGGAGGCCGTGGCAGTTCGATAGGCGTGCTGTACATGATGGCCATGCAAACACTTATTCCTTGATGAAGGATGGAATCCGCCATAAGTTGAAACCCTTGAAGAAGGACGAAGAAAAGGTATGCAGTAGTGCTAGAATTTGTTTTGTTGATGGAAAGAAATTTTTAGAAGGCATGAAGCATGAGCGCATGTGTTATGCATTGATTCCTAGAATGGATAAGGAAGGTAGTGAGAAGGTACCAATAGAAGTTTCTGGACTATTGGACGAGTTTCAAGAGATTATTTCTGATAACGTACCTGAGGGTTTACCACCAATGAGGAAGATCGGTCATCAGATTGACTTGATCCCTGGAGCTAGTTTGCCAAATAAAGCAGCTCACAGAATGACTCCTGCAGAGAATGAGGAGTTGAACAGACAAGTTCAAGATTTGTTGAGGAAAGGTTTGATTCGAGAGAGTCTGAGCCCATGTGCAGTACCTGCAGTACTAGCACCGAAGAAGGATGGGGAGTGGAGAATGTGTACAGACTCTAGAGCCATAAATAAGATAACAATCAAGTACAATTTCCTTGCTGGATGGATGACTTGATGGGTGTTTGAGTGGGTAGCGATTACTTCACAAAGATTGATCCCGAAGAGTGGATATCACGGATCGGATTCGTGAGGATGAATGGAAGGCGCCTTGGACCAAAGGGGCACATGCGGTGGTTAGTCAGCTGGCACAGGCTGTATTACAAGACATTCATGCGGCTCATGAATGAGGTACTGAAAGAGTTTCTAGGGAATTTTGTCATTGTGTACTTAGATGATGTTTTAATATTCAGTAAGTCCCTAGGTGAGCATTTGATGCATATTGGTAGAGTCTTTGAAAAGTTGAGAGAAGAAAAATTGTTGATTAATCTGAAGAAGTGTAGTTTTGTAAAGAAAGAGTTAGTGTACTTGGGGTTCGTTGTCTCGGCAGAAGGTCTGAAAATGGACCCAGAGAAGGTGAAGGCTATTCTGGAATGGCCTACCCAGAAGCACTCTTTGAGGTGAGATCTTTCCATGGTTTGGCAAGTTTTCTGGAAGTTCATTAGAAACTTGATGTGCGCCTTAGTGAAGCGTTGGAGGGATGAAAAGAGTTCAATTAGACCTTGGGCTGACAAAATTTGATCATTGAGCGGAAGGTGGCGGAGCAGCAGGTTTAGCCTCTGGGTTTCAATAAGGTGTTTTGGTGGTTATTGATGCGATGGTTGTGCCATTGGGCGTTGATGGGCAGAAAGGTAAGCCCATTGCCTATTTGGTGAAAAGGATTAAATGATGCAAGAAAGTGCATGTGATCGGAGATTTTATGCAATAGACAAGCATTAAAGTAATGGAGACGTTACATTTGCCAAAAGAATTTGTTTTGTTCTTGATCATCAAGCATTCTGATGTCGAGAGTAGTCAAGGAAAATTAAATCGGAGGCATATGAAATGGGTAGAGTTTTTGCAGAGTTATACCTTTGTTTTGAAACATAGGAGTGGAAAGTCAAATAGGGTTGCAGATGCCTTAAGTAGGAGACATACATTGATGACAAAGATGCAGATTGAAGTGGTTGGGTTCAATGAACTCAAGCGTTGTATCACAGTCTTGATTTCACGGAGAAGCTTGGAAATCTTGCAAGGAGCCTGTTACAATTGACAGGACGAAGTGGCTGGATTTCATAATCCAAGATGGCATATTGTTTAAGGGAAGCCAATTGTGTATTTCAAGGAGTTCCATGAGGGAGAACCTGATAAAGGAGAAGCATAGTGGAGGAATGACAAGACATTTTGGTCGGGATAAGACCATCGCCATTATCAGTGAACATTATTATTGGCCTCGGTTATCACAAGATGTGAAGAAGTTTGTGCGAGTTGTAGGGTATATCGGATATTAAAGGGTGAAATGAATCTTTGGGTTATACTCGGCCCTTACCTATACGAGAGAGGGCATGGGAGGATATAGTATGGACTTTGTTCTTGGTATGCCAAAGGAAGCGAGAGGAATGATTCATTATTTGTAGTAGTTGATAGGTTTTCGAAGATGGCACATTTCATCCCATGCGGAAGACCCATGATCACAGATCCACATTGCTGACTTGTTCTTGAGAAGTGGGTGAGACTACATGAGTGCATAAAAGTATAGTCTCGGATCATGATACCAAGTTCGTGGGATACTTTTGGAGGACCTTGTGGAAAAATTTGAAAGCGAGTTGAAGTTGAGTTACGCACACCATCCACAAGCTGGTGATTTGAGTTTGTGAATAAGTCTGGGTAACCTACTAAGATGCTTAGTGGGAGATAAACCCTAAGGGATGGGACTTAATTCTTACCTTGAGCAGAATTTTCTTACAACAATTCTTGTCAATAGAAATCTTCAAGTGAATCCTGCATTTCAAATTGTGTGGAGTAGTCCAGGGCTGCTCGAGTGAGGAAGATGGACCAAGAGAAAGCCGTCTTGAAGGCGGAAGAATTTGAGCACATCAAGATATACATGAGATGTCGGAACATATCAACAGATGAATATAGAGTATAAGGCTAAAAGCGAGATCGGAAAAAGGTATAAGGAGTTTTAGATTGGTGATAGTGATGGTCCACTTGAGGAAAGAAAGGTTTTCGGTGGGAACCTATAACAAAGCGAAGATGAAAAAGTTTTGGTCACAGCAAAGAGTGTGAAGGCGCCCGATAGAATGCATATGAGGTAGAGTTGCCAGATGGATTCAACATTTCCCCTGTGTTCAATATTTCAGATTTGACAGAGTATCATGAAGGTGGCGCAGAGGAAACACCTACAATGGAACAGTTTGGCATTCCAGCACCTACTTCAGAGAAGGAGGAGATTGAAGAAATCCTAGATAGCCGTGTGGGAAGGAGTACCAAAAACAGGCAGTATGAAGAGTATCTGGTAAAATGGAAAGGAAGGCCTGTGGAAGATTCTTCTTGGTTGTCTAAGGCAGAGGTTGACCGTTTGGGTTTTCCTCAACCATCTGAGACGTGACGGGGTCACTTCTCAAATTACCCTGGGTGTCTGATGCAGGAGCATCCAGTGGTGTGAGGGCAATCTTGCATCACCCAAAAAGATGATTTCCATTTTGTTCCTATTGTTTTCTTTTTGTAGATGTTTTTGTATTTCTGGATACCCTTTTCGTCGAATAAGAGTTTCCAACTTTCAGAACTACTTTTCTGCTTTTTCTGCTCAACTGCTATTTTTAGCAGGTTTGCATTTGAAGTCGTGGGAAGACAGAAATTTATGGGAAGGTTCAAGATGGAAAAATACACAGTCTGGTGAAAGAATCAGGTCAAGATCATTCACGACTTGAAAGTTATTCAAGTTCCAATTTCTACTTTTTGCCCTGAAAAACCTTCCGAGCTCAGTTTGAGGCACCAAACAATCCCGGATGGGCCTGAAAATTTGCAGAAACGCCAAAGAAGTCTACCAAAAGACTACTTTGTGGAAAATTGTCTTTTCGAGAGCTTTCCGAAAAGGTATTATCATTGAAGATCCGACGGTCGGATTAAAAGTTATGGCTGCCGGAAGTTGGTGCATATTTTAGAAATGTGCTAATTTTCAACTGTGAATTTAACTTGAATTTCAAATTGTAATTTTGGCTCCAAACCGTCAAAAAATCTTATCTCGAAGGTTGTTTTTGGTTCCAAACCGAAATGGGCCTATTTAAGAGCTTGTTTCTAATTTTTGGGTAACTTTTTGGGGAAGAAGTTCGCATGCTGCGAAAGGGGGATCTGGGTAATTTTCTGTAAGTCTGTAATTTGCATGTAATACAGAGCTTGGGGATTTGAGATCCTCTGCATGTAAGAAGTTTAATATTTATGAATAAAATATTATTCTCTGTTTTGTGAGTGTATTTCTGTGTCTCGGGTTTGCTCCCTCGTCAAGATGGGACTCCATACCACCATGCTTAAGAGGCACCTCCCCAAAATTCACGAATCCCTCACCCTATTGGCAGATGGTTAGTGCTCCCCATGGGATTCATGACATGGACTAATCACCTCCCATGGATCCATTAACTTTGGCAGTTGTATCGAGCATTAATAGGTCGATCTTTTGGTGCAACAAAAATTATGGGCCAACAATTGGTATCAGAACCAAAGGTGTTAGGTTCGAATCCCCTTGGGTAACGCTGAGGGAGAGTTTGTTGGCAGGTGGTCAATGCTCCCCTTGAGATTTGTGACATGGACTAATCGGCTCTCATGGATCTGTTAACTCTGGCAGTTGTATCGAACATTAATAGGTCAATCTTTTCGTGCAATGACAATTGTGGGCCAACACACCCTCCAAAACATTTTCCACCATAGCCTGCTCTTTACCCTTTTGAACATTCCCCTGAAACCCCTTGTCGCATAGAAAAAGGGACTCCTCCACACCTTTCATCCCATCCTCTCCTGGAATAAGAACACACTTCTCTTTCTTAGTGCCCCCTTTCTTCCCTTCAAATTATTTTTAACAGAAGGAGAAGCAACCTCCTTCATTTCAATGTCAATCTTGTAAAGCTTTGACTAGGACTTAGAAGCCTTTGAATCATCCTCAGACTACCCCTCATCCTCCGATGACACCTCATTTTCAAAATTTTCCTCCTCATAGTCACTATCCCATTCTTTTGTGAGTAGAAGAAATCTTAGGAATGGCAGGTAAAAACTTCAACTTAATGTGATCAATAATAAGTTTTATTAGACCCTCATGGAGAATTGCTTTACTAGGGTTCTTTCTATGATCATCAATACTAGTTTCCATAGAAACAAGCGAGTAATAGGGGAAAAACACCAAATTGTTGTGTTTGAAATAATTAAGTAACATAAAGTAGTAGCCATAAATCACAAAGTACCTTCCATTGAGTGTGAAGAATTTCATTATAACTAGTGCCACATCTCTCCATAGTGCCTTAATTGACTTTTGATCATACCCACCACTCCCCATGTACCTTAGCCTCTACCTTTCCTTTCCTTTGAAAAAATTAGCTATGGTAGTATTTGAAGCAGCATGATCTCTGTAAAACCTCTTTCCCTTTGTTGATAAACCGGTAATCTCGGCAATAAACTCCTTAGGGATATTCACCTCCACACCTTGGTAACCCAACATTCTATTGTTCCAACCATTCACAAAGGCCTTAGTCACCTCCAAATCAGCACCATGAAGTTTGAGCAAGTAGGGGAAAAGACCACCTTTCTCCAAGTATTCCTAAACAATCTCATTCCCACTGAATTCCTCACAAGAAAGTGGCTCAACTCTGCAACGATCACCTCCCGTGGCTACCTGAAATAACCAACTTACAACCTTCACCTTGTTCCTTTGAGCAAAAAGGGTTAATCGAACAATCTAGAAGCAAAGCCAAATAACACCCATAAACTGTGTTAGCCTAACACCACGAATACGACCAACATTAAAATCCCAACCCATGATCTTGTTTTTAGAAGATATGAATGATTAAATGAACAAGCTCTAAACTCAAAGTTCATAAACCAAGGGAAGAGGAAATAAAATAACTTCTCTCAATGTTTCTACTACCATGACAAGATAATTGGTCATGATTAGAAATACTCTAAAGATTAAAAGGAATGTCATCATAAGAGTACCAATGATTATGAGACACAACCCCCAAATTGTTGAACTCATCAACAAGAGAATTAGCCTCCCAAAAAATATGTGAGATTTAAACATCATCAAAGAATCTAATGATGGAAAGTTCATCTTCAATTAAATGAACAATAGACCACGACAGTGGAATTACCTTAAGGAGAAAATTTATAATGTTGAGATAGTCCCCTTCTAACCAAAGCTTAGTGACCCTCGCCTTTTAGCAAGTAAAAGGCCATGATAGGCTATTACTGCCTCTACATAGTGGTTTGTTTGGGTTCCTAAAGGGAGTTACACCATAGAGACAAACCTACCATTCTCATCACATAACACTCCCCCACAACCAACAAATCCCAAATTCCCCTTAGTAGCACCATCAAAGTTGACTTTGAACCAACCCTAGGATGGGGCTTTCCATCGAACCCCCTCTCTAGAAACCTTAGTCTTCTTCATAGGAATATAAATATCACAAGAAAGGTTCCAACAACTCCCCACCATTAAATCATAATTAGAAACCACAACCTTAAGCCCAAAATTATGAAGCACCAAACATTCAGATAGAAAATTTTCTCTTATTGCCTCACAAATTTTGAAAGCAAGCCTTGAAGGAGGAAGTTCCAATTGATGAAACACATGATTATTTTGTTCCTTCCAAAGCCCCCATTCCACGTGTAGTAGAATAAGAGACCATAACATTGAGAGAGCCAGATTCTAGGAAGGAGCCACCAACTGAAACCATAGATCCAAGATGGAAGCAAGAAAAACCCAAGATAAGTTCCACATTTAAAGAGAAACTACACCCAACTAGAAGATAAAAAATATCCTCAGTAGCCTCCTTGCACAAGAAACATCTATTGGGAAAAGCAATACCCATTTTTGAGAGATTATTGAGAGTCAAAATTTTATCTTGATAGAGAAGCCAAAAGAAGATATTGAATTTGGGAAAAGCTTAGGATTCCACAAACACCCCCAAAGGGAGAGGGACCAAAAATCTGAGTCTAATTAGAAAAGGTAGAAGACATCGAAAACTGGTCATTGGAAGGAAACCTCGACACCACAGAGTTAGCAAGGGAAGAAGCTAGAATATGAATCCAAGATAAAAAATAATAAAGAAGTTCAAGATCCCTATTAACCAAATCAAGTATAATCCAATTACCATCAGAAATATATTCTGACACCAAAAGTCCCCACTCCCCAATACAAAAATCTTTGAAAGGGGCCACCCAAGATTCATTTTTCAAAGGGCCATGACCAATCCACCAGTCATCCCAAAACATGACCCTCCTTTCATTCCCAAGCACCCAACATAGACCATCAACAACAATAGAATGAGCTTTCAACATGAAGTTCCAAAGGGCCGAACCCATAGGAGGAACAAAGCCATCCCTCAAAAGGTCTCTAAACTTTTCAAAACCCCTCAAATATTTCAAAGAAAAATAGAAGTCCATTCCTTACTATCCAAAAGTGGATTCCACAACTGTTTAGCAAGGAGCCTGGTCTAGAGTTGAAGTCTTTCAATTTATGAAGACTTAAACCACACTGATCTTTAGACCTACAAACCTCCTCCCAAGAAAGCAAATGCGGCCATTTCTTCTCCTCCACACCAAACCAAAGAAATATTTTCTGGATACACTCAATCTTCTCCTAGAACCTCCTAGGAATCTAGAAGAGGCTTAAAGCATAGACCAGAATATTATGTAAAGTTGACTTAATTAACTAAATTTTCCCAACTTGGCTAAGAAGAGCTCCCTTCCAACCAGCAAGTTTCAAATTAAACTTATAAATAATACAATACCGAAAGGAGTCTAGAACCACATTAGAACATAGAGGAATCCCTAAATAGGTAGTAGGTAGTTCCCCTATGCCACATTCTAGAATCTTAGGAATCCTTTGATGTTGATGCTTCAGAGTATTAAGAAAAAAGACAATACTCTTAGGTACGCTTACCTTTTTCCCAAAAGCCACCTCATACTATTAAAGAATGAGGCAAATAGACTTCAACAAGAATAATAGTGTCATCCACAAATTTTTGATGCAAACAACAATGCTAAAGCGAAGAAGGATAAAGACCTCTAAAAACACCATTAGAGACAACTTGAAGAATATATCTACCCAAAGACTCCACCATAATAATAAAGAGGAAGGGAGAAATAGGATCAGCCTGTCGCAACCCATGGGAGATTCTAAAGAATGCAAAAGGATACCCATTCACCAAAATTGAAAAGGAAGGAAAAGAGACTTATTGACCAACTAGCTGCAAAACCTAATCTAAGAAACCAAATGGCTTTAGGATATTACACAAAAAAGGCCAATTAACTCGATCATAGGCCTTCACCAAATCCAACTTCAAAATAAGACTAGACTTCTTATTAACCTTGATAGAGTGGATGTTCTCATGCACCATAAGCACCAAATCTAAAATCTTCCTCCCAAGAACAAAGTTATTCTGCTAAGGAGAAACAATACGAGGGAGGACAACCTACAATCTTCAAGCCAAAACTTTAGAGAATTTTTTATTAACAAAATTGCACAAGATGATAGTCCTAAAATCACAAATTTAGATCAGGCTCCAAGCTTCTTAGGAATGAGCACAATAAAGGTAGAGTTCAACTCCTTGAGAAGCTGCCTACTACCAAAAAAACTCTTTAGTAGCATTGATAACATCCTTGGAGATAATCACCCAGTAGGTCTGAAAGAAAAGCATAGGAAAACCATCCTTCCTGGGGGACTTATTTCCTTTAAAGGAGAACACAACCTTCTTCACTTCCTCATCAGAAGGAATGAACGACAAACCCTTGTTCACCTCAAATGTCACCAAGTTAGGAATAACATTAAGAAAAATCTGCTGGAAAATAGGATCAAGAGGGCAATCTACAGACAACAAATTCTCAAAGAAAGAATGGGCAATAGATTTAATTTCATCATCCACTTCCAAAAAGCGATTATCGACAACAATTTTGGAAATCTTGTTAGAGGATTGTTGCTTCAACATAGTGAGATGAAAAAAGCAGGTGTTTTTATCCCCACTTTGAATCCAGATTGCCCTTGATCATTTTTTCCAAAATTCCTCCTCCTTAGCCACAATATTATGTAGGCTCTAGCTAAAAGATTACTTTCTTTGTAAAGAATAGAATGATCATTCCCACTAGTCTGAATTCTCTATTGCAAAACATCCAACTTGGCCTTAATCACATATTTCTCCTTAAAAATATTACCAAAAGAGGATTTATTCCATTAGATAATATTCTGCTTAATAGAGGAAAGCTTCTTAGGAAATTTAAACATCACATAACCATCCACATTGATACTCCACCAATAAAAAATTCTCGATCATAAGTATGGGTGTCTGATCCAAATTTGTTCAAATCTAAAAGGGAACACGTTCTTTCGACCCAAAGATTCAACATACAAGGAAATAGGAAAATGATCTGAGCCAATTCTAGTAAGGGCCAAAAGGGAACAAGCAAAATACTGCAACCAATCAGGAAAAATAAGATCATGATCCAATTTAGCCTTAATGATAGCATCCCCCGCAGGCCTATTGGACCAAGTATAGGATGGTCAATGCAAATCCAAATCCAACAAAGAATTATCATTGATGAAATTCATAAGATTGAATTGACTATCCTCTGAAACCTAGGAACCCCTAAACTTATTTGAATAATTGAACAGAGTGTTGAAATTCTCCATGACCAACCAATTCTAAAAAAATAATTCAGATTTAAAAGTGTGCAATCCATCCCAAAAATGCTTCTAGACACACTTCGAGTTAGGGGCATAGATATTAGAAATCACTCATGAGAACTTATCTCTAGGACAAGAAAAGGAGGTAGCAACATGATTTTTAAAACCAAACAGACTATAACCAAAAACCACCTTAGGATTCCAAAAAGTAGCGACACCACCAGAAGCCCCATCACAATCAAATGCCTGAAAACCACAATCCTTAAACGACCCTTTCTTTATTTTCTCCACCTTATCCACACCCATCTTAGTCTCCTGAATTAGAATAATATCGGGATGATGATCTCTTACTAGATTAGCAATAAAATCTTATTTATGAGGATTATTCAATCCTTGGATGTTCCAGGAAAGGACCTTCATAAAGGATTCTTGACATTGCTAGAATTTAGAGGGTGGAAAAAAGGTTGGAGATGTTGGAAAAATTGATACAAGAGGAAGGAAAGGACAACAGACTCTAGGCTCTTGAAAATGTTGTTAAGAGATTATGCAGGGTGGTGGATGTAGTAATGAAAAAAGTTGTGATGGCCATGGTTTCAGGTTAAGATAAAATTAAGAAGCAGTAGAGGAAATAGGCGATAGATGATGAAGCAGACTTGTCTAGAAAGATGGAGCCCAAAGATAAGTTTGAAGACTCTATAGAAGACCTATTGAAGGCTTGGATTTTGATCAAAGATGCTTGATCCTTGGCTTCTGGTACTCTTACTATCTATCACATGCTGCTATGATATTTTTTGTTAATATTGGATGTTACAATGTCATTATTGGTCGTTGGGGCCTGGACTTTAATATTTCTAGTTGTGTCTATGTTCAGAATTCTAATTTTAGTTTGGACACTATTTTAAAGTTATGCAGTTATAACCTAAGTTTTTGTTGGGATTTTAAGATAGACTAGATATACTTTTGTGGTATGACTAATAGGGCTATAATGTTTGATGAGGAGGGAATTTCTTAATTTTTTGGTTGATTGGTTGGGGAATTGTTTCTCTGTTATGCTTCCTCTTTGTGTTGTCTTGACTGGATACTATTCTTTGGTCTGTTGTACTAATCTATAAGGGTAAGGGAGCTTTCCTTGCTTAATCAATAAAAAACAATACCAAAATATTTTGTTTGATAAAGTTACATACAACTTTTGACAATGTTTATTTCATCAAAATTACCTCTACCCATATTGCATAAATAATCTATAGCCAGTAAAATATGGGTGTGGCTAGCACTAGAATTTGGATGAAATGGTCTGATGAAATCAAGCCCCCATTTGTTGTAAAGGTTCCTTGATCACAACTATTTCAATGGTAATGTGGAAAGTTTAACTTTCCCTTTGAATTATTGATAGGATTCGCACCTTTTCACCCTTTCATAAACATTTTGAAACATGCCAAACCAATAGAGATAATTTCAAAGAATATTGAATACCATAATTGATGAAGAAAAATGACCCTTATAAGCTTCATTATGAAAATAATGAAGAAGCCTCTTTTGTTTATCTTTATCCACACACCTAATTAACGTACCGTCAATCTCTTTTTGTAAAGTTTATCACCCTAGATATAGCTCATTGCTTTAAACTTGATCATCCTCTTTTGTTTAGGAGACAAATAATTGGGAAATTCTCCATACATGAGGAAAAATGTGATGCTTGAGAACCATTCATCTGTTACCTTAATGAAAAGGACAAGGGGTAATTGAAGGTTTATTTCCTCTTTTGTGCCTAGCCCATTCTCGACAATCAACTTGCATAAGCCTTTTCCCCTCACTAGCTTGGTAGGCTTAATTTCAATTTCATATACTCCTATACCTTAGTAATCCAAGAGGCTCGCTTATTCATTTCTATCTCTTGTTTCACTAGAATAGTCTTCACAAATGTATCAAGCACATAAATAATGGAATGAGAATTCAAAATATAAAATCTAAACTGCTTCACTACTCTAACAATGACATATATGTGTTTTTCTATAGGAGAATAATTTAGGTCATGATTTTTCAATGGAACACTCATAAAAGTGATAGGTGCTTTAACTTTCTCTTCATTAAATTACATCAAAATGGAATCTATAAGTTTTTTTAAGAAGCAAAACAATATAAATTAAACTCCTTGGAAAAATTGGGATAAGATAACATTGGGGAATTTGCTATTGTAGGTTTTATCTAATCGAATGCTTTCTTTCCTTCATTTTTCCATTTTAAAGTAACATTTCCTTTCATCATGTCCTCAATAGACTTTGTTATCTCTGAGAAGTCAAGTATGAATTTTCTTAAGTTGATTTGGCCAAAGAATGACCTAAAACTTGGCTTGATAGAAGGTAACAACAATTGTTGTATTAGCTTAACCCATTACAGATCAATAAAAATCCCTTCTTTGTATATGATGTGTCCAAGTAGCTTACCCTTTGTGACACCAAAAATGGACTTCTTTGGATTTACAAAATTACCCTAATGTCTACATCTCTGCAACACACATTCTAAATGGTAGGAATTATCTTCACACTTCCTTGAAAATAATATTAAGTCATCTAAATATATAACAATAATATTGTTTTATAAATCTCCAAATGAAAGATCCATAACCCTCTAAAAGATTGCACTTGCATTCATCAATCTGAAAGGCATTTTGGTGTAAATGAAAGTGCCCCACGGTGTAGCAAATTTTTTTTGTTTCGATCCTTAAAAATTACACTAACCTAGTTATATCATGAGAATCCATCTAGCATTGAAATCATCTCAAAACCTAGAAAAAATTGTGAAATGTGGTCCATTCCTAGAAGTGGGTAATTGTCTTTAAGAAAAGCTTAATTCTGATTTTGAAAATCAACACAAATTCAAATTTCATAATTTTTCTACCTTATAAGAATACTATTAGAAACTAT
This sequence comes from Sequoia sempervirens, assembly GCA_007258455.2. Taxonomy (NCBI): domain Eukaryota; kingdom Viridiplantae; phylum Streptophyta; class Pinopsida; order Cupressales; family Cupressaceae; genus Sequoia; species Sequoia sempervirens. The sequence goes on along the minus strand of VDFB02000015.1, from coordinate 303,331,831 downwards.
GTAGAATGATGGATAGGATAATAATATTGGAATTGAGCATCTTATCCACTTCTTCAAAAATAACATCTTCCACTTTTGGATTGAATTATCTATACTTTTTTCTATATGGAGTGGCTCTAGGTTTTAGAGAATGATGGTTGAACACACCATCCATGAAATCTTTAAGATCATCATAGCATCATGAAAAAACATCTCTATATTCTTTAATTAAAGAAATAAGCTTTAATATTTCATTTTTAGAACATTTCCCAATGATAATAAATTTGGGCTCACTTTTCGACCTAATATTGACTTTTTCATATTCAAAAGAACCATCTATATGTTTACTAACTTTGCTTTTCACATTGTGATCGTGTTTATCAAACAACTCCTCTAGTGGAATCAAACCCTTCAAAATGGTATTTCCTTCTAATTGTAGAACTTCAAGGCCTACTTTTGGATTTTCTATTGTATTAATTTTCTATGAATTTTGGGAAACTTCAAAAAGAAAGATAAAAAGTACCACTTCCCTCAAGGAAAGAAATGATATGTTTGTCATTATCAAATACCTACTAGTTTTGATGGTTATATAACACACTTGGTTTGTAAATAAATTCTATTAAATATACATCTTTTCAAATTTAGGATGTGGAATTAGAAGAAATGTGGATACGAACAAACAATCTGCTTTATAATTGTCTTCTCTTGGAATAGAAAAAGGCACCAAATCCTTCAATTTCATCTTGAACCTTATTCTGATAATTCCTGAGGCTCTTGTTTTTGTTTTGGAACTAGTTCATGACTTGATTGACTATTAATTATGTGTCACCAGTCACCTTGAGCTACTTGATTCCCTTCTCTTTAGAAAATTTCAAACCTAAAACCAAAGTTTCATATTCATCTATATTGTTAGTGGTCTCAAAGGCTAATTTATAAGCTTTAGGAATTTTTTCTCCTATAGGGGATATAAGAACTATTCCCACTCCAGAACTAGAAGAAGATTCACTTCCATCAAACTACATCATCCAAATTTGTAAAGATATATCAAGAGTGAGAAACTCATGTGTATATCTTCTTCTTTCAAAGTAAGCATATAGGTATCAAGACTAGTTTCTATATATAGAATCTCATATCTTGGATTGTTCAATTTTAGAGTAGTGTATTTTTCCTTAGGTTCAGGGTTAAGATGAACTTTATTGTAATCAAGAGGTATCAAAGCATGAGACTAGTCCAATTGAATTACACTACCTAGGTCATTACAAAAGATTCTACTTAATAACATGCCATAGGTGGTTGATATGTCAACAACCAAAATGTTGAGCTTTAATTTCTTCTCTAGATATGTTGCCAATGCAACTTGTGCATCTTTAATTTGGTCTACAAGTGGAACCTATTTTGACTCCATAGAGTAAACTTTTCTAGAAGGTTTATTTAATGAAATCCCTAAGGAATGAGCTACCTCAGATGGTATAAATATTTTTGAAGCTCTAGAATCAATTATGCAGCACTAAGATTGTATCTAACTATATGCATACATACATACATACAAACACAGAGATACATACATACATACATATATATATATATATATATATATATATATATATATATATATATATATATATATATATATATATATAATTTGTCAGGTTTATCTAAACTAGTTGCAATCATGAGAGGAATATCATTTAGAATTGGTTTTATTGGGATATCATTACTCTCAGGTTCATTTGATTCTTGATGAATGGTGGATCTAGGAGATTTATAGTCCCCTTTAATACACTAAAATAAATTTTCCAACTAATGATCGATAGTTTTAAGATACTCCATTTAAAATATTTGTTCTTTTTTCCTTTTGCAATATTTAACAAAATTGAAGGAATCATCATAAGGGGCCAAGATTGAGTCACTAGTTTTTGTACCTTGATCAACCTTATTAGATAAAGTAAGGTTTTTTTTTTTCGATTTTCTTGCAAGAATGTGTTTAGGTGTGATGTCCACAACTTTGGAAGAAGTATCAATATTTACTTTGACCATTTCTTCTTTGCTTTAGCATTGATCTCTTAAAAAAATATTGCACGAATAATTATTTATATCATGTAATAATTCTTCTTCATTGTTAGATTCATATTCAAGATCACTTACTAATGAATGCCAAAAATGTTGATTCATCTCATCTTCAAGAGCAATGTTCTCTTTAGTATTTTTGCTAGTTTGATTCATTTGCATGTACCTTGCCATTTTTGGACATGAGCTATCATGGTTTGTTATCAAATGAAATTTGCACATTGCAATTGTATGGAGATTAAATGAAGATGGATATTAAATGGCTAATATTTGTAGAGGAGGATGAAGTTTCAACTATATGTTCTAATGATAAGGAACACAATTCCTTCTTGGAATGTCTTGATACAAAGGCAGAGGATTCTATAGGAGTTTCTTTTTCAACAAAAGAAAATCACTATCCAATTTTTGTACCATGAGATTTCTGTTGGTATGGTTTAATTATTTTCCTTTCCATTTTTGCAAATCTTAATTCTATTTTCTTGCACTCATTAGATATGTTGGCAACACAAGGGAAAATAACTGAGAGGGGGGGTGAATCGGTTGTCACAAAATTTCAAACTTATTCAACTTATTAACCTTATTCTCATATTTGATCAATAACCATGAAAGCATAAATCAACAACACATCAGAAACACACATTTAACACCAATATTTTTTACGTGGAAAACCTATTAGGGGGAAAACCATGGTGGAGGTCATTCCACAAGATTATACCATGTTAAAAGTATAAATAATTATGAATGGGGAATGCATAGGAAGACACACTATCTTACAAAAGATTTGGATTACATCCACAAGATTTGAACTAAGAAAATAATATCGTCTAATGTGTGATTATAGTTCAAGTTAAGCACATGAACACTTCTTCACTCTTCTGCACTTTTCTTCACACTTTGCTCTACCTTTGAAAGATTTAGAACATTATTCGTGCATGGGTGCTGCCACAATAATGGGTTACACTTTTTGGGACATCCTGATTTTTGCCTGGAATCACATATTTTTAGAAAATACAATGATTTATGACTTTAAAGGTTCCATTTAAATTATTTTAATTAAAGAGGGATTGATTAAACCCCCTTAGATCAAACCCCCTTGGATAGAACCTTGTTAGATTTAAACCATACCTATAATCGAGTCTCCTCCACACCTATCAAAATGTTAATAAAAAACCACTTTTGATTTACCTTTTGGGTGATCAAATGAATTCATTTAAAATTTATTCTTTGTAATCCTGTAGCCCTTATTATAAGCTTCCTAAAAAGTATAATTTTAAATATGTTTAATTTGATTATTATATTTATTTTTTATTTCTTGCGAATGTAGGATTTTCAATGAACATCAAGTTCTTTATTTCACACATACGAAAAAATAGAAAAATAGAGAAAAAAAATTCTAAAAAATACATGTGCCCTAGGTATTGATGTCCTTATTCCAACAAAAAAATAATAATTTAATTTAAATGAATACAAAAAAAGTTATGCTTGCCAAAGTACACCTCTGTCCAAATTATAATTATGCTGACTTGGAAAATTAATTAAAAAAAATATATGTAACAAAAAATTATGAAAAAATATCCATCCCCTAGATATTGGTGTGAAAATTTTGTATTTTAAAAATCATAATTGTATCCTATCTATAAAAAAATCTATGTGCACCGAAGTGAACATCACTTTTTAAAAATGCTGATTAGTAGAAAAAATAAGTTATTTAAAATTACATAAAATGATTCACAATTTTTTTTTAATTTTTTTTTTTTTAAATATAATTAGAATCTACACAAAATATATAACAAATAACTAGTTTGATTCATCTTCAAAACCTTAATGGTTTAGCTGCTAAAGGTGTAAGAAAGTGAATGTCTGGTGAAAAATCCTGATTTTAATGTCAAGTTTGGCCAAAAATTGTAACCCATTATTGTGGGATCACCCGCATACCATGCCTTCAAATGGTATAAACAATCACTTATATATATCTGCAATAATAAATTACATCGCTACATGTCGGCCTGATCAATAAAATAATAAAATGAATACAAATTGTCAACCCAAAACATTAAAGATTATTAATGTGAATCAACCAAGGTCAGCCACAACATAGTGAAGACCCAAAATAAAATTCTCAAACATGAACCATCTTCAAAAATTAATCCTTGAAGATCCACAACACGCTACAACACCCTGTTAGCCAAGAACATGAAAATCATGAACACGCAAGAGAAAATCCCCAATCACGAGCACCGCGATCAATGTGGATGTGTAACATAGATAGAGAATGATATAGAAACATCCACAAGCATCATGAAACACCAGAGAAGCATCTGCAACAAATGAACTTACTAAAATCAAATCATCTTCATTCAGGAACACCAATTGAAGCAACAAAAAAAATTCAGAATACAAATCTTCGTAACACGTTCAAATATTCACGTGGATCTTTGAAACTTAACGCGGATAAACTAGATATACTCAACAAGAAACCCTTTAATCCAAAACCTTTGATCATCAACATATTGAACTCACCAACACACTGAACTTCACTCTACAACTGATAACCTGCAACTTATTTTATTACAATTTTCTCAATATCCTCGACATATACAGCCTCTAAGACATTAATGCTAATAGTGTTGACATCAATGACAACCACATATCAGCAACACAACCACAACATACAACAATATCCCCCTTTGGAATTGATGGAAACACATGATGTGAAAAACACCATCAATGCAACTATCTTCAGCACTTACTCCCCCTTAGGTTCTAACTCTTTTCTCCTCAACAACTCTTCTCCCACAAGACTCTTCTTCCTCAGATAATTCATAGTTTTTCACATGAATCTTCTCCCCCTTTGACATCAATGACAAAGATCTATTTTCTCCACACAAGCTCTGAACCACATATCTGAACATCTAACTACTCCCCATGAGTAGCAGCCACCACAACATCAATCCGAATCAAAATATGACTATGAAATGCATGGATTGATGTAATTCAATGCATCTTAGTTCTTATTAGGAGAGGTAATCACCCCTAGCTTCCCTTTGAGATACTCAAAATTATCCTTAGGCAAAGACTTTGTAAAGATATTTGCAATATGTTCCTTAGTAGGCACATACTCCAATCCGACTTCCTTTTCACTCACCTTCTCTCTCAAAAAGTAAAACTTGATAGATATATGCTTGGTCTTTGAATGTAGCACCAGATTCTTAGAAATGTTAATTGCGCTTGAGTTATCACAAAATATAGCAATTAGCTTATCATCCACAATACTTGAGTACAATTGTTAGCAACAACAATGTATTTTGCCTCGATACAGTACATAAAGAAATGGCATTCTACTTCTTACTTAACCATGAAATCAGCTTCTTACCCAAGAAAAATGCACCACCACTAGTACTTTTTTTGTCATCCACATCACCTGCCCAATCAACATTAGTAAAAGCACTCAAAGTAAGATCATCATCTTTAGGATACCACAAGAAAAAATCAACTATCCCCTTCTAGTATCTGAAAATCCTCTTCACAGCAGTTACATGAGATTCCTTAAGATCAGCTTGAAATCTTGCAACAATGCATACAACATTCATGATATCTGGTCTAGTTTGAGTCAAATAAAGTAATCCACCAATCATCAATTTGTATCTAGTCTGATTTGCTTTTGAAGAATCATCATGATCTTGTGTCAACTTACATATGGTCACCATAGGTGTACCAACTAGCTTTGTATCTTCCATACCAAACTTCTTTAGCAATTCTTTCATATACTTGGACTAAGATATGAAGATTCATTTATCTAGTTGAGTAATTTGCAATCCCAAAAAGAATTTCATCTCACCAATCATAGACATCTCAAACTCATTCTGCATCTCATCAACAAACTTCATGCACAAACTATCATCTCCTCCAAAAATGATATCATCAACAAAGACTTCAACAATCAAATGTTTATCATCATCAATCTTGAAATAAAAATTACTATCAGTAGTACCTTTATTAAATCCAAGCTTCAAAAAATACTTGTCTAATCTGGCATACCATGCTCTTGGGTCTTGCTTAAGTCCATACAATACTTTCTTCAATCGAAAAACCATATCTCCCTGATCATTCAATTGAAATCCATTAGGTTGTTCAACATACACCTCTTCTTCCAATTCGCCATTTAGAAATGTTGACTTGACATCCATCTGATAAACCTTGTAGTTTTTGTAAGTAGCATAAGCAAGAAATAATCTCACAACTTCAATACTAGAAATAGGGGCAAAAGTTTCCTCAAAGTCAATTCCTTCCACCTAGGAATATCCTTTACACACCAATCTTGATTTGTTTCTAACAACTTCACCTTGCTCATTCAACTTCTTTCTAAAGACCCATTTAGTTCCAATTACATTTTTATCCTTAGGTCTAGGAACAAGAATCCATGTATTATTCTTCTTAATTTTTTGTAGCTCTTCTTTCATTGCTTCCACCCAATATTCATCTTTGCATGCTTCATTTACACTATTAGGCTCAATCTTCAAAATCAAACAGCATATTTCTACAAATTTTCTCCTAGTTTGAACACCTTTGTTCTTATCACCTATAATCCGATCTTCTAAATGATTTAGTCTTACATACCTTGGAGTCTTAAGATGTTCTTGAACTTCTGGGTCTTGTGATATCTCTTCTGCACTTTCACTAGTTCCTTCCTCTTGATTTTCTTGATTCAGCGAAATGATCTGGACTTGGTTTTGAGTCTGAACTTGCTTTCCTATGATTGAAATGTTATTCTGATCATCTGAATCATATCCACAGGTTCTCGATGGTCTAGCTATGTCTTCATCAACCTTAACATTTGCACTTTCAACTACTTTCCTCAATATCCTATTGTAGCACCGGTAGGCCTTGCTCTTAGTAGAATAATCAAGAAAGAATCCTTCATCACTCCTAGCATCAAACTTTCCTATCTCTTCATCTCTTATGATATAGTATTTACTCCCAAATCTTTTGAAATATCTTACAATCGGCTTATGACCAGTCCATAGCTCAAAATGAGTCTTACCAGTATCACCTTTGACTTGTACCTGGTTGAGTCCATGTAAACTACAGTACTCACAACTTCTCTCCAATAGATATGAGGGACATTTCCTTCTAGCATCATAGTCCTAGCATCATCTTGAACTGACTTGTTCCTCCTTTCCACAACTCCATTTTGTTGAGGGGTCCGCGGGGAAAATAATTGTCTCTTTATCCCATGCACTTCACAAAAAGAATTAAACTCATGAGAAGTGAATTCACCATCTCTGTCTGATCTCAAACATTTAATCTTCAGGCCTGTCTCTATCTCAATCATAGCCTTAAAAAGTCTTGAACTTCTCCATAGCTTCAGATTTCTCCCTTAAGAAAGTAACCCACATCAATCTAGAGTAATCATCAATGAGGAACATGAAGTACCTGTCTCCTTATAAACTTTTGACTCTATAAGGACCACACAAATCAGTATGAACAAGCTCCAACACTTCTTTTGAACAATGTTGTTTGCTCCAAAATGAAATTCTAGTTTGCTTCCCTAACTGACATTCCTTGCATATAGTATTAGTAGGATTTACCAACTTAAGAAGATCTCTCACTGCCTGAGTAGAACTTATCTTAACAATATTGTCAAATTTTACATGACACATTCTCCTATGCCACAACCAACTTTCATCAACTTGAGCAACCAGACAACATTTACTAGTAGCATTCAGGTGAAAGATGTTACCTTTTTTTTTTTGTACCTGAAGCAATCTCATTTCCAGAACTCCCCAATATTCTACACTTACCATTCTTGAATTGAAGATTGTATCCCTTATCAACCATATATCTGAAACTTAAGATATTATGCTTCAAACCTTCCACATAAAGAACATCATCAGTATTATTCTTACCATCAAGAGAAATGGATCCTCTACCATAGATTACACCAACTTTTTCATCACCAAATCTTACCACACCACCATCATACTTTTCTAAGCTCGCAAACTTTCTTTTATCACCTATCATGTGATGAGAGCATCCATTGTCAATCACCCATTCATCTTTCTCTTCAACTCAAGCAGCTAGAGCTTTCTCCACATTTGAGCAACTAACATATTCAATAGGGGATGGATCATTTTCCTTGATAGAAATAAATACCCATTCATCCTTACTTGCATTTCCTTTATCAGATTCATCATCTATCACACCTTCATCAATAGCATAATAACACTTTCTTTGAAATCTAGGCTTGTTATGTTTTGACTTAGGGACTCTTTCTAGACACCTTGATGCAAAATGAACTATCTTATTGCAAGAGAAACATTTAATAGGAAATTTTCCTTTATACTTACCTTCTCCTCCGGCTTCTCTTTTGACAATTAGTGCCTCAAGATTCTCTAGCTTTCTCTCCTCTTCTTCAATCTCTCTCATTTCCTCCTCATACTCGAATACCTTTCTAGAAGAACTCTTTGGGTTAGGTAGCTATATGTATTTTTATCCTGAGGCCAAAAATTAAATATAAGGAAAGATGTAGGGAGGAAGCATAACTCTGTTTATCTCTTCCAGAAGTAGTAGCCTTGAATGCATATTCTATCTTAGGAAGAGCATCACCAAATTCACTCAACTTAAAAGCGATAAGCTTACCAATCAACATGTCTCTGGTTACATTTGTTATAGTCTAGAGCTCCTCAATAGTAGTAGCTTTCAATTTTTATGCAACAGGTAAGGATCTAATCACTTTAGCAACAATTTCTAATTCTTCCAACTATCCACTAGCACATCTAATACCACACACAAGTTCATCCACTATTTTCATGAAAGTAGTAATGTTCTCATCATCACCCATTCTCAACATTTCATATTTCCCTTTCAGACTTTGTAACTTAGCAATCTTCACATTAGCATCACTTTCATACAAAGTTTCCAACTTTTTCTAGATCTCATAAGTAGTCTTCAGATCCATAACATTTGTCATCTCAAAATCAATCAAAGCACTAAAAAATTCTTCCTTAGCCTAGATATTGTGCTCAAAATCTCTAATCTCAGCAATAGTAGTAGGACCATTTTGAGGAATAACATACCTATTGCTTGTAATACTCTAGTAGGGTTCACCAATGCATCCTAGATGGCACTCCATTCGATTCTTCCACAAAGAGTAATTTGTTCCATCAAAACTTATACTATCCTTCTTGTATGTTGCCATCCCGGATCACCTCAAGTTTCTTAAACTTCTTCCAAGGAACCTACTTTGGTACCAATTGTTGGCAACACAAGGGCAGAAAACTGAGAGGGGGGGTGAATCATTTGTCACAAGATTTCAAACTTATTCAACTTATTAGTTCCTTATTCTCAGATTTGATCAATAACCATGAAAGCATAAATCAACAACACATTAGAAACACACATAACACCAAGTTTTTTTTATGTGGAAACCCTGTTAGGGGAAAACCCATGGTGGAGGTCAGTCCACAAGATTATACCATGTTAAAATTATAAAGAAATATGAATGGGGAATGCACATGCATTCAGGCGCACTACCTAGAGCTCATTGCTCAATTACAAAAAGAAGACACAGAGTCTTACAAAATATTTGAATTACATCCACAAGATTTGAACTGAGAAAATAGCATCTTCTAATGCTTGATTATAGTTTTGGTTAAGCACATGAACACTTCTTCACTCTTCTTCACTCTTCTTCACACTCTGGTCTTCCTTCGAAATATTTAGAACATTATTCGTGCACACCATTCCTTCAAGTGGTATAAACAATCACTTATATATATCTACAACAAGAAATTGCATCGCTACATGTCGGCCTCAATAAAATAATAAAATGAATACAAATTGTTAGCCCAAAACATTAAAGATTATTAATGTGAATCAACCAAGGTCAGCCACAACATAGTGAAAGCCCAAAATAAAATTCTCAAACATGAACCACCTTCAAAAATTAATCCTCGAAGATCCACAACATGCTACAACACCCTATCTTCCAAGAAAATGAAAAACATGAACACGCAATATAAAATATCCAATCACAAGAACCAAGATCAATGTAGACATGCAACACAGATAGAGAGTGGTCTAGAAACATCCAAAAGCATCATGAAACACTAGAGAAGCATCTGCAACAACTGAACTTACTAAAATCAAATCATCTTCATTTAGGAACACCGACTGAAGCAACAAAAACACTATCAGAATACAAATCTTCATAACATGATTAAATATTCACACAGATCTTTGAAACTTAATGTGGATAAACTAGATATACTCATAATCCAAAACCTCTGATCATCAATGTATTGAACTCACCAACAAACTGAACTTCACGCCACAACTGATAACCTGCAACTTATTTTATTACAATTTTCTCAATATCCTCGACATATACAACCTCTAAGACATTAATGCCAATAGTGTTGACATCAATGCCAACCACATATGGGTATTTGTAGGATCATGATGGGCCAAAAAGTGGCAATATGATGGGTATGTGGCTGACGATTTTTAACCCAAAATTGATGAAACGAAAAGGGTTTTTAAAGGAGATTCTCAGATTTCCACCAATATAAATTATGATTTACTTTGAATTTAACAAGTAATTATTATTCATTTTCTATTCAAATTATGACTAAATTCCTAATTGATGGGCAGTTGAATAACATCTATAGCTTTCAAATGGTATCACATTTTTGAATCAAAACATGTGTCACATTCTATGCTTCTTTACATACTATAGTATTAAAAAGAAAAATGAATTTCATGAAGTTTTGACCAAGTTAAGTGGTCGCATACAAGTTTTATATTTTTTAAAAATTTAATAAAAATTCTAATTAATTATTTACTTGGAAAAAAATTACAAAAAAAATATGCATCACATTGGGACATGAGTCCTCTACTTATATCTAAAATACTATTAATTTTTTTTTTCATTTTATTGTGGTTAGGGTGGTCAGACAGACACCTACTTCTTATTTTATCCTTGAAATTTAAGTACTACTACATTGAAATTTCAAATTTTCATTAAATAGATTTTTTTTTTTTTAAAACCTAGTATTTTAGAAACTAAATTCAATTTGCTACAGATTATATTCTTACATATTTTTGAAATAATATAGATAATTTATTCAAATTTTTACATCAAGTTGCCTAACTCTGATTTTTCTGAATTTTTTTGCCACTTAAGGGCCTATTTTTTCCATGATGATCCTATACATACCCATATCAGCAACACAACCACAACATCCAACAAGATCATCTTCAATCTCTTGTTGGAAGTTTGGGGAGATTATTGAAGTTTGTCATTGATGACATTGCTTGGCAACATGAGCATTGTTGGTATGGAAGGTACATAACAGTGTGATACAATGTTGTATATCATTTTAATTAATCCTAAGAGGTTTTTGAGATGTTAAGGAAGGCATTTTTCAAATATTTTTTGGTTCAGAAAGATCAATTACATAGAATTCTGACTAAGTGTCAAATCTACCAGTTTAGTGTAATAGTGCATTAGTTTTTTGGTTCACACCACTTTGGAAATGAAGATATCACTATGTGCTTCTCACATCATTTTGGAGGATGTTAGATGTACCTAATTCTAGGATCTCATCTTATTTGGACAAGAGGTTTGAGAGATATGAGTAACAGAGTTTGGTCTGGCAGTTCAGAGTTATCTTTCTATATAGTTTGTTTGTGTGGGAGAATTTGCATTTCTCTGCAGATGAGGTTTTGGTCTTGTGGTTTTGGAGATAAGCTTTCAAATGTTAGTACCATGGATTCTAGATGACATCGATTTTTGAGGTCCACATGTCGAGATGTGGATAAACAATTGAAAGTCTTTTTAATTTAGGTCTTATGTGAAGTCGACATAATATTTTTGAAGTTATGTGAAGATTGAATAAGTATTGTTATCTTATGTGGGATCTATTATAGGTCCATGCGGACCTATCTTAATATATTTAATATTTTTAACTATGGTACATTGTGTGGATGAACTTTTTTGAGCCAATAAGTTACGTTTTGGTTATTACATCTAATTAGGGTGACCTAATTGATGTTACAATTGATGGGGATATATATGTTGGATTGTTTTCATTATTTTGATAAAAATGAATGTGACATGTATTATGTGTGACATGAATTTGAGTAGATTAGTACAAATTTAAGTTGTGAATCTTTAGTTGAAGATAAAAATTATGCGAATGAAGAGCAAGGAAAAGTGTTGAATCAAAATTAGATAAAGATTATTATTGTGCTTCAATGGGATTGTATTCATGCATGCATTAGATGCAATTATAACAGATCAAAAATAGGTTTTGAGCCACCATCTCTCTTCTATCTTTTTCTTTGTGGATAGTGAGTCCACTTGGACAATGAGTCCACCTATATTGAGCATTTTTGTAAATATACTATAACCAATTATAATATATAGTGACCTAACCCTCATCATGGTTTTTCCCATTTTGGGTTTTCCACATAAAAATCTCGGTTTTCATGCATTATGTGATTTTTTGAATGTTTCATGCTTTATTTCCTTACTGTAGTTGAATATGCATTAGTAATTAGATGTCTAATGTTTGAATGGTTTGAGAGAATGTTGATTCACCCCCCGCCCCCCCGCCCTCTCATTATTCTGGGTGTTCAACAACTGGTATTAGAGCCTAGTTCCTCAGAAGGAGCTTAACCACTTTGGGAAGGTCTTGGAGATTGAACACATGGTTGATAGAAAGTTTCTTATTCCTCCATAAGGGATTCCTACTATTGGATACATACAAGAAGATTGCATGCTTGACAAAGATGGAGAACTCAAAGTTTCTCTTGAAGATCTAGAAAAAAAAAGAGAGAAAATGAAGAAGTTTAGAGAAAGGAATAAGGAAGTCAGTGAATAGTTGAAACAAAAAATGAAAATATCATCGGACTAAAAGTACAAGTTGGAGAAAAGAAAAGAGTTGAGGAATGTTTGAATGCAATGGTGAAAAGAAAATCTGATGAATGCGTAAGGATTGAATAAGAAATGGTAAACTTAAGACAAGATATAGAGAAAGAAATGAGTCATGAAGACAAATTCAAAGTGAGTTCTAGAATGCTTGATGGGATGATTGCAGGTTAGAAAACATCCAAAAGCAAAGGTGGTTTAGGATTTGAAAAAGGTGAAAGCTAAAAAGAAGATCGAACACCTAATTCAGAAGAGAAGATCAATGAACCAAAGAAGACTGAAGACAAGAAGAACAATGGAAAGATACAAAATAAAAGAAATAAAGCTAGAAGACCTCCGATCAGACAACCAAATGCTCAAAGGTACCCATCTTTCAATGTTTTTTTCTATTCTTGAAATAAATTTGGACATCAAGCAATGGATTGTAGAAGCAGAATGAATCATAATGTTCCATCCATTTCTAGTCAACGTGTTACATGCAAAAGATTTGGTCATAGAGAAAGTGAATGTAGAAGCCAAATGATGAATGGATATAACATGGTAAAATTATTAAATCCTTTAATGGTTACTGTTATACATTCTATGGATTTTCACACAAGGCTAATCAATGTAGATCAAGAATGAATGGAAGAAATATTGTTGAGAAGAATGTCACATGTCACAATTGCAGTAGACCTGGACACATTGCCAAGTTCTATAAAAGAAAAAATACAAGGAAAGATAATCGAGTAAAAAGGAATGTACCAATTAAAAAGGTTGATCCAATTGAATTAAAGAAGGAAATGGAAAAGAATTGGAGTTCTAAAGAAGGTAGACATAGAATACAAGGGAAAATTTGTACCACCCTCTGGTGCAAATGAGTTAACTGGTGAGGATTTCACCCTAAAGTTGGAATACAAAAACCTAGTTGAGAAGAAACTAGATGTATGGTAATGGTTTCCCAATTTCTTCTATGATGTCAAGTGGATTAGATTGATTTTAGTAGAGTTCATGACGAATTTTTCTAGACTAATATGCCTCACAAGATAACTAAGGAAGTGATAAGAGAGGTCACTGATCTATGCTCCATCAAACCCATCTTGGTCTTGAAATCCATTAAAAATGAGGTAGTTATGGATTAAATTTGTGCTACAGATGATAAGAGAGCACTAACTATCAATACCATTAGAAACCCAACTGTCAGATATGCTACAATGGTTATCGATTACAAAATATACTTTACCAATAGAGATAACTTTGTTTCTGCCACCACAATTAATGTGGCACATAAGATGATAGAGAACAGTGTAGATTATGACCTTTGTGAGTTTCTTAGGGAACAACTAATGGATAATTTGAAGTAGATGAAGGAAAATAAATGTGTTTAAATGTGGCACTATGGTTATGTGCTTACACTTCTATTTCTTGAAGGAGCTTCCCATAATTGGAAAGGTAAACTAGATAAGTGGAAGACCTATTGCACATGAAATTCTAGGTCATATGACGAACCTTGGAAATGTCAAAGAACTGGATGATGCCCTTACTGCTTTCTTTGTAGTATTCCAAAAAATAATGCATATGAGAGAGGATTCCAAGGCGTATGGTTGAAAAATATCATAATGATATCACTTTTCTAGTATCTATAGATGAATATATGATGGAATCATTTGAACCAAGGAGTATATGGATCCCTGCACTGGGATACAAGATCAATGACCGAAAAATAATAGGTTATGATGATATCTCAGCATATATTGTTGAAAAGTCCTAAGGATACCATAAACCTAGATATGAGACTTATGAAGAACAGTTCATAAAAGTTCACATGGAACATAAGAAACCACAGATCAAGAAGAATGTTGATGCTATGGTTGATGTATATGTCAAGGAAATGGGTCTTTCTAAGGAAAGAGTGTAGTATGCAAGACAAAGAGATAGAGCATATATGAGTACTAGAGAAGCATATAGGAGTGAAAGGAGATATGGTAGAAAAACTACCACACCACCATCTATTTAGAAATACTTTGGGGCCTTACCTTCTACTAGAGAGAAAAGGAAGAAAACTTCTAGTCCTCTGGTAAGGGAGAAATCCCCTCTAATTGTGCATGCTACTAGGGAAAAAAAGAAGAAGTCTTCCACCACCACACCTCTTGTTTCTCCTACAAAAAGAAGAGTTAAACAAAAGGCTATGAGAGAGAAGGAAATAGGCATAAATGTTGTTGAAGAAGAAGAAATGGAAGAAGATGTACCCCCACTAGTTCATAGAAGGAGTGATGCTTCATAAGGTTAAGCTAGTAGTAAAAGGAGAATAATTGATATCATTAACATTGAAAGTGAAGAAGAGATAGAGAAATAAAAGGAAGCATTCAAGATCCACATAAGGGAAAAGAAGAAGGAAGCCAATAGGGCTTCTCCGAAGAAGAAAAATAATGCAAAAGAAAAGAAGACTCCGGGTAAAGGAAAAGGTAAAGAACAAAAGGAACAGTTAAGGCCTCATTTCCCCATGAAGTTTGAGACATTATATAATAGTATCTTTCAAAATGATATGCTAGGAGAGACCACAACTCTTTATAAGGATGTAGATGAGGTAGACAAGGCCACCATTATTGAGGCTATAGTCAAGTTTTGTTACACCCCATATGTTAATATCTATTTACTATACCTAGTTTAGTAAATTGTTTCAATAAATATGAATGAGTTTTATTTATGAATTCTAATGGAAATATGTTGAATGAATGCTTGATTCAATTAAATTCTTTATATTATTCAATATGTAAAATATATAATGTGAATATGAAATGTATGAGAAGTATATGAATGCATTGATTCAGCTAACTATTGTTATGGTGAATTAAGTTGAATCCAGGAGCAAGATGAAGCCTCTAGACGAGAGGGTAAGTATCACTTAGGAGAAGAACTTGGTTTGGTAACCTTTAAATTTGACCTATTGAGATTTCACACTCACACCCTAGTTGGTCTTAGTTAATTCAAGTCAGTTCGGGTAATGGGTAATTGATCTTCTATTTTGATTATGAATGCTTATATAGAATTGCAATCTTGTTTTATGATCGTTTGGAATAAGTTTCATATTGAAGTGCTTCCTTGAGCGTTTATTTGTATATCAATGAGATATATGCATTTAATGTATATATGTATGTGTATTTGGTAAACTCATACATATGAGTAAGTATGTACATGAGTATGCGTAGGTAGACATACCTACACATGCTCATGGATAGGTTACCCATATGCATGGGAATACCGATTAGACTAAGAGACATATATATGTATATGTATACATACATTCCATGTATATACGATAATCAATGGTATTCTATGTTTGAGTGTTTTATAAAGATATTGAAATGGAATTATGTATATATATACTTTAGTTGTTAAATATTTATATATATAATATATATGAATAAGCATTTATGTAAATCCCCAAGCAACTAAATAGTGTTGATTATTATTATTATCATTATGAAGAAAATCACATATGGTAACATATGGCGCATAAAGCATAGTGCATAAAGTAAATAGACAACATTTATAAGGAGGAAGCCAACGCATAAAGTCAGTTCTAAGCGCCTAATTCAAAGCACAAAATAAAACACGTATGGTGTTGTTGTGTAAATAGTTTAGAATACAATTAATGTTGTTAAGAATCCTATAGAATATGTCAAGCCACGCCTATGAAATGTGGTGCCAAGAATAAGAGGTGGTGTCATATTTGATAGAAGTTGGAATGCAAAAGAAGTCTTTGAATTTGTTTAATCCTAAAAATAAGTGTTAGACTCAATCAAGTGAAAACATGGCAACATTTTACAATGGAATTCAAATTAGGAAACCTGTTTTGAGCTTGTTGTCCCAAATATCAAGTTGACTCAGCCATGATACTTTCATGTGTTTGATGCAGGAGCATCCAGTGGTGTGAGGGCAATCTTGCATCACCCAAAAGATGATTTCCATTTTATTCCTGTTGTTTTCTTTTTGTAGATGTTTTTGTATTTCTGGATACCCTTTTCGTCGAATAAGAGTTTCCAACTTTCAGAACTACTTTTCTGCTTTTTCTGCTCAACTGCTATTTTTAGCAGGTTTGCATTTGAAGTCGTGGGAAGACAAAAATTTATGGGAAGGTTCAGAATGGGAAAATACACAGTCTGGTGAAAGAATTAGGTCAAGATCATTCACGACTTGAAAGATATTCAAGTTCCAATTTCTGCTTTTTACCCTGAAAAACCTTCCGAGCTCAGTTTGAGGCACCAAACGATCCCGGATGGGCCTGAAAATTTGCAAAAACGCCAAAGTAGTCTACCAAGGCCTACTTTGCAGAAAATCGTCTTTTCGAGAGCTTTCCGAAAAGGTATTATCATTGAAGATCCGACGGTCGGATTAAAAGTTATGGCTGCCGGAAGTTGGTGCATATTTTAGAAATGTGCTAATTTTCAACTGTGAATTATCTTGAATTTCAAATTGTAATTTTGGCGCCAAATCGTCAAAAATCTTATCTCGAAGGTTGTTTTTGGTTCCAAACCGAAATGGGTCTATTTAGGGGCTTGTTTCTGATTTTTGGGTAACTTTTTGGGGGAAAGAAGTTCGCATGCTGTGAAAGGGGGATCTGGGTAATTTTCTATAAGTCTGTAATTTGCATGTAATATAGAGCTTGGGGATTTGAGATCCTCTGCATGTAAGAAGTTCAATATTTATGAATAATATATTATTCTCTGTTTTGTGAGTGTATTTCTATGTCTCGGGTTTGCTCCCTCGTCAGTGTTGCAAACCTGTGAGTCAGATGTTGCATGAAGGAGAAAGGTGGTAGAAATACTTACTTGTTTGTAGCCTTTGGTTGCTCATAAATTAGTATAAATAGAGATTCCCATTCTACCAATTGTTACACTTATCTTTCTAATTTTCTCAATGTTATTTTGCTGCAAATTCTATGAGAGTGAATTGATAATTATGAGATAGAGAGAGTTTCTTGTTATTTTATATTGTTTTGTTGAGAGATCTAGAGAGAAGCTAGTAGATGTGTTTTTGTTGTTCATAGTGGAAGTAGAAAGATTCCTTGATCCATCAAGCTAGGAGGGAAGATAATTTAGTTGGAGCTTTAAAAGGAATTTTGATTGCTACTCCCTTATTATTATGCTGTATAGTTTGTTTATTTTGATGTCATGTTGAAAAGATTGTCTTTTAAGTGTGATTGATGCTTGCAAGTCTTTTGAAAGATCTTTGTTTATCTCTTGCTTTGGGAAACCTTTCTTTTGGCTAAAAGGTTAATATTTATTATACTATAAAAGGGGTTTACATGTTTGTATACTATTTATGTTATTCGTAGAATGGCAGAACTATACATAGTTTGGAAATTCTCTAGGTGTGTAGCATAAGATAGAGTTATATTGAAGATCTTATAGCATGTTATTACATATAAGTTAATGAGAAGGTTATTTCTAGGGTTGGGATAAATCCATGTGAAAGGGGATTACCTTACAATAGAATACTAATGGTCAATACAAATCAAGAAATTAAATTTGGTGATTTAGAAAGCCTCACTCGAAATTACTTGGTAATGAATCTTTCGCCAAAGTAGTGTAGGTAGCCATTGTCTACATTGCTAGTTCATTGTGCACAATCCAATTTACATTCTAGGCGGGGGTAATCATATACATGAGGTAGAAATTGTGGTAGCTCTAGATTTGTAGGACACATCACTATGCTCAAAAAAGGCTATTTGAAGGATGAGGGTACCAAACCAATCTCTTTGTCGAAGGGTAGGGACATCTACCAATTTGGTAGATGTGTGGGGACCACAGTTAGTCCATGGTTGGCAAAAAAAGCACTTGAGTGATGCTTCTCCTCAAGTAGTTGGTGGCCAAGATTTGGGAGAAGGAAATTCTAGACCATTTGTATTTCTAGTTCTTGTAAGCTTTTGAAGCACTGTATGTAATTATGAATCCATCTATATGGAAATTGTAATCTAAAATGTTATCTTGAATATATTTATGTAAATTTAATTCATACTTATATTGTTGGAATGATTATTTGATTATGCAATGGAAAATTTTGGATAAATTTATATTCCAAATGATGCATTTATTATTGAACAGAAAAATAAAAAATTTATTGGTTTACATTAGATTCATAGTATATTACATCTGGGTAAAACTTAGCAGATTTACTAGGGAGAACAATAGGCATGCTACAAGTATATTGTTGTACTTGAAGTCGATATGTGGAACATTAGGAAACATGTTCTTAAAGATTAGTCAAACATTTTGTTGAAAATAAGACAAGAGGAATAAAATAAAATGAAAGGCTTAAAGAAGAGGCCTTGGAGAGAGTAAGTGCTCCATTATCCAAGGATGATAGAGCCACATTGGCTACTACATTTCACAAGGAGCTGAGAAAAAAATAGAGGGTAACTCCCCTTATAGGAAAGGATCAAATGAGCTTGAAAGGATCCAAAAGGAGAGCAATGATAAAGTAGAGGAAATATCTCAAAAATTGGGGATGTTACTAGTAGACAAACAAGAAGTGAATGATGGTACCACTACTTCGGAACCTAATGTAGAGGAAGAAGTGGAGATAGATGATGCTCAACATGAGCATGATACAAACGAGGATTCTACATAGCAAAAAAATCCTCCAAATGTAGAGGACATGACAAAGAGAAATGATGAGGCAATGATTGGAGAAGACATTGCAAAGGAAAATACTACCACTCCTCTAGAAAATACTGAAGACATTATAGAGGAAGAGAAAAAAATAAGGTTGATGATGTTAAGAATGATGATGTGGATAATTAAGAAGAAAAGAATGATGAGGAAAAAGGGGAAGAGCATGAAGAGGGAGATGAAGACAAGAACAAGGATGCATCCAAAGATGTAGAAATAGAAAAACCAATTGACTACTGTATTTTAGATGATAAGGGAAAGGCTATAGAAGCAAAAAATACTCCTGGTGAATCTTTCAACTCCTCTAGAGATTCTCTGAAGAAATCACTGAGAACACAACCTAGTTTTCAACCAGTTGTGTCCTCACAACTATCGCAATTACCAATGCATCAAGGGAATGTTGATATGGATCTAAGATATCTCCCATCCACAAGCTTCAACTGGGAGACATGTTCCATGCATCCTCTAGAAAAGAAATAATTGAAATACATCAAAAGAGTGGAGAACTAATAGAAGAAGCAATCAAGGTGTTCCAAGAGATCATACCTGAATTAAATATTAATATCACTCTATCTGGTATGGAAAACTTCAAACTATTGATTGATTCCTTTAAGACTTATGCATCCAGACTAAAAGAAGAAGCATAAAAGAAGTGGAGAAAATGTTAAGTTATAAGAGAATGTTGGAGATGATAGAGAAATGTGCAATTGCACATAAAAATTTATTAGAATTATTAAATGATGTAGAAGGATGTATTGATGAAGCAAAGGATTTGTACTAGTATGGAATGAAGTGGCCCAAAGCCACACAAAGCATAAAGAAGGAGATGGAATCTACTGAGTCCCAAATCAATGCTACCTCTAGTGCATATGATTTAGCACTCAACCTCACATGTGTAACAAGGAATTACATTGAAGACATGCACAAGAAGTTCTTCCAACTACAAGCACAAAAAGAACATATTATTTTACAGGTTAGAGAGGTAAGGGATCTAGTCAATCCCAAACTCTTACTCATTTCAAAAGCTCTCCTAAGTGCAAATAAAGCAAAGAAGATGAATTTGGTGCCTGCTACTATGGAAGAAGGAGAACTATTTTTAGAGTTTAAAATGTAGATTAGGCTACTTGTGGAGGCTAAAAGAGAATGGGATAGTGGAAGGAAAGCCTTGGAAGATCACTTGAAGAAGTTGCAAGAATCAACCACCTCCAGTTGACTCACTTTTTAAATATATTTTTATGCATTTATGTTTAGATTCTTTGTATATATGCGGACAATATAAATAAACTTTTTGCTCCAGTACATGACTCAGGGGGAGTCAATTAACTATTTTTCAACTATATATATGACTAAATCTTTCAGGGGGAGTTTCAGTAAGAGTCAAAATAGTTTATATAGGAACCATTTGTCATTGATGTTAAAGGGGAAGAGTATTTTTGGAGATTTTTTGTGTTTTTCCATCAATGAAAAAGGGTGAGATTGTTGGAAGTTTGGGGAGATTGTTGAATTTTTTCATTATTTTTGTTGCTTAGCAACATGAGCATGGTTGGTATGGAAGGTCCATAACAGTGTGATACAGTGTTGTCATTAATGTCAACATTGTTGTGGATCATTTTGATTAATCCAACAAGTTTTTGAGATGTTAAGCAAGGAATTTCTACAATATATGTTTTGGTTCAAAAAGATTAATTGCATAGAAATTTGACTAAGTGTCAAATATGCCAGTTCAGTGTAATATTGCATCAGTTTTTGAGTCTTTACCACTTCACAAATTTTAAGATATCACTCTATGCTTCTAACATCATTTTGGAGGATGTTAGATGTATTTAATTCTATGATTTCATCTTATTTGGACAAGAGGTTTGAGAGATATGAATAATAGATTTTGGCCTGATAGTTCATAGTTATCTTTTTGTACAGTGTGTGGGACAATCTGCACTTCTCCGCAGATGAGTTTTTGGCCTTGTAGTTTTGGAGATAAGTTTTTAGATATTTGTTGAGCATGGATTCTAGATGGCATCAAGTTTTGAGATCCAAATGTCGAGATGTGGATACATAGTTGATATTTTCTGAATTTAGGTCTTATGTGAAGCTAACATAATATGTTTGAAGATATGTGAAGGTTGAATAAGTATTGCTATCTTATGTGGGATCTATTATAGGTCCATGTTGACCTATCAAGTAAGCTATTTTAAATTTTGAATTATAGTGTGTTGTGTTGATGAAATTTTTTGAGCGGATAAGTTACATTTTGATTGTTGTACATCTAATTAGGCTAACCTAATTGATGTTACAATTGATGCAAATATATATGTTGGATTGTTTTTGGTGCTTTGAGAAAATGAATGCGACATGTATTGTGTGTGATGCGAATTTTAGCATAGTAGTGCTAAGTTAAGTTGTGAATGCTAAGTTGAAGATTATAATTATGTGAAAGAAGAGCAAGGAAGAGTGTTGAATCAAAATCAGATAAAGATTTTTATTGTGCTTTAATGGGACTATATTTATGGGTATGTGTAGGATCATGATGGGCCAAAAAGTGGCGATATGATGGGTATGTGTAGGGTATGTGGCTAATGATGTTTTTTTTACCCAAAATTGATGAAACGGAAAGGGTTTTTAAAGGAGATTCTCAGCTTTCCACCAATGTAAATTATGCTTTACTTTAAATTTAATAAATAATTATTATTCATTTTCTATTTGAATTACGACTAAAGTCTTCATTGATAGGCTAATTGAAAAACATGTATAGCTTTCAAACAGTATCAAATTTTTTGAATCCAAAACATGCATCACATTCTATGCTTCACATATTATAGGATTAAAAAAAAAAAAAATTTCATGTAGTTTTGACCAAGTTAAGGTGGTCAGACATGTGATTTTATATTTTTAAAAGTTGTAATAAAAAAATCATAATTAATTATTTACTTGGAAAAAAATTACAAAAAAATATGCATCATATTAGGTCATGAGTCCTCTACTTATATCTAAAATATTACAAAAAATATTATCATTTTATTGTGGTTAGGGTGGTCAGGATAGATACCTACTTCTTATTTTTTCCCTAAAATTTAAGTACTACTACATTGAAATTTGAAAATTTTCACCAAATAGATTTTCTTTTTAAAAAAAACTAGTAGTTTAGAAACTACATTCAATTTTCTACAGATTCTATTCTTACATATTTTTGAAATAATATAGATAATTTATTCAAATTTTTATGTCAAGTTTCCTAACTCTGATTTTTCTGAATTTTTCGCCACTTAAGGGCCCATTTTTTTCATAATGATCCCACACATACCCTTATGCATGCATTAGATGCAATTGTAACAATTCAAAAATAGGTTGTGAGCCACCATCTCTCTTCTATATTTTTTTTCTATGGACAATGAGTTCACCTGCAGTGAGCATTTCTATAAATATACTCTAACTAGTTATAATTTATTGTGAGCTAACCCTCATTGTTGTTTTTCCCATTTTGGGTTTTCCATGTAAAAATCCTAGTGTTCATGTGTTATGTGATGTTGTGAATGTTTCATGCTTTCTTTCCTTACTACAGTTGAATATGCATTAGTAATTTGATGTTTAATGTTTGAATGGTATGAGAGAATATTGATTCACTCCTCTCTTAGTATTCTAGGTGTTCAACACCTCTATCACCATTTCTTGGGTTGCTTGTAAAGTAGCTACACAAGCTCTCCCCAACTGAAAGCTTACATTGGGAGGTTGAGCATTAATAAAGAATTTTTTTAACTCTTCAATAGGTATTTTATCATTTGCAAATTTATTGATAATATTATTGAAACAATCAAAAAACTCTCTCATAGGTTCATGTATCTCCTTTTTCATCTGAGTTAGTTGTGCTAATAATATGTGTTCATCTTTGGTGCTTTTGAACCTCTATTCAAATTTCTATCACATAACCACCCATATAGTAATAAACTTAGCTAGTAGATGATATAACCAATTAGCTTCCACATTAATTAAAGACTCTAAGAATAAATGGATAGAGATATATTCATGCATGACTCCAACAACAACACATGCATCAAATAATGCATTAATATGTTCATTTTTCATGAATTTTCCATCACCACTCAACTTAGCTAAAATATTTAAATAGATCTTGAAGGAAAACCATGCAATTAGTTTCGTAAGGCTAGGGGACCAATCACTACTCCCCAAAACACAAAGGTGAGTCATATATTTTGGTATGTTATGCCAAAAATTAATCACTAAAGGTGACATTATTTTGTGCAACACTAAATATTTAAAAATTGGAGATCGAGGAACGGTTATAGTACATGATGTAGGCTTTCTAGTAGACTTAACATTTCTTCTTGAAGAAGAAGATGGTGTAGAAAAAAATATCTTTCACAAATATTTGAATTCCATATCAGGAACACTTTTACTTCTACCTCTTCTTGTGTACCTTTTACTAGCCAATGTAATCTACTGAGAAGGATGAGTATGAGGGATACTTGCAAGTTGGTTACCTTACACTTGTTATCCTTGATTTTTTCTTCTTTTCCTTGTTTGTACAATAATAATTTCAACTACAATCAATTGGTATCTTGGGAGAAGCCTTCTAATCCCCTCTTAGGTAACTCTTCTTCATGATCTAAAACTTGATTAACAGATAAAAAATATTATCCACTTCTCTTGAACTGTTAAGCTAGAGTAGTCAATCGAGAGATAATATCCTCTTATTCGGCATGCACACTATCAAGATTCAGTTGCACAATTAGAATATTGTTATGATGTGTAAACACCATACTTAGTTATGAAGAGTTAAATGAGATACATAAAAAGAAGATGAGCATAAAAATTTCTCTTTCTTGTTTGTGTCCCCAGAAGAGTCACGAAAAATCTATTGGTAAATGGGTTTGATACTTGAAATCTTATGTGAATCACCTAATGGAAAGTGGAAAAAATGTTCCAATAGTTGAAAAAATTGCTAATGAAATGCAATCTTCATTTGTGTTTGAGAGGGGAAGCTCCCTCATATGATATTATTTGTATTTTTAAATATATATAATGGAAATGAAAGGAAACTTAAACAAATTCATTACAAATATTTGAGACTACACATACGAGCTTCATAGTGACTTTATATTCTCAAACAAAAACACATTCAAATTGAGATACCAATAAATGAATATGGTTCAAATGTGATTCATCAAATATTGACTATTCGCATTCAAAAATAATATTTTGGATCACAAAGGCCATCTTCAACTTAACATACAAAAATATTAATGCTAACACATAGAAAACACCATGAATGTACCTTCAAGAATGCTTTCTATTACTTTCTAAAATTACAAAATTCCAAAAATACCCTTATGAAAATTTATGAAAATATTAAAAAGTCCCTTTACAATAACATAAACCTTGTATTTATAGGATTTACTCAGTAA
The DNA here is from genome assembly GCA_007258455.2 of Sequoia sempervirens. NCBI lineage: Eukaryota > Viridiplantae > Streptophyta > Pinopsida > Cupressales > Cupressaceae > Sequoia > Sequoia sempervirens. The sequence continues at coordinate 303,306,782 of VDFB02000015.1, read as the reverse complement.
CTAAGTTATAAGTACCCGAGTAACTAAATTTAAAATATTTGAGAGAAATAAAATAGCTCTATTAAGCTAGAAATCTCTCAATTTTTGGGCAAAGAGGGCATATTTTCTAACCCTCTACAAATATTAGATAAAAATTTACTTTACAAAAAGATAACATTAACACATAACTAGTGACTTATGACTTAGAAAATTAATAAGCACATGTCCAATTGGAGTTATTGAGAAACTCCTTTTCTTCCATCTACATTAGATCTGATGTCTTTTGTAGAATTCTTGTGGGTTACAAGTTGCCTTTGATGGGAAAATTTTGTTCTAAATGTTCTGAAAAGCTTGATAGCTTGGGCTAGGAGCTTGTTCCTTGGAATGATCACATTGCTCATTCTCAATTTTGAGTTATCATGAATTTTTTCAATCTCTTCTAAACTTTGGAAATAATCAAGTGGGTGACTATTACACAAGTTGAGAGTGACAGAAATGTTTCTTAACCTATTCATCACCTCCACACTAAAGACTTTTCTATTTAACAATTCAACATTGATCATATCTTCAAATTTATTCTTGATAATATAAATATCTAGATCTTGAATTCCACCTTCTTCCACAATATCAATATTGAGTAATAGGAGGTCATATTGAGCTTTTGTCTTTATTTTTTCACAAGTTACTAAAATATTCTCATGTGCTATTAGAATCTAACTGATAGTTACAAGTTTCCATTCCACTCTTTGAAAACAAATGTCAGATTTATTCTTCTCAATATTTTAGAAAATTCTTTTAGTGATCACGACATCAACACTCATTTGATTCATCTCTTGGAGATCTTTCAAAATTCCTTTCCATATTGTGTCTTCCTCCCTCATTCTTTTTAATATTTTTATAACCTCTTCCTTTTGAGAATTTTCCTTGTCAAAAAATTATTTACTTTTCTTGATGAAGTCCAAAGCTTTTGCTTTTATTTTCGCCACCCATTTTGTGATTACTTTCTTCTATGATTGGTATTTTTACATGCCTAAGCTATAACTTCCATCTCAATGACTCCTTCAAAAGTAGGAATTGCAGAAGTGAGGGATGAACCTATGGGTAAGGAAAATGTATCCACAATAGACCTAAGATATGAGGTCAAAATTTGCACTTGTTTCTTGAGTTGATCCTTCAGCTGCTTCTCTTTTTCTGTCCTTTGAATTAACATAGTTGGGAACACTTGAAAATTGTGAATATCACCTAAACTTGTGTCAAAGGGCCAATATTTACCTTGGTGATATTAAAATCACTTCCATCAACTTTGTCCATATATTTGTCTTAAATAGGTTGTGCCACTTCAATGTACATATTCCTGATAGAAAATCAATTGTTAATGTAGATGTAACTTTGGTATTTCTTGCTTTAGAAGATATTTGAATTATGTTGGAAACCATATCAAACTCAAAAATTACTACTTGAGTAACACCCCTTTTCTTTTCTAAATTCTATTGTAACCATGAAGTAGCAGGAGTTTGTGAAAAACTTGGGATACTTCTAGCTGTCAGGTCAAATGATGCAAGTAGACTGGAGACAACTAAGAAATACATATCTTCTAGCATTGCATCAATAGTTAGCAAAGATGAAGGTTCTATAATAAGAGGAGAATGATATTGATCATGATGTAGAGAAATTATGAGAACAAAAGGAGAAACAACTATTATTTTATCCTCACCACTAGGATAAGCTTGAGCATCCATAGGCTCTTGCTCTTTGGTTTCTTCTTGTATAGGATTCCATGTATTCTCTTTTGGATTTGATAGTTTATTTCTAATATTCAAATTATCCCCACATATACTTTTGAGATTAGATATCTTTGAAGGGTCTTCAATATCAACACCTCCTTGCATGCTTTTTTTAGAACTAGAGATTATAGTAGAATCTTGGGAATGGGAAGAAGAAGAGGAAGAAACTTCTTGTTTGTCATTTTTTCTCCTTGAAAAATAATATTTTCTTGAAATTATTTTGGATGTGGTTTTGATGACTTCCCTCTTAAGCCACTTTTATGATCTCTTGAGGATATGGGCAATTCTTTCATCAATATACTTGACTTCTTCTTCTACCCAAACAATTAGTGGTAAAGGTTGTACTTGAATCTTTTCAAAATATATGGGATTGACCAAATCTATTTCATAATATTCAATACCTTCTATATCCCAACCAAGCCTAAAATATTTAATCTGATTCAAAGTGAACCTCATCCAATCTCTCTTGCAAACCTCATAATCATCTTCGTAATCTTCCAAAAAATATACAATTTCAAGGAAATGACAAAATTATGGACTAAAATCCATGTAATTTTTGACAATTTTTTTACTATCGAATGAGATCTTCATGGTGTGAAAGTAAATTTTCAACTTTACTAATGATAGCTCAATATTTTGAGTATCAAAAGAATATTTTCATCTATAATGACCTAGGCCAATAGGAAATGAAATTCCTTCTTTCCTCATTTCTTTGCACATGTTATTGACCACTCCAGTTTTCCTACCAAGCTCAATCAAGACGAGCTTATTATTAATATAAGTATGCATCTTGTATGGATATCCATCATACCCTCCTACTCAGATGTATGTGAAATTTGGGAATTGGATGTAATAGCTACCATATTCCTAGATAAGAATGGTTGCTTCTAGGGCCAGAGGGCCTAGCTCGATTGGCTAAAGCATCTTATTACATGAAAGAGTTCAGAAGGTCTAGTCCCCCCTTCGTCCCCTTGGTACTAGAGGGTGTGTCATGCCAGCATCACCAATCACATGAAAAAAGTTTACAAGGCACAGTGCATTTTATGGGGGGGGCTACATGATTCTTGCAATCTAAAAAAAAGAATGGCTACTTCTAATGAAATTCAGATTCCTATTTTCCCTTCAAGTGTCTTGATTGTTGACATTGTGAATGTATCATTCACTCTCATAAAATGGATGTATCTTTGATCAAATTGGAATTTTGCATATAATGGTTATAAATTTTAATTGTGTTATCATATATACCCTTAATGTTGAGACCTATCTATATCTTCATACTGGGGATTGCATAGAAGAAATAAGATGTCATATAGAATTATTCTTTCTCTTCAAAGTAAGTCTATTGATTATGAAGATTATGACTGGTAATCCCTCCCTAACTGATAAACTGTTTCCTACACATATGATAATTATAAATATGAATATCCATTATTGAACTCTTTTGGATCTTCATTCCCCATCAACCTGTGAATCAAAACAATCATATTCAAAACTTTGTCACTAAAGATTGTCCTTTGTAGAACCTTGGGCAATTCGGATTTTCCTCCCTTTGGTACCTGTAACCAATTCCTTGCTATGGTGTTGATACATTCATCCTTCTTCTTAGCGAAGTGTGCTTCTACAATTCCTTTGTCTATATTCACAAACAGGTCTTTGCAAGGCTACTTGAGAACAATCCTAATAAAAACACTATCTAGTTTGGCCGCTAACTTGTCATGAATAGTGTTGACCTCACTAGTTTTTGGATTGTAACCTTTCATACATTCCAACACCAAGTTTGGACATTAAGATGATATTGGGAAACCAACAACATGACCTAATCCAATTTTGAAAACTCTATGAGATAGAGGCGATATCTTCCCCTCTTCCATGGTTTTCCAAAAATCCTGCAAGTTGATATGACCCAGCTTTATATCTTTGATTTCAAAAAGTCTGCTTTCCAACATTGACATGAACTCGTACCCTTGATATTTGTACTTCATAATTCATTTGCAAAGAACCTTTACCTCTATAAATAATACACAATCAATCCATTCACAACCTCTCCTTCGACATGTTCTCAATTTTAGTTTATTTTTGCATGTATCCGCTATATCATCATATTCTACATACCTCGTTGTAAATTCATAAAATCATACCAAGACCGAATGCAATCTTGAAATATTATGCAGTATGCAAGAATTACGTAATCTATCTAAGGATTCACATGCCCTGTCTGTGCTTCCAAATTGTATGTATTTGCACAATGGTGAAGTGGGGATGATTTTAAAAATCCCTTAGTCGAACCCATTGATGCATGCATAGGGTGGGTCATTCCCGCTTCTTCGTAGGCCTGAAGCTTCTAACACCATCAGTGCATCATTTCACAATCATTGCATGGTATTCTGTCATAGCCAGTTCCTCCATAGTATCGTGTGCATATTCTACCTTCAAGATAATCTATCTCACACTTTCTTTTATATTGTAACGGGAAAGAAAAAAAATAAGACCATAAGCTGCGCAATCAACCTCCATGACTACCATCAACTTAAAAAAGTATTCATTTCTAATAAATTATAAGCAATAACAACTACTTGTTCGATGCAGCTATCTCCAAACTACAAAGCTTAATAAAAGTCACTGTTTGATATATAGATTATCAATGAAATTCTATTCCTCATGTTGGGCATGCTTGACTGATACACTTTACTTTCATGTCACTGAAAGTCTCTAAAGCCTTCTCTTCAAACTATTCTGCGTTTTCATTGCAACACAAAGGCATTCTCTCAAAATATTCACTCACATTTTCCCATTTTGCATGTAGCTCGCTGGTAATGGTTGTGTGGTTTGACTTTCAGTTTGCCTGTGCATTTTCTTGAAAGTTTATTGATTTTATTTTGTGCATGTCGCAATCCCTGCATGGTGCGAGCTTGGACTGGAGGCATCTATCAAATTCATCTTTAATCTTCAAACTGATCTGTGAAATGACTTTTAAAGGCTCTATCTATGGTGGCATGTAGAGCATATTATCATTCAATATCCTTCATGCAATTTATGCCCTCCTTAAACCTGCAATTGTTCTTTTATGTTTCGCTGGACATATGTAATCACATGCCATGCATTCAAGTCTTAACTTCTACGAACTATGTGTTCTGTTTGCTTTGATGGAGGTGCCTAAATAAAGTTTTTTAAACTGTAGTTCCATTCCCATGAAATATTTTTCTTTTTCTTTATTAATACCTTGCTTCTGAAGTGGAGGAAAACAACTGAAAATGGGTTATGAAAATCCACAATCTTATTATAGCGAGCGATGTTATTCATAATAGTGGCAAATGTAAAGGGAAGCCTCCTTATTTTCAATTAATAGTGCCTTCCATTAAGTAGTGCCAATAATAGTGGCAAATGTAAAGGGAAGCCTCCTTATTTTCAATTGTATTTATTTATTCTATTTTGTTCATAATCTAAGAGGGAGCATTATTAATTTTAAATTATTCAGGTATTTATACAATTCTAACCCTTTCTTTATATAAAGTTGTATCTTCTTTATCAGATACATAAATATTTCCCATTAAATGGATTTAAATAAAATTTCCTTCTGGTAATAGAGTTTATTTTTAACTTTAGGATTAAGTATAGTTGGAAAAAATACAATATAGAAAAAAGAAGTCATTATGATTCAATTTTTATTGAATTTTATTGGGTGTAGCAATAGATTCCTACAGTAGTGTGTAAATTTATTTAAATATATCATAGGATATTTCTCTTTTAGAATACTATAAATTTAATTTACATTTGACAAGAGTTAATTTTTGAAGAATTTTTAAAATAATTTCAAGAATGATCATTAACAAATACTTTTATAAAAATTTCAAAACAAATATTTGAAGTTTTCATAAGAATAAATAAAAATGAAATTATACAGATTCCCAAAACAAACATGTAAATTAATTTAGTTATTTGAAGCAACAAATTTCAAAAGTAAAAATATCATGAAAATTAATAGCTACAAATTTACTTTTAAGTATAAATGAAACACGGCAATGTTAATGTTAAGTGGCAGCCACCAAGAAGAAAATAGTTTTAACAATGCATTTTTTAATAAAAAATATAATCACAATTCGAACCATTTTTAGTAGATTGCAATTGGTACAACAAAAGCACCAAGTGACTCAAAATGAACTTTATGTTTATGATGAGAAGATTTCCAATAAATTAACCTAAATTGATTTCTATAAATATTTGAAGATAAAAATTCTAAAAGGATCTTTATATTTATATTTTAAAATATTTTAAATTAATAAATATTTCTATAACAAAATATTGTAATAAGATGATATAAATTATTATAAATAAAAATATTATATTATATATAGAACTATATAAAAATATAACAAGTCAAATTATATCACCTTAATATATTTAAATTTTTTAAAAAACTCAAAAAATAAACAAATAATATATATTCATAAGTAAAACAAATAGGATAAACAAATTATGTATACAACAGTTAGAATGGACAAGTTGTTAAAATGGGCATCCTTTTTTCTTAAATAAAAAATGTGTATGTAAACTATTTTTTTAAAACTACTATATTAGTCAAGTAAGTGGTAGAAAACATTAATAAACTTAGAAAAGAAAACATAATGTTGGGTTAAATAATAGTTAGAATTAATTTTTAAATTAAACACATGAGTTTAAAAAAAAATTAAAAAAAATATATGGATTTCAAAATGTTCAAAATTCTTTTAATTAGGTTACTATTAGAATTAGGGTAAGAATTAGAGTTATGGTAAGCATTAGAATTACAGTTAGGGTTAGGGTTAGGATTAGGGCTAGATTTAGGGTTAGGTTTAGGGTTAAAATCATAGTTAGAAGTAGGATTAAGGTAAGGGTTAGAATTAGGATTATTGTTAGACTTAAAAATAAGGTTATAGTGAGAGTACAATCAAGGTTATGATTAGAATTAGGTTTAGGGTAAGAGTTAGGATTAGGATTCTTATTAGAATTAGGGTTAAAATTAAGGTGGGTTACTATTAGGATTAGGTTAAGAATTAAAGTTATAGTTAGGTTTAGGGTTCAAATTAGAGATAGGGTTAGAGTTCAATTAGGGTTTGAATTATAGTCAACCTTACAGTTAGGGTTTGAATTGTAGTCAAGCTTAGGGTTAGGGCTAGGATTAGGGTTAGGGTTAAAATTAGAGCTATTTTTAAGGTTATAATATTATGGCACAATCAAATCATTAATTTTAGGAATTAATTATTCCAATGTACCCATAACAAGGTCTATTTCATTTCAAAAAGAGTTGCAACTAGTGCCTTATCAGCAAAACTCTCATCGCAAGAACCTCATCTTTTAGAAGCACTTCCTCGATTCCCAAAAGATTTAATTAACACCTTATCAACACAACTATCATTGGAAGAACATCACATTTTTGAACTACTACCTCGATAACTGAAAAAAGGCTTATAGGAAAACTAATGCCTTATCGACAAAACTACTATCGAAATAAGCTCACTTTTTACAAATTGTGTTCTTCTGGTATTGTGTGTTTGATTGGAAGTGCTAATTTTAGTGCAATTTTGATTAGTATATAAGAAAACTTGATGGGAGGTATCTTCCTATAAAGCCAATATAATTGACAATGTTCTTTTGCATCAAGAGGCACCAACTCAATTTTTGTTTGATATTTCTTGATTTACCTTCTATAAGCAATTCCACTTCTTTCCTGTCATCAACTCCCCTAGGCTGAAATGGGGTTGATTGGAAGTGTTACTTTTATTGCTTGTTCTTTAAAGAAATCAGTTTTGATTACTATAAGAACAAGATGGGCTGTCTCTTCCTTGACAATTTTCTTTTTCCTCAAGAGGCACCAACATATTTGTTTGATATTTCTTAATTTACCTTCTATAATAAATTCCACTTCTTGCCTATCATCAACTCCCTTAGGCTAAAATGAGGTTTATCTCCTTGAATCTTGATTCCATGAAAATCATTAGCTTTCAAAAACTATTCTTAAACATCAAATAGTTCAACATTCAACAATAAATTTTTTTCATCATTGGTCCTTCTCAGATTCTTGTCTGCATTTCTCATAAATTATTTCTTGTAGAAAGCAAGAAATTGTACTACCATTTAGCAGTGATCAAAGTCGGTCAATGGGGCTTGAAAGTATGTCTACTTAATCAATGTTTTGGGACACACTTTGTGATCTATCATAAGCCAAGAATGAATTCCTTGTAATTTGTGACACTATTTTACTATGCCCTCCTTTTCTCACTATTCTCATTTAGATTTCTACCTGCTTTGAAACTACACTAATCTTTTGTTTTATAAGGTTTAATGCAACAATGATGGGGAAAATAATACATATGATTATGTGATCTTATACCAAGGGAACTTGATTCCTATAAAAGTGAATGAATGGTTGTACACGTTAGATAGATAGGTTTACTTTATGTATGTAAAAGTGACCCTGATTTTGAAATTATGTTACACTCTATTCAATATTCTTCAAATATAGTAGTCTCTATTGGCTTAATTTCAGAAATCTATCTTAATTTTTTTTAGTGTACTTCCTTTTTTGTTGCTTCTCTCTAATTTCTTCAAGGTTTGAATGAGTAATTTTTTTGAAGTTGTCTAAAAGGTATAGAAGTGATTCTAGTTGGCACCCTCTTTTTAACCTTGCAAATGGCTTCGTACTTGAGATTTGTATTTGAATAGTTTGATGTTGTATATGGTTTTGTGGATGCCATAATTGACTATTTAAAATGAACAAACTTATGATTAAAGTAGGCCTTGGAAGATGGCATGATTTTTTTGGTATCTGTGAGGATGGATGTGTTTGTTTGTTTGTTTCTCAAATTAACATTTTAATGTTTATTTATGTTTCATTGTACGGATCATATCATTATATTTTTAATTAAAATTTATAAATTATGTTTTTCATAACTACATAAATTAACCAACAAGTAGCGACTCTTGGTCAAAATCAAGTCTTCATCACCATGATTCCTTAAATTGTAATATTGGTAGAAATTTAACAATGATCTAGGTGAACAATGGTCTCATATTTTGTTTACGGTAATGAAATTATTTGATGATTGAGCACACATAAGTTATCTTTACATAGGTCATACAAAGATGACTGCAATGAAATATGGATGCATAAGTGAACTTCGGAAAGAAAGAAATTTATTGTGCATTAGAAGTTCTATATTAAGTTTTGTATGGTTTCTAATATTATAAACCATTAAAATTCTAATAGATTTCACATTCATTTGAGTCTTATCTTTTTAAATTTTCACAAAAATTGTAAATGCATATCAAAAAAATTCACAACAAATTACGAAATCATAAAATATTTCATGCCTTTACAAAATCATAAAATATCCCATCTCTCATTGATGCTCTCCACTTTTCTAAATATAAAATATCAATATGGACCTACATAAAGCATGACTTTGTTTTTGATGCAATCCTAGATGAGCATGCTACAAATGATGATGTGACCTAATGTACCCATGCCATTGTTCTCATTTTGAGTAAAATCATTATATCATGTTTATAAGTATCCTTGATTAGGTCTATCAATAGATTGCCTAATACATTATTCTAGCAATTTGTTTATAATATTACATGTCACCATCGAACAAATTTCAAGATTACTATTAAGTTTTTATAATATCAACACTGTTGCTAAAACATAGTAGACACAACAAATGAAAATAGGACTATCCTTGCACTTTTTGGTAGAAACTCCATTGCTCTACAACTCTTGTTTAAGTTAAGGATTTTAGTTGTGAATTTTTAGGATTCATTTATGGGTTACCGTGGGTTGTGATAATTTTTTATCTTGTAGTGTATTGTGAAAATTTACAATCCCACTTTTTCTTTTTAATTCAAGTTATGAGTTTTCACAACTTGTTCTTTATTTTTTTTCTTTTATTTTCTCATTTTTTTTCTTTTAATTACTTATTGTTTTAAAACAAGTAAATATTCAAACTTGATGGTTGAGATTTTATACTACACCACTATATTTGCAAACATCCATTGTGATGCATTGACTAAAAAATATTTCATGATCCAAAATATTTAATTCACAAAAATGTGGAAAATCATAGACACATCAACCTAAGGACTACATAACCTTTGCAAGCTCACGGATGGGAAAGTAGGCAAAACTTTAGTCTAGCTTCGTATTTTTTTGAATATTTTTATTGGATTATCCAAAATAATAACATGATAAAACCCAATGAACAAAATTTGTTTGGCTCTTTTGAAAATGCAGATTTCAGAATTTTGTGCATGAAAAACAGAATCATTAATATCTCACAATCTATGAGGCTCCGCAACTCAAAAAAATGGCCATTAGTCAAAATACCCCTACAAATATTCTCAATAAAGGAATTTTACTAGCTTACACCATTTTTCAAATTTAATTATTTTTTGAATCTTTCCAATTTTTTGCTACTATACCTAATTTTGAATTGGAACAAATGAATTCTTCATTAAACTCGGCATGATAAATTTGTTCTTATCACAAAAACCCTTAAATAATTTTGAAATTAGTATGAATCAATCTTGCATTGATCAAGAATGTTATTTTTACATGAGAAAACATGAGGAAGATTCATTACATTATTTTGAAACCAATGGTTTTTTAGTGAACATCATAAAAAATGAGGACAACATGGCTTATTATTTCACTTGAGAAATATTCAAAATAGAGATTGAAAAACCCCTATAAGTGGGATTCTATATTTGTAATCTCTGATAGCCACTGGGATTTTAGCCTAGTGATCATTCATAAAAGAGAGGAAAATGGAGAGTTTATGTAGACTATAGAGAACTTAATAAGGAAACCTACATAGATTATTTTCTTTTAACATTTGTTGACCAATTCCTAGATAATCTCAATGGGAAGACTTGATTTTCATTTTTGGATGGATTTAGTGGGTATAACCAAATACAAGTTATCATAAAAGATTAGGGTAAGGCCACTTTTATATGTCCATGGGAAATTTTACATATACATTCCTTCCATTTGGTTTATGCAATTCCCTTGCAATATTTCATTAGGTAGTAGTTTCTATTTTTGCTAAACTTGTAAATGAGTGTGTCAAGGTTTAGATGGATAATTAATTAATACATGGAAGTACCTTTAAAAATGCACTTCATAACCTATAAAAAGTCCTTCAACATTGTGAAGAATGTCAACTATCACTTACACATGAGAAATTCCTTATTATGGTTCATCAAGGAATAATGATGGGACACCACATATTAGTTGAAGGTATTAAATATGATCCTAAAAAGATTGATGTAAACCAAATATTAGAGCCTCCAAAAACTCAAAATAATGTATTTAGTTTCCTAGGTCATGCTAGATATTACTTGTAGACAAAGATTTTGGCATCCAAGGTCTTTCTAGCACTTTTAGGGTTTTTATTCTAAAAGGAGAAAGATGGGCCAAAATGCAATGTTCACATTCAAAGATAAATGTGATATGGATGCAATATGTCTAAATAAACTGATTTAAATGTAGAAAAATAATGAAAGGTATTAATTGTCAAATGGAAACTATTGAAATGCAACTTGTTGGAAAACACATTGTGTAATACAAAAACACCTAGAAATGTAAACAAAATTGAACAGTTAAATGAATGAAACTGAAGAGGTGCACCTATAAACTTGTTGGAGACTTTAAATGACTTGTGAAATGATGTTGATCTTGATTTTTAGGTCTAGTGGGACTCATTCACCATTCTGGGTGAATCAGTCCCAATTTTATGAAACTGTTCTAGAGCCTGTTTTAGACAAAATGGGATCAAAAAATGCAGAAAACCAAAATCAGGTCTGAAAGTGGGACTCATTCATCACCCATGGTGAATGATTCCACTTTTTAATTTCTGAAGATTCAAAGGTGGAAATAGGAGCCTTCAGTCTACACTTTCTACTTCTCCAGGTGTTTGGTTATGAAACTATCAGATTCGGGCTTGAAAGTCACTTTTTATTGATGTTTTGCCTTATCCAATGAAGAGATAATTGGAACAAATTTGCAATTCAATATTCAATGATTTCCAAGCCTCCAATATGTCTAAATATGCAAACACACAAGACAAGAAAGAGAAATGTTGGATGTTAGCGCATGGGGGTTTTCCTTGGTCAAACCCCTTTTAGGTAATTAAACCAAAATAGAGAAAGAATGTAATGAAGCATGAAACAATGGATTCAATACCTTGCCATGATGTTTGATCTTGAATTTCTATAGAAAAACATGAAGAATTTTCCCTTGAATGTCTTTGGAAGCTATCTTAATGAATTGAAATGATGAAACCCTAACTTTCTTGACTTGAGATGGAAGAATGATGGATGAATATAATGAAGAATGGTTATTATTTAGGGTTTAGATATTTTATTTTATATGAAATTCACCTTATTCACTTGTGAATTGCATCCCTAAGGCTGACATCTAAAAATAACAAACTTAAATTTTAGTTTTTCCTGCTTAAAGGTCAAAAATAGCCCAAATGGGACTCATTCGCTACCTTGGGCGAATCAGTCCCACCTAGCAGGGACTCATTCGCCACCTTGGGTGAATCAGTCCCACCTAGCAGGGACTCATTTGCCACAGGTGGTGAATTAGTCCCAGTCAGGCCCATTTGACAGTTAGGATGCTGGGACTCAAATATTGCCTCTGGATGCACAATATGGGGTAATAGGGGCCTATTAGTGATGATGTAAAGGTCAATTAGGGCTTGGGACACATAATTCAATGTGAAAGTGTGATTAAATATGCTTTACAACAATAAAATGAGGTACACATAGCCTAGGAAGGCACAACATCCAATGTGAATGTGTAAGACACATTACAACACTAGATTAACATTAAGTTTATTTTACAAGCCTTCTAGATTGATGTGAAAATTTCATTAAACACATTTTATAATGTTGAATTAAGGAAAAATGGGTTCATTAAGTCTAGAAAAGCATGAAAGTCTTTTACAACACTTTACAACACCTTTACAAGACATCGTTAAATACATCTGAAAGGGTCTAAGACCTAGTGTGGATGTGAAAAGCACCTCACAACACCAAATCAAGGCCTCATTAAGTTCAACTTATCATTAATTGTTCCCCAAATCAAGCAATTTTCCTTTTTTCTATGGTATATTTAGCCCCCACTTTAGTGAGAGGATGAACTTTCTCCAAACTCATACTAAAGTAGACATTCAAGAGAGACCCAAGTGTACATATGCAAATGACAAAGAATGACAAAGATGAAGAAGGTAGTCAAGCCCCCAAGATCCAAGATCCTAATTCAAACCATCAAGATACATAATCATGCAATGGAAAGAACTAAAGGAAAGAAGAACGGGGTGGAAAAGATGAGCTCACTTTGGGGCAACAGAACATCAGGTCATCTGTGGGGTGAGATATACCAAAGAAGTGGTTTAGTGAGAAATTTATGACAATGTGTCAGCTTCCCACTGTATAATGAGAAATTCTTCCAATGTGTTGGCTTCCCATTATACTAAATAGACCAAAGTTATTCTCATGATAACATTGATAAGGGACCACAATGTAATTCTTTTTGTAAATGCTTTTGAATATGTAAAGAATTTTGCTAGAGGGGATTTTTCTTTGTTCATGTAAGGTCTTATTCTTAGGGAGCATTATGCCTAATGTCTCCAAGAGAGGATAGGTTAGGATGTCGGATTGTTATCCATGGGATGCCTCATTTGCATCAGGCCACTTCAGTTGATCGTTATTCCCTTGTCAAATCATTATCCATGGGATGCTTTGTTCGCATTAGGACACTTCAGTTGATCATACACTCTTGGAAGACATCAAACCCAATGAAACCACCAAGGAGAGGACACATTAAAGAAAAAGTAAATCACAACATAAAATTTGCAAAATGATGTTATCTATGTATGCCCCCACTTTAAAGCGGTTGCTACACACTGTTCTGTGAGAAATTTCTTTAAAGTAGAAGAGGATTATAAAAACTTATATGAAAATCCCTATGCCAACTGATATGTTTTCGATAATCTGCGTCATGAAGAAAGGGAGTATGACACATGCAAGTCAATCTTAAGACATGTCGTCCACATCCCAAGCTTGATATTATACGTTCATGAAAGGTTAACAATTAGTCAAAAGAGACAACAACAAGTGACATACAAGGATAAGGCTTTCTAACCATTTTCCCCCACTTAGTGCAGGACAAAGGTGAGCCTAGAATGGATGATGGTATGCTACCCCTTGTGATGGATGCAAAACATGAAATAGTGAGTATGTGATGATCCTACAACTATTGCATGGAAAGGTGCAGCAACTAATGTTATTTATGTGGATAAGGAAACAAAGTTTCAGCTTGATACATGTTTAATGAGATATCTATCAATTTAGGATGTACCAAGGTCAGAGTTTTTTTGGAAGAATCTTGTGTGTTAGTATTGATTTTGAGTGAAGGTTTATCGTATGGGTTGAGTTCTATTAAAGGAAAATCATGAAGATCATGATTTTGAAGAATGAGGTTGGGTGTATTGTGAGCTTGTTTCTTGGATGATGGTGGGTAAAGAATGATAGTATTTTTAGGTGTTTCCAAAATAACTTCAGCACACATAGGGGGGTGATTAAGGGTTGGAGTGTTTTGATTAACAATAGTGGTGATATGAGAAGAATGCTTTATTTGGTTCTTTGCTTTCTCTAAGGTATCATTCTTATGTGCTATAATGTCAACCCTAGGAGGAGAGCTAATATGTTCATCACATGTCATAATTGGATTTGGCAAGATAGCTTCATAGCTCATAGAAGAGGCATCAAGAGAAGGATAACTAGGAGTTTCATGGTTACTAAAGATTGGACTTTTTTGTTCAAATAGATCTTCCATCATGATATATTCTAACACTAAACCATCTTCTTCATGTGTAGAGAAGATATTAGGAGAAAAAAAGGTTGTTTGTCATGATTATCTATACTTACATCCTCATGTCCTAGAATGCCATCATGAGTAGGAGATGTAGGATTTTCATAGCTCTCATTCATATCCTCCGCACAAATGTGTTTTTCATGATCATTCACGAGTTTATCCTTATTCACCAAGGAAAAATTTAGTGGCAAATCTTTTCCAATTGGCGAATTCTAGGAATCGGCCAAGTTGAATTTGGAAAATTTCTCACACCCAACATGGTGTCCAAATTGCCCGGATTTAACGAACTATAGGTCCAATGCATGTCCATTTGCCAATGAGTTTTTTTATGAGGAATATTAAGCAACAAATTCACCATTGTCAAACTACGTGTTTCAATTGGACCAACTAATATTTTTTCTTGGAATCCCGAAAGCATTTAATTAAACACCTACATATTCACCAATACTATTAAAACAACATTGTATCAGGAATAATTTCACCAATTAAAATTTACAAATAGTTGCTTGTAAAGACCCATTTTGCCAATTAAAATTTATAAATAGTTGCTTATGAGGACCTATTTCGCCAATAACATTAAAAAATAATTACATTTGATGACACATTTCGCCTTCAAAATTACAATGTATCATTGTATAAGCATGCGAGATTTGCCAAATTTTTAATATACCATTTAAAAATCCCACAGAATTTTCCAAATATGGAATCATGGATTGATATAAATACAATCGAAAGTGTCATTTATTCTTACACATTTTTTTTGGTTCTGAGGTTCTACTTCTCGATTTGGAAGTCAGCAAAAGGTGAAAACGTAGACTTAAAGGTGAGTGATCATTTCTTCATAGTGTTATTAGATATAATAATAAGTTTTCTTTATCTCTTTTCCATTCTTGCTTTAGTCTTAAAGATGATATTGAGTAGTGAATGGGATCTATATTATTATTCTCTATCCTTAAACAAGAAAACATTTTTTTTCGAGTTTTTATTCACAGTGAGAGATGAATATGTCGAGCAAATCAGAGATCAATATGTTGAGAAACTCGAGCAGCAAGGGTAAGGCTCCTATCGCTCCTCAAACTCCTTCTACTCCTCAGGGTGGTAAGGCTCCTACCGCTCCTCAGACTCCTACTGCTCCTTAGGGTGGTGAAGAGACTCTTGCTACTTGTTAGGCTCCTCAGGGTGGTGAAGAGACTCCTACCACTCCTCAGGTTCCTCGGGGTGGTGAAGAGACTAGGAGGCCATCAAAATGCCAAAAACTTAGATGTACCATATAGTCTTACTTTGGAATTTCTAAAGCTTCCGATCCATCAAGTCAAGATGGAGCTACATCATCAACTCTTCCACCAAATATTGGTAGCATTCACAATACCTCACCATCACCAGAAGGTCAAGTTGAGATTGTCATCGATTTAAATCAAAATGTATTAAATTAGGATGGAAATACCACAAAAGATGTTCCAAGGGATACCCTGGGCCCGGTTATCTAGAATGAGATAATTGACTTGGATGAGGATGATGATGTTGGTAGTAAGAAAAGGAGAAATAAACCAAAAAGGGGGCGCGAGTGGGAAATGACAAGGAGTTTTCAACTTGATTGGTTGTCAAAGTACCCATTCATGGTACCAGTGGGGATCGACAATGCAAATGATATTGAAAAGGAAACATTGGCCAAATGTAAGATTTGTAGTTGGAAATGTGGAAGAGCCAAGACATTGCAGCTAAAGATTGACACTATAGAAAAGCATATCGATAAATTTTATGAAAAAAAAATCATAGACGGAAAGGAAGAATCATTCATACGATGGAAATCAAAGGAAGAATGTCTTCATGTTAGGTATTCCTTTGATTATGAAGAGTATGAAAAAATAATGGTGAACATTGCTACATGTAAAGGTACACTTGAGGCTCAATTTGGAAAAGCAATGGAAACAACAAATCTGTCAAAAACTATTCATATGAGTGTTTTTTTCATATTTTTTCTAGAGGGCATCCTATGATAGACTACCTAGAATATTCCAGTTTATTATGTTATTTGAATATTCCTCACTATCCCTACTCACATTGGTCAGTAAATGCTGGATGGGAATGGGAAAACTATCTTGTTGCAGTGGAAAAGGAAGATTTAAAGGATAAAATAAAAGAGTCAAATTTCATTGCATTATCTTTAGATGAAGTTACTACGGTAGACAATACTTCTTGGGTTTGTATGCATTTGTATACTATACAACAACATGTTCACCAAGCTCATCTTCTCTATGTTCATAAAATGAAGGACAGTTCAACATCACAAAATATATTTGAACTAGTCAAGAAATCTTTGAATGAAATTGTAGGTATGGATGAGTTGACAATTGTGAAAAATTTGGTGTGTGTAGGAGCTAATGAAGCTGTAGTGATGCAAGGTCAAAGGACCAGTGTTTGCAAAAAGTTACAAACTACTTGTAAACCATACATGCTTGGCATTCACTGCATGACCCACAAAATAAATTTAACATTCAAATTTGTAAGAAAGTTTCCTACAGTATCAAAAGTTGAAAATCTAGTCCACGAGATCCACACATACTTCTGTCAAAGTCCTAAACATTTCACAGAATTTCAAAATTTTGCTAAGGGAATAACACTAGGAAACAAGCTTCTCAAGGATGTTGATACCAGATGGATCTCCCTACATGGACCAGCACAATGAGTTCTTTCAGAATATCAATCCTTGATTGGAGTGATGTATGGAAATTGTAGCACAATAGACAAAGCTCCTGACCTCTTACATAGGTTAAGCGATATAGAGACACTCTTGACTTTAACTAGTCTTCTCCCCATGTTGGATGTGATGAACGAGCTTTTGAAGAAAGCCCAAGACAAAACTATGTATATTAATGAATATGCTAACCTATGTAAACATACATGCTTGGCCTTCGATCATCTATATCTAGATCTAACACAAGATGGCACTAATTATTTCATGTCACAAAAAATTATTGATTTGAATGATCCTGATAATTATTTACAGTTTAATGCAAGCGGGTACTTATGTATCTGTGTATGTGGATATGATATACAAATGTACCAATGTAAGACATCTAGATGCTCTAGTAGAGAAGTAGCTATTAACGAGGAATATTTTAAAGGCATTGTTAAATTTGTTGCTGATAATTTGAAGGGAATTGCAAAATCTCTTTCCTTAGATATTCGTGAAATATTCCCTCGACATGAAATACTTGAAGCCATGAGTATTGTGTATCCTCAATTTTGGGAAAACTGAAATAACCGAAAATATTTTCATGCTCAGGTAAAAATCTTGATCGAACAATTTTCGAAAACTGTAACATACAATGAGCAGAAAATAGAAGGAATTTTAGATGAAGCTAAGCTTAGAAAAGAATGTAGGAGTTTTGCAATAGCTATGAAGGAACAATATAAATCCATGGGCAACGAGAAGGCCTTTGAATCAGGATCAATTAAAAATCTTTGGACAACCTTAGGTCAAATTGAAATATTGTGTGGTTTGATATCACAATATTTCAAACTTTTTGATTTGTCAAACAATGATATTGGGGTGGGTGCAGGATGAGAGATTTTTTAGTACATTGGGGTTTTGGAAATAAAAGTTAAGAAACAAACTAGACAAGAATTTGGAAAATTTCTTGAGGATGAAAGGAATTGCACGTATAATGTAAAGAAATTTCCTTTTGTAACGGCACTTGCAATCTAGAGCTCCACATGTGAAAGAAGAGGGACAAGGTTGTGCAACACTCCAATTTCAAAGGCTGGTACTAGTGGCACTGGTAGTGGCAATGGGACTCAGATAGACGACATTGACAAAAATGACACAATGAATGTTGAATTTGAGACACAGTCCGAAGAAAATGAAGATCTGACTTGGAATCAAATTCAAGACTACTCTTTTACTTTATCTAATGATGAATGTCAGTTTGAAGACCTTGAGTCTATTTGGGAAATGGAAGAGATTCAAGAGAATTAGTAGCTTTTAGGTATTTATATTGCACTTCATAGATCCCAGGATCATATTCCATTGTTTCATATTGTAGTTGATGATATTTTATATTGTATTCAATGAAATTATGAATCATTGCACTTCATGATATTTTATTTTATATTGTACTTCATGAATCATATTCCAAAGTCAAACTGTATTTGATGATATTTTATGTTGTATTCCATGAAATTGTGATATTTAATATTTAATATTTTAGATTAGTCTATACATAGTATTCAATGAGGTGTCAGATGACAACACCTTTGAAAGGTTAAGGCAAGATAAGTCCATAATGTCGTGTGGTCACTGAAACTTGGAACCTTAGAACTAAAGTCTGAAGTTTTAAAGTTTTCCAAACCTTCAACCCACTGACTAGAAAGATGACCATGAAAGACTTGCAACTCAACAAAGTGAATCATCAACCATTTCTGGAATCGGGGAGTTATGAAAATTTAGAGCTCCGCGACAAGGTTATAAAACTCTGAGGACTAGCGAATAAGGTTAGTTAAAGCACCAAAACCATGACTTTGAGTGATAGTAACCACAACAATGAAACTACCAAAAATCCATCATTCCAATTCCAATAATAGATAATCCACATCATGAATTCATATAAATGTTTAGTGGATATGCTAAGTAGTCATGGAGATTGAGTATTGATGTGTGAATTGTAATGCAATTTCACTAAGATTATGGATGCCTAGAATTAAAATCACCTTATAGTTCATATTTTAATTGTGTTAAAAGTAAAACTTGAGCATGTGCTCAGTGATTCATCACTCAACTCAATGCTTATTACATTAATAGCATATTAACAATAGTATTAGTAGCATATACAACAATGAACATCAACAACCATTTAAATTATATCTAGAAGTTGAAACCACTACCAGAATTTTTCTTCAAATGATATAATAAATAATACAGATAATTGAACATCAACACATTACTAAAGTCTGAATTTGAGCTTTTAAATTGATTATCACATGAAGGAATACATAGAGGCATTGGCAATGCAAAATTTTGCTCAAAGACAACTCTACACAGAGTTGAGTTGGAACTTGGAAACTCGTATTATCAAAAATTAAATCATTGCATCACCTTTTCTAGCAACTTCTACTCTTCAGGTGTTCGAATTGTCATTTGTTCTAACTGATGTTGTTTGACTTGAATATTTGTTAACAATTCATGATTCAAATTGGAACATGTCTTGGATTCTTCAGTCAATTTTGCATTCAGGGTTAGCAATGGTTTGATGGAATCCAAATAGGTCACCACATCTAAGTTCTGAGGAAACTGGTTCAAATCAATGTTCCTTGCATCCTCCATCTTCTTTTTGAAATCATTCTTTCCAATGAATCACTCATTTGTGTCAAAAGCCTCTAGTAAACCAAGCTTTGTGAAGTTCCTTACCTTTTCATCCACCTTTTTCATCTTGTCTGCAGCCAAATGCAAATATTTTTCCATTTTACGCATTCTCAAACACTTTTCAATGACAAATGACAATGTCATTAATGTAGCAAGCCGATTAGTAATCCCTTTTGATTTCAAAACATTGTCACTGGCTTTGTAGACTATTTGTTGAATTTGAGTTGCTGATTTCTCTAATGCCAACACATTTTTGTTCTCTATTAAATATTTGTTGAGTTTATTATGATGTTGTCTGATAGCATCAATTAATTGAAACATGCCACACAAATGATCAATCCCCTACATTATTTCATCCCAGATCTTTCATTTCATATGCCTCATTGTTTCTCTACAAAATGAAGATAACTTATTTTGACAAGAATTAAAATTTCATTTTTTGCTTCCATTAGCTCTGCCTCCAATCTTTCATTTATTTTTATCTCCTTCTCCAATTTTTGTTCCCACTGTACATTTCCATTTGCAATGCTTATTCTTAATTTTTTTGAAGTGGATTTTTCCTCATCATATTTCTTGTTTCTCTCATTTAGCCTTTGCTTCAGTTCATTCACTATAGGACCTCATTCTACTTATCTTCTTTGCTTGTTAATGTAGAGGTAGATTTTTTTAAATTTTTTTCTAATTCATTGCTCTTGTTATCTGCTTCTTTCCTCTTTGCTTTCTCATTTGCTAGGTCTAACTGTAACTTTTCAATTTGAGTTTGCAACCTTTTTTTCTCTCTATCTTGCTTTAGCAATGATGTGTACACCAATTCATTGTTCTTCTTTGATACATTAATTTTGTCAGTATTTCTAAGTCCAAAAAAATCCAATTGAAAATTGTTCACCTTGAATTTAGATGGAGCCATCTAATTTGCTAATTTTTTTTGAACTAGGTGGGAACAAGAATTGTGTATGATCCATGATTTCTTTACTTGTGTCAAATGTGGGTAATACCATGGTTGTTGCAGGCTCTGAATTTGGAGTAGACACACTCTCCATCAGTTGCTTCTTTTCTTTTTTATTCAATTCCAATTTCTTTTTAAACTCTTCAATGTAATCCAAACCCAGGGATGCAGGAACAATGGAATGTTTGAATGGTGAAGGAATAGGAGTACTTGCAATTTCTAATGATGTCACAGCCAGACTAACTGGCATTAGGGGAGTTCCTAGAAATAACTCCTTTGTGGTGGATCCACTGGTAGTGTGACTTGGAGTTGAACCTATCAAAATCCTTTGCCTCTTCTGTATGCCTTGATCACCTAGTGTTTTTGTGGTTTATTGTGTTGTCCTCTTATGTGTAATTTTTTTTTGTAGCACATGTTGACCACTACTAGTACTACTACCCATACCATCACCACCAAAGGAAGTTCTAGTTGCACTAAGCCCTCCACCATGGGAATATCCTAGTTGTGGTTGTGTCTGACCATGAGGACGAGGATTTTAAGCTCTAACAAATTGAATTATTTTGGCTCTACTTGTTTTCCCTTGGTCTACTTTATTAGCTCCAAGGCTAGATTTATCAACTGGTTTTCTATGTTGTACATCTATTACTATAGGAATTCCTTGTCCTTGGGACCCCAAACCACCACCTTCATAACCCATTTTTTCAGCTATGGCTACTCCTATAGTAAATGCTTCTTTTGTGGCCTCACTTAAACCAAGTTTGAAATTGACATGGATTTCTTCTTCCCTATCATCATCACTTTCTTCATCTTCTTGTTCATTTGGATGCTCTATATTCCATAATTTTCTAAACTCAAGATCTTCTCCGTTATCTCCATACTTTGAAAGAGCTCTTGGATCACCTAGCTCCTTCCTCATAGACCAAAAGGAAGTAATTTTTTATCGTGACCAATTTTTTTCTGTAACTTCCTTCTCTAGAGAATTTGGTATTTTTACTCTACTAGATGGTTTATGACTTTTTTCGTAAAAATTGTTGTACCTCCTAATTGTCTTTCAATGCAATGCCATAATTTCTGCTAACAATTGTTCAAAAGAAATACCATTCTCAGCAACACTTTTCTCCATTGCTACTTTGACCTCATCCCAAGAATCCTTATTTCTCAAGTTTTCAAGCAAGGGTTTACTTTGATGTTGAATTCTACTTTGGGCATTCTTATTGAGCACAATCATTGATTTAATGGTGTCACATGGATCATACTACTAGTGGAAGATAGCATCAAAATAAAAAAAAATCAAAAGATCATGTGCCACACTAAATGCTTTTCTCTCGAATGTCATCCCTCCACTTGAAAATAGTTAAATAAGGAAATAAGATCTTCTTCCCCTAACTCGTAAAGTGTCTTTCATCAGTACTCTGCATCTACCTTACATATTCCAAAGCAAAAACCCTTTCTGTCACATGTATTGGAAGTTTGTATGGTTGTACTTCTGATCCATAAAATCTTAGCACAATATATTCTTCAATTAAGTACCAATTTTATTTCTTTTCCTAGTTGAATGTAGTTTCTACATGACATAGGCAATCTAGGCATTAGAGTATTTGTAATTTCTTGATGCAATGGAGCCAAAAAGTAGTCTACAAAATGACTCTAGTTCCTTCGAGAATCATGCAACCTTATAATAGTGGTCCATTCATATATTGGAGTCATTTTCTTTTGCTCGGGATTACTATTACCATAGGGTTGAATCTAAAGCTTGTTGGTCTAAAACATTCCTCTGAATTTGAATAGAAAAAGATAGCACAAGTAGGTTGTGAACATAAATTTCTTGGTGGAACCTCCTTTAATCATTAAAAATTGTTTATGCATGGATTCTACAATGTTCTCAATAAAATTATATTTGGAATGTGGAACACCATAATGGATATTATACACCATTTCAAGGAGGCATGCACCCACTTCCAAATTGCTATCCAGTCTAAGGAAAAATGCTAGCATGGAAATAGTATCCTGAACCCATGGTTTAATATCAAAATCATAAGGAGGCTTATGATCACCTTTCAATTTGTTTCTATCCTGAACTATTCTATTTAAGAAAAAAAAATTCTCCATTTCATCCACTGCTTCATAATCACTAGCAAGCTTTTCTAGGTCAATGTGGACATTTCCAAATTCTTCGGTTGTAAACCCCAAGGCCAACACTTTTCCAAGTTCTTATGCATTAATGGATAACAATTCTCCTTTGCTATCTTTATTAACAATTTCTCTTTTGTTATCATCATAATTTTGGGCAAGGGAAAACCTCATGTAACATCATGCGCCCTAATCCAGTTACCCACGGTGCACTAATACTATTAACTTGCAATTTCATTTGCTTTGCAACCTTATTCTTAGATGAAAATATAAGTTCTGAGGTACACCTACCATAGGCTTTAGGATCATAAATATCATGGTATTCATTAGTGAAACCTAGGGTTTTAAGCAATTTTGTGTAATGTATTTTTTTATCCAACATTGCTCTAGTGGTACTGGTGGTAGACATGTTGATACAATCAACAATATGAAATTTGTGAATTCTCTATTAGTCCTTAATTTTTCTTAATTCTTAAGCCTCTTAACCCTAAACCTAAACTTCAAGGTTTGACAAAATAAGATTTTAAGAAATGTCAAGCGATGAAAAGTAGCCACGGGAATTCTTTAACTTACCCCGACTTTGAATTTTGATTATTGAAGTTGAAACTGGGTTATGGGAATGGGTTTATTGGAAGTGGAACTGTGGAACCCAGAATAGGGTGGTGCACTGCAATGAGCAAACTGAATGATACTGAAACATCTACTCATTACTTACGGACTACACAGTACACAATTAGGTAGTACAATGTACATGGCTGACAACATTTAAAACAAGCCATTAATGATTTACTCCAACATTGACAAAAAATTCTAAATTTTTAATCTTTGTTAATCTAACAATTATAGGGTGATTCCTGGGGTTTAAGTTCACAAGCATAACACTCTGTGCATTTCATTCCGGAATGAAACTACAACCATACACCAAATGTTCATCGAACGGTTGAGTAATTTATGATATAAATAATAAACATAAAACATGTGTTTTAAATTTTCGTTAAACCATATTTTTTTTGTATTGAACAAAGAAAAACAATTACAAGAATAGAGCTACCAATAGTAGCTGAAAATCAAACTAGCCAAACTCAACAAAACTAGATATACAACATGTGTTTTAAATTTTCTTTAAACTTTAATGCACTAGGATTGACATCAAGGCCAAGGGGCTGGAAACTTAAATGTTGCAAAGGCATTAATAAAATGAATTACAATGTCACATTAATAGCACAATGCATAACCATTAATAGCACTTAACTTGCAAAGGACTTAATAAAATGAATTATAATGTCACATTAATAGCACAACCATTTCTTTTATTACAACTGAATTACAATGTCACATTATTACATAGTACAAATACAAATGTAAGCGCAAGCACCAAGCTTCTGCTGGACCACTGATGAAAAGTTGAAAATGTAAATATGATACATGTATCTCTAAAAATAAATGGAACTTTTCGGGTCAACCATGAGCTCTAAAAATAAACACATGGGACTTACCGGGTTAGCCATGGTCTCTAAAAATAAATGCATGGGGAAAGGGGGCCCAATCAAAGTGGAGAAATGGGAGTTGTGAAGATACAAAATGTACTTAGCCCCTTTCAGAACCAGACTCATGCAGAAGATGAGGGGTTATAAAATTTCTCCCATGCAGAAGATAAACACTTAAGATAGATGCATGGGGCTTGCCTAGTAGGCCATGGTATCTCAAAATAAATGCAAGGGACTCTCTTTTCCAACCATGCAGATGATGAGGGGTAGTAAAACTGCTCCCATATTCTACTTCTAGCCTCCATGCATTGGGATAGCACTTATTTCCATCAGAGCTCCTCATCCTGGTTCAAAACCTGTCTGAGAAGTTAGGTAAACCAAATCAACTTCTTTCCAATTCCACCCATTATGAACTTGAAGGAAATTGGTCTCTTCCTTTGTAACCACATAACTAGAGGTAGGAGAATTTAGAGCATCCCCAATAATACCACATCATATTATTCCTGAATCCTTATTAAGTTATTAACCCTACAAAATGAAAACCCATATGAAAATTAAATGAATGATTTTAGTTGTACTCACTATCCTTATTTATGGGCCAAAAGTGCCACTACTAGCCTAGTCCCTTGTACACCTCACACATGTCACATGTGAGGTTGTGTATAGTTACTACTGACTAGTAATAATTGTGATTCACACAAACCAAAAATCCAACTTAATCAGTACCTCAAGTTGGCTACATGAAAAGTTGTAAACTGTACCTCAAGCTGACAAGCTGTCAATTGTCAAAATCGGTAGTGCCACACAAGTTGTCAATTGTCAAAATCACTAGATTATTGTTATCATCATCTACGATACTACAATACATCATGTAGTTTTCAATATAAATTTATCCAATCAATCACTCAGTCTATTCATATATCATTAATTTGTGTCGCCGCCTAGTACCACAGCCAAATTGAGAATTTCAATATCAAGTAAATGAAAGGTAGAGTACTTCAACACATTGAAAAGAGAGAATTAAATGTATCATTTTACCTTAATCATAATTATCAATGTCCTAATAAGTCACAATAAATTTTTCTCACTTATGATCAAAACTATATGTTGATTTTTGAAACCAATAATTAACAAAATCTCAACCATTAATTTCTGAAAATCTAAAGGTTCTATTGTTATTTCAGAGATTTTAGTTTGCAAGTCTAGTGCTTCAAGGATTTACTTCCGGAATGCATTTATAGCCATCCATAAAAAAATCATCGAACGGTCCCTCTTTTAAAACAAACTTTATGCACGTGCATAATTTAAAATGGGGACATCACTAGGTTGATGAGACTCGACCCTCAGGATTAAACACTAAGAGTTAAGATTTAAGGCTTTGTCATAAAATATTTTGGTCTAACTTAGGCAATATTAAATAGTAAACAAGAGCACCAATATTTAAATGGTAAAATATTTAACGGTTCTAGTGTAATTCCAAAGGTTTCAATTCACAAATCTAGTGCTTGAGAGATATACTTCTAGAATGCAACTACAACCATCCATTCGAAAATTCATCCAATGTTCATGGTCCGTAATGTCACATGGTCACTGAAATTTGGAACCTTAGAACCAAATTCTAAAGTTTTGAAGTTTTTGAAACCTCTGACCCACCGACTACAAAGATGACCAAGAAAGACTTGCAACTAAGGTTAGGAAAAGCACCAAAACCCCGACTTTGGTGAATTAAGATAGGAAAGGTGGCAAGGATGGTGCATTTATGAAGTGAAGATCATGGGTATATTTTAGCAAGTGGACATGACTGGAGGATCCATGGGTAATTAAAATCGATACTTGCAGATTTTGGAAAATTATTACCTCTCGGCCCTTGATTATTGAAGTTAATAATAGATTTTGGCATGGAGAAGAAGGCACATAGAAATTTTGAAAGAGTGGTGGTGGTGGAAGTGTAGCTACAACAGTTTTCAAATGGAGGCCAACTTCACTCTGCATTTGAGGAGGCAATTAAACCCGTTTTATGGTGAAGCTTCTAACAAAAGATTAATGGGTATGTTTTTATTCACTGGTGGGAGGTTGGTACAAAGTGTGTGGATGATTTTGGGGAAATCCTTTGGAAACATGAGGCATAGATATAGGACTAACATGGATGTATACTCCTTGATTATAGCATGGGGTTTGGACTTGGGGGAATCGACAAGTACAGTGAGACAAGTGATGGAGATGATTGTGCATAGAGATTTCTTGGAAGGATTAGAATCACTACTTGAATGGGCAGTTCTAGGTGAAAGTTTTGACATCCGAGAAGGCTTTGAAAATTTGGAACTGGAAAGGGTAGAAGGATGCATCCCTTTCATGTGTTGTCTAAAGGATGAGATTAAAAATCAATGCAGGGAAGAAGCAAGGTTAGGTTGGCAAGCATTGAAGCTCTTTATAGATCTGATGAAGGTGGAAGCAATTATAGCACAGGTGAAAGCAGAGGAAAAGCGCATGGAAGCACAGGCAAAAGTGGAGGTAGAGTGCATGGAAGCATAGGAAAAAGCAAACGAAAAGTGTATGAAAGCAAAAGGACAGAATATGATGAAGCAGAAGATAAAAGGAAAAGCAACAAGGAAAGTTGATTATGAAATGGGAGCACTAGTTGAATTTGTAGTTCTTGTAGGGTTTTGTAGAATTAACGCAAGACTAGTACTAAATTTTTGGCTTGTTGAAATATGTAAGGTAGATATAGATAGTTGCGAACTAGTTTTAGTTGGGCAGTTTTAGTTAGGTAGAGTTACTTTTTCTGTTATGAAGCATGTTAAGATGCTTTTTTGAAAAAAACTGTTATAGTTGTAGGTGATTTTTGGATGGTTGATGAAAAAAATGAGGCAAATAATCTTTATTTTCACATGCATATTTTTTATTAGTTTGATATTATTTTAATTCACCAAAAAAAATTCTTAATCATTTGAAAATAGGTTTAATTCGCTAATGAATTTTATTTTTTAGTTTGGAAAAAAAAATTAATCGCCAACAACAAAAAAAAATTGGTTTGAAAATAGGTTTAATTCACTAATCAAAATATTTTATTGCTTTGAAAATAGATTTTAATCGCCAATGGAAAAATATTAGTGGTTTTAAAAAAATTGCATTTTTCTAGGATTTTCCACAGACTTCTATCGATAAAAAAAAAAAAATCGCCAATGGACATTTTTTTTCATGAAAATGAAAAAATTTGGCACTAAAATTAATATTTTTATTGGGAAGTATACAAGATTCGCTAGGATTTTACACTTTCACCCAAGGGGGGCTTCTTAAAGTTTTCCCTATTATTCACTAAAGGATCTACACAAGTAGGGGAGGTGTTGGGAGATGAATAAGGACTCAGTAAGGTAGTGGCAATAAGTTCAGCTTGGTGTGTCAGAATGTCTTTGCAAGGGGGAGGAGAAGAAAGAAAAGCAAGACTTTATGGTCTTCAATGATTATGTCTTCTTTCATCAAGATACCTTCATCACCAATGGGAAAGATATCAAGAGAAGAACAATTATGATTATCATGATTATCGATGCATGTACCTGTTTGTGTCAAATCCTTAGTGGACGATCTTAGTGAGAGGAATTCCTTAAGGGCTTCATCTAACATGTCTAAATCATCGCTACTAAGGGGCTTGGATGTTATAGTTTTTTGAAATTGAATCATTTTGTAAATTGGATTGTTTGATGTTTTTTGTTTTTTGTTTTCTTTTGCTAATGAATCTGATCTAAATGAACTAGGAACTAATGTTGAAAATGAAAATTACAAAAGTCTAAGTGCCATGAATGTAAACAATGCTTATTTCTAATTATTTAAATGTAAGAGAAGCTATGAAAACTTAAAATGCAATGTAAAGACATAGGATGAAATGCAACTTTTCATATTTCAAACAAAGTAATTGACTGATGACACTATGCAATAATCTGAAAGATGAAAGATTGGAAATGCAAATGTGAATTTTAACAATGCATGAAATGAGCTAATGTAAGCTAAATCTAATGAAATGAATGATACAGAAACCCAGCCAATTAATATAGATAACTAATGACAGCAAACAAAAGCATAAAAATAGGGTTTTCAGCTCTGTAAAGGCAGTTTTAGGGGTCCAAAGGGACTAATTCGCCCAGGGTGGCGAATGAGTAACAATATGGACTTTTTTAGAATTTTTAGAAAATTTTGAGTGATTTTTTATGTTTTTTGAGTTCTATGATGTAGACCTAAGTTGAAAATGTACAATTTCAAAAAAATTAAATGAATTTAGATGCCAAAAATGTAACCTAAATGCACTTTTATGAATGCAAAATTTGAAACCCTAGAATACAACTTAATTAATGCAACAATTCACTGCAAGCTAATTCTAGGATGAGAATGCACTCCAAATTAGAAAATGAGATATTCAAAAAGTAGGTTCACCAAAATGTAGACAAAGATTTTGGCATCCAAGGTCTTTCTAGCACTTTTATGGTTTTTCACCTAAAAGGAGAAAAATGGGCCAAAATGCAATGTTCACATTCAAAGATTAATGTGATATGAATGCAATATGTCTAAATAAACTGATTTAAATGCAAAAAAAAAATGGAAGGTATTAATTATCAAATGGAAACTATTGAAATGCAACTTGTTGGAAAACACATTGTGTAATGAAAAAACACCTAGAAATGTAAACAAAACTAAACAGAAATGAATGAAACTGAAGAGGTGCACCTGTAAACTTGTTGGAGACTTTAAATGACTTGTGAAATGTTGTTGATCTTGATTTTTAGGCCTAGTGGGACTCATTAAAAATTTTGGACCTAAATTAGTCCCAGTTCTGTGAAACTGTTCCAAAGCCCATTTCAAACAAAAGGGGATCCAAAAATGCAGAAAACCAAAATGAGGCCTAGAATTGGGACTCATTGGCCACCCATGGAAAATGAGTCCAATTTTGAATTTCTGAAGATTAAAAGGTGGAAATAGGATCCTTTAGTCTGCACTTTCTACTTCTCCAGGTGTCTGGTTCTGAAACTATCAGATTCAGGCTTGAAAGTTACTTTTTATTGATGTTTTGCCTTATCCAATGAAGAGATGACTTGAAAAAAATTGAAATGCAATCTTCAATTATTTCTAAGCCTCCAAGCTGTCTAAATCTACAAACACACAAGACAAGAAAGATAAATGTTGGATGTTAGGGCATGGGGGTTTGCCTTGGTAAAACCCCTCTTAGGTAATTAAACCAAAATAGAGAAATAATGTAATGAAGCATGAAATAATGGATTCAATACCTTTCCATGATGTTTGATCTTGAATTTCCATAGAAAAACATGAAGAATCTTCCCTTGAATGTCTTTGGAAGCTATTTTAATGACTTGAAATGATGAAACCCTAACTTGCTTGACTTGAGATATAAGAATGATGGATTAATAATGAAGAATGGTTATGATTTAGGGTTTAGAGAGTTTATTTTATAGGAAATTCACCTTATTCACCTATAAATTGGATCCCTAAGGCCGACATGTAAAAATAACAAAATTAAATTTTAGTTTTTCCCGCTCAAAGGTCAAAAATGGCCCAAATGGGACTCATTTGCCACCTTGGGTGAATCATTCCCACCTAGAAGGGACTCATTCATCACAAGTGGCAATTCCTAGTGGGGCACATTTGACAGTTAGGATGCTAGGAAGTAAGGAAATAAGGTTTTTATGGTGACTATGTCAGGTATTTCATCAAATATTTCTTTGGGATGCACAATATGGGGTAATAGGGGCCTATTAGTGATTATTTGAAGGTTAATTAGGGCTTGGGACATAGAATTCAATGTGAAAGTGTGATTAAATACACTTTACAACAATAGAATGAGGTCCACATAGCCTAGGAAGGCACAACATCCAATGTGAATGTGTAAGACACATTACAATACTAGATTAACATTAAGTTTATTTTACAATCCTTCTAGATTGATGTGAAAATGTCATTAAACACATTTTATAATGTTGAAATAATGGAAAATGGGTTCATTAAGTCTAGAAAAGTGTGAAAGTCTTTTACGACACTTTACAACACCTTTACAAGACATCATTAAATGCATCTAAAGGGGTCCAAGACCTAGTGTGGATGTGAAAAACACCTCACAACACCAAATCAAGGCCTCATTAAGTTCAACTTATCATTAATTGTTCCCCAAATCAAGCAAGTTGCTTTTTTTCTACGGTACATTACCATAGATTTATAGATATTTTTTAGCAAAATTGTAACTCCTATGTTTTCCTTACTTCAAAATGAAATTGATTTCTCTTGGACTCTAGAATGCTAGTCCTCCTTTGAAACCATTAAAAAAATTTAACAACTACCTCAATATTACATGGACCCAACTATTTGTTACCATTCTACATCTATACAGATGCCTCAAATGATGCCATTATTATAGTTCTTGGACAAGAAGATGAAAATAGAGAGAAATATTCAATTTATTTTATTAAAAAATATAACTCCTAAAAGAAACTATGTAATTATGAAAAGAGAGTTTCTAGGTATTGTGCATTCCCTCAACAAATTTTGACATTACATTATAAGCTATAAGGTGATGGTATACACATACCATTCAACTATCAAGTACTTAGTGAACAAACCTAATGTGAGTGGATTAATAATCAAATGATTTTTGGTCCTTTATGAATTCAATGTAGCCGATATATATAAATCTAGAAAATACAACTTTTTATCTAGAATACAATAGACACAAGAGGGAGTTGAACCAATTCAAAATGAGTTTCCATATTAAAAATCCTTTCCCATATCCGAATATACCCCTTGGTTTACTAGTATAACAAGTTATTTGGATGAAAAAAATTCCCCTTACATTTTTTTATAACATTGAGAAAGGGGTTAGTTAGGAAAGTCATATATCTTAAATTTTTTAGTGGTTTTCTATTTAAATTTTGTTCTAATATGATGTTACATAGATATATAAGACATGGTGAAACTTACAACATTATGAGATCATATCACAAAGATCCTTCTAGAGGACATTATTCACTAAAAAGGGCCTCTCACAAAATTTTAGATGACTGTTATTATTGGATTTCAATACATAAAGATGTTAAGGGATATGTTTGACAATGTGATGAGTGCCAAATAATAAGAATACCAACACCATCTAGTAAAATTCCTATATAAACTCAAGTGGTATTAGAACCATTTGAAAAATGGGGGTTGGACTTCATAGGTTCTATCAATCCACCATCTTAGGGGAATAGGCACATATGTGTGTGTATAGAATATCTCACCAAATGAGTAAATTTTCAAGAATTAAAGATTGAAAGGGACTAGAAAGTGACATATTTTATTTATAATAAGAATATTCCTTAAATTTGGAGCATCTATAGACTAGGAAATTGCATGAAGATGTATGGACATATAATACTACTTGAAAATCAACTACATATTTTTCCTCTTGTGAACAATTTATTTGGAAGAGACCTATTCTTTCAATTAAATTTGAGTTAGAGACATTGAGAACCACCATGGATGTAGATCTAAATTTGAGCAGAGCTCCAGTTGAATGAAAACTTCAATTGAATAAGCTAGATAAAATACAATTGGAAGCCATACAAGAAATAGAATTTATGCAACAACAAAGGAGAACATGGCATTCCCTTTACATAAGAGAAAATTAGTTTAACATAGGAGACTCAAAACTGCTATTTGATTCAAGATACAAAGACAAAAATGAAAGATTCAAACAATATGGATAAGACCTTATGAAATAGAAGAAGTATTTGATAATGGGTTCATTTGATTAAAGATAATTGAAAATGATACAAAAACACTTCTCGTGAATGGACATAGACTTACCTATACCAAAAACTAAAAACTAAAGAAGAGTTCATTCAAATAGTTAAGCAACAAAGTGAGCATTGGTGTTAAATGCAATCTTCTTTTTTCTAAAAAATATCAAGTATACTAATCTCTTTAGCAATTTTTTTTTTTTTTATACATAATTAATATTTATTTCAAGTTAATATTTCCTTTATAGCTGACACTTCTTTTATAGTTTATCATTCTTCATAAGTTCATGGTCTTTTGCAAAATTTATGTCATTTTGTAGTCTATTGTTTCTCCAAAAGCACCCTTTAAATGATGCTCAAAAATTTGTTTGTTGTTTCTTTGGATGCATCCTTTAAAAAATGATTCAAAATTTGTTAATTACTTCTTTGAAATTATTCTTTCAAAGATGCTTCATTTTTTTCCCCTTGTTTCTCAATAAGCATCATTTCAATGATTCTCCATAAAAGAACCATTATTTCTTTAGAAGCATCCTTTCAATGATGCTCTAAAAACTTGTTCATTGTTTCTTTGGAAGCATCCTTTCAATGATGCTCTATAAACATTTTCATTTTCTTTGGAAGAATCCTTTCAATGATGCTTCAAAAACTTTTCCATTCTTTCTCTAGAATAATCCTTTCAATAGTGCTTCAAAAAATGTTGCTTCTCTAGAAACATACTTTTAATGATGCTTCAAAAAATTGTTAGTTTTTTTTCTATAAGAACCCATTCAATGATGCTCCAAAAAAATTATCCTTCATTTCTCTAGAAGAATCCTTTCAATGATGCTCCAAAAACTTACATGTGTTTCTCTAGAATCCCTCTTTAATGATACTCTAGAAACCATTTATGCATCTTCAATAATACTTTGAAAATCCACTTATGTATCGTCATCAATAAGTATCTAGACTAAATGTATTTCAAGCCAATAAATTCAAAATTGAGATGTAGATATTTTTTCATTAAATATATATTGGAATAATTAAATGACATGAGGAGAGATCAAAATATTAGATAATAAATGATCTCTTTCACATTAATGAATGCAAGCCAATTCTAGACATAAAATCTTGGCAAGTGAGTCTAATTTCCCATGATAGACCGGTAGGTATGCGTGTTGATATTAATTAAGGATGTAATCATTATTAAATAATCTTTTAGTGAAGCATGGTATTTTCATTCCCATAATAACCACTTGCAAATAAAATTTTCAACATTTCTTCATCTTGTATGATAAATATGGTGCAATAATATCTCCCATTCATTTCATTATTCATCAAACATAAATAATTACTCACCTTTAACTTTTTTATTAATCTCAACCTCACTTCCCATAACTTCCCCTGAAGAATTTTGCTTGTAATCACCTAAACTATTTGGAATTTTTGTGTACCCAACTCTAGCAAAACCTCCCATTTGAAGAGTAAAAATAGATTTAAAAAGGAAAGGTGAACTCAAATTCCTTAAGAAATTTCTCCAAAATCAAGAATCAGTGAAAATTTTTAGAGCAATATGGTGGTTGAAATTCTTTCAAAATGTGAAGGCTATCTTGTAGAATTAGTAGAACAGTTTGCTCAAAAAAATTCAAAAGATTCTAGACCAATATTAGGATAAAAATTCAAGGTAAGAATTAAAATTATCTCTCAAATTTATGGAATTAATATTGAGGGAATTAAATTCTATGGAGAAATATAATTGATATGCCAAGAAATTCTCTTAAATTTCATTAAACAATGGAAAAAATCTTCCCTAATTAATAACTAACAAGAGGGGTGATACTAAGGGAATTAACAAAGAGACCATTCACAAACCATGAAGGTCAGTTGTTGCATCGGTGATAAAATATTTCACCTATGAAGGGAAATTTGGTGTGGTGATGGGTTTGACATTTGGAATGCTGACCTACCTACAACATGGTACAAAAAAATCTACATTAAGAGTTAACTTGGCTTTATATCTGTAAAGATTGTGATAGATATATATTAGAAATGTACATGTATTTTAAAGCACCACAACCTAATAAATTTTATTTGTAAACACTAAGTTTTGAGGAATCATAAAATAGATAAGGAATTGATAAAAAAAAAGTAAGTAGGGGCCAAAAATTAGAAATCAAGGAATATTTTGGAGTAGCTCCTGAGGAAGCTCCTTAGAATTTGAATCAACAAATGACTAGAAATAAATATTTTGGGTAGATAAACATGAAGGTTTTGGAACCCTTGAGCAACCATCCACAAAAAATAAATTTGAAATAAATCAACTAAGAGATCCGTAATTTCCATAAAAAATTGGAAATATTTTCCTTAGGGATGAAAAGAAAAAGAAAAATCGTAGGAATAAAAGAACCAAAGGTGTAATCTCCTCCTCTCTAAAGGAGTAAACACTAAAAATATTGGAGTAACTCTAGTGTTGAGCTACATGTAGAACAAAAAATATTGAGGAAGAAACCCTAACTAAAAATACAACTCCAACTTCCTAACTAAAAATACAACTCCAACTTCCTAACTAAAAATACAACTCCAACTCTTTTAGAGGAGTAGGAATTCCTCATGAATCAAATCTTAGTGAATGAAGAAAATACCATTTTTTAGGAAGCCTCAATGACTAAAGAATAAATTATAGAAGAATCCCCCCTAAAACATAGTCTAAATAGAAGAAAAGGACCAATGATGACCTCATTAAAAGGGGGAAATAATTTTAAGAGAAACCTAGTTTTCACTATAGTTATATAGGATGGAGCAAATGGTTACAAAAAATGTAGGAAATTAATGAATTAAAGAGGACATTGGAAGGAGAGGATAAACAAAAGAGTTAGAAAATTAAAAACTATATTAATAGAAAGGGCTCGTAATTTTTTTTTTAAAAGAGTAATTTGATTTACCTTAGGAGATATCTAAGGTAAACCTCAAAGGAGTTAAAGTAATAAATTTAAGAAAATAAAATTATAAATTACAAGAGGAAATTTCAAGCCTAAAATATAATTGCAAATAATTAGAGGAAGCTAAGAATGAGGCTTGCAAAATATGGTAGCTAATACTAAAATTTCAATAGCCCTCCAAAGTTTATAGCACATTCTTAAATGAACAACCATTAAGGTGAAAACTCTTGAGGATATCATGTAACTTACTCCATAATGCAATTGATCAACAATTTTTGGATGCTTTTAAGAATTCTACACTAACACAACATAAAATTATGTAATAATTTTTCACATGTAATATACATGAGGAAGATTATTTAGATTTATTCATCAACCCTTTCATTGGTGAAGTTCAAATAAAATATGTTGTGCCCTTAGCACACACGCCTCGTTCAGAACGGGGACCCTCTTTTCTTTCGCTTGGTCGGGTCATTGTCACCGCCTCATTTTGTGTGCCTCCCTTTTTGATGTCTCAAGTGGTCGATGTTGCTTCAAAGTCCCATCATAAATTAACCATGCTTCCCCTTTTTGGTTTTGCTGCGTTCCAGCGCCTCGCAAGGTCCCTTTGGCTATTTGGCCCTGAAAACGGCCCCGGGCCCTTCCGGGCCCTAGGGTCCGGGATTCCCTCTTCGGGTTTCCCCTCTAGAAATGTCGTTCCTTGCGGTGTTCACTGAGCGTTCTTCCAGACCTCGGGATCCAACCTGCCGCCCTCCATCCAAAACTTGTTGAAAATTTTCCAAGCGGCACCCCACCCGTCGGATCCTGGACCCCGGAGTTCCTCCTCCGGGGTTCCATCTGTGTTTCGCCATCAGTGACGGCGGACTCCCTGCGGCTTCCTGCCCTCCGGGTCTCGCCGACCTTTTCATTGTCCGAAGTCTGAAGGCTGCCTGTCTGCCGTGGGGCTCTTCGGGCCCGGTTGTCCGGAATTCCATTTCTGGAATTCTGTGACGATCCCACCGTTCCTAACGGCGGATCCTTGGCGGAATCCCACCCCTTGCGACCCGAGCCACTTCCCGCCATCGTCGTTCAACCAACCTAAAAACATCAAATGGCCGCCATGTTGTGCCTTCCCAGTCGTCGGGCCCCGGTGTTCCCGCCGTCGTCGCCAACTTATTTTCAAATCCAACCACTTTTTTGCAGGCGTACCTACAATAAATGCAGACATTCATGGTAGTTAGGGTATAAAATGCCCAACCCGGCTGGTCATTATCATCTTGCAGGATTGGAGCGAATTGGATAAACTGCCATTTGGAGCCCACCATCTTCGGCATCATCTTGACCATCGCCCTCAGCATCATTCCATCAACCGTTGGTAGATCCCATGTCTTGCCACATATCGCGTTTGAGGTAGGCCGTCCGTTTGCCCTCCTGTGCATTTTTTTTCATGATTTTGGAGGATTTAAATCAATGAACAATTGATAAGAAGGCATAAAATGATAGAACACAAAATTGGGCACCAAACCCATGTGTTGGAAAATTGAGAAAACTCTTAGAAATGACCTCCTCGCCGATCCTAGACTTCTCCTATCCTCGGTCGTTCTTCGCATAGGGAGATTGCCTCCCTCGGGCCCAAGACCTTCCTTCGTCGTCTCGTTATCAAACTTCGAACACTTGTCGACGGTGACATCGCTCTCCAGGCCCGTACAGACAGACATCTCCATTTGGATTGCCGCTTGCGTGCCGCCATTTAACTTAGTGCAAACTCCCACCTGCCCCCTAGCTGCCGGACCCCGACATGCTCTCCGCCGTCAAAATCTAAACTGAGCATGCATCCTTTGGTCCTCTCGAGCCCGGGATACTGGAGCTCCATCTCTAGAATTCTGTGGGTGATTTGTCATCTTCAATGGTGAACATCACCTAACTTCCCGCCCCCGGGTTCCGCCTTCGCTTCCGCTGTTAACCTCTAGCGATAAAATTGTTACATCATTGATGCCTTTAGGCCCCGAGTGTTAGGCCTCTATGCCTTGTTTCCCGCCATCCTCACGGCGAAGTCCTTCGGCCCCTTTGTGCCCCGGACCCCAACCTTTGCCCGCTATTCATCTTTCTTTTGCGTCCGTGTCCGTCGAGCCTCCTAGGCCCCAGCACCCAGACTTCTGTCCTCGGAAGTCCGCCGCTCTCCCACCGTCGGGGGAAATTTCCCCCCATCCGTCTAACCGTCGGGCCTCGAAGCTCTCGTCTATTGCTGAAATCTCGCTGAAACTTTTGCCGACCCTTCTGCTCGCCGAGCCCGTGGCCTGGAACTCCTGTCGTCCGTCGTTGTGGCTAGACAGAAAATGCCTTCCACCACCCCGGCTTCTGAGCTCTGCCCTGGTGATTTCCGCACAACGAAAAACACAAAAGCACGCCGCTGGGCTCTGGATGCCAGGCTTCTCCTCCCAGACTTCCGTTTGATGTTCGCTTTTTCAACAGGGCGAAGTTCGGTCGTCTTTTCGGTGCCTCCAACTCAAGCCCTTGAAAACGAAATGACTTTATGCCAGACGCCCTTTGGCCCTCTGGGCCCTGGACTCCGGACTTCCATCCTCAAATTTTTGTCAGCTATCTGCCTCTTCAAACTTCCATCTCCTGATAGCTTTCCAGCTTGAGACCTCTAGGCCCTCCTAAATCGATCCTAACGAGCCTAAATCTGGAATCCAACTTTGACCCACATACTTATTTTTGGTCATGTTCATCATATGCTTCTCGAAATATTGAAATTTGACCAAGGAAGGTCTCTGGGAGCTTTCCACTGTGTTTTCCCTTCTAGACAACATTCTTGCCAGGGAAGTCCGGCCCTTCGGGTCTGAATTGTCCAAATGCCCTTAATGAAAGATCGATAACATCTTGAGATGAAAGTTTATGATATGCTTGGTTGATTATTTGAAATGGATGTTTTTTTTGAGATATGGACTAACATGAATGCCTTCATGACCCATTGTGCTAACTCTGCCCTTGCTTGC
The DNA here is from genome assembly GCA_007258455.2 of Sequoia sempervirens. Lineage (NCBI taxonomy): Eukaryota > Viridiplantae > Streptophyta > Pinopsida > Cupressales > Cupressaceae > Sequoia > Sequoia sempervirens. The sequence continues at coordinate 303,268,510 of VDFB02000015.1, read as the reverse complement.
AAAATATATGGAATTAGGTGCAGGAACTTCAGGGGCATCCACTGAAGGGGACAAGGGGAAGAAGTTAGGAAGGACCCCTCGAGGGAAAGAAGACAAACACCAAATAAAGTATCAATTCCAGGGTGAGCCGCTCCACTCAAAGGTCATAACGAACTGGAAGGAAATTACAGACATCAACATTGGCCAGGTGGATATAGATGAATTCACGCAGAGGATCAGGGTCAACCAAACAACAAAGAATGCCAGATTGATATGGCAGAGTGGAATAGCTAAGGCTACCGGTTTCCCTCCATCTCTCATGGCACTCGAATTAGTCATGGCTTGCCGAGAAGCCTACAAAATAGATACTAGAGCAATTGTTGATAAGGAGGGAAACATCCTTGCTGACATGTTGCCAGAAGGGATCACCAAGACATTCCACATTCCCATGTTGTCACAGATGGAGGTCCCCACAATAAAAGAATGTCAGGCGGCATGGGATGATAACCCAACAGGATGCAAAAAATCTATAAATATGCATTGGCTTAAGGGAAAACGAGCCAGCACTGTGAAAGTTCCTTAGGAGCTTTTTCGTAGCGATTTCCACGAGGATTACCACAACCTGGTAACCATATTGACCAGGGTCATGGGTCTTCCAATGGCCGCCTACTTCCAGGAATGGATGGCCTAATACATTGAGCAGATCCTGAGAGGAAACGAAGATGTCACAACCAAGGTTTCATTTTATTGGGGAGGAATCATAAGCAACTACTTCCATGAGCAGTTTGTCAACATGAAAAAGAGTTCCAAATTCTACATGACCTCCTACCTTGTATACTCATTGGCGGATCAAAGGCAGTACAGCGGGTTTTTTGTAGCACCTGATCAAGGGCAGAAGCGATGACTTAAGCCCTTTGACAAATATCCGCAACTCCAATACCATAATTTCAAGAAAGACTACTGCAGGGTCAATGACGCCTTCATTGGCCATATCATTAAGTTAATTGCCAAGGACTTCGAGAGGAGGGCCTCCCACAGTGCCATAGCGCTTCTAAAGCAATATGCTTTTCTTTTCATCCAGTATCCGAAATTCACATATATTCGGGCCTAGGGCTTCACCGAAAGGCCAAATAGGCTGCCCCGATACCCAAACGATAGAATCATCCTCCTCGAGCTTTCTCGGCAGCTCCAACACCTGCAGGCCATCTTCAGCAACAAGCACATAGCAGGGATCTCCTATCCCATGACCCCCTGCCAGGGCATGTACCGACTGCAGACATCATAATGTGCTGGTAACATTGAGAAGGAGCTGAAGGAATACCATTTCGACTTGTACACCGCTCACCCACGGATGGATCCACATGGCCATGTTAGGAAAGCACTGGGACTAGCCTATGCCCATCAATATCACATTGAAGATTTATGGGCTGACTGCCAAGATAACAAAGAAGTGCGTGCAAGGCACTATATGGTATGACGGTACTATTCCTAAGGAGGGTGCAGCCGTTTCCAGTGCTGGACCAAGTTGAGGAAGACAAGTCCACATCATGCATCTGAGGTACCCTGCGGTTGCCAATCTGCCAATACCATCGATCGACTAGGACGAACAGGAGGTCGATGACATAGACACCATAACCCAACCGATCTTAACTCGTACCAAGGAGTGGATCGATGGGCAGGTGGCTCGCTTAAAGTGGCAAGGAGTAATCTTGACCTATGAAGGGCTCAAAAGTGAGTCGAGTGCCATGGAGGATGTTGTTGCCACCATGTCAACTGGTGGGATCTCCAAGTCTCCTCCCATCACCAGGTCCTAGAAAAGAAAAGGAACAGAGACTGCGCAATCTCCAGACCCCAAGGCCCCTACAAAGAAAGAAACGAGAGGCTCATCCCCCAAAAGGCTTAAACAGGCAGAAGGTGCGGAGGAATTGCGGCCTCCCTTGGCTCTCCCTGCCCCTCCTGTTGCACCTCCCACCTCCCTGGCTGCGATCACTGCTTCCCCACTGGCAGTGGACATTTCTGTCCATCTTGCCCCTTCGGCTCCAGCCGAATCAGTAATAATCATTGACTCCTCTTTCAGCGTGACTACTCCCCCTTCCTCTGTGGCCATGTCGCAAATCACATCGCTTCCTCTGGCAACAATAACATCACCTATTCCCGTAGCTGCAATGCTTAAGGCTCTTATGAGACACATGCAAAACCTTCCCGCTGAGCTCTCCCAGATCTTGTTGGATCCAACTCTCCAAGCAGCCCTCGCCCAAGTCCTTGCAATGGCTCAACCGTCACAACTGCCGATAGGGCCGCCGGCTATGGAAGCTACAATGCTAATCTCGAAAGAGTTGGAGGAACGAGAGTAGGAAGCCTCAAATTCTGTCGAGGAGGAGGCTGATGAGTATCATGAGCACCCTGAGTATGAGCACAGAACCATCGACAGGGTGGTTTATGAGGAGGAGGAGACGGGCTCTTCTGAGAGTGGGGACGAGGAGGATGGCTCGGGTGTTAAGGAAATCATCCAGATATTCGATGAGGACCTTCAAGAAGAAATGGCAGAGCAACTGAAGAACATTAGGATAGAGGCAGAAGGATCACCACATGGTGAAGAAGGGCAGCCACTAGAAGAACAACAGATAAAGGACTTAACCGAGGTTGAAACCCATGCTATTAGAAGCCTCGAGACTAAGGGTACCGAGGAAAGGAAAGAAGAAGAAACAGCAAAAGAAGATGCTCCCATCTAGTAATTATCCACCAGGTTACCTGTCAAACGCCTTGTGTTTGTCCATGACTCCGATGAAGAGGAGGAGGATGATACCAAAGACAAAGAAGAATCCCAAAAGGAAAAGGAGGCAGAAATCTTGCCCTTGACGGAGAGGGGTGAGGGTGACCGTGATTCGCCTAAAGGGAAGTTTGTTGTGCCCGAGTGGTTAGAGAAGCAGATCGAAAGAAGAACCCTAGTGCTAAAGGACGTAAGGGCAAGGTTGGAGGCCATCTTAGCTTGAGCCCAGATCACAACGAAGAAAGAAAAGAAGTCCAAAGTCTGATCCAAAGTAACAATGGATGCTTCCAGCTCGCGAGCAACACAAATTACAATGCCTACCATGGGCCAAGCTGGGGTGAGTTATAGCATCTCCACCATTGACTTGGGAACTACAACCAGAGAGCAGAAGGTCGAGCACCTTGAGGAGTCAGTGGCCACGGTGGTGCACCTGATAAAGTAAGATAAAATCTCCAAGGATGAGCTCAAGGCACAGGTTGCTGCCCTGACAGATTATATACAACAATGGTCCTCAATGGACAACCTTCCCACTACATCCACAACTATGCCTCAGCTACTCTCTAAAGAGAAGATCGACAAAATACAAAGAAGAAAAAACTTGGAAAAGACCACCGAGGATTGGTTCCGATAAGTCTCATATGTCAAAAACATAGGAATCAACAGGGCTGTGCAAACAGCCAACAAGTTCTTGGACTTGATAAAATTTCTACAGAGCACAAAAAAGCTTTGCACCAATTTCTCCACAACTTACGACTCCACCTTCCCAAGGATTGAAGCTATCCTTCAAATTCCTGAGGCCATGTGGGAGGAGAAGCTAGAGTTTAAAAAAGAAGCTCGATGGCTAATGGATGTGTGGCGTAGAGACTTCGACAACCAGAAGGAGAGGTTGGAGCAAATCTTGAGTAGGGTGGATCTTGATATTGAGTGGATCAAGGAAATTCGGACAGAATGTGCCCAATACCTTAAGCTGATGATGGGCTATGATATTCCCACTGTGCAAATGGATCCAGAGAAGATCAAACCATACTTCTAGGAGAAGATGAAGGATGGAAGAGTTGGAGATATCACAACGGAATTCTTAAGTTTTGTTGCCCGCGCCTTGGACCAATCGAAGCTGTTCAGGGACAAAGGCTCAAAATATGATGAAGATTGGAAAAGGCTAAAAGAAAATGCTAAGGAATGGAGCTATCAAGAATTGCAATGTGAAATCCTTGAGATAGACAAGCTTCAGGCGGTCATCCTCAAATACATAGAACACACAGCTTCCAAAGAGCAGGGGGACAGCTCGGCCAAAGATGAAGACCTTTTTGAAGAGTAGCTACAGCAAAAAACAACAATCAGCTATAGGATGAAAGAGCTACAGTGCCATCAGCTAGAAGACAAAATAGGAAAGAGACAAAAATATAATTTTTTAATTGTAATCTATTTGGGGGTAGGTGAAACCCTATTTTGTAATGAATCTTGGCCACACAATAAGAATGAATCTTGCCCATTCATTTAAATTTTGAAAAACTATAAATAGGGCACTCCTCTCATTTGCAAAAGGAGAGTTGAGTTGTTGTAAAGGCATGCTGCACAAATTTATAAGAAAAAATATTGACTTGGTGTATTTTCTTGGTTTCTCCCATGTTGCTTGATTCAGTCTCCAATGTTAGATGTTTCACTTAGATTCCATTGTTGTTTAGTTAGTTATCTCATTTCTTTGGATAGATCTTAGAAGTGTTGTTGGGTGATTATGAAATTTCTTGCCATGTTGATGATTTCTTGGTCCATACTTTTTGTTGTTTGCCAATGGTAGATAGATGTGCAAAGTTAGCCTAGACTTGATTTCAAAGCTGCTCCTAACATTTATCTTTGATTCATGTATGTATGTGGTGGATGAAGGATAAAATATTTGCAAACCTTAGAAGATAGCACAATTTCTATGATACTGTGAAATCCCTGGTTAAGTGGGATATTGTTTTAAGAAATTGTCTATTGTAGGAACTCCATTGTTACTATTCATAGCTAGTTGCAGACTTAGGAACTTTTCCTCTCCTTCACCTTTTTTCATTTTTTTAGTAACTGACCTATGTTAAGGTTGATTGCATATTGTAAAGCCAAATCCAACCACAAAATGGATTCCAAGACTGTTGTTTGAACCTACAGCCAGCACATGACAGCTTTCCATCTTATGAACTCCATTTCAAGATCCAACTTTCATGCTTCGTATCCATGCTTTGTATTTCTGTATAAGACTGCCTCGTGATTCTGACAAATCACATCAAACTACTGAGGTATCTAAGCACTGTCATGACCTGACATTCGAGAGACCTTGGGATAGTGTTCTGTAATACGATTGTGAAATATTATCTTTCAAGAGAGGTAGTGCACCTATGCACTACCTGTGTTGAGAAGTGCATAAAAACACCATCAACAGAACTGGCGCTAGAAGGAGGGCCATGGTGGAAATATCAAGTTAAGGGATAAAGTGAAGCTAGATCAAATCAGATCATTCTCCCCGAAAAGATTTCAAAGAGTTCTACGGTCAACACCAAACAAGGGAGAATTTGAAGAATTGCAGCCCCGTACGAGGGAAAAGCGAGCTCAAGGAAGTAGTGTTGTCTCTTCCTCCTCCATTCCATCTACTTGCATCTCACCCTCACGTTCATTTTGTTGGCCTTCATCTTCCACCCACCCATCTCAAACCGCATTTGCACCTCCTATCTCCGGCAGCCAGGGGATTGCTCCTCTCCTGACCTTTCCAGCCCAAGGCACAGTCCAGGTAGTCATAGCTCAACTGCAGCCCCAGATTGCTTTTGTATTGCAAATACAGCCTCAAATCCCCATTTTCCAACAACAAGCACCACCTCTGCCACCGTCCATGGCTTAGTTAGCATATAACCCTTCACCGATACATTTCACTGCCTACAATGATATGCCCAAGAATCTGGAGGGCTTTTGTTCGAAGTTCCATCTACGTGACCTACAAAGAACAGCTGAGTAGCATATTAAAATATTCGAAATAGCGATCACCAAAATGTAAGTTGACCATGAGGACGTCGCATGCCACCTCTTTCCACATTCATTGAGGGAAGAGGCCTTCTATTGGTATATTAATCTACCAAGGGGATCCATTACCTCATGGAACCTAGTGAAGAACGCCTTCTTGTAGAAATACAAGATCCCCATCAGCCCTTCGGAGCTTTACCAACAATTCATGTCTGTCAGGAGGGAAGTTAACGAACCTATCGGATCCTTCAACGACATCTTTCATCGGGCCTACACTAAGCTTCAGGACCCATACCTCCATAATGATGCGGCGGCTCTCCTGGTCTATTACACAGCGCTGGACAACCTCACATCAGCCTTGGTGAAAAGGATGCGCCCACCACTCACTACCCTGGTGACTGCCTATGTGGAGGATGTTATCGCCAGTGTAGACTTGGGATAGAATATCTCTGGCCCACTACCTTTTTTAGGGTCGGTAGCCCACCCAATGCAGATTTAGGGGCTTAATCAAGCATTTTCTCACCAAACCCCGCTTATGAACCAGGTACCTCAATTGCCTATGGTGCCACATCCAGGACAGCCATTGAATTATGCGCCTCCCGCGCCATCTTATTTGCATTCTCAGTAGCAGTATAACTACTCTCAGGCTGCTCCACAATAGCAAGCATATTTCCAGCAGCCCCAGGCACCATTGTACCTATCGGGGCCGGAGTTTCCTCCAGTCTATCAGAATCAGCCTGTAGCCCCGCTCGCTTTTCTCCAAAATCCAGCACCGTCGCTTGGAGGCGCAATTAAGAAAGACAAGTTAGAAGAGTTGAATGAGATGATAAAGAAAATGTCTACAAAAATGATGCACCTAAAGAATTAGAATAACCAGTTGCAGGCCTCCCAGCATAATTTTCAGGCTAATCTTAATCAGGACAATCGGGACAACCAAGATGATAGGGACATCAGGGATAATCAAGAAGTAGGCACTTCTTCTAGGCAGAATTATGATAGGGGGAAAAACGCTAATCAAAGTACCAAAAGAAGACCTTCTTAGAGGTAGAATCACATGTGGAACACTAGGCCCAACAATGGTGGTGTCCCTACGTGTTTCGATCAACCGGCAAGCAATGAAAAAACATCTAGTGATGTATACCTGGCCAAAGAAGCCTTGTCCGGGTGGTGTCGACTTCACAAAACTAGCAGACATTCCGAGCTGGATTATCCCGAGTTCCAGACAGCTACTGAAATCTTCCACGTGGAGGTACAAAACACAGTCGACAATGCCAACTACAGGGACATCACCCCATCCGAGCCCTACGATTTCTCATGTCTCATGGTTAATCAAGCGTCGTTCTCGCGAGGTGATCATAATGAGCCCGAAGTCGAACCTGCTCCTATCGAGGATGAGAAAGCGCAAGAAGTAAGTAATGAACAAACCTTAGCTCAGCCTTTTGATTCAGTAAATAATGGTCCAGTAGATGAAGAAGAACCATTTGTAGATGAAGTTCACATGTTCCATCAAAATTCAACTCCCTACTTCCTTAGGAATAGATAGGCGGGTGGACCCTTTATAACTTCTATCCCATCAAACAATTTCGCTACTCTGCCTGATCCTAATGCTAGTAATAACCCTGAGCTTCCTCACATACCTACCCAATACCTCAACAAGAACGGATCTTAAAACCAGTCACAAAATCAGCCTCAAGGCCAACCTCAAATTCCGTCTGGACAAAAGAAGGCCCAACCTCCTAGTTCTACCATAGGCCAAGCCTTTAGTTTGAAAATCGAACAAATGGGTGAATATGTGGCAGAAGAGTTCAAAAAGGTAAAAATCAGCTTGTTAGCCTTCGAATTACTCAAAGTTCCTGCCATGAAGCATGCCTTCTTTAGGGTTATTAATGGGACTCCATCCTCTAATACCACACAAGAAACCCCAGTTAAGAGGGTTACCTTCAAAGAACCTAGGAAAGAACCAAAGATCTAGGATGTTTCCATGAATCAGTCCGCAAGTAGACAAATTGAAAAGGAGCCAGAAAGGGCTAATAGGCAGCTTTCCAAGGACCAGTTGTTTAGAAAAACTAGGGATATGGACAATGATAAGAACAAAGGTCAAATAACTCATATGGACACACCTACAGGCATCTTCCAGGGGAGACCAGAAACTCCCCCTTTCCTGCCCACCATTAGGGTCTTCGGGAAGAACCTACATAACTGTCTATTCGATTTAGGAGCATCTGCCAATGTCATGCCCTTGGCAGTATGCAAGGCTCTTGGCATCACCCCCATACCTTCAAAGAGGAAAGTGATCCAGCTGGATAAAACAGAGATCAACATCATGGGTGAAATAAACCGTATCCCGATGCAGATTGCAGTAGACCCATGAATACAAGTCATCGATATTCAAGTGGCTGACATTCCCGATGCATATGGAATCATATTGGGAAGAGAATTCACTAAGGCATTGAATGGATACACTACCACAGACCTTTCTCACATGTGGCTTCCATGGAAGGGGCTGCCAAATCAGATCCGTATCGACTGTGAACCCCGTATGAAGTACATGATCATGAAATATAATAATCTCAGTGAGGTGCTATTCGCTGAGACTGGCCTGGGGAATTACTGCCCTTTTTCCTACCAAAATGAGGTTGGGCTTCAAGAAAAACATGCAAATGAAGTGTTGCTGATATTGTGTAGTCCCTCGACCGGTTCTGCACGAGTGCCCCCAGATACAGAAGTGTTAAAAGAAGCCGATGGTGAGACTGATAAGGATGACGATTGGGGACTACTCAATGGCTTCCAGAAATTCATGGAGAAATGCACAAGGGATCAACTCAGCCTAGGGGCCTGAATGAATTTACAGGATCTCTTGTTGCCCAACTGGTGCAAGGTTCACAATGCTGCGCATTCCGAATTTGATTGTTGTTTATGTCAAGTAGCAGTTGCGCATGTGAGAAAATCAGCTGCTCCTCAGACATAAATGCCAAAGGAGGTGCCAGTAGAACCACCTGTTGATCAATACTTTGAAACATAAAATTCCCCTAAGGTCACAGGGCCAGTCGTCCAGCTGAAAAGGAACAGAAGCTCGATCATACCCGAAGGCAAAGAGCCCTCCGCGTGCTGGATGCTCCGATTTGATGGATCAAAGTCCAAACAAAGAGCTGGAGCTGGATTTGAACTCATCAATCCAATAGGTAAGATATTTATCGCTGCCCACAGATTGCAGTTCTATTGCACTAACAACGTAGCAGAATACAAGGCCTTAGTCCTTGGCCTTCTTATGGCCTTGAAGAAAAACGTAAAAATGCTACAAATTTTTCGGGATTCTGAGTTCGTGGTTAAACAGGTCAGGAAATTGTATTCCTGTCATGACCGAAAATTCATAAATTATAGGCATAGGGTCTGGGATCTCTTGGAGGGTTTAGATGCATTCAATATACAATTGATCCCTCGTGCTCAGAATCGTACGGTTGATGCCTTGGCCTAAGCTGGCAGCACTTTGTAACCCCTCTCTCTATCAAGGCTCAAGAAATTCACTATTGAGCTAGCGTCCACGCCATCGGTCCCAGATAATCTTACCCACCTGCAAGTCTTTAATGATGACAAGCATATTCTTCAATTCATCACAAGTTCTGATGTCTTCGCAGCTCAAATAATTGATGAAGTTGATCCATAGAAAGCCGAATTGGACATAGAGGGGGTTATTAACCTCAAGACTAACACAATCCCAAGAGGCATGGTTCAGCTGGAACGCATATTCAGATTAGAGATCAGGATCAGCTAACGAAAAAGGAGGCCATAAGCAACTAGTGCAATGCTCACAACTTTGGGATAGCTGAGGAGATCAAAAATATTTTTATTGGCAAGGTGTGCACACCAGAGGAAATGAGAGGAATCACAAATGTGTTGCAGAGGTACCATGATGTGGTGGCATGGAGCTACAAAGATTTAAAGACCTATGACACTTCTGTCATTACACACACCATCCTTCTTAAGATGGAAGTGAGGCCCTTCCGCCAGTGGCAACGCCCTATCAATGCCTTGCTGGAACCTGTCATTTACAAAGAAGTGCAAAATTTGCTCTCAGCAAGAATCATTTTTCCCGTCAGGGATTCCACATGGGTGGCCAACTTGGTCCTGGTCAGAAAAAAAGAATGGGGAGATTAGATTGTGTGTGGATTTTCACAATTTGAATCACGCCTTGGAGAAAGACAACTATGTAGTACCTTCATTAGATGAGGTGTTGCAGATCGTCAATGGCTCCTAGATGATGTCTTTCCTCGACGGATACTCCGGATATAACCAGGTAATGGTGCAGTATGAGGATCGTCACAAGACGGCATTCACCACTAAGTGGGGAACGTTCACATACAGGAGAATGCCTTTTGGGCTCATCAACGCTAGCACCACGTTCCAACACGCCATGGACATCGCCTTCAAGGACCTGATTGGCAAATGTATAATCATCTACATGGATGATTTTACCGTATTTTATAAAAGGTGAGGCGATCACGTCTCTAATTTATGCAAGGTATTTCAGAGATGCAGAGAGTTTGGGGTTTCCCTTAACCCCAAGAAGTGCATTTTCGGAGTGACTAAAGGCAGACTGCTTGGGCATATCATCTCAGAATAGGGAATCTCCATAGATCCTAAGCATATTGAGTCCTTGCTCAAAATTCAGCCCCTGGGCAGCAAGAAAGAATTAAAATTTTTCTTTAAAAATATCAACTTTGTCTGAAAATTCATCACATGTTTCGCGAAGATTGTTAAACCTCTCAATGCCATGCTCAAACAAGAGGCCAAAGTTGAATGGACGCCCAATGCCAAACAATCTTTCAAAGAAATCAAACGAGTCATCGCTGAGGCGCCTGTATTGGTTAGCTCGATCTATCTGAAGCCTTTCTACATCTACTCATTTGCTTTAGAACATTCGTGTGCTAGCATGTTGACCCAGAAGGACGATGAAGGAAATGAGCATCCGATCACCTTTATGAGTGCCCCCCTCAAGGATGCTGAATTGCGATATCACAACATTGAAAAGTAGGCATATGCTCTCGTCAGAGGAGTGAAGAAATTTAGACACTATATCTTATGCAATAAGGTGTTTGCCATTGTCCCCGACCCAGCAGTAAAAACGCTGCTCATGCAAAATGAATTAGGCGAAAGAAGGGATAAATGGGTCACCCTGCTCCAAGAATATGATATGGAGATCCAATCGATGAAACTGGTGAGAGGATAGGCACTCACTCACACAATCACTAAAACAGCAGCAAAAGCTAGACCCGAACTCACGGTGCAGTAGTACCAGCTTGAAGATGTCTCCTCGGGAGGGTGGTACCAGAATGTCGTCTGCTATCTGCTGAACCACAAGTGTCCATCGCACCTACAAGGACTCCAAAAGTGGGCCCTAAGATTGAAAATTAATGGCTACATGTTGTAGGGTTCCATTCTCTATAAGAAGAATCATGAAGGCATTTATTTAAGATGCTTCAGCAAGGAAGAAGCAGATTGAGTTTTGAAAGAGTTTCACGAAAAATTTGGCATGGGCCATGGTTCTGGTTCTTCCACAGCGCATCAGATACTGAGAGAAGGGTATTATTGGCCAACCATCTTCAAGGATGCCTATTGCCATGTTCGTTCATGTCACACATGTCAAACTGCTACCACCAGGGAGAAGAATGTTGATGTCCCACTTTAGCCTGTGTTGGAGGTAAGGCCGTTTGTGCAATGGGGTCTCGATTTCATCGGTTCGATAAGCCCTCCATTATCTGCGGGACACAGGTACATTCTTACTGCTATTGATTACTATACTAGATGGATGGAAGCAATAGTATGTAAGCAATGCACAACTGAAGTAGTTACTAATTTCTTAGAAAGTTTGATTTTAAATCGCTTTGGTTGTTCGTATGCTTTGGTATGTGATAATGGACCTTCGTTTGCTTCATTAAAATTTGCTAGTTGGGCATTTGACTATGGGATCGCCCTTAAATTCTCATTTAATTACTACCCTCAAGGCAATGGCCTTGCCGAGTCCATGAATAAAAACCTAATTATTGTGATCAAGAAGCTACTAGATAGGAATCCTAAGGACTGGCATACCCAGCTCCGTTTCGCCCTTTGGGCTGATCGCACTCGCCACAAGGCTGCCCTTGGTGATTCCCTGTTCCACCTTGTTTATGGCCAAAAGCCTATATTTCCCATCCACCTGAAGATTCCTACTCTTCAGTTTATCAACAATTTTTATGAGGGAGGAGATCGTAGGGAAGCTCGGTTAGATGAGCTCTTGCATTTAGAGGAAGTCCGAAATCGCGTAATAGAAAATTTTGCCAAGCATCAGGGCATAGTTAAGAGATGGTTTGACTGCTGAGCCAAGATCAAGGCCTTTAGAATTGCAGATTTGGTCCTGTATTGGGACAAGGCCCATGAGAAGAAAGGGGGACACAACAAATTCGACAAGCTTTGGCTTGGCCCCTTTCAAATAGCTAAGATTTTGGGAGATAATGCCTTCCGCCTAAAAACCTTAATTGGTGAGAATGTCTCGTTGCCAGTCAACGGGCAACACCTGAAGTATTACTTCTAGGCTTGAGCTCGTTCGAGCTCATCATTGTAAATAACTTGTATATAGGTTAGGGTAGGTTGCTTTCTGGCTTGTTTCCATTTTATTTGTGTCGCTCTTTTGTTTTCTCCCTCTCGGCAGTTTTGTTTCGAAGGTTGTTTCCCGCTCCTTTGCGGTGGTCGTGCTTGCCCAGCAAGCGGTTCACTTTGCTGTCCGTTCTTTGTGTTCTTTGGCTAAACATTCACTCTGGATTATCAGTCTTTGAAAGCTGCCCATGAATGATTTTCTTGTTTGAACTCTGTTCAGAACTTGACCCTTGGCTAGGTCCTCTTACACACATCTCGAATCTCGCACGAAGCACATAATAATAATTTCTAAAGGACCGTACCATGGTTGTTATGACACCCCAGCAAGTGAAAAATCTTAAGTCTGTTCCAGTGACCACTGCAGTCTCAAACCCATTGTAGGCTTCGATGCTTACCCGGTCAAACTAAATGATAAAATAGAAGTGAAATATGAAAGAAAAAGAGAAAAAAGAATTCTGAAAAAAGGAAATAAATGACCATATGGGTGTTCGGATAACTCTATCGGGGCTATGGATGCTCAGCTGGCAGTAGAGCAATATCCATGAAGTTGTAGCGACAACTCCGTCGGGGCTATGGACGTCTGACTGGCAGTGGGGCAATGTCTAGGTTACTTTTGGTGTTAGACGGTTTATGTAGCTCGCTCGGTTGAATTGGTAACCCTGGTCACTATCCTAAGGAAATGAATGAACTCACTACACACACACTTCTGAGATGTCTTGTAAGCTGACCCAATTAAGGATCTTGTTCTCCCAGATTCATCTTTGGAAGCCACTCCTGGTCTGCAAAACCAGAGATTCTAGGTCTTGAATGAATATTTATCCCTAGAATGCTCAGGAGCGTTCTCCAGCGGAGTCACCATTTGTTGTGCCCTTAGCACACACACCCCGTTCGGAACAGGGACACTCTTTTCCTTCACTTGGTCGGGTCGTTTTGTCACTGCCTCATTTTGCGTGCCTCCTTTTTTGATGTCTCGGGTGGTCGATGTTGCTTCAAAGTCCTATCATAAATTGACCATGCTTCCCCTTTTTGGTTTTGCTGCGTTCCGGCGCCTCGTAGGGTCCCTTTGGCTATTTGGCCCTAAAAACGACCCCAGGAACTTCTGGGCCCAAGCGTCCGGGATTCCCTCTTCGGGTTTCCCCTCTAGAAATGTCGTTCCTTGCGGCATTCACCGAGCGTCCTTCCGGACCTCGGGATCCGACTCACCACCCTCTGTCCAAAACTTGTTGAAAATTTTTTGGGCGGCGCCCCACCCGTCGGATCCTGGACCCCGGAGTTCCTCCTTTGGGGTTTTGACTGTGTTTCATCGTCTGCGATGGCGGACTCCCTGCGGCATCCCACCCTCTGGGTCCCACCAACCTTTTTGCTGTCCGAAGTCTGAAGGCTGCCTATCTGCCATGGGGCTCTTCGGGCCCCGATATTCGGAATTCCATTTCTGGAATTCCGTGACGATCTCGCCGTTCCTGACGGCGGATCCTTGGCGGAATCCCGCCCCCTGGGCCCCGAGCCACTTCCCGCCGTCGCCGTTCAACCAACCTGAAAACATCAAATGGCCGTCATGTTGTGCCTTCCCGGCCGCTGGGCCCCAGTGTTCCCACTGCCGTCGCCGACTTATTTTCAAATCCAACCACTTTTTTTCTGCTGCACCTATAATAAATGCAGACATTCATGGCGGTTGGGGTATAAAATGCCCAACCTGACCAGTCATTATCATCTTGCAGGATTGGAGCGAATTCGATAAACTGCCATTTGGAGCCCATCGTCTTCAGCTTTGTCTCGACCATCGCCCTCAGCATCATTTCGTCAACTGTTGGTAGATCGCACATCTCGCCACATATTGCGTTTGAGGTAGGCCGTCTGTTTTCCCTCTCGTGCATTTTTTTCATGATTTTGGAAGATTTAAATCAATGAACAATTGATAAGAAGGCATAAAATGATAGAACACAAATTTGCACACCAAACCCATGTGTTGGAGAATTGACAAAACTCTTAGAAATGACCTCCTTGCTGATCCGATACTTCTCCTGTCCTCGGTCATTCTTCGCACAAGGAGATTGCCTCCCTCGAGCTCGAGACCTTCCTTCGTCATCCGGTTATCAAACTTCGAACACTTGCCGACGCTGACATCACTCTCCGGGCCCGTACAGTCGGACATCTCCATCCGGATTGCTGCTTGCATGCCGCAGTTTAACTCACTGCAAACTCCCACCTGCCCCCCGGCTACCGGACCCCGACATGCTCCCCGCCGTCAAAATCTAAACTGAGCATGCGTCCTTTGGTCCTCTCAGGCCCGGGATACTGGAGCGCCGTCTCTAGAATTTTGTGGGTGATTTGCCATCTTCAATGGCGAATGTCACCTGGCTTTTCGCCCGCGGGTTCCACCTTCACTTCCGCCGTTAACCTCTGGCGATAAAATTGTTACGTCATTGATGCCTTCGGGCCCCGAGTGTTAGGCCTCTGTGCCTTGTTGTCTGCCATCCTCATGGTGAAGTCCTTCGGCCCCTCCATGCCCTGGACCCTGACCTTTGCCCAATGTTCGTCTTTCTTTTGCGTCCAAGTCCGTCGAGCCTCCTGGGCCCTATGCCTAGACTTTCGTCCTCGAAAGTCCACCACTCTCCCACCGTCGGGGAAACTTCCCCCCGTCCGTCTAATCGCTGGGCCCCGAAGCTCTCTTCTATCGCTGAAATCTCGCTGAAACTTTTGTCGGCCCTTCTGCTCACCGGGCCCCATGGCCCGAAACTCCTATCGTCTGTCGCTGTGGCTAGACAGAAAATGCCTTCTGCCACCCCAGCTTCTGGGCTCTGCCCTACCGATTACCACGTAATGAAAAACAAAAAAGCACACCGTCGGGCTCTGGATGTCGGGCTTCTCCTCCCGGACTTCCATCTGATGTTCTCTTTTTCAACACGACGAAGTTCGGTCATCTTTCCGGTGACTCCGACCCAAGCCCTCGAAAATGAAATGACTTTATGCCAGCCGCCCTTTGGCACTACGAGCCCCGGACTCCAAACTTTCATCCTCGAATTTCTGTCAGCTGTCTGCCTCTTCAAACTGCCATCTCCCGACGGCTTTCTGGGTTGAGACCTCCGAGCCCTCCTAAATCAATCCTAACAAGCCTAAATATGGAATCCAACTTTGACCCACATACTTATTTTTTGTCCTCTTCATCATGGGCTTCTCAAAATATTGAAGTTTGACCAAGGAAGGTCTCCGGGAGCTTTCTACTACATTTTCCCTTCCAAACAATATTCCTACCATGGAAGTCTGGCCCTCCGGGTCCGGATTGTCCAAATGCCCTTAATGAAAGATCGATAACATTTTGAGATGAAATTTCATGATATGCTTGGTTGATTATTTGAAATGGATGTTGTTTTCGAGATATGGACTAACATGAATGCCTTCCTGACCCATTGTGCTAACTCTGCCCTTGCTTGCAGAATATATGGAATCAGGCGTAGGAACTTCAAGGGCATCTACCAAAGGGGACAAGGGGAAGAAGCCATGAAGGACTCCTCGAGGGAAAGAAGACAAACACCAAATGAAGTATCAATTCCAGGGCGAGCCGCTTTACTAAAAGGTCACAACAGACTGGAAGGAAATTACAGACGCCAACATTAGCCAAGTGGATATAAATGAATTCACGCAGAGGGTCAGGGTCAACCCAACAACAAAGAATGTTAGATTGATACGACAGAGTGGAATAGCTAAGGCTATCGGTTTTCCTCCATCTCTCGTGGCGCCCGAATTAGTCATGGCTTGCCGAGAAGCCTACCAAACAGATACTAGAGCAATTGTTGATAAGGAGGGAAACATCCTTGCTGACATGTCGCCAGAAGGGATTACCAAGACATTCCACATTCCCACATTCTCACAGATGGAGGTCCCCACAATAGAAGAATGTAAGGCTGCATGGGATGATAACCCAATAGGATGCAAAAAATCTATAAATATGCATTGGCTTAAGGAAAAATGAGCCAATGCTGCAAAAGTTCCTCAGGAGATTTTCCGTAGCGATTTCCACGAGGATTACCATGACCTGCTAACCATGTTGAGCAGGGTCATGGGTCTTCCAATGGCCGCCTACTTCCAAGAATGGATGGCCTATTACATTGAGCAGATCCTGCGAGGAAACGAAGACGTCACAACCAAGGTTTCATTTTATTAGGGAGGAATCATAAGCAACTGCTTCCATGAGTAGTTAGTCAATGTGAAAAAGAGTTCCAAATTCTACATGACCTCCTACTTTGTATACTCCTTGGAAGATCAAAGACAGTACAGTGGGTTGTTTGTAGCACCCAATCAGGGGCAGAAGTGAGGTCTTAAGCCCTTTGACAAATATCTGCAACTCCAATACCGGAATTTCAAGAAAGACTACTACAGGGTCAATGACACCTTCATTGGCCATATCATCAAGTTAATTGTCGGGGACTTCGAGAGGAGGGTCTCCCACAGTGCCAGAGCGCTTCTAAAGCAATATAATTTTCTTTTCATTCAATATCTAAAATTCACATATATTTAGGCCCAGGGCTTCACCGAAAGGCCAAATAGGCTGCCCTGATACCCAAACGACAGAATCATCCTCCTGGAGCTTTCTCGGCAGCTCAAACACCTGCAGGCCATCTTCAGCAACAAGCACATAGCAGGGATCTCCTATCCCATGACCCTCAGCCAGGGCATGTACCAACTGCAGACATCACAATGTGCTGGTAACTTTGAGAAGGAGCTGAAGGAATACCATTTCGACTGGTACACCGCTCGCCCACGGATGGATCCACATGGACATGTCAGGAAAGCACTTGGACCAGCCTATGCCCATCAATATCACATTAAATATTTATGGGCCGACTGCCAAGATGACAAAGAAGTGCATGCAAGGAACTATATGCACATGAAGGTACTATTCCTAAGGAGGGTGTAGCCATTTCCAGTGCCGGACTAAGTCGAGGAAGACGAGTCCACGATCATGCATCCGGGGTACCCTACGGTTGCCAATTTGCCAATACCGTCGATCGACTAGGATGAACAGGAGATCGATGACCTAGACACCATAATCCAGCTGATCATAACTCATACCAAGGAGTGGATCGATGGGCAGGTGGCTCACTTAAAGCGGCAAGGAGTAATCTTGACCTATGAAGGGCTCAAAAGCAAGCCGAGTGCCATGAAGGATGTTGCTGCCACCATGTCAACTAGCAGGACCTCCAAGTCTCCTCCTATCACCAGGTCCCAGAAAAGAAAAAGAACAGAGACCGCACAATCTCCAGACCCCAAGGCCCCTGCAAAGAAAGAAACGAGAGGCTCATCCCCCAAAAGGCTTAAACAGGCAGAAGGTGCAGAGGAATTGCGGCCTCCCTTAGCTCTCCCTGCCCCTCCTGTTGCACCGCCCACCTCCTTGGCTATGATCACCGCTTCCCCATAGGCAGTGGACATTTCTATCCATCTTGCCCCTTCGCCTCTAGCCGAATCAGTAATAATCATTGACTCATCTTCCGGCGTGACTACTCCCCCTTCCTCTGCAGCCATATTGCCAATCACATCGCTTCCTCTGGCAACAATAACATCGCCTATTTCCACAGCTGCAATGCTCGAGGCTCTTACAAGACACATGCAAAAAATTCCCCCTGAGCTCTCCCAGATCTTGATGGATCCAACTCTCCAAACAGCCCTCGCCCAAGTCCTTGCAACGGCTCAACCGTCACAATCGCCGACAGGGTCGCCATCTATGGAAGCTATAATGCTAATCTCGAAAGAGTTAGAGGAATGAGAGAAGGAAGCCTCGAAGTCTGTCGAGGAGGAGGCTGATGAGTATCACGAGCACCCTGAGTACGAGCACAAAACCATCGAAAGGGTGGTTTATGAGGAGGAGGAGACGAGCTCTTCTGAGAGTGGGGACGAGGAGGATGGCTCAGGTGCTAAGGCAATCATCCAGACATTCGATGAGGACCTTGAAGAAGAAATGGCACAGCAACTGAAGAACGTTGGGACAGAGGCAGAAGGATCACCACATGGTGAAGAAGGGCAGCCACCAGAAGAATAGCAGATAAAGGACTTAACCGAGGCTGAAACCCATGCTGTTAGAAGCCCCGAGACTAAGGTACCGAGGAAAGGAAAGAAGAAGAAATAGCAAAAGAAGATGCTCCCATCCAGTAATTATCCACCAGGTTATCTGTCAAATGCCTCGTGTTTGTCCATGACTCCCACGAAGAGGAGGAGGATGATATCAAAGAGAAAGAAGAATCCCAAAAGGAAAAGGAGGCATAAATCTTGCCCTTAATGGAGAGGGGCGAGGGTGACCGTGATTCGTCCAAAGGGAAGTCTGTTGTGCCCGAGTGGTTAGAGAAGCAAATCAAAAGAAGAACCCCAATGCTAAAGGACCCAAGGGCGAGGTTGGAGGCCATCTTGGCTCGAGCCCAGATCACAATGAAGAAAGAGAAGAAGCTCAAGGTCTGATCCAAAGTAACAATGGATGCTTCCGGCTCCCGAGCAGCACAAATTGCAATGCCTACCATGGGCCAAGCTGGGGTGAGTTATAGCATCTCCACCATTGACTTGGGAACTGCAACCAGAGAGTAGAAGGTCGAGCACCTTGAGGAGTCGGTGGCCACGGTGGTGCACCTGATAAAGCAAGATAAAATCTCTAAGGATGAGCTCAAGGCATAGGTTGCTACCCTGACAGATTATATACAGCAATGGTCCTCAGTGGACGACCTGCCCACTACATCCACGGCTGCGCCTCAGCTACTCTCTAAAGAGAAAATCAACAAAATGGAAAGAAGAAAGAACTTGGAAAAGACCACTGAAGATTATTTCTGACAAGTCTCATATGTCAAAAACATGGGAATCAGCAGGGCTGTGCAGACAGCCAACAAGTTCTTAGACTTGATACAATCTCTAGAGAGCACAAAGAAGCTCTGCACCAATTTCCTAGCAACTTACGACTCCACCTTCCCAAGGATCGAAGCTATCCTTCAAATTTCTGATGCCGCGTGGGAGGAGAAGCTAGAGTTTAAAAAAGAAGATCACTGGCTAATGGATGTGTGGCGCAGAGACTTCGACAATCGGAAGGAGAGGTTGGAGCAAATCCTGAGCAGGGTGGATCCTGCTATTGAGTGGATCAAGGAAATCTGAGCAGAATGCGCCCAATACCTTAAGTTGATGACGGGCTATGATATGCCCACTATGCAAATGGATCCAAAGAAGATCAAACCATACTTCCAGGAGAAGATGAAGGACGAGACATCTAGAGATATCACAACAGAATTCCTAAGTTTTGCTGCCCGCGCCTTCAACCAATCGGAGCTGTTCAGGGACCAAGACTCAAAATATGATGAAGATTGGAAAAGGTTGGAAGAAAATGCTAAGGAATGGAGCTATCAGGCGTTGCGATGTGAAATCCTCGAGATAGACAAGCTCCAGGCGGTCATCCTCAAATACATAGAACACACAGCTTCTGAAGAGCAGGGGGATAGCCCAGCCAAGTATGAAGACCTTCTTGAAGAGTAGCTACAGCAAAAATAGCAATCAGCTATAGGACGAAAGAGCTACAATGCTATCAGTTAGAAGACGAAATAGGGAAGAGACGAAAATATAATTTTTTAATTGTAATCTATTTAGGGGTAGGTGAAACCCTATTTTGTAATGAATCTTAGCCACACAATAAGAATGAATCTTGGCCATTCATTTAACTTTTGTAAAACTATAAATAGGGCACTCCTCTCATTTGCAAAAGGAGAGTTGAGTTGTTGTAAAGGCATGTTGTAGAAATTTATAAGAAAAAGCATTGACTTGGTGTATTTTCTTGGTTTAGACTCTTATGTTGCTTGATTCAGTTTCCAATGTTAGATGTTTCACTTAGATTCTATTGTTGTTTAATTAGTTATCTCATTTCTTTGGATAGATCTTAGAAGTATTGTTGGGTGATTATAAAATTTCTTGCCATGTTGATGATTTCTTGGTCTATACTTTTTGCTATTTGTTGATGGTAGATAGCTATGCAAAGTTAGCCTGGACTTGATTTCAAAGTTGCTCCTAACATTTATCTTTGATTTATGTATGTATGTGGTGGATGAAGGATAAAATATTTGCAGACCTTAGAACATAGCACAATTTCTATGATACTGTAAAATCCTTGGTTAAGTGGGATATTGTTTTAAGAAATTGTCCATTGCAGGAACTCCATTGTTACTATTCATAGCTAGTTGCAGACTTAGGAACTTTTCCTCTCCTTCGTCTTTTTTCCTTTTTTTTAGTAACTGACCTATGCTAAGGTTCATTGCACATTGTAAAGCCAAATCCAACCACAAAATGGAGTCCAAGACTATTGTTTGAATCTACAGCCAGCACATGACAGCTTTCCATCCTATGAACTCCATTTCAAGATCCAACTTCCATGCTTCGTATCCATGCTTTGTATTTCTGTGTAAGACCACTTTGTAATTCCAGCAAATCACATCAAACTACTAAGGTATCTAAGCACTATCATGACCTGACATTCAAGAGACCTTGGGATAGTTTTCTGCAATCCGATTGTGGAATATTGTCTTTCAAGAGAGGTAGTGCATCTACGCACTGCCTGTGTTGAGAAGTGCATAAAAACACCATCAACAAGATATTTTATTTCTAGAATGATAAACTATGTGGCATGACAACAAAGAATGAGGGAATATCATAAAGAACTAGAGGAAATAGGTAAATTATTAATGTGGCATTAGTTTAGAAAGTCATAAGCCTTTAGGGATAAATTTTAATGGATGTCAAAATATCCAGCTATGGTTGAGAAGTATACTCAAAGTCTAAATTTTTTGGTTATGCAACTTTAATTGATGTTATTCCTAACTTACCAAAGATAGCCTATGCAACTAGTGAATATAGATACAATACCTTAACTATATAACTGCAAAAGAGAGATCCAATATCTCTTGAGTATATGATTTGGTCTTTTAGAAGAACCAATGAAATTATAGAAATTCTAAATAAATATATAAAAAATTGATAAAAATAAAGTATAGGCCCCCTATTGTTCATTTAGCCACCCCATTGAAGTTAAAGGTGCACAATTTGATTGGGAATTCAATAACTAGAAGGAAAATATAGAAAGTTCTAGGGGTTACATAATCAACACACAAGAGGTAGATACAAAGGCACATTTGATTAATGGTATCTATAAATTATTTCAAAGTCACATAGCAGAAGTAAACAACCCACAATGGGTATGTGAACAAATTTGTGACACCAAAATGGCTCTTAAGATGCCACTTTTTTATGAAATCAGCAAAGTTTGATGTTCATGAGAAAATGAAGATAGTTACACTCAATATTTGAAGATGCAACAAGAACAAGGGTTGTAGTGCTCCAAATCTACTTTCTAAACTACTATGATTTTTGAAAATAGTGAAGATTAAGGGTTTGAAAAAGGGGCAACACACAAAGTGGTCCTTTTTGATCAAAAAATAGCATAGCATCTATTGTGCTCCCCCTAAAATGTTCTTTTTTTTATAATTTCAAAAATCGCTTTAGTGAGAAATTAGCTAACACCATGTAGTTTGTGCCAATTTTTTGGCTAATTTTTTTATGAAGATATAATATTTTACTAATTTTTGAAGTGGAAACATTTTGAAAAGAAGAAATTTAAGCTTGATCTCCCTTAAATTTTCTAAAACTAATTGAAAATCAATTTTTTCAGAGTCTAGTTTCTAAAAATGTGATTTTTTTCAAAATTTGATGAACAAGTAAACATCTATAAAAAAATAGCAAATGTTTGTTTTTGACAAAAAGGCATTAACAAAAGAAGTTAAAGATGAAAACCTTAACATAATCAAAACATTGAAAAAATTATATGCTTAGATAACTAAGAGAGAGCCTAACATTATCATGTGGTAATTTTATATTTTTCTATTGAAATTCACATGCAAACCTAATGGAGAGAACAACCAAAAATGTGTTTTCGCGTGTCAAATTTCAATAATCAAGAGGTCAAACTTCAGTACTCATCAAATTGTATCATCTTTCTCTCCCTATATCACTCGTTGTTCATCGCTTATGCTCTAGACATCTCTCTCACTATCTCCATCCCTCTCTCTCTCTCTCTCCCCTTCCTTCCCTCTCTAATCTCTATCTCCCTCCCCCTCCTTCCTTCTCTCTCTAAATCTCTCTATCATCCCTCTCCCTCTCCTTTTATCTTTATATAATATATATACTCTCTATCTTATGTCACTCACTCTCTCTCTTACCCCTCTCTCTCACTCGTTCCTTCTCTCTCCTCCCCTCTATAATGTATGAAAATTTATCCCTTTACATTTTAACACTTGTTTGGGCCCTCCCTATTACAAAATTGGCTTCTTTATGCCCTAATTGGTCCTATTTTTTATCCAAAAGCCTAATTAAATGCATTTTTCTAAGGATAATCCCAATATTTATTAAATGACAAATCATAATTCATGTTCTTGGGTTGTGTGTTATAGATCTAGTGATATGGGACTCATACACCACCTTGGGCATATGGGTCCCACCTAGGTTTTGGAACATAATCTTGAATATTGCATTGAACTTAACATTTCTTGAAGTTTGTATCCCAAGTTTAAGCTACTAGGACTCATACGCCCCAAATGGAGTATGAGTCCCACTTTAGCTTGGACCTATTTTGAATTCAATTCTTGGTGGGATTTTTTTTCTCCTAGATTTGATGTCAGCTTGTAGTGTTGTAATTTTGAGAAATTTGGCATAAACAAGTATAAATACTAGCTTATTTCACATAATTTCACCTAAGAAATCCTAACAAGACCTAGCAATTCAAGTATTCAAATATCCTAGAAAATTTATGATCAAGAGAGCATTCAAGAGAAAATTATCAAGCATTTGGAGCAACATTCAAAATTCAAGCATCATGTCAAAGTCATCATGCATCATGTGTGTTTTTGAGATAACATTTGTGGTGTAGGTTTTCATGATTCAAGCAAGCATTCAAAGACATTATCTCATATCAAGATAAAAATTCAAGATCCACATCCATTGGAGCCATTTCACATAAGATTGTAGCCTTTATTTCAAGGATTCAGTGAGTTGCAACATTGCATTTGTTCATCCATCATTCCTTCATGCTTTTCTATTTCATTTTAAGGTTTGATTACCAAAACGGGGTTTGACCAAGATAAACCCCTATCCACTAACAAATCAACATTTTTCTCCCTTCATGCATGATTACAAATCTAGGTGTTTTAGAGCATGAAGATCATTTGAAGAAAAAGTTGCAAAATTGAAGAAAGTTTCAAAGTTGTCAAGAAGTTGGCATAGATTCACATAAACTCACCTACAAATCAGAATTCAAACTTTTCGAACCTGAAGATTGGACAAGATGAAAGCTACAAAAGATCACAAGAGGCTACAAAAACATCAACGAAACCCTAATAATGAGACTAAATCATCACCTTAGGTGTATGAGTCTCGGTATAGCTCTTTTGCCAATTTTCAGTGGATTCTGGTCAATCACTAGAAGATTATAGATTCTACCTAGAAACCATAGATTGGGACTAAATCGCCCAACCTAGTGTGTGAGTCCCAATGAACTTCAAGAACAACAAACTTTAGAGTTTTTAGATCTTGTTTAGTCATCTCTAATCTTCTAGGTACTTTTCTATATCTTTTTGATTAGTGATCTGATTTCATATTCTAGATTTCTATGGTTTAGTGTATTCATTCTTTCATTTCTCCTTAGAAGCTTCATTTAATGGTGAACCCCTCCATTTAATCACACCTAAGGAAACCTTGTAGCAACCCCTTTCCTCAATTGATTCAGTTGGTTGAGGGATCTCTAGGGTTTCCTAATGAAGTGAGGTGTGAAATAGGTCCCCTAATTATTCCATCTCCTAAAAGGTGGAACATCCTATTTCCAATTGTTTCATTTTGGTGCACCCAACCTTTGGACCCTTTATTTCTTATTGGGAGAGAATTTCAGTCCTGATCTAGATTACATTAACTTTACATGATTAGATCTTGTATTTGTTAATTTGGATTTAGGGCTTCTAAACATTGCATTAGTGAAAAGTGCATATAGTTGCATTTTTGCATCTCAAATCATTTAATTTCACTAAAATTCTATAAGTACAAATAGTCAAGTCAACATACAAGTTAGAAACTTTAGAATCAACTCAGAATTTTTCAAATTTGGTTTCAAAACCCTAATTAGTGACTCATTCAACCACCTTGGTGATTTACCCCCTATACAAGTTGTTTTTCTTGATTTTTGGGAATTTTGAGTTGACTATTTTTCACTATCTAAATCTACCAAAAACCCTAACTAAGACTCATTCACCCATTTGGGGGATTGAGTCCTGTATCAAACCTAAACTTACATTTTATAGCATTAAAAACTTCATTTTTGTGTTTTTATTTGCTATTGTCAGATCTATGTTTTAGTTTACTAAGTTTTTGTTTCATTCATTTCATTAGATCTAGCTTAATTTTTCTGTTTTTGTGTGTTTCTTAATTTCAAATTTTCATTTATAGTATTTCATTTTTAGATTGTTGCATAGTGTAATCAACAAATTACCTTCTTTAGAATTTTAAAATTGCATCTTCATATTTCATTCTAGGTCATTGCATTTCATTTCATCATGGATATGTGCTTTCATAAGCTTTGGATGTCCTTGAAGTCATTAGTGGATGTGTTAAGCTATGCTTTTGGAAATGATCCTAATGAAATTTAATTCACTCATGCTCAATCAACTCCTACTGCATGTCCTCCTCATGAAGTTGACATCATTGGAGAAGATGATGACAATATGAACAACTTCATAAATGATTTCCTTAACAACCTTGAGACTAATACATCCTTTTATCCCTCCATGAAACAACCAACACCCCCTACCATCCCAACACTTGAGATGTTTGGAATTTTGCATCCTAAAAATGAATAACAATATAAGCATAAACTTCCTACAATAAGTTATCCTAGTTCCTCTAATCAAGTGCATCAATCCTATGTTAACAAAGTGACGAACACTCCCATCAACTTAGAAGAAACTTATGGCCAAGACTTTAAGATATTAACTAAGAAAGGATGTGACATAACAAATAAACATGAAATTCATCAACTCTTAGAATAAATACCAATTGAAGATACCAAAGGGATAGGATACCAAGGTCCTCTTGACATAAGTGTCCTTCCTAAAGAACAACCAATACCTCACAAGGATGATAGAATCATCTTAGGTCTTCCTTCTCAATATCCACCTCCACAAGTTGGTGAATCTAGCAAGCAATGACAGCCTTACAAACTAAATAAACTAAAATTCTCTTGTTCTCCATCTAAAACTAAAATAACCCTACAAATAATTCTAAGTCAAGGACTTATCACATTACCACCCATGCAAGAAAATCAAAAACCAAATCCTAAGAACACAAACATGTCTCATTGTTGGTATCATAGAGTTCTTGGACATAGTACTGATGAGTGTTGAGCTTAAAACAAATATTCAAAAGGTTTGATATCATAGAGATAGTCCCTTAAAAGGGTGCCCTTTTGCTCCATTCCATATAATAGTTGTAGGATCATAAAATCCTCGCTATTGTATGTTTTGACATTCATTGTAAATCATTCCAAAATGCAAGGAGCTCTTTATCATCACCTACCTTGGCTCATTCTTGTCTTGCACTCAATGGGGGCAAGAATTAGATAGCCTTGTCCTAGTACCTCACTCATTTTTTTCCCTTTTGCTATTCGTCTGCCTTGTGTATACGATGAACAAGATTAGGATACGAATGACATGCTATAGGTTGACTCACATGTGGCTTACTAGTCTTTTCTGTGTTTTCTTTCTCATGTTATGTGTGATTGCATGGGCGTAATGTGATCTCCTATACCATTCTATTTGATGTATCTCTCTCTCTTTGTGCCATTCCTCTATTTTTACCTACATTCTTCTATAAGTTGTGAACATTTTATCATTTCATTTGTATTGCATTTTACTTTTGCAGATGATGCAAGGTGTCGATAAATTTAGGTCTCATCCATGTTGACACAAAATATTATCCTTTATCTTTTCTTTGTCTTGTGTTTTCCTTTTGGGGATGACGTAAGGAATCGATAAATTTAGGTCTCTTCCATGTTGACCCAAAATATTTTTCTTTGTTTTCACTCTCTTTGTATCATTCTTCTGGTTCCATGAGTATTTGGGGAATGATGATGTTTATGAGCTCTTTAACAACATTTTAGCAAAGACATACTAATACCGAATCCATGGATCCCTTATGTGACTTTGGGATTTCATTGTGGGGTAAACCCCTTTTCATGATGTGACTTCACTTGGAAACATATGACTTGGCATAAGGCTTTCCAAATAACCTCTCATGTCCTCTTTTTGTTAGCATTGATCATTTGCTACTTTAAAGTAATTACTCACAACTTGGCGTTTAACAATTTCTTTAAAGTGGGGCATAGATTGGCATTATTATTATTATTAACTCACATTTTATTGTGTAGTCTTCTTACTTCATGTGATGCATATTTCTCTTTTTGGAAACATTGGGTATGATGTCCTTCAAGAGTGTGATATCTCTTAGCATATTATATCCCTCTTAGTGGCTTGATGTGACACATTGCATCCCCAAAGTTGTGAATCTTAGAACTATTCTTTGATTGGTAATCTTTTGGAGTCATTAGGCATAATGCTCCCTAAGTTAAGATCTTACATGAACTAAGAAGAACTCCTTTGAAAGTACCTTACACTTTTTTTATTTTTACAATAACTATTATATGTCCACCTTGCATAACACATCTTGCTTGCCTATGGAGCCATCCTGTTTATTCATGGGTGTCAAGCATACAAAGTTTTGCTTGCCTCATGAATCTTGTTGTTTGTATTGTGTGGCTCCTTATCAAAGTTATTAGGAGGTATAGCTTTGGTATGGAAGTGTATGGGAGTTGAAATTAGGTGTGACTTTCCCATAGCCACTTTCTTGTGTGTTTGAATGCATACCGATGATGTGCATATGTGTCTCACCTCCCTAGGGACTCATCTAGTGGACATCATGAGGTTTCACTAGCCCTTGTGAGTGTACATTTGGGTTTGCATGGTGGACATCGCATTCCACTTGTAAACATTTTTTTGGACAAACAACTTAGATCTGATCCACATCACATTAGACAAATGATTGAGGCTTGATCCACCCCTTGTTTCTTTTTCTTTACATTCTTCTTTATGTCTTTGGCAGTGTATGCTTGTGCCTTGTTGTTGCTTCATACATCATTCACATGCATGCTATTTTGTGCCTATGTTGGCTTTCCATAGGATCTTGATCATAGGGACTTGTGCAACCCTCTTGATCGTTGCCATCCTATCTCACTAGAATTGGTACACTTGGGCCTCTCTTGATGTGAATTTGTTTACTTTAGTGTGAGTTTGAAGCAAGTTCCTCATCTCACTAAAGTGGGGGCTAAATGTAGTGTAGAAAAATGTATCCCTTTACATTTTCACACTTGTTTGGGCCCTCCCTATTACAACATTGGCTTCTTTATGCCATAATTGGTCCTATTTTGCATCTACAATCCTAATTAAATACACTTTTATAACGATAATCTCGATATTTATTAAATGACCAATCATAATTCATTTTTTTGGGTTGTGTTTTCCATATCTAGTGATCTGGGACTCATATGCAACCTTGGGCGTATGGGTCCCACCTAGGTTATGGCACTTGATCTTGAATATTGCATTGAACTTAATATTTCTTGAAGTTTGTGTCCCAAGTTTAAGCTACTGGGACTCATATGCCCCAATTGGCGTATGAGTCCCACTTTAGCTTGGACCTATTTTAAATTTTCTTGGTGGGATTTATTCTCCTAGATCTGATGTCGGCTTGTAGTGTTGTAATTTTGGGAAATTTGGCAGAAACAAGTATAAATACTAGCTTATTTCACATAATTTCATCTAAGTAATCCTAACAAGACCTATAAATTCAAGTATTCAAATATCTTAGTAAATTTACAATCAAGAGAGAATTCAAGAGAAAATTATCAAGCATTTGGAGTAGCATTCAAGATTCAAGCATCATGTCAAATTCATCATGCATCATGTGTGTTTTTGAGCTAACATTTGTGATGTAGGTTTTCATGATTCAAGAAAGCATTCAAATACATTATCTCATATCAAGATCAAGAGTCAAGATATGCATCCGTTGGAGCCATTTCACATAAGATTGTAGCCTTTATTTCAAGGGTTTCGTGAGTTGCAACATTGCATTTGTTCATTCATCATTCCTTCATGCTTTTCTATTTCATTTTATGGTTTGATTACCAAAATGGGGTTTGACCAAGGTAAACTTCTATCCACTAACAAATCAATATTTTTATCCTTTCATGTGTGATTGTAGATCTAGGAGTTTTAGAGCTTGAAGATCCGTTGAAGATAAAGTTGCAAGATTGAAGAAAGTTGTCAAAGTTGTCAAGAATTTGTCATCTTCACAAAAAATCACCTACAAATTGGAATTTAGACTTTTCAAACCTGAAGATTAGACAGGATGAAAGCTACAAAAGATCACTAGAGGCTATAGAAATGTCAACAAAACCTTAATAATTGGACTAAATCGTTGCCTTGGGCGTATGAGTCCTGGTATAGCTCTTTTTCTAGTTTTTAGTTGATTCTGGTCAATCATTGGAAGATTGCATATTCTACCCAGAAACCCTAGACTGTGACTAAATCACCTATCCTAGCATATGAGTCCTAGTGCACTTGAAGAATAGAAAACTTTAGAGTTTTTAGAACTTATATAGTCATCTTTGATCATCCAGGTACTTTTCTATATCTTTTTGTTTAGTGATCTAATTTCATATTCTAGGTTTCTAGGGTTTATTTTATTCATGTTTGCATTTCTCCTTAGAAGCTTCATTTAATGGTGAACTCCTCCGTTTAATCACACCTAGGGAAACCTTGTAGCAGCCCCTTCCCTCAATCCAGTCATTTGGTTGAGGGATCTCTATGGTTTCCTAATGAAGTGAGGTGCAAAATAGATCCCCTAATCAAGTTCCATCTCCTAAAAGGTGGAACATCCTATTTCCTATCATTTCACCCTCTATCTCATCATTCTCTCTCCATCTTTCCATTCTCTCTCTCCCCTTCCCTCTCTAGTTCTCTCTATCCCACCTCTCTCTCCCTCCCTCCCTCCTTCCCTCTCTAATTTTCTCTATATCTCCCCCTCTCTCCTTCCCTCTCTACTTATCTCTATCTCACCTCTCTCTCCCTCTCTCCTTCCCTCCCTAATTTTCTATCACATTCTCTCTCTCTAAACTATCCCTCTATACCCATCCCTATAAGAAATACCATAATAAAAATCAATTGTAGAATGAGATTAAAAATGACAATGTACCAACAAAACTCATGTTAAATAACAATACAAAAATAATATATAACTTAGTTGTGAAGATGTTAAATATATCTACATTTTAAATATATACTTTGGAAGTTCCCATAGGAGGGTGTGTTTCCCTCACATGTAGAGACAAAGGAGCTAGCTTTTACTTGTATTTATATCTATTTTGTGTGTTTTCTTACCACAATAATTGCAATATGAATTGAATATAGATTTTACAACCGTTTTTCTAAATTAATGTATAATTATATTTCATCTAAATGATAAAATGACTATATATGCACTTTCTAAGACTGATAAATTAGTCTAATGTACCAAATTGTCACATTTGTATATTTGTAATCCAGATTTTAAATGCTCCTAACACATTGTGTAACTTTTATATGATGAAATAACACTTATGGATTTCTAGTACATCTTTATCAATGGTATTCATCTACAAAAGCATCCAAAAGGAGCTTAGATAATATTATGCTATAACTAACTATTTTTATATAAATAATATTTTTTAATGTATAATTGTATTGATTTCCATCACATTAAAATTGAAACATGTAGAAAAGAACATGTGATGCACAAGGAAAATATGGAGCTAAAATCTCTTGTAAAAAAGTAGAGGAGCCATCGTTTATTACCAAATTATAATATTACAATCCAAACTTAACCATGAACAATCCAGAATCCAATTCTTTATAATGAAGCATGGTTGTCACATGTACATGCTCCTAGCATTCAATTATTCATTTTTGGTGCACACACTAACCATTAACTCTAATCTAATATTATGTTAAGTTATATCACTACATTAAGGGCATTCTTAACCTAGTTTCTAGAGCACTACCCATCCTAGAATGGATCACACATGCAATTAATTCTTATGGACTATTTTTCAATGCATCATCATCAATTTTATTTTAAATTAAATTTAACCATTCCATGTGGTGACTCATCCAAAATATGAGCATTTCCTATCAATCAACATTTGAATTTGACTTGTAAAAAATATATTACGATGGTTGGAAGTGTGAATGAAAAAAACTTATAAATATACTAATACTTGCCATCCAACTTCTTCCTCGAGATATTGATGCCCCACTATACATATTTGGGTGTGTAATTTATATACAAGGGTTAAAAAACTCGTTATACTCCAAAATAAACTAAGATTTCCCTTTAAATGTGCCACTTGATTTTAAGTCCAACTTATCCACTATATGTAGATGATTACAAAACCATGATTGTATGTGTAACTTATCCACTATATGGTTTTGAAAATGGAATCTTGAAAATTAAAGGCTATTAACAACTTTAATAGAGCACAAATTTAGGATTCAACTTTTACATTTATTTGAAAGCCATGCATTTATGACTTTGTGGATTACTAGGTCAACAATATGGACACTTAGTTGGATTGTGATCAAATCATCTAGGAAACCTATACCTTCCTCTATTAATACATTTTGTCCTTGATTTTCAAAATCTCAACCATTATGGATGATTGTTAGTACCTCCAATAACCATCTATTGGCATTCCAACTTTTGATAAGAAGTATTAGGATATTAACAACTAATGGAGGAGGATCTACTTCAGTAGAAACTACTTTGACTGTTAAGACTTCAATCCATTATCAAAACATATACTAAGGAGATATCTTCTCCTTTTACCCATTCAATGAAGTCATAACTATTAAATTCTAACTGCCAACTAGCAATTCTCCCCTACACCAAATCTCTATTTGGTTTTGTTTTTAGAATAACTTGCATTTTTTTTCCCATACACAAACAATGATAATTTCAAGTTTGAGGAATATTTTAAATTCTCTATACTTTTATTGGGCATATGGAAAATTCATCGCTAGCAATTCATCGCCATGGAAAATTCACCGACGAAAAATTCATCGCCAAGTAAAATTCATCGTCAGCAATTCACCACAACAGAAAATTAACTGCATTAATATTTTTTATAAAACCAAAGTTTTTGAAATATATATTAAAAAATATTAATGCAGTTAATTTTCCACACGGTAAATTGTTGGTGGTGAATTTTATTTGGTGGTGAATTTTATTTGGTAGTGAATTTTCCGTCGGTGAATTTTTTGTGGTGATGAATTGTTGATGGTGAATTTTGCCTCAATGAATTATTGATGGTGAATTTCATATTGTATAGGAGTGAAATTGCACCCCATGTGTAAATTCCCCTTTTTCCTCTTTCCACTTTAGAAAACCAAGTTCGAAGGCTTAATTCCACCTAAGCATGTTGCTTCCATCCCACTTGGAACCTATTTTGAGTGTTAGTGGAGGCATTTATGTCGAGGATGCTTGTGCAGTGTGCAAACGTCCGTGTGACATGCTTACATCCCTTGCAGATTCCTGCAGCTGAACCTACAGAGGCATTACACTTCTCATTAGGGGTCAAGTTGTAACACCCCCTTCGACTGACCGACCCAAATACGGTCGTTTCTTTCATTCCCTTCTTCAAATTCACTCCTTCAACATGCATTCTAACTTCTTCTGAGCTACTACACACTTCAAGAATCCATTCTCACACTCTTGCATCCACTTCAAGCTCTCAAACAACATACTAGCACCCCATTGTAGCAAACACAACACTCCATCACTTTGGTAGAACAAGTTGGGAATGAAACACCATTGTAGCAGAGGCTCGAGTACTCTCATTTTCTCCCCCAAGCATCCTTGAGTGCTTTTGGTGGAGGTGGTAAACTTCCCTTTCTCTCCTTTTATCAATTGGTTGAGTTAGCACTTTACTATTTTGTAGTGCTTTTGTGCTCTTCACTACATTACTTTCTTTATCTCACTTCCTTGGTTGTCCTTGGAGGTGGAAACACCTAAATAGGGGTCTGACTGAGGCAGACTCCTATACAACCACCCAACATTTTCCTGTTTTTTCTGTGTGTATGTGTATGTGCTTTGTGGAGCTAGCTGGCGAATAGTCTCTTCTATGAAATTATCTTCGTCACCCTAGCTTTGGTATATTTACTTTATCACCTTAGTTTGTATTTCTCATATTTCATAGTGTTATTTTGCTCTCTTAGAAGTTGCTAGCTAGGCTGCTAGCTCA
Source organism: Sequoia sempervirens (assembly GCA_007258455.2). NCBI lineage: Eukaryota > Viridiplantae > Streptophyta > Pinopsida > Cupressales > Cupressaceae > Sequoia > Sequoia sempervirens. The sequence continues at coordinate 303,235,703 of VDFB02000015.1, read as the reverse complement.
TTTTCTGATAAGTTCACATTGTACTTTTGGTCCTCTAGTCATATGGATGCCAGTGCACCTGAGAGACTCTAGCGCGCCGTGTTGTTGTCCCAGAACTACGCTCTCATCCTCTAACAGATAACTATCTAAGATACCATGTTGAGCTCAAAAATTGGCTTGCCTAGCTCCATTTCAAATCTCGAGATTGCAGAGTGGTTGCAGGACTCTATCGTCCTCATCATTCTCATCCTCATACGCTAAACATCCTGCTAAACTAAGGTAAGTTAGGGAAATCTTTCTCATCTTGGCCCTCCATGACCTGGGGCCTTGCACGTGGAGGTCCCCCTATATTACATTTTGGTGAACCTGACATGAACCATTTTGGTTTTGTTTCTGTGATACTAACAGTTCCTTTCCTCATACTCTAGGAGTGTTGTCATAGTTGGAAGGTTCCAAAGGTATTATGTGATGAAACCTTAGTTGGGCCACTATCTTATCCTTTTTCCTTTAGGGATTCTATGAAAGCATTATCTACTGTACATAATGGCATCCTTTCATCAACCTATCCCCTCTGCATAGCCTGTGGATAGTGGTACTAGCATAACCTTTACTTCATAGGACCTACCGATGGGTTTTAACAAAGAACCATCTCCTCTTTACATCCCCATGAGGATCAATGCAAACATCGTATCGGGTGTTCCCGTTGATCTAACATCACAAGTAAACATAATCGCCGAGGAGATTATGCTAATCAAATTTTTACATAAAGATGGGTATGATGCACTCATGAGTACTATCCACACACATGATGGGATTTTTATGCCCCCTTTAGCTAGTATCGTCTTGTAGGTCCTAGTGGGACCTAAGTATGTGAACCTCTTGTTTGACATCATCCCTGGGTTTGTGCTCTTTAGGGTGAAATTGGATATCCCTTGGTTGGTGGCGCTGAATGTGGTACCCTACATTGTGCATAAATGTTTAAAATTTATCCACGAGGATTCCGTACACATAATCCATGACACCAGTTGCACATGGTAGCTACTCCTTGGACTACTCTTGGTCTACACCCATTGGTCCTCTCCCACCTAGGACAGATCTTCTACACCGAATGTATTGATCAAAACTATAAGAAAGGGTGTCTAAGGCTGAAAGTTAGATACCCTCCCTCGCCTTATGCTATTTCACATAGGGCTTGCTTAAAGTTTGATAGCAATGCCGCTAAGGCTTGAAAGAAGGAAGAAGAGAAGCCGTCTCATGATCCTCCTTCTTCTTCTTCCACTAGTTAGTCTGAAAATTCTTCTCACTCTATTACAGTACCATCAGGTTCTACTCCTCGTCTATAGGAGAATCCTATGGTGCTTGCCTGGTGAAAGCCTAAGTGTCCCGCATTCAAGCTTCTTGTTCTGTTGACGGAGCCTAGACCTATTTGATATGATAGGAAGAAGGTCTCTCGAGGGGAGTCCTCTTTGACTTGACCTTCGTGGCCTCCTACTACTCCTACTCCCAAGGTGGTGAACGGGAAGAGGCCCGCTACCGAGGCTCTTGAGCTGACTCCTCCCGCTGCTCCTTAACCTCTCCCTCCTACTCCCATTTAGGAATTTGTTCCTCTACTGGAAACAACCATAGTGGACATTCCTATGGTTGTGCAGGAGCCCTCTGCTGCTTCGTAGCCTCTAGCCTCCAATTCCAAAAGCTGAAGAAACCTCCTTACATGTGAGCGGAAGCGTCAGTGAAAGGACCTCTTAGCTGAGCAAGTTGCCTCGAAAAGGAAGGAGGAAGAGAGGACCGCCCCTATTCAGGGCCTCTTGTAGTGTCACCCTCTTCCCTCCCTTCTACTTCACTCCAGTCTGGTTTTGCGTTGTTTTTGGCTTCCATTGTGAGTGCAAATGCTTCTAACCCCAAGGGGGTATAGTTGTTCATTGCTCCTTTGGTGGAGTCACTTTTGCTGATGTCTGTTTTGGATATCCAACCTTTTCCAAAGCCTATGGATATGATTAATACATCGGTTGTATCTGTTGCGGTTCTTTCCCCCTCTTCCTCTGCACCTCTAACTTCGTATGTGTAGAGTTCATCTCCTCTAACGAAGAAAGAGGTGGAGAGTGGTCCTTCTAGCAACAAAGGACATAAGAGGATCCCACCTTTTTTGCAAGGTGGTCCTGTGCTGACTTTTTTTTCTTGGTGACGAAACCAATCCAGCTTCCCCTGAGTTCGTCACTGCTCCTGAGTCACTTAGCCATCTTAGCGGTGAATCTCAAGCTCATCCTACCCCATCCACTAAAGTTAGACACAGCTCTCCTGTGGGGTGCATGTTTAACTTTGTGGATGAGGTTCTGGCCTTGTCAGCGATCTTCATGAAATTGTTGATCTTGACTCCACAATAGCTTAGTAGACAGGACCTCGAGGGACCCTCTTCCTTATCCCTTGTTGAGGGAGGGCCAGACACTCCTCCTCTTAACATCCCTCCACTACAAGCTCATCCTCCTGCCCCCTACGATGATCTAGAGTGGGAATCGGACAACCTCTTAACTAATCAATGTTAGGAGGAGGCCCCTTCTTGATCTTATGTGTGTGTTTTGTGATGTGTTCCCCCATGATCATGCTATGTGTGCCTATATGACCCTAGTCACCCTTGTTGGTGCTTGGATACAGGTGTGGTTTTGTGTCATAAACCTTCTTCTATTTGTATCACCATGTTCTTCCATGTTTGTGCTTGATTTTCAATAAATTAGGGACAATGCAAAGCATTGGGGGCATCTAGCCTTCCCTTTCATGTTGACCCAATTTTTTAATTTTTACTTTATCTTCTCGTGCATTCTTCACATGGTATGATATAGTAGGGCTTTGATGACAGTTCATTTATATACTATTACTATACATATCCATATATATTTATGAGCAGTTTTGACCCCAAAATGTCAGGCTACCCCTATGCCCTTTGTTTGTGTTTTCTTTGTTTTTACCTTTTTCTCTTCTTTGCTTCAGTTATCCCTCCTATGTGTGACAATGCTTTTCTTCAACATTTCAATTTTCAAAAAAAATCATTCGTGGCCAATGAATCTTTTCTCAAAAATCCTCACAAACCTTTCTTTAGAATCGTATTCTCAACTTGAGACCCTAACAGAATGTGTTTCCATCATTAGGGGTTCCCAAAGAAAGGACCTAATCCTTCCTTCAAAGTGGGAACAACTTTGATCTTCCCCTCATGTGGGGGTACATTCTTCCTTCCAAATTCCTCAATGAAGTGAACATCTTTCAAAAGGATTCCTTGATGATGGATCAATCTGAGAAAGAGAACATCTACTTTCGAACTGTGTGTCCCTTGAGTGGACCCTCCTGTTCACAATGGGTTCCCGAGGGAGCCCTTCAAAAGTTTCCAAAACTATCTCGATGGTTTGCGTGACTATTCGCTTACTCGCTTACGTGACCACTTCCTGACTCTGCAGAGTTCGCTTTTTTAGGTTTCCTCCATGTGAGAGATCTTGGGGGATACCTCCCTATAAGACTGAGAGCCTGTAGGGTTCTTCCTTTGAGCTTCCTCCATGCAAGAGATCTTGGGGGTGGCTCCCCTGCAGGATTGAGAGCATGTAGGGCGCTTTCTTAGGTTTCCTCCATGCAAGAGATCTTGGGGGTTACCTTCCCTATAGGGTCCTGAGAGCATGTAGGGTGCTTCCTTGGGTGTTTTTCATGCTTAATTTCACTGAGAATACCTTCCCTACGATACTGAGAGCCTGTAGGGCGCTTCTTTGGGTATTCTTCACGCTTGAGTCCTTGGAGAATACCTTCCCTATAGGACTGAGAACCTGTAGGGAACTTCCTTTGGGTCTCCTCCATGCTATATTTTTTGGGGGACACCTTCCTTACAAGACCAAGAACCTGTAAGGTGCTTTCTTTCTTCAACTTCATAGTTCTGAGTAGCTATGGAGTCCTTTACTTGCCCTACACCTTCAGGTATGCTAGATCATAGTTTGCTTCCTCGACGGTTCATGTATACGTTTCTAACCTTACACTCTCTCCTTGATCTACTTTACTGAGCACTCATTAGTATTCGTGCTCGCTAAAGTGGGGGAAAAATGTATAGGAGTGAATTTGCACTCCACGTGTAAATTCCCCTTTTGCCTCTTTCCACTTTAGAAAACTACGTTTGGAGGCTTAATTTCACCTAAGTTTGCTACTTGCATCCCACTTAGTGCTTGTTTTGAGTGTTGGTGGAGGCATCTCTATCAAGGATGCTCGCATAGCGCATAGATGTCCATGTGACATGCTTACATCCCTGGCAGATTCCTACGATTGAACCTGCAAAGGTGTTACACTTCTCATTGGTGGTCAAGTTGTAATGCCCCCTTCAGTCGACTGACCTGAATATGGTTGTTTCTTTCATTTCCTTCTTCAAATTCACTCCTTCAACATGCATTCTAACTTCTTCTGAGCTACTACACACTTCAAGCATCCATTCTCACACTCTTGCATCCACTTCAAGCTCTCAAATAGCATACTAACACCCCATTGCAGCAAACACAACACTCCATCACTTTGGTAGAATAGGTTGGGAATGAAACACCATTGTAGCAGAGGCTTGAGTACTCTCATTTTCTCCCCCAAGCAGCCTTGAGTGCTCTTGGTGGAGCTGGTAAGCTTCCCTTTCTCTCCTTCTATCAGTTGGTTGAGTTAGCACTTTACTGTTTTGTAGTGCTTTTGTGCTCTTTACTACATTACTTTCTTTGTCTTGCTTCCTTGGTTGTCCATGGAGGTGGAAACACCTAAACGGGGATCTGACTAAGGCATACCCCTATACAACCACCGAACATTTTCCTATTTTTTTGTGTCTAGGTGTACGTGCTTTGCGGAGCTAGTTGGCGAATAGTCTCTTCTATGAAATTATCTTCGTCACCCTAGCTTTGGTATATTTACTTTATCAACTTCGTTTGTATTTCTCGTATTTCATAGTGTTATTTTACTCTCTTAGAAGTTGTGAGCTAGGTTGCTAGCTCGTTTTCTTATAAGTTTGCATTGTACTTTCGATCCTCTGGTCGTACGGATGCGAGCGCACCTGTGAGACTCCATTGTGTCGTGCTGTCGTCTTAGAATTGGGCTCTCATCCTCTAGATGACAGATAGCTATTTGAGATATCATGTTGAGCTCGAAAAGTATCTCACCTAGCCCCATTTCGAATCTTGGGATTGTAGAGTGGCTACAGGACTCTATCGTCTCATCATTCTCATCCTCATACCCTAAGCATCTCGCTAAACTGAGGTAAGTTAGGGAAGCCTTTCACATCTTGGCCCTCTATGACTTGGAGCCTTGCATGTGGAGGTCCCCCTATCTTACACATATATATGACAATCCCTTCAACTTGGAAGAAAGTTTGACTTATATCCACAAGTTCATTTCTTCTCATTTGGGTATTCTTGAGATACTACAACAAACCATGTAGCATTTGAAGCATTAGTATCTAAGATTGAAAGAGGAATACCTAGTTGGAACATTTGAAGCTCGAATAATTTTATGCACTTAGTTTTAATGAGTTTTATTGCTTGAGAGGATTCTTGATCCCATTATAGCATGTTTATGTAAAGTTTGTTTGGCCTATGTGAGGTTGTTAATTGAGAAACATAGTTCAAATATTCTACAAAATCTTTGGAGTTTACTTTTATCCCGAAATTCCTTTATCCTTGTCAAGATATACCCTTGCAGCCTTTAATCTTACCTTTGTTTAAATGAAGACAAGTAAAATTAATGTTAATCTAATGAATTACCATTTTCTTTTCTAAGAGATAAATGCCACTAAATTTTACAGTTTTATATAATTAATACATATGTTATATATGCTCACCTATATATTTAGAAAAAAACTATATGGATGATGAGATCATTTAAGTGCACATGAAAATAAATTTTTAACTATATAGAGAAATAGAAATCATGGTTCCTCCTTATAGCAATGAATTGTGAGAGAATATGAAGCCCTTTACAATAGAAAAAATAATCTATAAAAAAATTATTATCTCCACAAACATAAATCTTCAAGGCCTAAAAACCTAGTAAAAAATTTATATATTACTTTAAAATGTCTTTACATATAAACTTGTGGCAATGTTCACATCCTCAATGCAATTTTTAGACATTACCCATGTTCCACTTCTTACAATGTTACTACAGGCTCTAGGAAAATTCACTGCCAGCAATTCACGGAGGAAAATTCACCGCCATGACAAATTCACCTCAAGTCACCACCACAATTCACCAGGAAAATTAATCGTATTAATATTAAAAGGTTAATTTTTCGTTCATGAATTGCTGGTGGTGAATTTACCGAATGTTGGAAATACCTTCTATAAAAAGCTTGAAAAAGAAACCTCTAAATGTGAGATTATACAATAATGGAACAATTTTGATGGTTTCTTAGTGCCACCTCCATTCCGAGGAAATGCACCATTCCATTGGACCTTGATTTTTACAATTTGCTTCCATCTATACTATTAGAAATGGAAATGAAAACTGCAATGACAATGATGAGAAACAGGAGCTTGCTTGAAAAAATTGAAGTTCAGAAGTTCATGAGATTATTCATGGAAAATGGAAAACTCTTTCGCACCAGTAGAAATGTGACAGCAGGCATGGAAGCGGCGGTTTTTTTCTTGGTAACAGAGGTTCCGACTGCTTTTTCCTCATGTATGATTCTGTATGATCGGATATTTTTAACGGCGATGGCGGAAGGACAATATAACTGCACGAAAGCTAAATTGAAAACGATTAATCAGCACGCAGACAGGCAGTGAAAATTCTTCCCTTAAGGAGAGGATCTCATAGTTGAGCATTTTAATTTTGCGCTTTTAAAAATTTTATTTTGAAATTTCAAAAAAAATCATTTTTTTTACAGCAGCTTGCTTGGCAATGTCTTTATTTATAATTAAGGTTTGAGGGCCACATCCTTAAATATGATGCCGCATCAGCATGCTTTTTGTCGAGGTGTCCCAAAAAATCCAAAAAAATCTGAGAGGGATACTTGTCCACTAAGTCATGTTTAATTGGTGCACTGATGTGGCATCACATGATTTGTTGCTTTTTAGATCTAAGAATACATATTATTCAATTATTGGTAGTTATCAATAATCTTATCATCAACACTAACAACTTTAAAGTCATAACTATTGATTCAATATTGTTAAAAATATTGGACATTCAATCAACAAATGCTAATGCTATAACTATTGAAACATGCTCTCGGTCCTTTCCCGTAATCAGCACACACACGAGAAGTTAATTCAAAGAAACGATAGTACTGATAGCTAGATAATATAATGGGGTGTATGGTTTCCAGGCTATTATAATTGCAGTAATGGATACAACAGGATTTTTCTTCATATTTAAAAAAAAGTCCACATGATTCCTTTTAACCTCTGGAGATTTAACTAAACAGATTGATTTATATAATGGGTATCTTAATAATTAGCGATGGGTGTTGTTATGAACTTCTGCTAGTTGACAAAGGGTTTTGCAAGTTCAAGTGAAGGGATAAGAATAAGAGTTCAAATTGTTGAATTGATAGGAAGATAAATTGCAAGCTTTTTGGGAAATTTTTGGGAGCGGGTGGAATTCAACTACATGCATGTATGGAGTTTGTGCTGGAAATAAGTTGACAATGGCTGATCACAAATGGGTCAGTAATTCAGTTTGTAGTGCACTCCAACAACAAATGAAGGTCCTAGGTTTGAGTCCTAACTGATCCATGGACCTATAGCTCAACATGCCATATGCTAGGAACCCTGAGCACTTGCAATGTGGTTCAAGAGGATGTTGAAATAAGCCACATCTAGATCAACCATAGACTGGCCATGCAAGAGCCAATAGATCAATTGATAAACACTCCACCAGCAAGTAAAAGATCTTAGATTAAAGTCTCAATTGATCCATATGAACTGTGAATCAACAGTTTATCTATCATTGTGCTTAGAATCTAAAAAAATAAAAATCCAAAATAATTAAAATGTTTAAAGAAGGAAATAAATAAACTTAACACACACACACACATATATATAATACACTAACTAACTTAACATATATATATATATATATATATATATATATATATATATATAAAATACACTAATCTTTATTTCTAATTTGCTTTTACCTTTCTCTTCCCATCTCCATTTCCCTTCTATTTCTAAATATCTATATATATCTGTTATAAGATGCTTTCACTATGGTAGGAAGCAGAGCCCTTCTCTTCTTATACTTATTCGTTATTCCTAGTCTGTTTCTGAAGTCTTTACTTTCGAAAATTTTAAGTCTTATTTTTTTAGATTTCCCTAATTGGAATATTCTAGTAACCTAATTTCATTTGATGCAAGCATGGGACAATTGTCTTATAAGTTTTTTTAACAGTCTACAAGCTTGCATAAAACATAAACTGAGAGGTAGATAACTGACGAAACCATAATGAAATTCCCACTTTCCATATTGGGTGAGCATAAATTCCAGGACTGACTCACATGATTATTACATAGACATATTTTTTATACTAAAATAGTGGTCCCACGGAGGAGGGTACATGAAATCATGAGTACCTAAAGGAGCTTGATTTTTAATTCTTAGATTACAGCGTTCACCCCTAGAATCCACAAAAACTCTCAATCTTCAACAGGGAGCTGGGGTGGAAATTGAAGCCTGGGTTGCTTCTCAGATTTAGAAAAAGGTTTTAGACTTCAACAGATTACATTGGACCATTTGGAACATAAAATAGAAGCAGCTTCCTCCATGGTTGCCCTTTAACCTCAATTGGAGGTTGCGGTTGTAATTGGCCTTTTTAAGTAATAGTTGTTCTTCAAATTTAGAAATAGTTTTAAGGGTGTCGTCTGATGGAAGGGGGCTTCCTAAATAATTTCAGTGACTGCTGCTGAGATTTTTTGAGGATTATTTTAAAGTGGGTGGTCTCATAAATTTTGTAGTGTAGTTTAAGCTTCTAAATTTGTAGAAGCTGGTGGTCTCATGAATTTTATTATTTTGTATATTCAATTCAAGAGAGTAAATAAATATAAAATAAAATAAAAATTAATTGGTGGAAATTTAGAAACTTCAGCCTAAGCTGGTGGGGGAATTTTCAACCCCACCTTTTTGCACACGCTTAAATTTTCGAACTAAAAAGTAAGGGCTGCTATTGTTGAGGAAAAAATTCTAATTAATCCTGTAACATTTTTTTTTTTATTCTTGAGACAGCCTGCTCCTTCAAAATAGATCCTGAAGCCCCCCTGAAACATAAAAAATAAGAACAGTGTCTCCCTCCAAAGCTTCCCTTTAACCTCAACTGACTGCAAATATTCTCCATTAAAACATGGACCTATCTCTTTATCTCCATTTCCATTTTGTTTCTGAATCTTTATTTCTTAAAAATAAGGTGCTTTTAATATAGTAGGAAGCAGAGCCCTTCTCTCCTCATCCACAGTTCCAATCCGTTTCTAAAATTTTCACTTTAAAAACATCAAATGTTTAACATATTAGTTAAAAGTAGTTTTCTGAAATACTACTATGGAGCAGTGTAATATGCAGTGAATAAATTGTAAGTTATATGGTTAGATTTGCTTCATTTCCTCAGATTTCCCTGATTGGAATAAAGTATAAACTAGTAACATAATTTCATTCGAACTAAAAGCTTTCAGTCTACAAGTTTAATTAAAACATAAACTGAGAAGCAGATGACTGATAAAACCGTCATAAAATTCCTGTTTGACAGCAAGGGTTGACAGTCGAATTCAGGACTGGTTCCCATTAAAACCATCTGCAAACATTTTTAATACCAACCTAGTAGTCCCCTGGAAAGGAAATATGGATTTGGTTTTGTATTTTCTGTTCTGTTGCTGTGTGTTCAGGTAAATTCACTGTCAACAATTCACCGTCGGAAAATTCACTTCAACAATTCATTGTGAGAAAATTTACTCCATGACAAATTCATCTTATGAAAATTCACCACCAGCAATTAATATTTTTTAATGTATAATTCAAAGATATTAAAATATTTTTTACAAAAGATAATTTCCACTACATTAATAATAGAATAAAATGGGCAAACTATCGGCCTTCAACAGCTAGTTGGGTTCGAAATTAGTCTCCCTGAGGAGTAGCCGCTCCTGAATTTTACAAGCGGTTTTAGACTAGAACAGATTGAATAGAACCATTTGAAACATAAAAATAGAAGCAGCGGCCTCCTCCATGGCTCCCCCGCCTAAATTTAAGATTGTATTGGACTGCAAACAGAGTAATCTCAAAACTATATAACTTCAACAAGGGAGAATATTACCTTTTGGACATAGACTTTTTGAGAGCTTTTAGCCCACTAAAAACTTATCATCGCTATCAGATAAACTGTGCTGCATCTCCATCTAGGAATATAACTCCTTGTAGCCTTCTTTCTGCAACCACCTCAAACTGATGCTCTGATTTATGATGTTGATTAAACCTACCAAGAATGCATGAATCTGCCTGAGACTGATAACATGTTTCACACAAATCAAATCCCATAGACTCAGTACAATCTTTACATTTATACCTCTTTCCCACAATGGGACAGAACCCACAGTCATCCAACATCTACATGAACAACTGTTTCCCTTTGGGATGACGTCTCTGCTACCTCATCAGTTGGGGATTCCTGCTTAGACTGTTTATTTTGCACAAGTAATGTATTCTCTCTCTCTGCATATTCCACTGTGAACATGCTCTGTAAGAAGTAATGCAGCTCCAGACAAACAGCCCGCGATTTTGCAGGGTCCAAGCTTTGACAAACTTGGCATTTAAGAGCTGTTCCTTGAAAGACACTATAATTAACGCATGACTCACAGAATGCATGCCCACAATTGAGTACTGTGGGATGATAAATTAGCTCTTTGCAATGGGCACACAAAACATCACTTATCCTAAGTTTGCTTTCTGAAATAGAAGTTCCTGCACTTGCTTGACCATTCAGATCCAGAGTACCCAATTGAGTAGAGAAGGCACCCCTTTTTCTCTCCCATTCTAAGACCTCCTAAGCCCGATTTTTATATTCCTTCGGAAATGCTTTCAAAAGAAGGTAATGAAGCAATTCACACACTCTGGGCAGATGCCGATATGAACTCCTGCAGACAGGGCAATGTGATGTGCCAGAACTATTCATGGCTTTGTAACTACACCAAAAGCAGAAGACGTGACCGCAGGCCTGAACAACAGGCTTGTACGCAACTTCCTGGCAGATCTGACACTGGAAAGCTTCGCCAACATCATCCATGTTTCTCTCCATCTTGCAAATATTGATCTAAAATTATCTACTTTTCAATTATTTGGGCCAATGAAGAAAGTAACCGAAGTAACAGAGCCGGCGAGAGTTAAATATTTTTTCTGGAATATCTGCGGGTGAACAAATGGCATAACTCCCTCCGCAGAGCGATGAAACTAAAGGGCGTGGCAAAATGCCTTTGGAACTTTATTCAAAAGCAAGTGCCGTTAATGGCTGTGAGGATACTTTACCAGCCTCCCTATCCTCTTTTTTGACTTTTGTAGCCATCCTTACCTTTACCTCGTTAATCTTCATCCTTCTTTCTACAAGGTCTTTGAATTTTCCTTCTCCCCACTCGGTTTCCTCTTCGCCCCCTGCTTTTCCTCCCATCTTTCTATCACTTTTGTAGCCATCCTTACCTTTACCTCGTTAATCTTCTTCCATCTTTCCACAAGGTCTTTGAATTTTCCTTCTCCCCACTCGGTTTGCTCTTCGCCTCCTGATTTTCCTCCCATATTCCTCTCCTAAGAGCTTAAGCCTCCTTTCTCATGATGTCTTCTATGTCTTTTGTCTTTTTTCTTCTTTCTTCATAATTTTTACCAGTTTACAAACTTTATAAAGCTTTTGTACTGGTGGGTTGTGCTGTTCTTGGGTTTCATAGACTGCTTTGGTCTCATGGACATTAAAAATCTTTCTCTAACTTTTTCTCATTTTTTGGGGTCATCAGATTTGTCATTTAATCATTTTTTTAGATTTTCTTTTTCTTTTTCATGTCCTCAAGCTTGTCAATTAGCCATTTTATTTTTCTTTAAGATTAATTTCTAGATTTATTATTTGTTCTTTTTTTCATTTTGAATTTGCTTTTTAGATTGTTGCACACACACACACACATATACATATATATATACATACACACACACACATGTATGTATACATACATATATACATATAATATATATACATACATAAATGTATGTATGTATGTATACATAATATATATACATATATATATATATATGCATACATACATATATGTATGTATATATGTATGTATGCATATATGTATGTATATATACATGTGTATGTATGTATATATGTGTGTATTATTTGTTTATTTTCTTATTTATTCTTATATGTATGTATTCTTTGCATTTTTAATTTTTAGTTTTGATTTGTTCATTGTTAGGCTTCCCATGTTTGTTTAATATGTTTGTGATACTTTTTGCAATTTTGTGTTATTTGTTTTTACTTTTGTTCATTTTATTTTTTAATAATTTATATTGTGTAATTAATTGTAATTATTCTTTTTGTTGCCACATTTTCTCTTGTTTCTTCCTTCATGGCCTCTTTTTCCCCTAGGATCCCTCAAGTCCTATGCCAACTCTTCCCCACATCTATTTAGTCAACGTAGTTTTCTATTCATTTCATTTCTCTTCTCTAGCTTGCTCATCCTAATGATGGATCATGGAGTATGATCTGAAATGTTAATGAACAAATTGTTTACATGGTCAAATCTTGAAACTAACAATTTTGTTAGGATATTTTATTATTAATGGTTATAACATTTGATGTTATAAAGTTTAAGTGTTAATGGTCATATCAGTTAATTTTACAAGCATTTAGTAGTTACTTGGAATTTCATAGGACTTTCATTTTTTAGAAGTGTAAATAGCCTCTTATTTATCTACAACTAAGGTTTAGAGGTATGACTCATCACAAAATTTGCCACATTAGCATGTCTAGTTAGAAGAGTTCTTAAAATAAATTTTTAAAGATTCATCCAAAATTTAATCATGTAATCCCTAGTAGTTGTAGAAAAATATATCACTTCTTATTAAAATAATATCATATTCTTATTTAAAATGTAACTTATATGCAACCTAAATGACCTCAATACCTTTTGGTAACCATAAATCTTGGTATCTATAACCTTTACATCCAAAATAAATGACTCATTATTTGAACACAAAAATATTAGCTATTTGTTATGAAAACAACACATTACTATTTAAAATACAACTTATAATCAACTTTAAATGATCATAAATTTTTTTGACAACCCTTCACATTTCATCATAAAATACACTTTTTGTGCTCACCTTTTATATTTGTGATAGGACAAATATGTAATATGAAATACTCCAATCCATATGTAGTGTTATCCCAATAGTTGCACACATTAGAATAATATGTTTTCACGCAACATCAATACTTGTTTAGATGAGCAACTTATTTTATAAATGACACTTATTTTGGATAGTTGTGATATTTTATATGAAGAAAAAATAATTTATTTCTCTTGTTTATGAATGTATTTATGATTGTTTTATATGGTGTTTATAAGTTATCAGTATTCATGTAAGGGTCCATCTTTTCCAAAATTTTGTCATTTGTTTCTTTACACATGGATTGATTGATTAACAATATATAGTATAAATATATTGCAAGGCTAAATCCTATAATCATAAGTACTATACCAATATGACCAAGCACCCAATTATTGGCCCCTTTCTTCTAGCAATTGGACTCTTATATTTAATTATATATTGGTAGTTGTGATGATACAAAATATATACATTTATAGTTTATTAATTGAATTGTTTGTAGGATAGAAATTAGTATAATGAATTTTATCACAAATAAAAATAATCAATTATAACTATCTTACATAATAATTTATCAAATCATCTCTCATTTGTGGGAAGGGTTGGGGGGCTGATGCAAGAAGTTGGGTACACAAAAAGTTCAAAAAGTGGAAATATTTTTACTGTTTTTCAGAATTTGTCACACTTGGACTAAAACTTTGAGGCACTTACATAATGAATTTTAAAAAAGGTCAGTAATATGAAATCTATAATTTTGAATCTAGTTTCCAAATATGTAAATTATTAAAATACCTAGATTATATAAATTAAATTTTGATAAGGATCTATAAAAACCACTTTTTAAAAGTCCCTATTTTTTTACCATACCAAACAGGTGTACAAACAACACTTTTTGACCCAAATAAAATTATTTTGCTAATTCCTTTTGGAAAAAGAGAGCTAACAACATGAAATTTGATGTGAATTTTTTTTGTAATTTTTGGTTGAATATTTGTTTTTATTAAATTTTTATTGGCCTTGATGTTTTTTTAAATGAACGTGTACGGACAACATAATTGGACCTAAACAAAACATTTTTTGACTCTTTTTTTTTCATTGTGTAGATAATTGTCTGAAGTTTGATGCCATATAAATTTTTTTACAAGAAACTTAACCAATAAAAAGTTATTAAAAAACCAAAAAAACTGATATTTCAAGTTTAAGGACTAGTTTATTTAGAAATTGATTAAAAAATAGAAAAGATAATCCAATCTTAACAAAAGTTATATATTTAGAAAGTAGACATTGTATTCTCTAATGGATTTTAATTTTATAGATTCATTTAGAAAAAAAGTCCATCAGCTATGTTGTCAAAGTTGGACATTCTTCTTCAATCTACCTTAGTTTTTAAGTTGCAAGTCAAAGGCTTAGACTCGGATTGCCAAGCCTTTCCCAAGCCTAAAACCAATGCTGGATGTGGTGTGGAAATACATTTTTTAAATAACGCATACGTGTTATAGAAATGCGTACGCGTTATTTAAATGAAACGTGTACGCGTTTCATAACACATATGCGTTACCTATTAACTCGTTGGGAAAACGGAACGCGTATGCGTTCTGAAATGCGTATGCGTATCTTGAACATAACGTGTACGCATTGTGAAATGCGTATGCATTTCTTGAACATAACGCGTACGCGTTTTTAAAACGCGTACATGTTTCTAATATAGTCATTTTTCCCTAATTTGGAAAATACTGGTAAAACACAATTTTCCTGCAACAATCATTTTCTGTAGTACGGTCTGAAAGTGTCATTTTCTATGTTTTTTATTGCAAATTTGTCTTGTGCAGGGCATATTCTATTCAAATTGTTGGAAAAGACAAAGTGCAAGTTGAATTTTCTGAAGTGGAATCAAGTGCAAGAACTTTTTACAAGAAGATTTGGAAAAAGTGAATTTTTGGATGTACTCATGATGTTTTTGTACTTCAGAGTTTATAGAAAAAATGATCTTCATAGTACATAGTTTAATTTGAATATTCGAAGGAGGTGGAAATTTGAAAATAAGTTTCTTGAATTATTGTTTTTGTCATCAAAGAGGGTTTGGTAACAATGGGTGATAAGCAAAGACAAAAAAAAGATGTAGAAAGTTAATGACACCTGAAGAAATTCAAGCAAATAAAAATAAGGAGGAAAAAAGACAAAGGGAAAGATAAATTATTCGTCAAATGAAAGATTTGGAAGCATCTAGTTCTAATAATTTTGAAGAGGAAGCCATGAATGATGAAATGAATGTAGATGATGCAAATGTGGAGATGGTGAATATGGAAGAAAATGCAATTACGGAGACAAACCCAACTGTGCCTACAACTTCAACTTTGAATGATATGCAAACAACTTCAGGTGTTTCTTCAAATCCACCTCCCAATGATATGGAAAATGTACCTATTCAAACAATCTATCCAGGTATGTGTTCAAACCCAATTTTTCATAATATTGATATTGCTTGTTTAGATGAAGCTGGATACACCATTGATGAGATCAATAATATTAGGGTTAAAACAATGAAAAAAAAGAAAATGATGAAATTATATCCGGGTGTGTGCAAGAGTTGAGTCCACTTTTTGGCCAAAAAGTGGAAGTGTTTTCCCTAATTTTCAGTATTTGACACATTTGACCTTAAAATTTGAAGCACTTAGAGATGAAATCTTTAAAAAAGTCACTAATCATAAAATGTAGTGCTCGGAGTCTAGTTTCCAAATATGTAATTTATTTCAATACCCAGATTGTACAAATTGAGTTTTAATAGGCATTTCTAAAAATCACTGTTTAAAGTCATTTTTTTTTACCATACCATGCACGTGTACGACATCCATATTTTGACTTAAATTATCGTATTTTTCTAAATCATTTTGGGAAACATTTTATGACTCACTAAAGCTTGCTCTTGATATTTTTTTGTAATTTTTTATTGAATTTTTTTTTTTTGTTAATTTGTTATTAGGCAGATTTGTCATTTTGAAAAATCGTCATGTATGACATGCATAAGATGACCTAAACTTATCATTTTCTGATTTTTTTTCAAATTGAAAAGAATTGTCTGAAGTTTGCTCTTGTGCAATCCGTTTGTCAAAATGTTATGTTGATCAAAAGTTATTAAAATAGTAAAAAACTCTGATATTTAAAGTTTATGGACCAATTTTATTAGAAATTAATTGAAAAATAGAAAAAATAATTCAATTGCAAAAAAATTACATATTTAGAACTGCATTGTTTCATCTAAAATGGGTTTTAATTTCATCGAAAATTTACAAAAAAGTCGTCGCCATATGCCCAAAATCGGTATTTTTTGACATTGTTAGGACCTTCAACTGCAGGTCAAACCAGGTTGAAGGCCTAGGTTCGGACTTCCAATGATTTTTCCGAACAAAAAATCTTGGCAAAAACCCACCCACGATGCAAAACAAAATTCAAATTTTAAAAAATGGGATCCCGATTATAAAACGGAATCCCGTTTATTAATAAACGGGATCCCATGCTATAATCGAGATCTCGTTCCCATCCAACAGCATTCTGACCATTGTAAATGGAACGGGATCCTATTTCATAAACGGGATCCCGTTCCATTTACAACGGCTCTGACATTCAATGTCAGTGAACGAGATCTCGATTATAGAGCAGGATCCCGCTTATTAATAACCGGGATCCCGTTTTATAATTGGGATCCCGTTTTACAATAAGCGGGATCCCGTTTTATAAACAGGATCCTATTTATTTGATTTAAAAACACTGTGCAAAATTACTGTCAAATCTGCAACTTTGCAACCTCATATGTACGGCCGAGAGCACTAAAAATGAATTATTTTTCATAAGTTATTGTATTTACAGGTGGTGAATTTGATTTTTGGTTGATTTTATCAAAGGGAGCATCATCTACACCATTTTTGAAGTGAAATTGTGTTATTTTTGTGCTTGTTTGGAGGAACAAAAGGTTTCAATTTGCAATATGGATTGAATTTTTTAGAGGAAGCATGAAGAAAACAATTTTTAAAGTGGAATTGTGGTAGTTTTCTACTTATTTTGAGGAAAACAAGAGGAAGAATTTTGTCGTAATAGGTATTCAACTTCCAATTTGGATTGAATATTTTGAAGCATTTCACTATTAACATTCATTTGTGCTTGAGTTTTATAATTATGGAGATAAGCTTAGTAAGAGAAGAAAGACATTGACTCCTCAAGAAGTTGAAGCAAATAGAGAAAAAGAGAGACAAAGACAAAGAGAAAGAAGAATGAGATTGAAATCAATGAACGATGGTGGAGCAACCAATTCAACAACTATTGAAGTTGAAAAAATTAAAGATACCATAGTTGTAGATGAAGCTAATTTGCAAGGAGTCAATTTGGAGAAGAATATGATTATTCAAACAAGTCCTACTATGTCTTCAAATCCCTCTTTGAATGTTAAGAAGAATGTTTCAATATGCACAAACCCAGGTATGTCTTCAAATCCACATGTTAGTGAAATGGTAAATTTGTATGTAGAAGTTTTACGAGATGCTGGATATAATGATGTTGACATTGACTATATTCAGAGAGATGAAACTTTTATAGAACTTGTTGAAAACAAAAAAGAAAAATCTTTTGTTGCAAATGAAAATCAAAATGATCATTTTCTTGAAAATGAAAACAAAACATATATTTTTGATGAAAATTGTAAAAATGAAACCGCTTTGTTGATGAA